>BPTQ01000008.1:245659432-245772620 GCA_019973895.1 Chrysanthemum seticuspe
GCACCCTAGGTGAGGTAAATCCCTAGGCACCCTAGGCCCGTCTATCTTTACGTTAATCAAAATAAAAACTCACGCGATAAAGATTATTAAATAAAAATTACGCGTTGAAAGTGAAACCAATGTCATGAATGAATTATCATGATGCGAATGATGTCAATGAAATGTAGACTAATCTTAGTCCATATGAAATGTACGTGATGTCATGATCATGAATTTGCCGCTAAACCTCCAAGGTTACGCGAATTTGAAACAAGTAAACCAAGTTTACTATAAATGTTGAAATAATGAGACATGAATTGTGTCGAGAAATGACCTGAAAGTACGGGTTGTCACACTATTGAAGTCATACGACATCTTGGGAAATGACCTGGGGTTGGTACGTGAATGGAATACGACTTATATCCGTTATTTGTCACTCTTCGTGTTTGTTTTAAATTTTGTACCTCTTTGCGAGATTCTCACCGACATCTGTTACGTATAAATTTGTACGATTTGGATCCAACGACCGTTATGATTTGTGTGAATCTATGAATTGTTACGCCTGCCTTGAACTCTTACGTCTCTGGGTACCTCTGCGACTTCAATTTTCGAGGACGAAAATTTTCTTTTAAAGGGGAAGAGTTGTAAAACCCTAAAAATCTAAAACGTTTGAAAAGACCATTGTACCCTCAAATTTAATATTTATAAGATACGAAAAAAAAAAATAATACGTCAAGCTCGTTAAATACATTATTACCTAACTCGTTAAAAACCAACTTGTACCAAATAATAAAATCAACACACCTATACATCTCGCATGTTTTTTTAAGTTTGCATGGGCCGAAGGTTTCAAAGCATAAACGTAAAATCAAAAGCCCATATATTCCATATTCATCTCATTTATTTGACCTATCATCTCACACATTCACTCATACATAAAACCCTAGAAAAAAAAAAAGACGGCAAGGATTTTTTCTCCTTCTTTCTTTCGACCAACAAAGGCAAGGAAAGGACCAAAGAGGCTGTGATAAGCTGCTATGATCGTGGGTTTTGAAGTGGTTGTGGTCGTGGTTTGGTCGCGGGTGCATTCAGGTTCGAAGAAGAGTATTGGTTTTGGTCATTGGTGATCTTGTTTCATTCCGTATATTCTGCTAAGGTATCTCAATCACTTTGTTTCCTATTCATACGACACACGTGTTTTCACATAATCTAAAGATAAAGCTTGATACACGATCGGGAATCTTGTTGCATGTCAAGTCTTGGTTTCGTTTAAACTGTAAAAGAAATAACATAAAATACGCAGCTTGAAATCATGAATCTTTAAACTACATGCATGTCAAACTTCATGTCTGTTTTGGAGCATTGAAATATGTTTATTATATGCGTCTTCGATCGGGTCTTTAGACACTAGTTGATCTCTAGTACACGAGTAGGACATGGGATAAAACTCAAGTAATAATAAGATGGGAGTACATATTCAGTGGTGATTATATGTAATCTGTTTTGGCATACTATGCTCACGACCTACACATGTTTTACTTAATTGTGTCGAACTAAATGGACTAAATAACATACGAGTATACATTGGTTATTTGCGTGTCGCTAGTAAAAAATGGAAAAGAGTCCTCGTTGATATATACCTACACAAAAAAAAGAAAAATGAATTGTTCTTGGTCTTGTCGGGGGTCATGTTTAGGGGAGATCGCGGGGCAAATGGGTAAGCCATTTTGTATGTTTGAAAGTGTGTCGGGAAGGTGAGCCGGGGGTTAATCATAATATATTTTTACTAGGTCATGAATATTAATTGTTTGAACCGCGAACGAGCTTGAATATTGATCGAACATGCATATGGAATCTTGTGGGGGTAACTTCAAGGGTGATCGCGGGAATTATCATTGAGTCTTTTGGAGTTTTGAAAGTGTTCCGGGGAAGATGAGTCGGGGGTAATCACTAGGTGTGTTTTCCGAGTTGCGTTGGTTAGCCGTTTGAACCGCGAGCGAGGGTAAAGTTGGCTTGTCGAACTAAGTTTGAAATGGGAAAAACAAATACTGTACGTATGAAAAAAAAGGATTTCATGTTTTAAATGTTTTGATATTTTCATTTTAAACCCTTATATTTAGAGTTTGTCGCATGCAAACCTTGCACTATTATAAAATGATGCATTACACCCTAGAGTATCAAAATAATAATGTTGAGTTTTACTTTCAATATACTTGTCACTAATAACTCTAAACTTTGAGATATTTACCATGCGAACCCTATACTTTGAAGTATTATCTAATAAAGCCTTAAAATATCATTTGTAACCCTTAAGTTTGGCTAATTAATGATTATTACCCTAAAGTATTTTAAATCCGTCCATTACTAAAAATGAGAATACACTTATAACTCTAAAAATATTAATACGATTAATCCGTTATAACTTAAATGAGCTAATAAGCATTATACGAATCGTAACCCGTGTAGATTCGTTGGAGGAGACGTGACGTTGTATCTTCGTGTTCATTCATTCGTATGCTTTCTTTTCATTGGCGTTAAGGTACAAATATTCTATCCCTTTTCATTAGGGGTTTCTCATAACTTTCTGATCTTTCGACCTTGTTTCGATTATGATATTCCATTACTATGATTTCCTTTACTGTGATCCTTTGGTATGATTCTGTTCGCTATGATATTCGTTGTTATGATTATGAACCTTATGATTATGAATCTTCTGACTATGAACCTTCTGATTATGAGCCTTTGATATGAACCTCTGATTATGAACCTATGTTATGGAACTCTGATATGAACCTTTTACATTTGAACCTTTGATATGAACCCTTATGTTATGACTTTGCTTTGGCCCTTCAGTTTGATACCCGAGCCAAATATGTTTCCATAGCCATGAAGGTAACATGGCCGTGTCATTGATGCACCAATGGCATGACTCTAGTGTGGTTGAGTGATGTTCCACACCGTCCCTTTCTGTTATCTGAGTATGAGCTCGATATATATTGTATGGCCACTATTTGTCTGCAGGGGCGTATGGATGCATCCTAGATTTGTTCTGTATCTGATATGTTATGCTATGATATGATTTATCTGGTGAATGATGTCGTGTGCAATACGCGTCTTCACATTCTGGGAGCTAGCTACTCCATTGGTTACTGAGGTCTCCCCTCCTATTATATATGGTATTCCGAGGTCACCCCTCCGAATACAATAGTTACTTATGATATGATATGATATGATATGTTTCTGGGCTCGTGGTAGATTTCTGACAACCCTTACACTTTTGATATACCTATATTGTACCTTCTGTATTCCCCAACACACCATATGTGACTCACTCTACTACCATGCTATATTCCATTTCATTGATCTGACATACTCCTATTTCGTTACTTCATACTATCGTTCCATTCACGTACCGGGTTATTATGTGATTATTGAATCTGTTTATGCTGTTACATGTTCTATGTGATTATTGTTTATCCTGCTACGATATGATCACTATGCGACGATATGATTCAACCGTTGTTATCTAAATATATGTTATCTTACTGTTATGTGATCCTTGAATGGTCTGGTGATCACGTTTGGGTGTAATTAGTTGATTATCTGTTTATTATGGATACCTCCGTTTAATTATGTTTATGGGCTATGATTATCCATTGGTGTCTTATTGCTAATTGTCGACTTGCCATGTTATATCTGTTATGATGCTGTTATGTTATTAACTGTGGGGTATTTGTCTTGTGGGATTGACATGTTCACTTCCTAATTAATTGCTTCCGCTTGCTTTTAGTTTTCCTGTTGGCTTATTTATATTCTGATTTCCTGATCTGACTGCGTGCTATTCTTATGTTGAGTGGATGCGACGTCTGGTATGCTTGATTTGGTTTCGGTGCTTGTATGTCTGTTTGCTTATATGTGATTATATATATGTCATGGATGCGTTGCTTGTTGTGTTCTCCTTGATTGTTGTTCTTGCTGGATATATGTATAATTGTGTTCTGCAGGATCCTCATTGACTCATTGTTTCCTTTCCGTTGCAACCTTGCTATTGTTCCTTTGTTTCATTTCGTATTTCTGCTTTTGTTTAGCTTTCGTTTTGTTATATCTGTTCACTGGGCTTTTTAAGCTCAGCCGCATTTCTTTTCCTGCGGCAGGTTTTAGGTTTGAAGATGGGCTTCGATGGGCTGAGAGTTAGAGTATCTTAGTGGACCAACCCTAGTACCATAGTACTTTGGGACTTATTTTGAAGAACTTTTGTTTTAGGATTTTATTTCATTTTGGATATTGTATTTTCTTTATTAGTCAATTGTGTATATGTTTTGATACCTCATTTTTAAGGTTTCCGTTTGTAAATATTTTATTTGTATGTTCTGATATGGCACCAGAATGTGACACTTCTACCCTTGTCGGGTTGGGGTGTTACAGTTGATGCTATGAAGAAAGTAGCAAAGTTGGATATCGAATTGACTGTTGAGGAAAGAAACTTTCTCTTAGTTGGATACAAGAATGTGGTGGGTTCACGTAGGGCGTCGTGGAGGATATTATCTTCCATTGAGCAAAAAGAGGAGTCAAGAGGCAATGAAGTTAATGTAAAGCGGATTAAGGAATATAGGCAGAAGGTGGAAACCGAGTTGTCTGACATTTGTGGTGATATCATGACTGTTATTGATGAGCATCTGATTCCATCTTCATCCGCTGGAGAATCCACTGTTTTCTACTATAAGATGTGAGTATTACATATACCCGACTTTTAGAAAAAAAAGAAGAAGAACATTCTTCTCTTATTTGTTGGTGGTTGCTGATTCTTAATGCCTTTATGGTTGTGTGTGGTGTTTGTGTTTTAGTAACTAGATCTATGAATAATTGCCTAACCATAATTAAAAAAGACTTCAGATGTCAAATCGAACCTTTTTCAAGTAGGACTAGTCTAAGATGACCTTTATGTTTTCCGGATTTTAAATATATTGTGATGGTTTGTGACTGAATACAGGAAGGGAAATTACTTTAGGTATCTTGCAGAGTTCAAGTCTGGTAATGACAAGAAAGAGGTGGGAAAAGACAAATATACCCTCGACTTAAATAGGCTTAACGCCCGTTACTCACGCCAGTTAGGGTGAGGGACCAACGCTGAGTAACGTTTCGCACTTAAGGACTAACGGTGCATTTTTTTTGGTCAAAGGACGATCCTTGACGGTCAACGTATACCACAAGGACGAATGGTGTAGTTTACTCATATATTAATGATCTACTCTTTCTTGGGTCAGATTTGAATTTTGATATGGCAGTAACATATTACAGTTTAACTTGAATCTGTTTTTAAATTTAAGTACAGTTTAGCTTAAGATTTTTTAGGTTACTTTAAATTGTTTGTACCGGCTTGTTGGACAAAAGTAAAAATCATCGCAAACTGTCCTTCAATTTTCCCAACAGAAATATTATCATATGTGTACAAAGAAAATTTGGTTTGGATTCCAGTCTATATTTTCATAGCTCATAAGTAGCAGTCACCTTTCAATATAGTAACCGTTTTCGCATGTAACTTGTATGAAATGTCACAAGTCGTCAGCCTTGGACATGCTCGATAAACGACTAGGTCTGGGCTCAAACACAGACCTTCGTCGCTGCTGATGCGACGAAGGTCTAATTAAGGCAGCGAGTGCTCTTTTCTCCAAATCACCTCTTTCAGCCCTTTTCACAAGTGAGTTTGCCATCGCAGATTTACGAGCATTCAGTCTATTTGGAGAGTACTGCATCATCTTGTGTAAATTACACCTAAATGATCCTGGATGCGTTGTAGGCGAACACATACATGTCTTCTTGTTGAGTTGCTTCCGTACAAGTTGATCTCGATGAGCCTCGGACATCGTACGCTTCTTCGGAGATACCGCCATTGATCAGTTGTGGTAGTGTGTTTTGGTTTTACTATAGGGGCCCTCAGGCCTTCATTTGGGCAAACATATCTCAGGTTCAATGTGGAATTTATAGGATGTTTGAAAGGACATGTTTTGTAATTTGTTGGAAGCTTATGGGTTGTGAATATGTGATAGGCGGAGGTTACATTGGTTGACTAATATATTATATGTGATCGTTAAGGTTTTCTGGCTTTTACCTCTTTTGGATTATGATCCAACGGTACAAGAGATTACAAATGGATAGATATTGTATGTGCAACTGAGTCCAGCTAAGCAGCTTAACATGGGTCCCATTGGCGTTAATATCTTAAACTGCAATCAAATGGAAATTTCCAAGGTTTAGCCCTTTTTTTATTTTAAATTATCCTAAAATAATTGTCAATTTATAACGTTTTCAAATGGTAGCGATGATTTTTCATAGATTGATACTGTATTCTTCAAAAGGTACATGATCTATTAAAAAATTTATCGATTTGCAAAGTCTAAAATGCAATGTTTTCAAACTCAGATCGACTCGGCCAGTTCAACCGGTCGGACCGATACCCGGCCACAAAAATGGGTCAAAAAAATCCGGGTATCTAAAACCGGGTTAACCGGTTAGACCCGTTGGGTTTTGACTTTTGAGTGACTTGGGTCAACCCGAGTCTTGAAACCCGGCCGGGTTTTAATTTTTTCAATTTCTTTTAATAAAAACCGGGTTGACCCGAGTAGACCCGGCGGGAGAATCGGTTGACCCGGTCGGAAAAAATAAAATAATAATAAATGAAAAACCGGGTTGACCCGGCGGTCGAACCGGTGCCCAGTGACTCGACCGATTCGATTAAAAACCCGGTTTTTAAAACATTGCTAAAAAGTGATCTTCACCGTTGGATTATATCTAGTCAACTCTTTCTTTTTTCAATTATTTTTTGTCAAAAGGGTATTATAGTAAACTGACCCGTTTTTTCTTTTACGCTCTCAAACTTCAAACGTACATAACTCACAAATGACAAACTTTTAGAAAAAACCGATTTCACCATAAGTTATAAAATTTAATCATCTTTTTAGAAATTTTAGATTTTTACATATCAAATGGGTGTTTTCATGATTTTTTGGCATTTTCGCCCCTATTTTTTAACCTCGAAAATGCCGAATCGTGAAAAACTTAAAACATGAAATTTATAGATTTCCATTTAATCTTTACACAGGTTTTTGGATCACTCAAATACGATATTAAATGTGTGAGATATCGCACGTTAAAGATGTCGTTTTAGTTATATTTGTTGCACACAAGGTATTTGATGAAATGTCAAGCTTAGACTTTTTGTGTTAAAAATGCATTAAATGCTCTAACTTTTGTACCACAACGCATCATTAATCATTTTATTAATGTAAGATTCAAAGAGTGTTTTTTTAATCGTTATTAAAAAAAAATGTACGTTTTGTTCATCAGTTATTATTGTTCATCACTTAGTATTGTTCATCACTTAGTATTGTTCATCAGTTTGTCACAGACGAACAACATTAACTTATGAACAACACTAACTGATGAACAATAATACTAACCGATGGACAATATTCTTCATCAGTTAGTGTTGTTCATCAGTTAATCTTGTTCATCGAATTGTTCATCATTTATGATCACATTGTTCATCAGTTGGTTTTTTTCATCAGTTAGTCTGTTCACGAGTTAAAAAAAAGCTAAAACTAACAAAAGATGTATTGTGGTACACCAATTAGAGGGTATTTTGGTCATTTGAACATTTTTTTTTAATTTCACCCTAAACTTCAAACATAAATAATTTTTAAACGAAAAACTTTTATATAGTCATATTTAGTGCATAAATAATTTTTAAGAAGTCTACAAATTCAGTTTTGTGAAACAAATCGATTAAAAATATATTTATTTTTTCTTACATACAAAACTAGAGTTACGCTAAATATAACCCAAAGGGTTATGTTTAAGAAATCAAAACACGCATAGCTTTTAGTACATAGAGTCGGCCGAGAGAAATTAAATTGAGAGGGTAGACAATTATTATTGAAGATAGAAAAAGTTAATGTGAGTTTGAATATCTTTAATATAGCCCTTAGAGACACGTTTAAAATTTTCCATAAAACTAATATACCAAAAAAATATTATGTTCGTGTCCATCATATAAAATTGAAAGCCGTGGCAGAGTGCCAAAAAAAAATACTCGTCATAATAGTTTCCAACAATGGCCCAAGTGAGGCTCGAGCTTGGTCCTTAACAAAAGTGCGCGCTAACTCTTAACAATTCCATGTGGTAATCAGAGTATCAGACTAGGTTCACTATACTTTGACCAACTCGCAACCTTCAGGTCCTAAAGACATCATTACAACGTTGGAAATTCGCAGTGGGCTAGGCTCACAGCTGTGAAAATGTCCATGACTTTCATCTGCATAATCTCCGTTCATTTATAACAATGGTTGTGGTAGTAGTTTGTTTCACTTGTATAGTGTCTGTTTGATCACAAGTTTGAAAATTACCTGTCTAACGACTACATTGCCGACAAACAAGTCCGTGTATCATGAAGACTCTTCATGTTAACCTAACAACGAGCACAAGCTAATGTCACCTGTTTGCGGCCCTACTTCACAATAGCTGTCTCTCATAATCATTTAACCACTCCTTTGCACTTTCTAATTCTCGCCGAATGCTAAAAAAACAAACATTCAAAATAGTTATATGGATACATCACCTAGGTTTATCTCATTAATATTAAATATCATAACAAACATGACACTCATTGTATACATTACTAGCTACTCTAAGTTACACAAACAACAAACAGCACAACCACATTCTCTCCATAGCCATCAAAAGTATTCACAAACCTCTCCGATGTACTGCAACCTTCACATACCCTTGTCACCTTCTGTTCTTGCAATGAGCGTTTTTGTGTAGACACGATGCCTTCTTTCTCTTCCATAAATAACCCAAAACACAAGAGAAAGCAATACCGCCAACGAAACCAAAAGCAGTCCGACATATATCCAATTGCTGTATCGCCGCAGGCCTGGACAGTGGTCTCGTGTTATGTCGGTGAAAGTCTGTCTGACAAATGTGCAGTCTTGGAGTTCTACTAGAAAAGGTCCATATAGGTACAACCCGTAGCTTAGTTTTATTCCAGCCGACATTTGGCTGTAGAAATTAGGAGTTAGGCGGCCTGTGGTGATGCAGACCCCACTTGGTGAAACTTGACAAACAAATTGACTGTACACCTGCAGATCAATATGGGCAACTCTTTAGTATTGGTCATAACTCATAACAGATGATCAGGTCAGGTTGGGTCAAATACTAACAAGTCTTTTGTCTTTTTAAGTGTTACTAGTTGGATACCCGCGCACAGCGGCGGCGATAAATATAGTTATAAAATAAATATAGTAAATGAATTGCTAACTCAACTCTCCTCTCAATTCCTTACCCACTTAGTGAATTCATTTTACAACACTCCAAATGTATATGTGTTTGTTTGGGTTTTCCGTATCTTTCCCGTGACATCATTATTCTCGCATATAAAAAGACCTTCACAATCTCTTACCCGTCAAACACTCTCTCAAAAGTAAATGATTTTGATACATCAAGTTTGTATTGATTGAAATAAAGGTTAAAGTTATAAAAATTTGAATCAAAATAAAATAAACCTACTAAAAATGTAAAAATTAAAAACTCATAAAAATATATCAAAATGGATGTTGAATTAAAGAGCATAAAATTTTAGAAAATATGATGAAATTAGATCATAAAAAAATTAAACGGATTAAAAGATATTTAAATTTAAAAATAAAGGTGATTAATTAGTTAAGAAGTGACACGTGTCACCCCATTATTTGAGCTCCTTATTTTAGTTTGTTAGAGCTCATCCATTTTTGTTATTTTTTTAGTTAGAGAAGTGACACATGTCACTAAATGATTGGAGCTCCTTATCTTAATTTTTTGTGGAGCCCACAACTTAAATACATTATATAGTAGTATAGATATAGATATATAACAGTTCAGAAGGTTTAATGCACTTTGAATATACACGTCTGACCCGCACGACCCATTTCAATTTTAGCCCATTACCTATTAGAAGTCAGTTAAACTTGCAACTATAGTGTTATTTTCCAAACTATCCAACAAATGTGATATGCCAGCATTTCTATAACTAACTTAACTCACAACCTAAAAGATTACAGACTAGTGTGATATCTTTATTTTTTCAAACATTTTCTAGAAGTCGATCAATCTATTTCCAACATTATCTCCCAAATTTTACTGTTTCAAGAAGTAACTGATGACCATGTTCAGCTATAAAAAAATTACTACAAATGCAAAAAGGTGTATGTAGCATTTGTTAATACTTATTATGCAAAAAGGTGTATGCCTAGTTTTCTTGAAAAGTCAAAATGTATAAAGGTAAAGAAAGATACAACAAAGGTAATACTCAAAAACATGACAATTCTGAAATAAAAATACAAAGTTTGTCATTTAAGGTCAAACTCACCCGTTTTCATGTACAAGATTATTCTCAATTTCTAAATTTCTTGAGAAAAGACTAATTTTCAAGGTAAACTTTGTAAAAATTTATTATGGGCACAAACATGTGAAATTACGAGTACTTATTCGTGATATGGATATACAAGA
The DNA here is from genome assembly GCA_019973895.1 of Chrysanthemum seticuspe. NCBI lineage: Eukaryota > Viridiplantae > Streptophyta > Magnoliopsida > Asterales > Asteraceae > Chrysanthemum > Chrysanthemum seticuspe. The sequence goes on from BPTQ01000008.1 coordinate 245,669,954, forward strand.
AATGAAGTCCGAAGACTGAGTGTTTTGGTAATACGTTATCAAGCAAAATCTCAAACTACGAGACAAAAGACTATTTTTGACTTTTAAAACCAATCCAATAATGTTAACTACTAAACTGTTACAAAGTTCTACATTTTCAATAGGTAATCATAAATGAACATTGAATTTTAGACGACGTCTACCAATACATTACTGATAATTGACTTTTTGAACATGGGAAAACAATAGCTCTAACCTCAAATGTCAATGTCGATACACATTATTGTGAAGGGGGGTCTATGTGATACAAGATATTAAGAAGTCTTAATCACATTAAAATAAATTTACTAACAAAAAGGTGAAACTAGACAGTAGCATACGAACATGCATAATTATGAAACAAAATATGAAAGTTTGACTTTGAGGTCAAGTTCGATCATTTCTAACATCAAAAACTCATTTAAACTTTTTCACATACGTAACAAACAATATGGTAACCATGCTAAGCTGTATCACAAAAGATGCTAATAAAAGTGGTAGGCCTCCCAATTACTGAAACCACCTCGGTATCATGATTATAAAAAGAAGGCTAGTTTAGACCTCAGAAGTTAAAATGAAACTTGCTAAATTTGAATGAGTAAAATATGAATACCTGTGTGGCATTGTTCAATGGGACTTCTTTAGGGTCACAAACTCGATCACTTAAGTCCGGCTTGTATGGATTGCAAAGGAGTGGCATAAACGGTCCAGATTGATTGAAGAAGAGAGGCGTGAAATTTGGGGCGAAATTTATATTAGTGACATTTGTGATGACTTGATTGATCACATTAACAAGTTGAGAAGTGACTTCTCTGCTTCTCATTGAAGTTTCTTGAGCAGTGGCGTTGTCTACACATGGAAGAATATCGTCTAAAGCCGTATGAGCAGTTGGATTCTCAACCCACTGATTCATCGACACACAAGTGTCTCCAGTTACACTATTACAACACAACATTGTTAGTCTTAAGAAAATCAACTACGTGCAAATATCATGAATCACGAACGCACTGTAGGCAAAAGTAAGTGTTTTGGTGATGAATAAAGTTGTAGGTTTTAAATTTATTTTTTTGAATCCTTGTGCTCGTCTTTCAATAGGTTTCTAGCCATCATTTTCAAGAGAATTCCAAACATATAGAACACTATGATTAGCAAAAGAGTTAAATGCATACAAATGTAACCAACGTTGGTCAAATCTTTATTTCAGGGTAGCCATCTTTGTCTTCACCCATTGAACCCTCAAACTCTATACATTATGATGTAAGGTAATTTACGACCTTAAAGCAGGCAACTAGTTTCTCAGCCACCCAAGGAAAACTGCATATTCAATGCTTTCCGACACATCATACTCTAAATTAGCAATTTTACCCATCACTTTTGGGGGATTACATCAAATTTAAAATTTCAAAACAGTTTGGGGTTTTCATGGGGCAAAAGAAAGTTGGTATCCTGATAAATGAACTGAAACACAGTCTACTTATTTGTGTAATCAACCCTTTGCAAAACCGTGTGGTTATCCTGATACCTAGCAGTTTATGCCCAAAATTGCTCCATTTTAGAACGGTACAGCAGTAAAAGAACATAATTCAATACACATTAAAAAGCCAAACTTACTTGTGCAGAACAAGGAACACACCACACAATACAAAAGTTCCCGTCACAAGAATCCATCCAAAAATCACCAACCTGCAATGATTTAAAGTTTAAACAATGCATTTTTATAAAAAAGAAGAATACCCTGAAGATAAACAAACATCAGTATCTCACTCACGTGTAAACCATACACTTCATGCCGAAGAGTGAAAACACTGCAAGGAAATGTTAGAATTAAAGAAGTTAGTTGGGTGTGACAATTTCGACACATACAGTGCCCGATTCTACTTATTTTTATCTTTTGTGGGTCAAACAGGTAAAAATAGCTTCGAATGAAACAGATCAAATAGGTCAAACAAGTAACATAACAAAAGACCTTTAAAGAAAAGGATCAAGAGGGTTAAACGGGTCAAACAAGTCAAAAGTTGCTTAGAGTGTATTTTTAATACAAGAAACCTTCTGGATTATCTTATACCAAACAAACTAGATAATTACTGAAATAACAAGTCTTAAAACTTGCCAAAATCGATAATTAAGTATTTATAAAATGATATATAAATATAACTATTTGAAGAAGAAAAAAAAGTTGTTTCAGGTCAACCCAGCCCGTACCAAACTTATTGTCTTGACCAATTAGGCCCATACTTGATCCACCAAATTTTCTACCAGTAGAAATTAGTAAAGAATGTAAACTAGCTCCATCAAGGGAAGAAAAGAAGCTTACAAAACCCGATGAATGTCAAGAAGAGCATCACTGCTGATATAATAATCAGAACTAACCTCCTGCAAAAACACAAGACTTTATCTATCTTATAATACTTTTGTCTATAAAATTTATTTGGTTTCAATAAACTGAAGTCGGTTACTTACACGGTATCTAGGACTCGGTTTATGTCATCTTTATTATCTTCGGTTTTGTCAGAAAGAGTATAAGATGTTGAGTTCAGCTTTGTTTGTATCTCATCAATATCTGATTGGACTTGAACTGGTAAAAACACTTGGGCTACCCCTATTTTCTTTGCAGACGCAAGATCATCAGACAAATTCCTAAGTTTCTCTGCTGTGGTGTTTGCCTGATTTACAACGTATTTCAATGTTTCTGTTGTACTATGATGGAATTTCGCTTGACCCGTGTATAAAACAGCACATCCAACACTGGAATGATACAGCCAGAGCCGTTAGTTGACTTTTTGTTGACCATACACACATATATCATAGAGAGAAAGAGGGAAAGTGGCATACATTGCAACGATGGTAAAGAAGATGAGGAGAATAAGAGAGAGGGCATAAGCTAGTCTGGAATAGCCATACGGTTCGCGCGGACAACAGCAATAGCAGAGGCAAATCAGCGATAAGCAAAGTCCAAAGAGCACAAACCAGGCAGCAGCCAAAGCAAAGAATGGTACAGCAGTAAAAGCCACAGACTGCATTCAGTACATTCAGCCATTACAAAACTTTAGTCAATGAAAAAACATAAACACATATAAATCCAATGGTGAGACTGGCCAAAAAGTCAGCAATCCATATATCCATTCAAAGCAATTTCCTTTTCGCGTATAATTTGTACCATACCCAATTTACATATATGGCCCACTGGCCACTACAAATGTATGATTGAAGTCAAAACCTAGTAAATCCCAAATCAAATATTGCATAGGTGTTTATAGCTTTTTAACTCAAATTGTTTTCTATTGACATCTCTTGACAGTTGGTTAGTGTTGTCACTTAATTCTCTATAACCAAAATAGTTCATAAGAGTTTTGAACTCAAAGCAGATGGGTCTAAATTAGAAAAGCTTAAACAATGGTCAAATTTTCTTGAATGTAAGAGCAAAAGGCTGAATATAGTTTGTGTTAGGAACGACATTTAATATTTTTATCAAGGCACAAGATTGAAACTAATTAAACTTTCTTCTGAATCCCACTCTTTTCCTTTCCATCAAATATGCTCAAAACGCGGATTATGAACCGAAAAAGGAGAATAATTGCTTCTTTTCCAATAAATATATATGGTAGCAAGTAGAATATATTCATGTGATTTCGAACAAAAATATCATTATTCAAATGATACACTATCATAATTTAACATTATAATAAGAAACAAAGATTCTTAAATGAACTTGATTATGTCCACAAGTTGGCTTAACAAAATATTATTAGTTAAATATCATAGATATGAACAAAAGTTTCAAATCTCCCTTTACTCAAAGCCGCTTTACGGAAATGCCAGCTAAAAAAGAATTCAATAATACTAGTAATTTTTTACCGACATCAAATGCATAACTTATATTTGTTGAACTTTAATAGTTATTGCATACAATTTTATAGACTTCTTGTATATTTGTATGCAGGTGACGGTAAATTATCAGAAAATATTTATATCCATGAAGATTTGAAACAATCAAATGCATCAACCTTCTTTTGTTTTTATTTAAATGCTGACTTCTAAGATGTAAAAGGTTCTCCGCTTCACATGCACATGCAATACAAATATTATTATTTTTGTAACAGCGGACAGCACAGCAATAGCCCAATTATTCTAGTTTTTGCCCCTTCAAAAATTCAGTTTACTATATATTTTGAAATTAACTTAGGTTTTTGACCAGTGCCCTTGTATCCAATATTCCAATGCAACATTATTAGCTCCAAAATACAATAGCAAACTAACCTATTTGGTTCTAACATGTGTTTAGATAACGTGGGCAAGATTGTAAGGTTAGGTTTGGTTGACATTGACAAGCTAACTTTTTTTGTCACTTATTTTATAATTACATATAATTATAAAATCATGACTCATGACTATATTTATACAAGAAACCGGTAAATTTGAGTGACTTATAACCCGTTATCAATAAAATACAACGTAAACTAAGATCTCACATGACACAACATAAACTATAACATACATGTGGTCCTTCTCTAAAATCAAAAACTCCTGAATCCAAACAAATGTACAACTTGTGACTCGTGAAATGCAAGCTTCCAATTTTGAATGACCCCCCAACTTCAAGATTGATTTATTTTTGCAGATAATTTCTGGCTTCTTATTACTACTCTTTTTTTACTAATTATTTTCATAAAATAAAAAAACGGATTTTTAGCCCTGCAAAATCAAACTTCTTTTGACTTTTAACTACCTTTTTCTTTTTACCAATAATTAACTTCTTTCAATAAGTGCAAAAAAATAAAAATAACAACAACAAAAAAAACTTACAGCCCAATAATGGCGTTCACTAATATTCCACCCTCCTCTATACTTCTTAAAATCATCTAATGGATCTTTTCTTGTCGTTCTTTTCTGAGCCAACACAAGTGATGTTGAATTCACTTCATCCTCTTCTTCATCAAGTAGTTTCCTTTTAGCCCCCCAACTTTCCAAAACACCATCTTTCACCCCTTCACTTTCCCCTGCATAAAAGCCACCATAACACAAGATTCAAACCACTACAACAAATTTCCTTCAAAACCCATAAATCATTTCACATAATAAACAAAACCCATAATTTATTTTAAGATCAAAGGGTATACCTGAAGTGGGTGTTGTGTAGGATTCACCCTTAGAAACAATGAAGAACAGAGAAACAATTAAAAGGAGTGAAAAAACAAATGGTGTTATGATTTTGTTAATTTGCATTGCGATTTCAGTGTTGTGAAAAAACAATTTGTGACATAAAAATTCAAAAATAAAGTGCAGAGCAGAGAGTGTTTTTGAGAGAGAGAAATAAAACCGTTTGAGATTATAGTACAAAAAGTGAAAGTATTTTGTGTTGTGTTTTTTTATTTAGTTAAAAATAAAGATGGAACTGGAACAATTGTTCCTAAAATCAAGCACTTGTTTTAATAATGCTGGGAGAATGCTTAGTCATGGAGTAATGTGATTAATCAAGTTTTGTTAGTCCATATGTGTAATGATTTTGTTCATACACCTCTTTGACGTATATACTTTGTCTTTTTCTACTTAAATATTTTCCAATATAATTCGTGGTGTTTCTATTTAGTTTTATTTGGATGGGTTTTATATCAAACAGGTTATTCAACTTTTTCACTTTGTTAGTCTAAGTTACCTAACCAATTTTTTGTTCAAACAGGTTATTGAACTACACGTGGTTGACATTCAGGTTACTGAACTTCAAAGTGTGTTTCAATCAGGTTACTATTGACGAAAATACCCCTCTTTTCATTTTTTATAAGTATATAAATGGTCCCTGTGGTTTGCCCGGTGTTACAAATTCAGTCCAACTTTCATTTTTGTTACGTTTTCGGAAGTTTTCGTCCATTTTCTTCCGTATGTATACATTTTCTTACGTTTTTATCCATTTTCTTATGTTTTTATCCGTTTTTCCTCGTCTCGGTCCGTTTTTATAAACGTTTTGCGTGTGTTTGTTAATTTAGTATAAATTACAAAGCACCATTTTCTTAAGTTAGTATCACGACACCATAAGGTGTCGAGTGTATTTGTGTTGCGTGTGAAATATGTCTGTGAGAAACACCACTAGGGTGTGTTGTATGTTGCATTTTAATGGTTGTTGTTTGTTGTTACGGTTCAGCCACCACGACCCATATAGGGTCATTTTTGTGTGCTCTCGGTAAAGTAAAGAACCCACATATGGTGCCAATGTTTGATTGTGATTCGGTTCACCCACGAGGGGCGTCTGTTTGTTTGCTTATTTTCTAGCTTACTTCTTTTGCATGTTTACTCGAACTTATTTTTCTGCTTATTTCTTACCTTTTTTTTTCTGCTCATTTGATAAGTATATAAAGGGGGTGTTTGTGGATTTCCACTGAACAAGGTGCGTTTTGTTAGCAGTTAGGGTGCATTTAGTCATATAATGGGTCGAAGCCCATAACGATTTAGAAGAGAGTGTGTTGCTTTATTTTATAAATGATTTACCTAATTGATTTATTGATCATTGATACGTTTCAGCCATTACTTGGCATTTGGTAATTGAAAACGTATATAAACGGATAAAACCGTATAAAAACGAATAAAAACGGATAAAAACATAAGAAAATGCATACAAACGGAAGAAAACGGACAAAAACTTGTGAAAACTTACGAAAACGTAACAAAAATGAAAACTGGACTGAATTCGTAACACCGGGCAAACCACATGGACCATTTATGTACTTAACAAAATTGAAAAGAGGGGTATTTTCGTCCATAGTAACCTGATTGAAATACACTTTGAAGTTCAGTAACCTGTTTGAACGAAAAACTAGTTGGGTAACTTAGGCGAACAAAGTGGGAAAGTTGAGTAACCTTTCTGATATAAAACCCTATTTGGATTGTAAGATTAGAATAATGACTACTGTCATAAGTATGTTTTACATTCATATTTTTTGTCTACACATTTTTTTACTTCTTACTCTAAATCGCCAGTTTTCTTATATGTCAAGATGATTTAAGTAGCATAATATCTATACTGCTAAGGTTTAGGATTTTTTAAATAAAAAAGTCTTTAAAATTTTTAAAACCAAAAAAACATTTCTTTAAAAGCATAGGGTGTCTTAACACAGTTTAAACCTTAACTCAGTGTCACGTCAGCGCCACATCAGCTTTAACTTTTTCATTTTAACTAAGAAAAAAACACCCATTATCATAACATTTAATAAAAAACATAACATTTAAAACACGAATTACATTAAACATTAAAGTTAAAACACAAATTATATAAAACATTAAAGTGAAACACGAAATACATAGTACGATTAATACAAACTGCCACGAAAGTAATGAAAATAAAACTACAAATTAAGCAAAGGAATCATCTGAGTTATACCCCTCATCACTCGAAGAGGACCTAAACTCGCCATCATAATACTTTGCTTCCATAATGTCAAACCAGTTCTGCTTAAGATGTTCTGCATCCCTGGCTTCCTGCTCCATACGAGCAGCTTCCTCTCGTGCCTCGTTTTCTTTTATCTCTCTCAGTATTGCCTCATCCTGCTCAAGTTCTCGAAGATAATCCTCAGTAAAGTTAAACGGATTGTTTTGGTGGTCCACCAGTAGAGTGTTAACCGGTGGAGTGTTTACCGGTTCATTTTAGGCAAACTAGCCCTTTGTTAACGTTGAGGGGGTGTAAGTGATTTTTTTAAACATAACGGTAACATGAAAGGACTAGGGGGTTGAAATGATTTTTTTATTCGTTTAGCACCTTAACGTTGCGTTAAGGGGCTAACGCACCCTCGTTAACGCACCCTTAACTCAGGAGGACGGTGAGGTTAACGCACCTTAACGCGAGCGAGTTAAGCTTTAACTCGGGTGGTGCGTTACCACACCGAGTGCTCTAATAAGAGTTAACAAGGCATAGTCATATATTAAATTCAGTCAACTTGTAACCGTTAGCATTCATATAGCCTATTGAACTCAGTTAACTTGTGACCACTAACATTCATACAGCCTATTGTACATTGTAACAAATTTTTGGTTATAAAATCAAAATAAAATAAACTAACATATGACACATATTTAGACACACACAATATTGTTTTTTCTCTCTCAAATAAGAAACAATCTTCTCAGGTACATCACCATTTAGCCATACCTTCTTCAAACAAAAAAGACACAAACTCGTAGAAACACATCAGCCGTCGCCACTGCATCAGCCACAAAAATAGTCACCGGGTACCCGTCGCCGCATTGCGCGGGTACCCTTCTAGTTCAAAAGTAATAGATGATCCAACCGAAACTAAAACCAAAACATCATATAGTTTGCTGATATTTTAAGGGGTGTTTGGATTTGGAGTTTACAATTGCTGATTACTATCTCAATCAAATGGTATACTCATTACTGTTGTATAGCATCCAAGTAGCTTTTACTTGGATCTGCAGAGTTGAGGTTCAAGTAATTCCTTTAGTTATATAGTTTTTTTTCTAAGTCTTTTAGAAATTGAATGATCTAAATTCACTTCAATTTGATGGCTATGTATCTTGGGATATAAGTTGCTCTTATCTGTTTGTATCATTTTCTCTGCCAGAGTAGGCCTTTGTTAGGTAACTTTGGAGTGTGTTAATACAAATAAATCGTAAAAATATTTATTCATATTTAGCGATCTCTTTGTGTTTTGTTGATAACAAATATAAAGTTATAATAAGTAAAATCATAAGGATACATGTTATTTTTGTAAAGCATTTACATATATAGTCATTTAACATAAATTGTTGTAATAATTCATTTGTTGTAATAGTTTATTAGGATGGGTAAAAACCATAACCCGACCCATACCCATGGAGCAAATTCATAACCTATAACCCATACCCATGATCCAATGTCTAGATAAATTGTATCTATTTGGATACCCATGACCCATGATCCATGACCCATAACCCAAATAGGAGGAGCATCCTGCGGGTCCCCCAGTTTACATTGGACGGATCCCTCATGTAAGGGATCCGTGGGATCCGAGGAACAATAGTGATTTTTTGCCTATAAATAGTGAGCCATTTCTTTATTGTAACTCACCCCTCTTCTTACAAATTCTCTCATATATTACTTCTCTCTTCTAATCTCAGATCTCTTGATCTATATACTAGTTCTTCTTTCTTTTGTTGTGATTCTCATATAGGTCCTTCTCAAAGGCGAGATCACGAGATACTACAAGTCATCCAAGAAATGGGTCCTTGATTGATTTGTTCCTCCACAAGATTTCTGTAGCAAGATCTTGTATTTCATATTTCACATAGTTGTTGTGTTATAGATGTGTTGGTTTGGTCCTCCGTGTTAAGGACTCGGTATTTAACTTTGTACCGGAAAAAGTGTAAGCGACGTTGTGAGACTTCTCCGCAAATTTGAAGGAGCTTGTTGACTGATCCGCTCCAAACCGTCAAGTTTTTCTCACTCAAGCCGGCCACTTGTGAATGGCCGACCGTAAGAAACTTAAAACGGTTCAGAAACGAACTCAATGAAGATCTGAGGAGTATAGTGTTTCCCCGGGTCGTTATGTCCCAGCGAGCTGTGCGAAGAATCACCAAACGTATAGTGATCGAGAGATTTGAACGGAAAAAGGAATTGAGATTATTATAACTACAGGAAAAGGACATAAACTACAAGGGCTTAAATGCAAATTAAAGAAAGTTAAAAAGATAAAAAATATTAAATAAACGCTATCACTATTTGCAAAATGATGTTTTTGTTTTTATGTTTTTACAAAACTGAAATTAAAAACTACGCGACGTACAAATGAAAAATGTGAAACTAAATCAATATTAACCCTAAAAATATGAAAATGATATTTTTACAAACCTAATGATAAAAGAAAATATTTAGAAAAAGAAAATTATTTTTATGACTATTTAATTAATTACTATTAATTAAAAACTAATTTTAACTATTAAATATTAACTTAAAATACAAGAAAATGTGAAACAAAGCTAGAAAAATAAAATTTTGACTTAGAAAAATCTAAAATAACAAAATAGAATTTTCAAAACTATTTTTGTATTTTTCTGATTATTTTTGTATTTTCTAGGAATTAAAAACTATTAAAAACTAATTAAATTACTTAAAAATACAAATTTAACTAAGAAAAATCTAGAAAAATATTTTTTTGACTTTTTATATTTATCTTAACTTAAGAAAAATGAAAAATTATTTTTTTGAAACTTTTCTTAATTTTTTGGATTAAAAACTATTTAAAAATGCTTAAAAACTAATTAAAATTAAGAAAAATAGCAAACAAGACAGGAAAAATATGAAAAATTCAATAAAAACTTAAAATAATATTTAGAATCTAAGAAAAATATAAAAAACAGGGGTTGTGTGGAGGAAAATGAAACTGATGTGTCAAGTGCTTAAGAATAAGCACTTTAAATAAGCAAATGGAGTCCAAAGGCCACCAACTGAATACAAAAGCTATAATATGCTAAAGGAACTCAAAAGCAACAAGTTTCAACTGCTCTAAACCTCAATATTGCAAGTTGCTAAGATTTGGCTTATGTGAGCTTATGTACAAAAAACAGATTTAGGTGCCTACTTTAAGCTTAAAAATAAGCACTTAGATAAGCTGGAAAGGAAAACAGAAAGTGGGAACTAAAACTAGACCTGGCTGACTATCACTAAGCCAAGGATGAAACTCAGACAAGCTCAATTGAGCTTTTCCCAAGCCTGGTAAAACCCCTGTGCAGACTCAGCTTCAACTGAGTCAGTGCACAGGGGAGATAAGGCCATGTTGACAAGCAGATTTGATGGTTATAAAAAAATCACAAAAATCTATAAAAATGACCATAAGAAATTAGACCAGTGGAAGTTTTTAAAACCACAAGACTCACTTAGATTGGCTCAGAAATGAGTCCAAGAAAATTCATCTTAGTTTGGCCAAAACTGACTTGTTGCAAATTTTTGACTTTTTAACAAAACTGAAATGTTGACTATTTTGAACTTTGATCTAGATTTGTGGACAGATATTGCTGTTAATAGATGAAAAGAACTTAATGCAAGCTAAATCTATGAGTTTTAAACACAAAATGAGCTTTTGGATTTGTAAAACTCCAACAGTTAAGTAGTAAGACATATTAAATATAAATTTTGACTTGGAGTGGTCTAATGCACAATCTTAAGACTGCAATGAGTCAAATGAACTTTAACAAGCCTAAACCAATAAATTTCTACCACAGAACTAACCTAAAGCACATATAAAACAGCAAATCCAAACACACCTATAGCAATCTGATATGCAAAGAAAACTGGGCTAGCTACTGATTCAGCTTGTACCAATGACCAAACTGAGTTTAAATTACCTAGTTACAACTAATTAAACACATAAAAACCAATTGTGACCACAGAAACACATATAAGCAAAATATGCAAATTAGATGGAAAAATGGAACTTGAAATACAACTCACATAGGTCCAGCTGGAGTTGCAGGCTAAACCAAACCCAAACCTGTTCTAACCTAATCTATTCCAACCCTATCGAGCTCTGCATCACCCACATATCCAATTTCTTCACACTTTGACCCAGTTTGACTTTTGTTGACCATGAATGAAAAGGGTTTGAAAATTAAATGTAAGCTCATCAAAAGCTATGAGAAGCTTCAATCAACTTACTTGGGCTCAGAAATAAGCTACTAACAGATTTTACATAAGAATTTGAAGATGAAAATTGTAACAGAGAACAATAAACTTGGAACTTGAATAAAAACTTGGATTGATGCTTAACAACACAATACAATGATTTTTTCACTTAAATGAGATACAGAGAAACTGAAATTACAACATTTTTATTTAAACTAAGACATTAATCTAAAAAACGACATAAGGAAAATTTATAAAAACTAACTACTTTTTCAATCTTGCTTCTTTTCTCCTTTTTATACACCCACATGTCTTCTCTCCTCACTCTGAGCATATCCCACCTATCTCCAGGACCATTGGATGGCTTAAGTGGTTTTTGGCCATAGGATCAAAATTTGGCGGGAAAATGGTATTTGACAGTTGGGTTGAAACTAGCAACTAGGGGGTTGTAGGTAGGTATGAATGATGAGGAGGGGGAACATGGGAGTGGGTTAGTGAGCTGGAAAGATGGGGTTGAGTGTTAGCAGGTGAGTGCAGGCAGTGATGATGGAGGATAGGGTAACCCGTGAGTGGGAGGGAAAAGAGATAGTCAAAAGTGTTTGACTGGTCTTATAATATTGGAAGGGGTCCAATGGAATTGACAGGGTCACAAGGGTATAAGGCAGGGGGTCAAATGGGTTTTGACAAGTCCAAAAAGGTTTAGGGGGTATTAATAGTCTAGGGACTTGTTTGTAAATTCTGAAAACTGAGGGACCAGATCTGCCATTATCTCAAAGTTGTTCCAAGGGCTGAAAATGACAAGTGTTAATAGTACAAGGACCAAAGCTGACATTTTCAATTTTTCCAGGGACCATTTTTGCCAATTTTCAAACTTGAGGGACCAATTTTGTAATTTCTCAAAACTTCTGATATTTTTCACCAAAGGACTAATTTTGACAACTTATGATTTTAAAAGGACCTTTGGTGATTTTTCTTTTGAAATAAGGACTCAGGGACTATTTCTGACAATTTTAGAAAATTGGGGGACTGAAACTGCCAATTATGCAAACTTTGCTCATTTTTCATCTGATTTTGAACATTTTGCATCTGAAACACATAAAATGCAATTTTGAGATATTTTCAGTATTTTGATGCATTTCTGAGCATTTTTAAACGTTTTGCAGTTCAGATTAAACCAAAAATGATGAGTATTTACACACTCATCAATCCCCCACACTAAACTATTGCTAGTCCCTAGCAATCTTTTGAGAAAAACTTAATGGATTTGAATCTCTTTACCAAAAGCCATTACTTCTGGAGTAGCCAAATGTTTCAGTTCAAGTAAGAACCATGGTACACCGATAACCATGTGATTTTGAGCAAACCACCAGCTTTCAACGGATTTGATTTGTCTTTACCAGAAGCCGTTTGCTTCTGGACTAGCCAACTCTTAGATAAATTATCAATATTATCTTTGGTGAGCTGATTACCAATTATGGTTTTTCCACTGCCTTTACCACAAGCCATAAACTTGCGGGCTAGCCAACTCTTCACTTTTTAGGATATGGTGAGCTGAATACCATACAATTTTGGGCAAATTGCAAGCCGTCAACGGATTTGAGATATCTTTACCAAGAGCCGTTTGCTCATGGATTAGCCAATCCTTTTGTTTATTAGACAAGGCGGACTGATAACCAATTGAGTAAGTGTAAAACACTTACTCCAGAAAAAAAATTTTGGCCAAAAACGGGGGAATTAGGCGGTAATACATATGATAAAATTCGTGAGAATTCCCCCCCACACTTAGAAATGAATATTGCCCTCAATATTCAAAGTACCGGCGGTTATGCCGAAACAAAGAACGTAAAAGGGCAATACTACGGCCATTATTTTGAAAGAATTTTTTTTTTTTTTTTTTTTTTTTTTTTTTTTTTTTTTTTTTTTTTTACTTATATATATAACATGTGGGGCAACTCCCCCACACTAGGGTGGAACACATGGGTGAAAACCCATGTTTAGCTACTGTTTTTGATTACCGAGTCGCTAGCTTGACTCGACCCCGAATTAATTGGTTCATGGGGAAGCAAAGTGGAAGAAGCAATCTCCATCGGACTTTCATTCAAGATGTTTGGACAAACATTTGAAGCACGTGAAAGTTCCACACCGATGAGATATATTCCCGGCTCAAGATAATGGTACATGAAAATGCCGGGATCAAAGAGAATGTCTTCATTCCCGAAGGAGTGAAGAACAGGAGAAGCCACGGGATAGGTGAAGAAGAGATAGAAAATCGTGATAAACATCATGATTAACTCATCATCATCAGGAGGAGAATTCATAATAGCATGAATCTCATCATTTAAGCTCAATTGGTCTAGACATATCTCGGGTGTGTCTAGATCAAAGTAGAAGTTATCATACTCCGGCGGAGATATGATATGAGTGAGTTCATCTGAGAACTCCATGAAGGTGAATGAATCATATTCAGAATTGATATGAGTGGGTTCACTGGCGATGTAACACCCCAACCCGACAAGGGTAAAGATATCACAATACGGTTTCATATCAGAACTTTAAATAATATACAATAGCGGAAGCCTTTACAAAATATTCAAAAGAAAACATAAATAACTAATCTTTCAAAATAAATCTAAGATCTCTATGGTCAAAATCTTGCTCTCGACTCTACTCTCAAACCCAGATCAACCATCCCACAAGCTCATCTTGAATGCTTAATACCTGCCGCAGGAAAAGAAAATGCGGCTGAGCTTACAAAGCCCAGTGAACAGATATAACAGAAACGGAAACTAAACAAAACAGAAATGCAAAATGAAACAAATGAAACGAATAACGAAGTCGCAGCGGAGTGAGCATAATGAATCATAGAGGATTCTGCAGAACACAAACACACAGAAATCCGGAAGAACAACTAGCAATCAAGAGCTAACTCACATAGCATATTGATGACACAAACGCAAACACATTAGAATATCCAGACACTTAACATATCAAGAAGATAGATTACATATAAACCAAACGAAAAGTCTAAGGACTAACGGAAGCAGTTCCTAGAAGGTAAACATGGCATTCATACAAATCAATTAATCTACATTAATAACTTACTCAGTATCATAACAGTGGAAACATTAGCAGTCAAAGTCATGGCAGTCACACATGCTAATAGAGAACACAGTAGGAGATACTATAACTAGATAAGCAAAAGACATAGCATAGCAATTAGCAAATTATCAAAACAGATATCCTTAATTAAACCATTTCCCAGATCAAATCTTAATATAAGCAGATCTTATCATGGCAGGTCAAATATAAGCAGATAGATACACTAACGGATAGGCAAAGTTCACCAGATTAACTGAACAATCATACTTACTAAACTTTCAGAATACTCAATTACACACTAGCATAGTTATCACGCAGATCAACGAATTCACATGACAGTAAGACATTATATAATCAGATGACAACATGTGAATCACATATAAACATATTAATCATATTCTAGCATAGTAAACGATAGTCACATAAACATGTAAAAGCATAATCACCTTCAATAAACATATAATAAACCTGATTTGTAAATAGAAGCATTGGAAGCTATAGAATCATAAACAGAATTCATAAAACAGAATTAACAGATAAGGTTTAGTCATCCACCACGAGCCCAGAAACATAACATATCATAAGTAACCATTGTATTCGGAGGGGTGACCTCGGAATACCTTATATAATATGAGGGGAGACCTCAATAACAAATGGAGTAGCTAGCTCCCAGAATTTGTGAAGACGCGTATTGCACACGACATCATTCACCAGACAAATCATATCAGATAACAAATCAGATCTAGGATGCATCCATACGCCCCTTCCTACATATACAAAATATGCTCCACCATCCAGGGACGTGGCAGAACATCACTCTACTGCCCTAGAGTCATATCAGAGGTGCATCACTGATACGGACATGGAACCCCCATGACTAGTGAAATATTTGGCTCGGGTGTCAAACTATCTTAGGTCAAACAGATTATCATAATTGACACATATCATAATTCATCATAAGGGTCACAGATAACATATCAGATAACTTCATATCATAAGGTTCATATTCAGATATTCAGAAGTCAGAAGTTCATATCACAGTGGCATATCATACATTCATAAGCAGAAGTTCATAATCAGAAGTTCATAATCAACCATAGCAAGGTTCAACGATTGTGCATATCAAAATCTTCCTAACATAAGTTCACATCAGATATTGCATAGTTCACTAGAACATGTATTTTACACAAGTAACAGATCAAACAATCAAAAAGGGTTCATAGCAATGGCATCGGAAACCCTAATAAGTAAAATAGGAAAGCGAACGAAAAGAACATCATAAGGAACCTTTACTGAAAAGGTCAGAATATCTGTACGATAACGTAAGTGTCTTAAAGTAAGACAGAATATCCGTACCTTAAAGCAAATGAGAGAAAAGTAACGAATGTAGGAATATGAAGATGTAACGTCGCGTCTCCTTCAACGAATCTACACGGATTATGATTTATTTAATACTTATTAGCATCATTAAAGTTATAACGGATTCATCGCATTAACATTCTTAGAGTTGTAAACATATTCTCATTTTTAGTGACGGACGGAATCATAACTTTTTAGAGTCTTAACCATTAATTAGCCAAACTTATGGGTTGCAAATGACAAATGGTAAACTTAAGGGTTTAATATGACAAATATCTTAATTGAGGGCTTATATGATCGTCGTTCAAAGTATAGGGTCTACAAATGTCAAGAACGGATTTTAGGACTCTCTTTCAAAATAGTTTACATAAGCCTTTACAACTTACATGATTAACCAAGACTCACACGTAACATTGTTCGAATACAACTTAATGAGACTATGCATGAAATACCTTAATTCATGATATGTGACTTCTTACATAAAATCATAACTTACGCATGTTTACAACACTCTTAATACTAGCTTGTTATACGTTAAATCAACGGTTATTAATGACCTCAGAACTTACTATTTTCACATGAAATAACGAGTTAACACACCCAGCTTTTACCCTAATCGACTCATAATTATGACCTAGGGTTTTTCCCAAACTTTTAATACCATATTAACACGCATTAAATTGACATGTTACGGATTTTTAATGACTCATCACTTTGACCTAGACAGTGTGAAAAACAAACAATAAACGAACAAAACTCATGCATGCAATTACATCAATACCTCACCTTGTCGACCCATTATCCATTTGGTTAAAGAGACCAAAGCCTACTCGTTTTCCCGACTCACAAACCATTCGACACTCACACAACCACTTAAACCAAGTATGTTCGATAAACGCTAGTCGAAAGACATTTAAAAAAAAATCAACCCGTTGAATACTTGAATACCACGACAAAAGAAAACCAAAATCTCTTGTGTCCAATATCAGGTGATAAATAGACCCGATATAACACACCGTCGCTTCACGATAAAATAATTGATGGATGCAACTATATCATGTATGCGCTTAAAGTATATATACATGCATACTTAAATAAATATGAAGTTGCATGAAATCTTATATTGCTTATGTGATGTCGTCACAGTGAAGACAAGAAAAAAAAACAATATACAACTGATTTGAGTGAGTAGATGATCCGAACAAAACAAAAGGTCCTTTTGAGGTTTTATAATATGTGAATGTATCGTAGTTAGGGATAAAACTTTATATCGTGGGTTGCATGCAAGTATGAAGAAAGAATGTTATACCTTGGCAAGTGCTCGGATCAAACGCACCGAACACCAAAGAATAGCAGCGGCCGCTCGGAAAGAAAGAAAAGGAATATTGTGCCGTGACTTTGTAACTAGGGTTTCAAATTTGAGGTGTTGTGTTTGTATTTATACCTATACTCGATCGGCATAGGGTGGGCTTTGTGTGTCTCTCGGCTCAAAAGCCCATCCGGTTCATAAAATAATTTCGGCTCAATCGTAAAACTTGGCAACCGATCGGATCACAAACAAAAGAAAGACGAGGCCCAAGTTTATGTTACGTGACTTATATTTTTCGTCGTACAATGTCGATTACTTAAATATATTCGTTAGGTTTTAAACGTTCATAAGTTAGATTTTAGTTGTGTTAAATGAACATCAATGTATTTTACGTATTTAATAACTTTTGATTCCAAGGGTATTTTAGTCTCTCAATATGTTTTATATTTTTAGGGTTTTACAGGCGAACTCCTCAAAAGTAAATGATTCATGATCGAGGAGAGAATTATGAGAATGAGAAGTGGTACTGCCACTAATCTTCTCTCCCATATTATCAAAACAGAAGGCTTTCATTTCCGGAATAGAATCATCGGAAAGAATGTCACTATCCTTAATGGGGATAGGAGATGAAATAGGTTTCTCTTTGAAAGCCTCGATTTTAGAAATGAGAAGACTGGCATTCAATAATGTTGCTCGAAGAGATTCATCTTTGATTTCAGTGTCAGTAACTTCATCATTCTCTTCTTCTAAGCTAACAAGCTCAGAAGGTGAATCTTCCACATAAATGATGTCTCCACAAGATAACGAATCATCATCATCAGAATCGGAGAACATCTCAACATGATCATTTTGGAAGACAAGAGAAGGAGGGACATCACACACATGATCAAGAATTCCCTGTGACTCTCTTGGGATTGGGACAAGGTTCTCAACACTAGACTTTATGAATTCGTCCGATTCCTTTTCAGGAACAGTGTCGAGATGCTCGTCCCCCATGTTCAGAGAGTGAGTGGGAGCCTCGGGTGTGATAGCAGTTGTTTGAGAATGAATCTCAACTGCTGGGATCTCAACTGACTGAGGGAGTTGAGAAATATTATCTTTAAAAGGATAAAAACTCTCCTCGTCATCGTCATATAGAGCTGCCTTGAGAAATTTGGAACGCCTTAGAGCTGCTTGCTCTAGGATTAATAATTCTTCCCTAGATTTGTGGGCCTCTCGTTCTTCTCGTTCTTCGGCCAGCAATTCTCCTATGGTCTTTTCACCACTCACTTGATTCTTAAAGTTACTAATCATATCATCAAGTGTTTTTATTGTGGTTTCAAAATCTTGGGAGATTTTTTGAGATAACGGCTCAGGTGGAGTTTGAACCGTATGGTGCTGTGGAGGTTGGAAATTGTCAAACATGTAAGAGTCATGATTGTTACAAGGAACTGGGTTCCCTATTTGACAATCAGAGCTGAAGTGGGGACCTCCACAGTACTCACAACAGTAAAACTGTTGAGTCTGGACTGGTGAATCATATGGATTTTGGTTATAACCAAAGTTCTGAGCATCACTGGAAAACTGTTCATAGACAAACGTGTTTCCGGATTGACACTCAAATCCTTGGTGAGGACCTCCACAAAATTCACAGCAGTAATGTTGATCATATGAAGATAAGTCGGGCTGTGGTGGGTAATTGGAAAAGTTTGAGGGGTCGTTAAATGAGTTCTGATTAGGATCATAATCAAATGAATTCCTCGAACCACAAAACAAACAACTCCCGTTATGAATATCATTACCACATTGTACACACGTACACCAACGACAGGGTGAACCAAAGAGAGGCTCACCACAACCGACACAAGGAATAAACGATTTCATTTGAGAGTTATGAAGAGGAATCAGTTTATTCAAAGAATCAACAAAACCAATATGGTGATCCGAATGACTATCAAGTCTCGAAGAACATTTTGAAAAATCCGGAGGTGGGACAAGTGGTGTGCTCTGAGAGCTAGCAATTTCCACCACTTCCGTTATGGTCTCCGGTTCTTGAACGGGTTCATCGGGTTGTGGCGGATGGTCGGAAAAACTTGGAGAATCATCGAGAGAGTTATCAGATAATTCGCACCAATAACAATATTTGCTTGCACCCATCCTTCCACATTGCTTGCATAAACAATCCGGATTCTGACAACAGAGCTGATCCTCTTCCATACGGCTTTTGCAGTGGAAACAACGAGGATAATCGAACGTCGCCATGAGAATTAAACATGTAGAGGGTCAAAGAAATAGAATTAAACGGTTATGAGGTTAAAGAAGAGTAGAATCAAACGGTACGAGGGGGTAAGAGAAATAGAATCATACGGATAAGAGGAATGAGAAGAGTATTTTTGGATTTTTGGATTTTTATAAGAAAATATAAACATATATAGATGGTATAAACAAGGAGTGAATATCCAAATCAATAATCTGCTAAACGGAAGATAATCAGCACAGCTCCCCGGCAGCGGCGCCAAAAATTTGATCCGCTCCAAACCGTCAAGTTTTTCTCACTCAAGCCGACCACTTGTGAATGGCCGACCGTAAGAAACTTAAAACGGTTCAGAAACGAACTCAATGAAGATCTGAGGAGTATAGTGTTTCCCCGGGTCGTTATGTCCCAGCGAGCTGTGCGAAGAATCACCAAACGTATAGTGATCGAGAGATTTGAACGGAAAAAGGAATTGAGATTATTATAACTACAGGAAAAGGACATAAACTACAAGGGCTTAAATGCAAATTAAAGAAAGTTAAAAAGATAAAAAATATTAAATAAACGCTATCACTATTTGCAAAATGATGTTTTTGTTTTTATGTTTTTACAAAACTGAAATTAAAAACTACGCGACGTACAAATGAAAAATGTGAAACTAAATCAATATTAACCCTAAAAATATGAAAATGATATTTTTACAAACCTAATGATAAAAGAAAATATTTAGAAAAAGAAAATTATTTTTATGACTATTTAATTAATTACTATTAATTAAAAACTAATTTTAACTATTAAATATTAACTTAAAATACAAGAAAATGTGAAACAAAGCTAGAAAAATAAAATTTTGACTTAGAAAAATCTAAAATAACAAAATAGAATTTTTAAAACTATTTTTGTATTTTTCTGATTATTTTTGTATTTTCTAGGAATTAAAAACTATTAAAAACTAATTAAATTACTTAAAAATACAAATTTAACTAAGAAAAATCTATAAAAATATTTTTTTGACTTTTTATATTTATCTTAACTTAAGAAAAATGAAAAATTATTTTTTTGAAACTTTTCTTAATTTTTTGGATTAAAAACTATTTAAAAATGCTTAAAAACTAATTAAAATTAAGAAAAATAGCAAACAAGACAGGAAAAATATGAAAAATTCAAGAAAAACTTAAAATAATATTTAGAATCTAAGAAAAATATAAAAAACAGGGGTTGTGTGGAGGAAAATGAAACTGATGTGTCAAGTGCTTAAGAATAAGCACTTTAAATAAGCAAATGGAGTCCAAAGGCCACCAACTGAATACAAAAGCTATAATATGCTAAAGGAACTCAAAAGCAACAAGTTTCAACTGCTCTAAACCTCAATATTGCAAGTTGCTAAGATTTGGCTTATGTGAGCTTATGTACAAAAAACAGATTTAGGTGCCTACTTTAAGCTTAAAAATAAGCACTTAGATAAGCTGGAAAGGAAAACAGAAAGTGGGAACTAAAACTAGACCTGGCTGACTATCACTAAGCCAAGGATGAAACTCAGACAAGCTCAATTGAGCTTTTCCCAAGCCTGGTAAAACCCCTGTGCAGACTCAGCTTCAACTGAGTCAGTGCACAGGGGAGATAAGGCCATGTTGACAAGCAGATTTGATGGTTATAAAAAAATCACAAAAATCTATAAAAATGACCATAAGAAATTAGACCAGTGGAAGTTTTTAAAACCACAAGACTCACTTAGATTGGCTCAGAAATGAGTCCAAGAAAATTCATCTTAGTTTGGCCAAAACTGACTTGTTGCAAATTTTTGACTTTTTAACAAAACTGAAATGTTGACTATTTTGAACTTTGATCTAGATTTGTGGACAGATATTGCTGTTAATAGATGAAAAGAACTTAATGCAAGCTAAATCTATGAGTTTTAAACACAAAATGAGCTTTTGGATTTGTAAAACTCCAACAGTTAAGTAGTAAGACAGATTAAATATTAATTTTGACTTGGAGTGGTCTAATGCACAATCTTAAGACTGCAATGAGTCAAATGAACTTTAACAAGCCTAAACCAATAAATTTCTACCACAGAACTAACCTAAAGCACATATAAAATAGCAAATCCAAACACACCTATAGCAATCTGATATGCAAAGAAAACTGGGCTAGCTACTGATTCAGCTTGTACCAATGACCAAACTGAGTTTAAATTACCTAGTTACAACTAATTAAACACATAAAAACCAATTGTGACCACAGAAACACATATAAGCAAAATATGCAAATTAGATGGAAAAATGGAACTTGAAATACAACTCACATAGGTCCAGCTGGAGTTGCAGGCTAAACCAAACCCAAACCTGTTCTAACCTAATCTATTCCAACCCTATCGAGCTCTGCATCACCCACATATCCAATTTCTTCACACTTTGACCCAGTTTGACTTTTGTTGACCATGAATGAAAAGGGTTTGAAAATTAAATGTAAGCTCATCAAAAGCTATGAGAAGCTTCAATCAACTTACTTGGGCTCAGAAATAAGCTACTAACAGATTTTACATAAGAATTTGAAGATGAAAATTGTAACAGAGAACAATAAACTTGGAACTTGAATAAAAACTTGGATTGATGCTTAACAATACAATACAATGATTTTTTCACTTAAATGAGATACAGAGAAACTGAAATTACAACATTTTTATTTAAACTAAGACATTAATCTAAAAAACGACATAAGGAAAATTTATAAAAACTAACTACTTTTTCAATCTTGCTTCTTTTCTCCTTTTTATACACCCACATGTCTTCTCTCCTCACTCTGAGCATATCCCACCTATCTCCAGGACCATTGGATGGCTTAAGTGGTTTTTGGCCATAGGATCAAAATTTGGCGGGAAAATGGTATTTGACAGTTGGGTTGAAACTAGCAACTAGGGGGGTTGTAGGTAGGTATGAATGATGAGGAGGGGGAACATGGGAGTGGGTTAGTGAGCTGGAAAGATGGGGTTGAGTGTTAGCAGGTGAGTGCAGGCAGTGATGATGGAGGATAGGGTAACCCGTGAGTGGGAGGGAAAAGAGATAGTCAAAAGTGTTTGACTGGTCTTATAATATTGGAAGGGGTCCAATGGAATTGACAGGGTCACAAGGGTATAAGGCAGGGGGTCAAAATGGGTTTTGACAAGTCCAAAAAGGTTTAGGGGGTATTAATAGTCTAGGGACTTGTTTGTAAATTCTGAAAACTGAGGGACCAGATCTGCCATTATCTCAAAGTTGTTCCAAGGGCTGAAAATGACAAGTGTTAATAGTACAAGGACCAAAGCTGACATTTTCAATTTTTCCAGGGACCATTTTTGCCAATTTTCAAACTTGAGGGACCAATTTTGTAATTTCTCAAAACTTTTGATATTTTTCACCAAAGGACTAATTTTGACAACTTATGATTTTAAAAGGACCTTTGGTGAATTTTCTTTTGAAATTAGGACTCAGGGACTATTTCTGACAATTTTAGAAACTTGGGGGACTGAAACTGCCAATTATGCAAACTTTGCTCATTTTTCATCTGATTTTGAACATTTTGCATTTGAAACACATAAAATGCAATTTTGAGATATTTTCAGTATTTTGATGCATTTCTGAGCATTTTTAAACGTTTTGCAGTTCAGATTAAACCAAAAATGATGAGTATTTACACACTCATCATTGACATAGTGTTTGAACTCTCGAGTAGGTGACTCGGGGAGTGGAGTAGGGCAAAGAAGGTGTCCTTGTAGCCGAACCACTATAAATCGATTGTGTCATTTCTATCCTTTACTTTACTTGCTTTCATTACTTACATTACTTATTGCTTTATACTTTCTATCCATCCATACGATTTCACATAATATCGAATCTAAAGTTTTTGAAACTAACTTAAAATCGGCAAAACTATTCAACCCCCCTTATAGTTTTCCACAATTGGCATCAAGAGAAAGGTTTACAAAAGTTTTAAAGTAAATCGTATTTTAAAAACTTTTCGATCACAATGGGTTCTGAAAATTGTAAAGAAGGGAAATCTATGCAACGACCTCCACTACTTAAAACTAATGGTTTTATTTATTGGAAAAATAGATTCGAAACTTATGTGAAGTCAAAAAATATTGATCTTTGGTACATCATTATTGAAGGTGACTTTGAAGCCACTACAAAAGATGATAAAATCGGCAACCAAATAAACACACCTCATGATCAACTCTCCGATGATCAAAAGAAAAAGATTTCCAAAAATAGTGAAGCTAAAATGGTTTTATGCAATGCTTTACCCAAAAAAGAATTCGAAAGAATTTCTATGTTTAAAACCTTTAAAGAAATTTGGAATTCTTTAGTTGTAACTCATCAAGGAAATCAACAAGTTAAAAACAATAAAATAGATTTATTTGTTCAACAATATGAACAGTTTTCAATATCGGATGAGAATAGTATAGATAATTCCTTTGATAACTTTAATACTATAATTACATCATTCAAAGCACTTTATGAGTCTTTCTCTAGTCGTAATCATGTCAGGATATATCTAAGGGCACTTCCATCCAAGTGGAGATCAAAGGTAACGGCCATCAAAGAATCAAAATACTTATCAATCCTCACCCTCGACGAACTCATAGGCAATCTAAGGGTCTATGAGCTTGTCCTCGCTAAAGATTTCGAAGCCTCAAAAGAAAAGAAAGAGAAGCACAAATCTCTTGCCTTAAAAGCCAAGAAGGTCTCAAGCGATGAAGAAAACTCTTCTTCGGATAGTGATGACGAAGAATATGCCATGGCGGTAAGGGATTTCAAGAAGTTCTTTAGAAGAAAGGGAAGATATGTCAAGCAACCATATGACGACAAGAAGGGGTTCCGGAAAGGCAAAGACAACAAGAAAGCAAGGGATGAACGCACATGTTTTAAATGTGGGGACCCTAATCAATTCATTAGTGAGTGTCCTAAACGTGACGAACAAAAGGCGTTCGTGAGTGGTTCGTGAGGAATGAGTGAGGAGGAGAATGAAGAAATTTGTCTCATGGAAAATGACTCAAACGAGGTATGTCCCGAATCTCTCTATTATAGTAGCTCATCATTAGATGATGAATCATTGCATCGTGAATATGATAAACTTTGCAAAATTAGTCTAAAAGTAATTAACAAAAATAAGATTTTGAAAAACAAAAATGAACGTTTAGAAAAGGAAGTCATTGAGTTAAAAGGCAAATTAAAACGTTTAGAAAAAGGGAAGATAGCAAGTGGGGAATGTGAGCTTTGTGTTCAACTTCAAACACTAGTTGATAATCTTGATTTCAAGATTGCTAGAATGAATACTAATACTCTAGATATAATACTAGATAGTGTTAAAACATGAAACAATCAAAAGGGTTTAGGTTTTCAGGAACTTAATGCATCAACTAGCGAGAATAAAGAAACACAATTCTTCAAAGCAACTGAAAAACAAGCTATTGTAGTCACGGATCCCTTGAAAAGGGAACCGTCTAGTGTAAAACCAGGGATCCGTGGGTCTGTACCAGCAAACAGTAGAAATAATGTAGCTACTTCATCTAGAACCGACTTTGCTATCATTAACAAAAAGGAACCAATCCACATTACTGTTAGACAACCACCTCTACTAAAACAAAATCAAAGTTTTATGAGAAACAAAGGTCCATCGTTTTCAAAACCAAACACATTTATAAGGAGACCTAATTATGTTTATCCGAGAAGTAACCACCATCAAATGGGATGGAATCCTAATGTACAAAACGACTTTCCATTTCAAAATTTTACACCATGAAATGCATTCTCACCTTTTCCATATATGCCTAACATGAATGAAATGTATAACACTAATGGACCCATGAACAAATGGGGACCAAACTTTTGAGTTAGTTGTTTTATTAGGTGTGCTTAAAGGTCAACCTAGATCTGGATGACTGGATCAAGGATAGCGAGTGCACGAGGCACATGACCGGTAATAAAGACTTGTTTTCCACATACGAATCCTTCAATGGAGGGAATGTGGTATTTGGTAATAGCAAGAGCAAAATCGTCGGTAAAGGTACAATTTCTCACAAATCTTTAACCATTAACGATGTTTGTCGCGTAGAAAACCTAAACTTCAACCTTCTAAGTATAGGACAAATATGTGATAAAAAGTGTAACGTACTTTTTAGTGAAACCGGTAGTAAAATATTGAAAAACGGTATTACTATTGGAAGAGGCATTAGAAAACATGGAGTCTATGTCATTAAAATCGGTAATGAACCTAAAGACAAATGATGCAGGTTTTACTGACCAGGTTTTAATATTTATAAAGTCTCGTTATACCTATGGTCTACCCTAGTGCACTAACGGGCAGTGTACCCGGTCGTGTGTAGTGTAGTAATCGGTAAAGCTGAGGTCGTCCAAAGAGCTATGTGTGTTGGATTATTACTAAGTCTAGGTGTCACAGATTAATAATGGTTTCGATAGGGAATTAATTAATTAAACTACTAAAGCAGAATAAAGCAAATAAAAGCAAATAAATGGTAAAGGATAAATCAATAGAGGAGAGTGGTGCTAACCTAGTTAATCCTCCTAGCTAGTTATGCCTACGTCTACTTACTTCCAATTACTTCAGGTGGGGTCAAAGTCGAGAGGACAACATTTGGTCAATTCGCCCTAACGTATCAGCAAAGATGCCACCACAGAAGAAGTCAGGTGTCCCCTCATAAGTTCTGTTATTCCTTGTCCCCTAAGCCAAGTCATTAAGTACCGCTACATGCTAGATTTATAATAGTGAGTTCCCGGCGTTAGCAACTTAAACACTCACCCCCTAATTCTTAAGTTCATCCAAACGGTAGGTGATCAGTTGGTCAAATCGCACAAGTAGAAAGGGTCGTCAGTTGGTCATATCTTACCCTTCCCGTCTCAGTCCTCTCACCTAGGGTCAGTTGGTCATATCTCCTAGGCAATTGTCCTCTACCGCCATTCAAAACTACCGAACCAAGGGTGGCTACCAATAAACTATGCATGCATACACTTAGAAATAATTGTACGGAAGTAAAGTAAACGCAAACAAAACAATTAAGGAATCATAACTAGACCAGCACCAAGAGGTGCTTAGCCGCTCATATTAATCATACAAACCAATTCAATATTCAAAGGTATGAAATACATGAATTGAAAGTAAAGAAAATATAAAATGCTAATGCTTATCGTAGGGGAGTGATTTCTCCCTTGGAGACAGCTCCGTATGCTCCTCTAGACCTGCCTTGAGCTTTTTCCCACGTTATCTAGTTGTTGTGTGTGGAATGGGATGATTAGAAATGCTAGAATTCGTGGGGTATTTATAGGCCAGATCTGGGTTACGGGGTAGCCATAACAAGAGTTACGCCGTAACCTTCAATTTCTTCGTATTTTGCACTAGATCTGCTAGTTACGGCGTAACCTTATAAGTGGTTACGCCGTAGTCTTCAATAAACTTAGTTACGCCGTAGTTGATGATATAGTTACGGCGTAAGTATCAGCGGCGTGGAACCTCATTTGACCTAATATAGTTACGTCGTAACCTTTGGGAAGAGTTATGCCGTAACCTTCTGATAAGTTGGTTTTCTGAGTCACGTAATAGTTACGACATAATGTGAGAGAAGAGTTACGCCGTAACTTTTTCAAAATCAGCATACTATGATAATTCTTTAGATAATTCTCTAATTCCGCGTCTCTTTAGCTCCAATGCTCGTAATTTACCTGAAAGTGGAAAACAAGCATAAATCCATATAAATGATATAAATTACAAGCATTATCGGGGGAAATTGACACTTAATAATCATGACTATTTGATGTTATCAAATATCCCCCCACTTGAACTCTACTTGCCCTCAAATAGACCTTATTAGAAAGATTTCTAAAAAGATATCTCCCATAACCTGGAAAATATAAGTTTACAAATCCCTTATGCTAGAATAAAACAAAGCCGAACACCTCACGAAAGGGGAACAAAACACTCAAATCTCTCAACTATTCTAAGTGTCAATTTCGGGGTGATCACTAAATCGCACAGTCATAGCATGTATTCTATCATAAGCTTGGCGGTTACATAAATCTCCACCATTAGAGTTAAGGGCTAAACAATTCTCGAAGGCAATATAGGTAGACACGACAAAGGTTAAGGGGTGACTCGTCATTACTAACATGTCACGACGAAGTGGACAAAATCAATGATACATGACCAAATCCATGGCCAAGACACGAAAGATTGCTCGCTGCATCACCTAGACATGCTTCATGACTAAAGGGTAGGATAAGACATGGGATATATAAATGGTGTAAAATAAAAAACAAGTAGGTAGTCTAAATCTATAACCAAGTCATCACCACTTACCGTTCGCCCAAAGTTCAAGCTTGAAGTCAAGAAACCGGATCATGAAATATAAGGTAGATGTGTCATTAGAGGACGTCGTGATGGGCACACTACCTTTTCTTCAACTGCTGGCATAACTACCAACTCCAATCTTTAAATGTGACCGAGGTGGCCTCCTCGATACTAAATCTATAAAGCTCATAGTGCTTATAACATCGCACTTTACAATAACTAAATCATAACATTGTTTTTTTTTCAACATAACAATAATAACTTAAACATAATATCCCCCCACTTGAGATGAACAATGGGAATTCGGGGGTCTTCAATGATCTTTAGGAATGTTGTCGATGAAAGCGTGATTTCCGAACCTTTCCACTCGAACCTTGAACTTAGGCAAATGATGACTTCCCAATCACAAATAAAGATTACAGGGTAGGCTAAGGTGTATAGGTGTATCGAAACAATATATCGGGTTAACAAAATGAAAGGAATGGCTTAGATGGGTGTATCTAGGGGTATCTTGCACTAAAGGTGAGTGCAACAAAAGGGTTTCACATGGGGGTCGAGAAGTCGAGGTGACTACTCGATAGACACACAACAGTAGGCTATTTGGGTGATAATCCTATAATATTGCCTTCTAAAACTGAAAAGTTCAAATACATCGAGCTAACTCAACATACCTCGTCTATGGTCTCGAAATGATGCAAAGGCCAAGTTCTAAAGTTTACAAGCTACCGGCACACTCATAATTTGGTGGATTTGGGGTAAAATATTGGAAACGGATAAGGCTAATCTCACCATATAATATCAAGGGTT
Organism: Chrysanthemum seticuspe; assembly: GCA_019973895.1. Classification (NCBI taxonomy): domain Eukaryota; kingdom Viridiplantae; phylum Streptophyta; class Magnoliopsida; order Asterales; family Asteraceae; genus Chrysanthemum; species Chrysanthemum seticuspe. The sequence goes on from BPTQ01000008.1 coordinate 245,698,721, forward strand.
GTATGTGCTCGGCTAAGGTCTAATCTAGTTAGGTTAAGAAAAACATGTCAAAATTTTAAAAATGGCATAATTTTTCAAAATAAACTAGAAAAACGAGGGCAAAATAATGTTCAAGAGATAATTCTACTCCCGTCTCCCCACTTGAATTGTACAAAGTCCCTTTTGTACTAAGCATTAAATAAAGGTGAAGAGAAAAGTAGAATTAGAGCGAGAACTTCCCTGAAATTTGCTCCATAAAGAAAGAAGGCCCACGAAAAAGAGACGTGCCTTCGTATAAGCATCATGAACAAAATTTAATCCCTGAAATCACACTACCGACAAGCATAATTCTAAAAAGAAAAAATGAAAAATGAAAAACAAACCTAACTCACTTTCGTAGGAATCACGGTTTCATTTAGCATATGCAACAAGCCTTTTAAACCACTTGGTGTCCCAAGTGGACGAGTGAAGTCTCGTGAGGGTTTACAGGGAACACACCCACAAAGTTCATTTAAAATACTAATACAAGGTTATTGTGTTTTAAAATGAAAGAATTAAAGCAGAGGAAGGCTACGTCGTAACTCTTATAAGGGAGTTACGCCGTAACTAACAAAACCTGACATAAGCTGCAAAGCGAGTGGTTACGGCGTAACCACGGAGATGGTATTACGCCGTAATTATTAATGCGTCAAGAATTATGCTGCTAAAAAGTTGGTTACGGCGTAATCACATAGATAAGTTATGCCGTAACTCTGGTCAGATCAGCAAACTGCATCAATAATTACTTCCTCGTTTCCTGCAAAAATGGTTAGAAAACACAAAACCCTACATAAATGGAAATAAAACAAAAGAAAGGGATAATTCAGGTTGTCTCCCGAAAGAGCACTTTTCTTTATTTACGAGTCTTTAAGTTAGACTCAGAGCCGCGGGGCTACCGGTGCTTGTTGGTCATTTTGTGGATATGGCAATCTCCACGTTGGATCCAACTTACCAAATTCTCATCCCGTTTGTAGTCATCCCCTAATTCTAAGCAGCCCGAGTAGAAACTCTTGATTTTCTGGTAAGGGTGGTCAATACCTTTCTCTTTGTCTTCCTCACTTATATCGAGCAGTGGTTGGGCTTGGCTTAACTGCCTCTTGGTCTAATTTTTAAAGTTCTTGATCGTTCTCGGCATTTTGAAAATAGTCTTATCATTGTTTATCTTCAGCCATACTAACCCTTCTTTTTTATTTTTATCTAACCCCGACATTTCCTGAAAAGGCTTTCCTAAAATTACTCCCGTAAGTCCATCTTCCACAAATTCGCTTACGTCGTCTAAAACCATAAAGTCCACAAAAAATGAATGAGTTCCAACGAAGACATGGATGTTAGTTGCAAACCCAAGAAAGTTATTTCCCTTATATTCTAATTCTTTCTTCATAACTTGGTTGTAGCATTCTTTCGACATGATGTTGACTGGGGAAGTAGTGTCAATAAATGGGTGGAAGTCGATGAACCCGATTTTGCATGAGATCTTGAGATAATAGGGGTTTCTATGATGTATGCGGGTTCCTACATCATGAAATCTAGGATGATTGGTTTGCGAAAAAGCCTTAACAGGGTTATCTTGCCAATGGGTCATCTCCACGTCACTTGAGAGATATTCAGCACTTAATCCTAAATTATCCTCTTCCTCAAAGTTGACGAAAACATCAAAATCTTTTCTCGAATCAACCTCGCCAGGATCCGGGGGGTCGCTAAGAAATTCTTCTAAAGCGTCACCAAAACTGCCTACTGGGTCAATTGCACATACCTTTTCCGGGGTAGACAAGTGTTCATTAGGTCTGAACGTTGCAATTTCTCCATTAGCTTCAAGAGTTAACTTTCCAGCAAAGACATCCACCTTAGCATGGGCAGTGGCAAGCATAGGCCTACCTAAAATGACAGGTATTCTGTTGTCTTCCGGAATGTCAAGAATCACAAAATCTACTGGGAAAAGGAATTTCTTAATTTTTACCAACACATTTTCAACGATGCCCAACGGCGATTGCATAGATCGATTTGCCATTTCAATTTTCATCTTTGCCGGCTTTAGGTCACCAATCCCCATACGCAAAAACATCGAACGAGGCATTATACTAATACTAGCTCCAAGATCAGCTAGGGCATTACACATGTTTAGACTCCCGATCAAGCAAGGGAGAGTGAAACACCCCGGATCTTTTTCCTTTTGTGGTAGCTCGTTTCTCAAAACTGTTGAACATTTTTTGTTGAGGTGAATTGTCTCATCATTGCTTAATTCCTGCGAAATATCATCATGATTAGTTTTAATAGAATTATTGATAGGGAAGTTTACCGGTAAAGCTTGGTCCAGAAGTGACTGTCTTTCCATGCTGATTCGTCGCTTAACTTTTTCTGAAAAGGTCATGGGTTCTTCAAGGATAGTTTCTACAGTGTGGACAACTTCCTCCTCTCTAGCTGCTAGGTAATCAGAGATGGCTTCTGAACACGAGCTAACACTCTTCTCCAATCTCTTGATCCTATCATCGTGAATCTTGAGAGAAGAGACTGTATTATCCACGAATTTTTTCATCAATTTTTCAATCCTATCATCTCGTTCTCTTGATTCCTTGATGTGGTCAAGAATCTTTTTCTCAAGATCGCTCCCGTTTTTGGTCCCAAACATACTTTTAACCCTTTCAACCCTGCATGCTTCAGCTTCTCTTTCTAACCTTCATTTTTTGAAAATCTCCCCATAATTGTATTCTTGTTTTGTTATCGTCTTCATTACCTTATGATCGAAATTGTCTCTCAGTCCGTACCCTGTATCCATATGCCACTTGTAGCAATGTTCAGAAATCCTTTGAATACATTCCAGGGCTTGGTCAAGAGTCATGCTAGGAATAGGTCTTGGGGAATCTAGAAGTTCTCGTGTTAGCGCATTAATCCCACGATAGAAGACGTAGACGATTTGATGTTTGTTTAAGTCATGAGTGGGGCATCGATAGAGTAGCTCATTAAATCTTTCCCATGCTTGGTAAAGCGTTTCTTCTCCAACTTGAATGAATTGATAGATTTTCCCAAGAAGCTTGGCCATTTTTTAAGGAGGGCAAAATTACTGGACGAACTATTTTCTTAGTTTATCCCATGCTCCTTTACAATCGTTAGGGAGTTTGTTATACCATCTTTTCGCTGTCCCAGGAAGAGTCATAGGAAGAATCTTTGCAGTGACCGAATAGCTCGGAGTACCTCTGACGTTGAAAAGAGATGATAAGTGGATAACTTCTTCAACGTGATCCTGAACGTCCTCATCTTCATCTCCAGATTACTTACGTTCGCGTAACTCTCGAATAATATGATCTGGAATAGAGTATTTTTCAGTATGAGAATATTGAGTGAAGCTTCATTGGCAGTTCTCATTTGGTCGCTCCAAATATTGCTCCATAGTTAGGTCATCGATATCATTGATGACCTCTGGTTCTGCGTCAGACTGGTCTGATTCGTAAAATGAGAAGATGTTGTGAATAGGAACCGGAGAGTAAACTTTCCTTGTCCGAAATTGCTTATCCGGGTCGTCGAATGGGGTGGCCAGAAACGGCCTCGAGCTGCAAGTCTTGTATCCTGACATTTAAGAAAGAAAATTAAAAATAAACTTAACACGAAATCCTAAAATAGCTCCCCGGCAGCGGCGCCAAAAACTTGATGTAGATTTTATTGACCAGGTTTTAATATTAATAAAGTCTCGTTATACCTATGGTCTACCCTAGTGCACTAACGGACATTGTACCCGGTCATGTGTAGTGTAGTAATCGGTAAAGCCGAGGTCGTCCCAAGAGCTATGTGTGTTGGATTATTACTAAGTCTAGGTGTCACAGATTAATAATGGTTTCGATAGGGAATTAATTAATTAAACTACTAAAGAAAATAAAAGCAAATAAATGGTAAAGGATAAATCAATAGAGGAGAGTGGTGCTAACCTAGTTAATCCTCCTAGCTAGTTATGCCTACGTCTACTTACTTCCAATTACTTCAGGTGGGTTCAAAGTCGAGAGGAGAGCATTTGGTCAATTCGCCTTAACCTATCAGCAAAGATGCCACCACAGGAGAAGTCAGGTGTCCCCTCATAAGTCCTGTTGTTCCTGGTCCCCTAAGCCAAGTCATTAAGTACCGCTACATGCTAGATTTATAATAGTGAATGCCCGGGCGTTAGCAACTTAAACACTCACCCCCTAATTCTTAAGTTCATCCAAACGGTAGGTGATCAGTTGGTCAAATCGCACAAGTAGAAAGGGTCGTCAATTGGTCATATCTTACCCTTCCCGTCTCAGTCCGCTCACCTAGGGTCAGTTGGTCATATCTCCTAGGCAATTGTCCTCTACCGCCATTCAAAACTATCGAACCAAGGGTGGCTACCAATAAACTATGCATGCATACACTTAGAAATAATTGTACGGAAGTAAAGTAAACGCAAACAAAACAGTTAATGAATCATAACTAGGCTAGCACCAAGAGGTGCTTAGCCGCTCATATTAATCATACAAACCAATTCAATATTCAAAGGTACGAAATACATGAATTGAAAGTAAAGAAAATATAAAATGCTAATGCTTATCGTAGGGGAGTGATTTCTCCCTTGGAGACAGCTCCGTATGCTCCTCTAGACCTGCCTTGAGCTTTTTCCCACGTTCTCTGGTTGTTGTATGTGGAATGGGATGATTAGAAATGCTGGAATTTGTGGGGTATTTATAGGCCAGATCTGGGTTACGGCGTAACCATAACAAGAGTTACGACGTAACCTTCAATTTCTTCGTATTTTGCACTAGATCTGCTAGGTACGGCGTAACCTTATAAGTGGTTACGCCGTAGTCTTCAATAAACTTGGTTACGCCGTAGTTGATGATATAGTTACGGCGTAAGTATCAGCGGCGTGGAACCTCATTTGACCTAATATAGTTACGTCGTAACCTTTGGGAAGAGTTATGCCGTAACCTTCTGATAAGTTGGTTTTCTGAGTCAAGCAATAGTTACGGCTTAATGTGAGAGAAGAGTTACGCCGTAACTTCTTCAAAATCAGCATACTATGATAATTCTTTAGATAATTCTCCAATTCCGCGTCTCTTTAGCTCCAATGCTCGTAATTTACCTGAAAGTGGAAAATAATGGAAAACAAGCGTAAATCCATATAAATGATATAAATTACAAGCATTATCGGGGGAAATTGACACTTAATAATCAGGACTATTTGATGTTATCAACAAACTTTGTCGTACTTCTATAGATGATACTTCGACCTTAAGGCATCGAAGATTGGGTCATGCCAATATGCGACTTCTTCAATCGCTATCATCTAAAGAACTAGTAAGAGATCTACCAAAATATAAATACGAACCTCATTTTTGTGATGCTTGTAACGTTGGAAAGCAATTCCATGCTAGTCACAAAGATAAAAATATGGTCTCTATTACTAAGTGTCTAGAACTACTTCACATGGATTTATTTGGTCCATCCGCTATTCAAAGTTATGGAGGTAACTACTATACTTTGGTCATAGTGGATGATTACTCTAGGTACACATGGACTAAAGTTTTAAAGAATAAAACTGAAACATTCAATTACTTTGAAATACTAAGTAAGAAAATCCAAGGACAATTAGGAAGTCCTATAGTGTCTATTAGAACAGATCATGGTAGGGAATTTGATAATGAAGTGCAATTTGGAGCTTTTTGTGACGCTAATGGTATTACTCACAATTTCTCGGCTCCTCACACTCAACAATCAAATGGGGTAGTTGAAAGAAAAAATAGAACCCTACAAGAAATGAGTCGCACCATGATTAATGAGCAATCTATTCCTCAAAATTTTTGATGCAATGCCGTTGATACATCAACCTACATACTTAACCGAATCTTAATTAGACCATTCTTAGGTAAAACTCCATACGAGTTACTTCGAGGCAAAAAGCCTACGTTAGAATATTTTAGAGTCTTTGGTAGCAAATGTTTCCTACTTAACTCTAAAGATTACCTAACTAAATTTGATCCTAAATCAACCGAAGGTATTTTCCTAGGTTACTCTCCTAATAGTGAAGCTTATGTTATATTAAATAAAGAAACAATGAAGGTTGAAGAGTCATTAAATGTAAAATTTGATGAAAGTCCACCTAAACCTACCCAACCTCTTGTCGATGACGAGATAATCGAAAGTGAAGCCATAGAAATAAAGGAAAATATAAACAAAGAAGAAGAACCATTAAACAATGAAATCATCAATATTAAAGAGTCTAAAGATCATCCCGTAGATAAGGTCATAGGAAAGTTAAATGAAAGAACCTTAAAATCTCAAGTCCAAAACCAAAGTAGTTTATTTTGTTTTGTCTCAACCATAGAACTTAAAAATACACAAGAAGCCATAAAAGATGAAAGTTGGGTAATGGCTATGCAAGAAGAGTTAAATCAATTTGTTTCAAATGATGTTTGGACACTTATCCCTCCACATAATAACTAAACCATAATCGAAACTAAATGGGTATATAAAAACAAGTTAGATGCAAATGGTGTAGTGTCTAGAAACAAAGCTAGACTCGTTGCCCAAGGGTATAATCAACAAGAAGGCATAGACTTTGATGAGACCTATGCTCCTGTGGCTAGATTAGAGTCTATAAGAATACTTCTTGCTTATGCTTGTGCTAATGATCTTAAGTTTTTCAAATGGATGTTAAAAGTGCTTTTCTAAATGGCTTTATTAATGAAGAAGTCTATGTAGCTCAACCTCTGGGCTTTATCGATTTCGAAAAACCTAAACACGTGTATAAACTAAAGAAAACTCTTTACGGTCTTAAACAAGCCCCAAAAGCTTGGTATGATAGACTTAAATCATTTTTAATTAAAACAACTACACCATGGGGTTAGTTGATAATACACTTTTCACTAAGAAAAAGGAATCACATATAATTATTGTTCAAATATACGTGGACGTTATTATATTCGAATCGACTTGTCAAGACATGTGTGATGATTTATCAAAAATTATGCATGATGAGTTTGAAATGAGTATGATGGGAGAACTAAGTTTCTTTCTTGGTCTACAAATCAAACAACTAGAAGATGGTATCTTCTTTAATCAATCCAAATACATAAAAGAAATGTTAAAGAAATTTGGTTTAGAAGAGTCAAAACCCATAAGAACACCAATTTCATCCGATACTAAACTAACAAAAGATGAAGACGAAGAATCCGTTGATAACACAAAATACCATGGTATGATTGGTAGTCTTCTCTATCTTACGGCTAGTCGGTCGGATACCATGTTTAATGTTTGTCTATGCGCTAGGTTTCAAGAAGACCCTAAAATATCACATCTAGAAGCGGTCAAAAGAATATTTAGATACATTAAGGGTACGACTCAATTGGGATTATGGTATCCTAAGGGAACGGGGGTATAAACTATTGTATATGCGGATTCTGACCATGCAGGTGATTATGTTGACCGAAAAAGTACAAGTGGTGTATGTACCTTTATGGGATGTTGTTAAACATCTTGGTTCTCGAAGAAGCAAACGACATTGGCCATATAAACAGCCGAAGCCGAATATGTCTCTGCCAGAAAAGCATGCCAACAAGCACTATGGATGAAACAAGCATTAGTTGACTACGACATTCATCTAAGTGACATAGCCATTTTATGCGACAACAAAGGTGCTATTGACTTAAGCAAGAATCTGGTGTTACACTCTCGCACCAAGCATATAGAGACCCGTCATCACTTCTTAAGAGACAATGTTCAAAAGGGGAACATTTCCATTGAGAAGGTAGCATCCGAAGACAACATAGCCGACGTCCTCACCAAACCGTTGAAGCGGGAACAATTCAACTTGCTTCGTCTTGGTCTTGGCCTCATGGAACAATCATCGTAATTTGTTTCTCAACTCTAAAAGGTATGTAAACATTAGCCTTACCTTCTTTTCTGAGTAGGATCTCTATTTCATACACAACTCACAAACAATATGGGGATTTTCAAAACTCAAAATATGTTGTCTTATACCCTTTCAAAACTAACGATAACTTTTTGTTTGCAAAAAAAACTTTTCACTTTATGTTTTTTATCAAATGAAGTATTAATTTTAGTTTTGTTTTAAATGTTTTTTTATTATTAAATAAGCTGTAAAAAGGTAAAACTAAAACTTAAATTAAATTTTTTAAAAAATACTAAAATTCTAACTGCCCCAAAGAGCTTACAATTGGCCTATTTATAGAGAAACTAATTCTAGAGCTCTTCCTCTCTTTGTGCTTGTTCTGTGAGAGAGATGAGAAATGTGTGCTTCTTGTGAGAGCATCTCAGCCCTTGATATTGCCTTGGTCACCAAGCTCTATCATCACAACCATTCATGTAAGTCTTCTTTCCAACAACCAATGGGAAAAGAGAGGATTGCCAAGGAGGAGTAGAGCATGTGATAAGGGTTTGTTTGTTTCTTGTGTTTGAGAGGGACAGGGGAGGAAGACTGGTGAACAGTGCTTCGCGCATTTTTTTGTTCATTGTTTGTGGGTTTCACCCGGGTTTTGACCTGGGTTAAAAGGATTACGGGCATGGGTTTACCGGGTAGTAAGGGTAATTGGATTGGGCTTGGATTAGATTTGATTTGGGTTGGATAGGGAAGTGTTGGATATGGGTATTTAGTTACTAATATGTAGGATCGTAAATATTATGTTGTTTGATGATTCGGGTGGTCTAGGATCATGATGATATAAGAAAGCCATTAAAGAGATGAAGAGAGTAGAGAGGATGTTTCTTGAAAGATTGTTGTTTAACAGATTATGAAAGGTTAGATTCAAGAAGCAACACCCTTCCATGGATGGAAGGGGTATTTATAGTTACAAAGCATACGTCCTCCTGACGGACTGTGGATCAGGCATACAGTGGGTAAAGACCCGTCCTTCCTCCATGGTGTTACACTAAACTATTCTACGCTACAAACTAACTAATAAACTACTAAATAACGTAAATAACTACACGTCTATGAGCTAACATATGCTAGACCATAATTAGGGTGACCAACACTTTAACATGGAATTTTCAATTCCTAACAATCTCCCCCTAAGGGAGGTCACCCCATGAAATAAATTTTGCATTCTAGCATTCGATCTTTGTCATTAGTTCTGAGCTCGTAGACTTCAATTCTTCAAGTTCCACAATCTTTGTGATTTTGTAGCGAATCTTCAAAGTCCGCATATTTTTGTACTTTAAGTGAAGGCCTTTAACTGATCCACAGCTTGATGATCTTCGAGCTTTCTTCGAGATCATCAACCACAGTAAATCTCTGTATCACCCTTTGTAGTGTTGCCTTCATGTAATGTTGTGACTTTTGGACCGACATGCTCACACCTTTTGGATCATGACATCTTTCCATCAGAGTAGCGGAAGCTTTACTGGTTCATGATATTTGCAGCAGCGTAGCAGAAACATCGTATATAAATATTAGAGCCAGGTTCTGTAGATATGCACAAGTCATGATTTCTTCACTTAAGTGTGGATGTTGTGAGCATGCGGCTTTAGATTGACTTCTCAATTCTGATCAGCTGCAACCGTCCAAATGTACCTGCAAACAACAGTTAGCAATAAAACACACGAAAGTGTCTTTGATCACTTTCGTTGAATTGAGGTACACAGCCCACGGTTCCCCGTTGATCAGTACAAGTACTGCCTATGATCAGGTAGGATTCCTAAGAATCTCCTTGACAGGGTTTCGCAGCTGTTCTAGCTGTTCTCAAACCGGAATGTCTCAAAGAAGACAACATAGAGTGAGTGAACCAGCGAATTGAGATTCACTGATTGATGAATAATTGATTTGAAAACAATCGCGTATCGCTTAAAAGAAAGAGTTTTGCAATACAACGAAGGTTTTATAAGAAAGATCAATTTTCAATCAAAAATACTTTTTGTATTTGAAAAGAGTACACATTCGATGTGCTAGATAAAAGAAGAGATTCGCACATCGAACGGTTTTTCCAAAAGTATTTTTTCAATTAGAGATACTTTTTGTGTTTGAAATATGAATACACATTCGATTTGCTAGAGAAAAGAAGATTTGCACATCGAACGGTTTTTCCAAAAGTATTCGTCAATTCATTTCCTGGACCAAGGTTGATTCACGAATGAATCGCCCCATCGTTTCTATCCAGTTGTCACAAGCTTGATCTTTAGAAAAAATCTCACGTGTCACCCACCAAGAGCTTGTTTGATGTTGGCTCTAGAAGGATTTCCATCTTCATCGTGAGTACATTACATATCACAAGGATAATGCGTAGGACTCTCAATATATACTTACTTTCCACATTGTGTGAAACAGCAAGTCTTCATTAATTTTGTGTCCTAATGAGATATTGTGGATGATCTCTTGGCTCTAGACTCAATAGTGCACTTTTGTTTCCTATGCCGGAGACTAGGGAGAGGGTCTCCTTCTTCGATATCAACAATCTCTAAGAGAAAGTCGATAGATTATGTAGGTTCCCCGTGAGAATGAAACAAGCCTTTTTAAGAGGAACTTGAGTAGCTTGGGAAGTTAGGTGCAGTGCGTCACTGGGTCCATGACGTCTTATCTTCAATACCAGTGTTACCTTAGTAACCACCAGTAGCATATGTATTGAACCTGGTTTCTGCCCTAAGGTTGAATTATTGGAGGGCTATTTCTTTTCACCTTTTTCACATTTAATTCTTTTTCTTTCTTCAACCCCTTCAGTGCTTACCAAGACTTCATTACTAGAACCTTGTTGGGTTTATTCCAGTTCTAGCTCTATCTCAGTCCACACTCTTCCCATAATCTCATTTTTCTCCTTTTTTTTCATCATACCTAAGGACTTCTACACTATCTAGTGGATTGTCCCTGGGTAGATCCCTTCGGCTCTGGCGGGATCGTGGGAACGAATACCTAACCTAACCATCCTTATAACTCCATGCATAAAGTAAATTGGTCGGTCTATTGGTATTGTTCTTTCCTTCATGAAACCAATTGAAAAATCATTTGGAAAATCAATCAAGGTACTTGTGATATAATATCAAAGCATTTTGTACCTTAATTGTTTTGATCATTTAGAAATGCTCCCCCTCAGCATGTGCATATGATTATGAAATTGCTTTAGCACACGGAGGCAAGAGTTCTTTTGAAATAATTTCTTTGATCATAATTTCCTTAGAAGAAGCCTTTTGATTTTCTTGGTAAATTCTCCCCCTCAATATGTGCGTTGGATATTTAGAAAATCATTTTGCACATAGAGGCAAGATGTTTTTGAAGTACTTTTCACGATTGCCAATAGAAAACCATTTGCTCCCCCTCAATATGTGCATCGATATACGAAAGAGTTTAGCACATATTAGAGAGAACTTGCACTTTTGAATCAAATCGATCACTTGTTCTCAGATTTCATATTTAAATCACTTTTTCTCCCCCGATCAAAAATATCAAATCCTTTGAGATTTTGGATCCCAAGTGATTTAAATGGTTTTAGAAAACATGGGAGAATATGTGCCTGATTTAAAAGCTCTTATGGTTTATGGTTAAATGCTCCTCCACAATCATGTGCATTATGTATTTGAATTCGATTGGCACATGAAGGAAGGAGTGCTTTTGAAACAATTCCCTTTTAAAACCGATTTGAGATTTAAATCACGATCTCTCCCCCGATCAAAAATTTCAAACCAATTGAGATTTTGGATCCTAATTGATTTAAATTATTTAGAAAATTTTAGGGGAAAGACGTTGTTGGAATCGCTCCTAACTCGTAAATGGAACGACATTGACGGGATTACTATTTCTATCTTTGTTACCTCAAACACATGGGCTTGTTATGTCAATTACCCATAGATGTATGTGTTTGGGTATATAAACCCCTCCATACTTCCATGGAGGGGTGAGATTTCTTAGTGTAAACCTTTCACCTTTCAATAATAATCACATAGTTCTCTCCCTTCTCTCTTGTTTCTCTCTCTAACATGAAGATGATGTTCTTTCATCTTCCCCGACCTCCCGATTCACCATATCAACCACATATACGATCCTTACATTGGTATCAGAGAGCAAGGTCCGATTTTTATAATTGGTTGATTTTTTGGTGATTTTTCTTGTCAAAATCTTGTATTAAAATCTGTTTTTTTTAACAAAGTCTTAACCTTTCAATACACTTTTGTTGTTATCAGATTTTTTACAAGTTTGTGTATCTTTGTTGGTCAAAAAGTCAAGTGTTTGTTAACAAAGTTGCAATATCTGTTGTGTTATTTTTTTTAGCCAAACAGTTATTTGATAACTTTTATACTTTTATGTCTTTTTTTCCGATCCGTGATTATATTGGTCTTCTGGTCAATATCTCTTGGGCAAAAATGGGTAAATAATGGTCTTTGAATATCATCTTTCTGGGTTTCATGAATCTGGTTGGAGCCTTTGGTCGGAAAACATCGCCGGAAAAAAGTCAACATGGGTCAAAACCCTATTTTTACGCATAAGGAGCCGTCTTCAGTGATATTTACGCATAACTGTGAAGTTATGCGTAAGAACATTTACGCGTAAGCTTTTTACGCTTAAGCATAAGCCTTACGCATAAGAACCTTACGAGTAATACCCTACGCGTAAAGCTTTACGCATAAGGGCTTAACAGTAAGAAATCTTTACGCATATGGGCTTACGCGTAAGATCTTTATGCCTAAAGGTTTTGTTCTTTACGCATAAGTAAAAGAAAGAAGATGAAGCAGATTTGACTTTGACCACAACCCAAATACCAACTCTTTTTTACCTCAGCCTTAACACGAAGTGCATAACCACATCCAAACAAAACAAATCCATATCTAATCTTTAATCCCAACTCCAACAACAAACCAATCCTTATCTCAGTACTATCAAAACTCATACGAATAAAATTATACATGGAAGTGATCTCAGTTTGGTTATCATGTGGTTATATTTCCAAATGTCTTATGAATCTTTTCATCACGACAACTAATCCATCATTGATCTTCAAACCTTATCACAAATAATTATAGATCTCAGTTGTATCTTTCGTACCATTCAAGGTTCTATAGAGACCTTTAAAGGTTAATGAAGCAAAAGTTACAAATCATCATAGATCCACTGTTGAAGTCTATGCTTCAAATTTTTATCCGACACATAAGATACGTTCGATAACAATCTTGTTACCAACGTGTCTTTGTTCGTTCAACAAAAAAAAAAAAAAAACTGATACAAAAACAATTAAGTCGAACCTACCGTGACCCTCCAAAGGATCTTGAAGTATTAGGCTTTATTGATTCGCTTGAGCATAAAAGTAAGAAAGGTCGAGGATGTTCCGTTGTGATTCGTGATAAACAATGGGGTTTAATCCGTGTCTATTAGACTGGATTAGATCTATTTTGATGAGAGGGATGTGATGTTTATTTGTAATAAGGTTAGATGAAAATTGATTAGATGAGATGGAGCGTTTTGATGGCAGGAGCAGATGGAGGCGACTGTTTATGTTTAGGGTTAAGAAGAGACATAAGTTAATTAGGGTTATTACTTATGTCTGTACCTTGTCCTTTATACGAGGGATATTTGGGCTTGGATTATCGGGTATGATTTGGACCGGGTACAAACCGGATTGTAGGGTGAGGTTGTGTTGGATCATGCTTAGTATTGGACTTGGGCCATACATGTAGTACTTTGGACTTTGGAGTTGGACTGACTTTCACATAAGTATATATGGACCATATACCGTGAATTGTTTGTCTAAAATCAATATACGTGCTAAAAATTTATTAAGAAAAAGTTTTGGTATAAGTATTGTATTATGGTTGGAATTCGACCTAATTTTCACGGGGAAACATTTTTTGACAAGATCGGGAACCCATTATCAAGTTCATTTAAATCGTTAACAAAGGCTAGATTTGAGAATTTAACCGCAAGATGTGACTACGGCGCGAATTCACTATTATTTATTTGAGGTTGAAGTGAATATCACGGGTGCGTGTACTTAGTATCTGAAGATATCGGGGTTGGTTGGATGCATGATTCTTCGAGATCCTTGTTCGAGCTTTAAGCGGTACGAATGACAAAGACTTGAGTTATCTAGTTGAACCTGATGTAAGGAGTTACGTTGTTGTGCTCACAGCTTATAACTATCACTTTTAAGGAGTTACGTTGTTGTGCTCAAGTGTCACACTAAGGTGTGGATAATTTGAGAAACTTTAAGTTTACCTTTTTTCGATGGAGTTAAGAAAAAGGGTTCTTCGTCTGACAATAGTGCAAGTTTAAGTCACAAGTTCGGGTTATACCACTTCAGTCTCAAGTTCGTCATATTGGGTTTTCTCCATCAGTAGTCACTACAAAAAGCTGTCAGAATGATAATGGGGTCGGTTAAGAGTTAGCTGAGAAGAGTATACACGAGTAGAGAAGTTTTATCAGCAGCTGATTCTCACAAGATATTTATGGTACTTCACACTTGTTCGATTAATTGAACATACATGGTTTCGATGTCTCCAATTTCATCATCAACATACGTGGTGTATGATTCTGATTCGTTGAAAACATCGGGGGGAAGAGAGTATAGGTGTTCCCTGCTTCTTTGATGTTTTTGGATTTTTTTTCGAAAACCCGTTTCCTTTCATGAATTTCTTCAATTAGGGGGAAGAAATGAGACGATTTGTGGTTCAAACGTCTCACTTTGGTGTTATCGTCTCACTTTCACAGAGTTATCGTGCGTGAAGTTACCTAAATATGATGTTGTGATGCCTCACACACGGTCATTTTATCGAGTAATTGCAGATTCACTGGTAACTATTATTCCGATAAGACCGCAACATTCGGGGGGAAGTCGTTTCATTTTGTCTTTCGTGGTTTGTTTGGTGTGAAGCATCTATATATGTGAGAAGATCTTGTTGATTTCTTGCATGTTACCCCCGAACGGATTTTTCGCAACAAGTCAGATTTACCTTGTGTGGTTTACTGCTCATCTACAAATTCCGCTGCGTACTGAAAACGTCAAAAGTTAGAGGAAATGTTCACTACATCAAAGTTTCGAATCTGCTGAAGACAGTTGTCAGTTTGGGGGGAAGCTGATTCAGAAACTTCGCCAAAAAGGAGTGTACGGAGAAGCTGATAAAGACATGCAGCATGAATTGGGGGGAAGTTAATCCAATTTATGCATATTACATCATTTGCCTACAAGTGAAGAAAACGGTTCTCAAGTCAAGGTACCAGAAGAAGACAAAGAGCGTAACCTTTCATCATCCTCAGCACTTGAAGAGCTTATGAAGACATTTCTTTATTTGTTTTCTATATTTGTAGTAAATGTTGTAAGTAATCCCTTATGTCGTCCCATTGGGGGAAGATTGTTGGAATCGCTCCTAACTCGTAAATGGAACGACATTGATGGGGTTACTATTTCTATCTTTGTTACCTCAAACACATGGGCTTGTTATGTCAATTACCCATAGATGTATGTGTTTGGGTATATAAACCCCTCCATACTTCCATGGATGGGTGAGATTTCTTAGTGTAAACCTTTCACCTTTCAATAATAATCACATAGTTCTCTCCCTTCTCTCTTGTTTCTCTCTCTAACATGAAGATGATGTTCTTTCATCTTCCCCGACCTCCCGATTCACCATATCAACCACATATACGATCCTTACAGACGTGGCCTGATTTACTTTTGAAAGATGACTGATAAGGACCAATTTAAGACATTAAAGATTTTTAGTGTCAGGTATGATTGTTTTAAGAGATCTTTAAGTAAAATAAAACGATTTCACAATCAAACAAGAACAGAAAAAAATTCATTTTGAAAGATATTGATTCTAAAGAAAAATCATACCATGACATAACATTAAATCTTTAGATTACCACTTATTATTGTACAAACCGGACTTTTATGAAGAAATATCATTTGAAAATACTTAAGTTTGAAATCACTCTCCCCCTCAATCAATGACCGTAGTCGTTGATTGAGTGACTTATATTAGAAATGAAGTCCGGTTGATTTCCGAAATATGACTTCAGTTTATTTTCAAAACAATATTATTCCATTTTTCAAAACAATATTATTTAAAAATTGTTTAAAAAATGGTATCATCACAATTTTTCCTGCACAAGATACGTTAGGTGGTTCAGAAGCTTCTGTTGTTGTTGTAGGGCTGGAAGAAAACCGTCTGCTGATGTAGTGAGACCTCTGACGTTGCATTTGTCATTCCAACTCTTCATAGAGGTCCAATTAAGCTCCGTTTCTTCATTTGATGATGAAGAAAACCATCTGCTGATGCAGTGAGACCTCTTACGTTGCATTTTTTCATGCCAACTCTCCATAGAAGTCAAATTAAGCTCCGTTTCTTCATTTGTCAACCCAAGATATAGTTACCCTTTCCTTTCGGCATCCAATCATCTTCATATGTGGGATCCGGATCGGGAACATTCTTTTAAAGCATCTTATCTGCATATGTTAGTGGACATACAAACATATATATGGTGGTCGACAACACCCAAACAACAATCGACTAATAAAAGTCAATTCAACATATCAATCAGATTATGTAAAGCATGGGAATAATGTGTTCATCAAAATCTAATCATCTAAACCTAACAATCATATCCTAGGCACCTAGTCCTTCAACGTAGGTTAACATCATTTTTCAGTTAAGCATTTAGGATAATTAAGAAAGCCCGTTAGATGATATAGATTTGAAAACATTCTCCCCCTCAATCAATGACTTATTTTTCTGAAAAGTTTAAAAGCGCTGAAGTCATTGATTGAGTTTTCAATTTTTATAAGAACTCTGAAACTGATTAATTTTCAAGCAACTCATTTTCCATCATTTTTGAATACAACAAATATTTTTCTGAAGAATTGTAGATGGAAAAACATTTGTGTAGGAACAACAGTCTTTTTGACGACATGCTTTCCTTGTATTTGTTTTAGGATAAGTGCACGAAATTTTTGAAAATTTGTTTAGCGCAACACTTTCCTTCCATGAAGAGCGGGTTGCTATCTGAAGTAATAGCAAACCATGGTTTAAGCGCGGGTTACAGTCTGAAATAACTGCAAGCCATAGTTTGTGACATGTTTTGAAAAGAATATTTACACCTTCTGCTCGAACTTCATCTATGGTCCCGTGCCATTATTGAATGACATTTCTAAGACCGCAGATGTTATCGATGCCAGAAGACATGTCTTGAGAAAACACACACACACACACACACACACACACATATATATATATATATATATATATATATATATATATATATATATATATATATATATATTTTGTATTTTTAAATTTTCTGATTTTTATGGGTTTTTGTTGGTTTTATAATTTTCTATTTTCTTTTTGCTGGTTTTATATTTTTGTATTTGGTTTTTGATAAATATTTACAAAGATAGAATATATGATATAGTTTAAGAAGATGATGATACGAGTACCGAGATAAGGATATCGAACAGCACGTCATAGAAGATAGAATTTGTCATCTCTTAAACTTCCACCACCAAAGCTTCCGTGGCTCCAGAATAGAAGATAGAATATGAGCCTTTGAGAAAGAGAGACTTTGGCAGCTTCCCCCCAAACCGAAAATCCATTAGATGAGCAGATTCGAAGCTCTATTTCAAGCTTGCCTTAGCCAGGTGCACATAGAAGCACACCATTATCATAAATCCCGCTGCTCCTTTTAAGAACGATAGTCGAGATTCTTCGTCCGGGGTTATATCATCAACAAGAACAACAACGTATCATCCCACTCTTTAAATTTCTTCTCATATTTCATTACCACTGAAGTCACAAGCAAACCATTCCAAAAGGTGTCAAGAGAACAATTCCATCAAGTAGTTGAATTGATGCAGTCAGCCTCTTGGCAAAAGCTCAGGAACCCGAATACACATATACCCAAAGACAGAGAAGCTTATAACATCGAAGTAGCAGATTAAGTCCGATATCTAAAGAATAACCCCGAAGTATACTTTTCTCTCCCCTGAAGAAAGTGTATGAAGCTCAAGAACCCAAAGTACCCAAATGCCCAAATGCCCAAAGAAAGAATAACCGATAACACTGAAGAAGCAGGCCGAATCACTGATTATCTCTGCGGATGACTATCTCTGCGGATGTCAACTCCGGAATAAGTGATTATATCTCTGAATCACTGATTAAGCACTCAAGTGAAACAACTGAGCATCCCCAATATACACAATTTCTCTCCCCTGATGATTGCGATAACATCGAAATCATGACACATTTGTGTACTTAAACTAACTCTTCCATCTCTTCCCCCACATAGTTGGAATAAGAACACTAAACGCCATGAGTCAAACCTTGAGTTTCTATGCGGTAATGACATTTGTCTTCCCGGGATATCTTCAATCACTTAGAAGTATTAAGTTCATCAAGTTTACTCGCGTTTAGTTGCGTGTCTCCTTCCCCCTTGCTGGTTTTGATGCTTCAGAATCAGCAACACATAATAAGCCCAAATACTTGAAATCTGTTGAGAAGACGCTTGAATTCTTTGTGAGAATCAACTTGCTGAAGTACAGTGTGAGCAAGTCTAATTGGGGATTATATCTGGCTTTTCACTCTCCCCCAATTAGTGCTCTCCCCTAAACTGACAATCTGTATGATAAATGCTTGAATTAAGAAGAAGTCTTTAGATCGTTAAATGCAACTCGTCTTTAGTCTTCTAACATGCAGCAGAAAATGTAGAACAGACTGTAGACTCGACCTTCTTCAAGATTGTCCAGTTGGGGAATAGATAGTTAACATCTTCATCTCACCAAAAAGCATCCCAATTAACTTACAAATAGCAGATCCCCTTAACTCAAATCCCTCCCAATCAAACAAGAATAGAAAGATGTTCATCAAGGAAATCAGCAATCAGCTAGCAGCGAACACTTGAAATGGTAATACCAAAAAAACAATCACATCAGAAAAGAACAAAAGGTTGCCTGGAATCATCATGTCGATGTGTACGTGAAGCATTAACTGGAAGTACTTTGTCGTTAAACTCATATCAGCTTGAAGATGTTAACTAACGGCTCTTAGAAGAACCTCTATGTGAAGATGACCCGATAAGAAGAAGCTCGGTTCTTACATGAGTTTGTAGCCGTTTGACAATTTATTCTCAGATGTAGAACAACATGCAGTATTATCACACTTCTTCTCCCTCTTAATAATTGCATACAGAATTGCCATTTTTGATTAAACAAGTGAATATCTTCATAATGTAGTCTCTTCACACTTCTCCCCTTCAAAGGTAGCATATGATGTCGCCATCGTCATTATAATCGAGCAAGTGGAATAAGAGAACAATCAGCGGTAGTCCGGTTCACTTGATAACTGAAAGCGCGTGGAAAAAGTATGAAGCATGTTGATGAGAATGGTCATAATTGAGAAGATTTCTCTTCTTCCGAAGATAATGCGCACTGAAGCGTATACATTTCTTTTCTTTAGAGAACGAGGCTTGAACTGTTGTGTTCAAACGTCATAAGAAGATTTCTCTTCTTTTGAAGATAAAGCGCACTGAAAGGTACACTTTTCTTTTCTTTAGAGAACGAGGCTTGAACTGTTGTGTTCAAACGTCATAAGAAGATTTATCTTCGTTCGAAGATAATGCGCACTGAAACGTACACATTTCTTTTCTTTAGAGTACGACGCTTGAACTGTTGTGTTCAAACGTCATAAGAAGATTTCTCTTCTTTCAAAGATAAAGCGCACTGAAACGTACACTTTTCTTTTCTTTAGAGAACGAGGCTTGAACTGTTGTGTTCAAACGTCAAAAGAAGATTTCTCTTCTTCTGAAGATAATGCGCACTGAAACGTACACATTTCTTTTCATTAGAGAACGAGGCTTGAACTATTGTGTTCAAACGTCATAAGAAGATTTCTCTTCTTTAGAAGATAATGCGCACTGAAACGTACACATTTCTTTTCTTTAGAGTACGAGGCTTGAACTGTTGTGTTCAAACGTCATAATCTCTCTCTTTTCAACCTCTCTTGGCAAACTCATAATCAACCCCATTATCATTCAGTAGGCTCTTTGTTATGACAGCTGATGGAGAAAATCCAATTTGATGAATTTGAACCAGAAGTAAACTACCCCGAACTCGTTACTTAAACTTGCACATATGTAACAAAGAGCGGTGCCGATTTCCATTAGCATCTCTAAGTACTCTCTAAGTACTCTATACTCTTCAACCAACCAACCAACCATCAAGTATAAGACGTACATCACCTATTGAAAATCCACAAATGAATGTGACACTGAGCACTACAACGTAACTCCTTAAAGTGATAGTTATTTTGTGGCGGTACGAGCCCAATTCCCCAAAGTGGTAAAAGAAAAGGAAAAAGTCACCCAACAATAACTAGATTTCCAAGTCTTCGTTTTTGATAATAAGCTCGAACAAGGATCTTGAAGAGTCTTCATCCAACCATCCCCGATACCTTCAGATACTAAGTACACCCGCCAGTGATATTTCACTTCAACCTCAAATAAATAATAGTGAATTAACCCTGTTGTCACATTTTCTGGATAAAAGTCAAATCTAGCCTCCTTTGACGTTTTAAGTAAACTATGATAATGGTTTTCATCCCGACCATGGTTAAATGAGCATAACCCCGTAAAACTTTGTAATACCCAAACTGTCATGACGAATATCCAAACACACATCCAATTCATGAAGTACACCCTTTTATCCCTTCTTCGAAGTAGAAACTGTAGCACCAGCATTAGATAAGACCTCGAAATACACTTTCCGTTCTCCAGGATGGTTCCATCATCACGGGATTTTACAATTCTATGGTTTAAACCGAAAAATAGTTTCTTTCGCGGGATTTAACAAAACCAAGAATAAACCGTAAGATAGATCCGGAAACGCACTTTACAATTACCAGGATGTTTCCATTTTCACGGGATTTTACAAGTCTATGATTTAAACCGAGAAATAGATTCTTTCGCGGGATTTTACAAAATCAAGACAAAACCGTAAAAATGTTAGCTTGAATGTGTTATGACAACTTTGGTTTCAGTGAATATCTTGTTTTAGGGGAACATGCAGCGGTTCATTTTTTCCAACATCAACAACATCATCAACAATTCTATACCCATATGTAGACAACTTCACAAACCATACTAAGTCGAGTAGTATAAGCTACTTCCCCCCGAGGTTGATCGTAACACACCAAAGTACACGTTTCTCCCCCATGATGGTTTCGAACTTTCAGAAGCATCATAACGTGTACGACCACTAGCACGAGAAGTTCTTGTGATACGCAAACATCTTGAAAAGTCATGACTGACGCTGAAGATTCTTGAAAGATTTTGCTTAGACTGTGAAGTATCATTGACATTTTGTAGCATCAAATATTCAATGGGAATTGCTAATTACATCTCAACCATTCAGCCCTTTGGTAAACACATCATCCACATATTCTGACGGTTATTGCTTTGACTACTTGGAGAAGTAAGCCTGATATACCAAACTTGATCATGAAGTAGAATTCCCCAGATTTGCTAATTAAACTTGTATAAATCCTCGTGAAAAAGAAACGGTGTACCCAATGTACAAAACCTCTTGAATTATCCTCAACTGCGTGAGACACCATAGTGATAGTTACGTTGTGGGTTAAGCGAGAAAGAATCACAAAGGTAACTAAATAGCCAAGTCTTTATCACACTCCATAAATGCCCAAACAAGTCATCTTCGCGGAAGGGTAGAAAGAAAGAAGACGAAAATAAGTAAACGCACCCGAAAGACTTCACTTCAAACCCAAATAAGAAATACCGTACAAATATCCCCGTAGTTAACGTTGTATAATCATCAATTCAAGCCGTGACATAATATTTTTCGTGAAAATGTATAAACCAAAGTATCAAGCCGTATGACACAATGAATCTCATCATTACACCAAATATCATCTTAAAATCTCATATATACGATCAAATATTGAGAAGCCCATCTGACCATCATCCAAACCCAAGTCATCACAAATCCAATTCGAGCTCGGTACAAATAGTAGTCCAATACTCTTGGAAAGCCCACAATATCTGTTATATCCAATTACAACATCCATTACTTAAAACACGGCCTATGGAAGAAATTAACTCAACTTCTATGTTAGCATAATTACTTGTGTGTATAATCATAATTCCCAAATCCAAGGTAGATGTGCGGCCCTTGACATATTACAAGCCCTCGTCTAATATCAATTTCTAATAGCTATTCCAGGCCCGGTCCATGAAACAATATACTACTTGGTCCATGAAAATTATCATCAACACTCGTCCGGCCCATGTCCACGTAAAATATCCAATGACCACATTCATAACTAAAACAACATTGATACAATAACACGTCATTTAGCCCGGTCAGCATAGTCACCTAGTCCGTAAAACATGAAGTAACATTTGAAATTAACTCATAACAATCAAAGTGATGTCAAAAGAAATATAAGCCCACGCAATCCTTGGTCCACGTAATCATCACACACACTCTGATTTAATACACTCCTAAATCCACTTATGGCCCAAGTAGAGATAAGACCATTATTAGCCCAGTTATTAATAGTGAGAACCAGGTGATATGTTAACTCGCATACCCTAAAAATCCGGGTATATAAGACCACTACCCTAAGTCATTGCAACCCTAATTAAACTCACATATCACAAATCTAATCTCACTCCAATTATAATCCGCCCCCATCTAACTTTTCACACCAAAAGAATATTACGCCTCTCACCAGAAAAACACTTATCACAAAAATCATGTTACCCTCTAGTAACATCTTACAATTAAACCCGAAGGATAAACAAGTTACTTTCATCAAATCCTGAATCGGTTTAGACAATTCTCAGCCACAGGGATGGCTTCGAGGAACGATTTGACACTTAAAGATGGCCTGAACGATTTAGCACGGGTAGGTTCTTTCTTGATGTGAAAATGTTTATTTATTCATTTCAGTGACCCTTTTTAAGTAGTATTATCAACGAATCTAAAATATGATTTAACATAAATTGTTAACCTCATATTTTTATAATTCGAATATAATCAAATGCAATAGATCAATGATGGTTTGTTCAATGTCGTGTATAGATCTTTGAGATCTATGGTAGTTGTTGCATATGACAAGGAAAAACAAACTGAGATCACTTTATCTTTTCTTCACCATTAATATTTGATCTTTAAAACCTTTTGACTTGTTGTCTGAATCTGAGTTGACCTATGAAGATGCACCTGTTCGTGTGCTTTGACCCATGAGAATGATCTTATATAGATATTCAATCAATACGAACAACAATCTGAGGTCATGCATGAGTCGTTGCTTATGATCTGTGATGTATCTTATCTCATTTTTATGTTTAGATGAAACGTTGAGTACCAAAAAGTGAGATAAAACTGAGATCAAAAGATGTTATCTTATTTTAATAAAAGGTCGAGTCTTGGTTTAGAGATAGTGATAAAGAGGAGGATGAGATAGATTGTGTCGAATTTGATTCTTGGGTATGTGTTGATTAGGTTTAGGAGGTGGTGATAGATCTTGGTCGAGGTGTGGCTGAGTTAATATCCAGTCATTATAGCAGTCAATAACAGTTGGTTTTTGTGTTAGGTATAAGACTTATGATGTATTAACTGAAGTCGTACAAGTCGCTTCATCTTTAGCAAGTCGCTTCCATTTTTGTGAGTCAAGTCGCATTTCTTCGTTTTGACAAGTCGCTTTTGACTTGAGTTGACTCAAAAGTCAACTCGCATTATTTACCCAACTCGCATAATACATGACCAACTCGCATCCATGAATCAGTGACAACTCACATTCCAGACATTGAATCTGGACATATTTGACAACCCACTTTGAAGAAACAAGGCACAACTAGCATATTTTTGCAACATGACAACTCGCAAGATCTTAAAAAAGTTTTTAAGAACTCGCATTCAAAAATGCCAGCATACAACTCGCATCAGGTTCAGTGTATCTGGACAGAGAGTAGCCAACTCGCATCCAATATTATGACAACTCGCATTCAAAAATGCGCCAAGTCGCAACCAATACAGCACCAAACCGCATACAAGATACTTAAATCTGGACCAAATTTGAATGACAGCTTGCATCTAAGAACACCAGCAGAATCAATACTGTCCATAAAAATTACTCAAGCCTCTTATAATCAGTAAATAACTTAATCAAATGACACCGGTAAACATCTTAAAACATCACAATCTGAACAAGTTAAATATTTTAAGCCCAATAGATTTAAAAGCCAATATCACACATGCTTAAACCAGTAGATTCAAAAGACCATAACAACAATCAAGGCTGCATAACCAACATCAAAACATTCGACAAAACCCCAATTATATCAAACTGCACATACCGCTTCAAACACAAGTGTAAACACCATACAAATCATCAAGAACAACAAAACCTTGGCTCTGGTACCAATTGTAACAATTCGCATTTTCGGGTCACTATTCATTTTTACTATTCACTGTTACTATTCATTTTTACTATTCATCATATTTTAGGTCATTATTTAAACTCAAACTTTTTCCCAAAAAATTACTATTCACGAGTTACTATTCACGAGTTACTATTCACCGTAATTTTTATTATTTACTGATTTCGCCTAAATTGAACAAGTAAATACTTTTACACAATTTTCATGCATAAACAATGTACTCTGTACTCATAATATATAAATATCTAGTTACTATTTATAAATATCTAGATATTTTCAAAAATATCTAAACACTATTCATCAAAATATCTAAACACTATTCATTAAAATATCTAGATATTTTCAGATATTTTTCCTATAAATAGAAAGAAAACTAGTTTATTTTATTTCACAGAAAAACACACACATTTCCCCCCTCCTCCTTGATGTCGCAACCCTCCATACTTGATTTTCAGGCTCCGAGTTATACACATAAGTTGAAGGCATAAGTATTCTCTACGTAAAACTTAAGTTTATTTTGTATTTCCGCGGTTGGATTAAGAGCTACACAATGGTGAGTTGGAGCTGTGGGTCCCAGGAAATTCTCAAAACTTTTGCAAGAATAGATCGGGCAATATTAAAGATGGGTTTTTGTTTTTGAAGCTATTGGGATAGTTATGGGGTAGATATGAGGTGATTTAGAGGTTTTTATAGTTTAGGAAATGGATTTTTGAATTTAGATGCGAAGCGCTGCCCAATTTTCTAGTATCATTCATCAATTATTATCAGGTGAGTTTCATAGCCCCTACTTTTATACATTTTGAAATTACTTTTGGGGGAGATACATGCTCAAACACTTTATTTATACTTTCACAAGTACTCTAAACTTTTAAGGATTACCGTGAGTTCGTAGCCCCACTTTTACTCGTTTAATTGTTTTACAAACTCTTTGGGGAAGATACATGCTTAACTACTTGCTTTTACAGATACAAATATTCAAAACATTTACACTTTTATGCTACGCTATACTTTTTATACTTGATTGTAAAATACTTGATTGCATATATACATGATTATGATATACCTATTTGCGTTATTCTTGATTGCATTATACTTATTTGCATTATTCAATTCAGTGGCTCCAAATTAAGTTGTTGGATGACTATTAATTTAGTGGCTCCAAATTAAGTTGTTGGAAGGCTATTAAATTAGATACATACGCAAGTGGCTCCAAATTAAGTTGTTGGATGACCATTAATTTAGTGGCTTCAAATTAAGTTGTTGGAAGGCTATTAAATTAGATACATACGCAAGTGGCTCCAAATTAAGTTGTTGGATGACCATTAATTTAGTGGCTCCAAATTAAGTTGTTGGAAGGCTATTAAGTTAGATACATCCCAAATTAAGTTGTTGGAAGACCCTTGTGGTGACACATATACTTTTTACTACTATGATACATACATACATGATTGTGCAAACTATATTTTGGCAGTGAGTTGTGAACACACAGGTTGCAAGTTCTTTATGGCGGAACTTGGAACTGAGTGGATTTACAATGCCTTTGCTGTGTAAACATTCTTTTAAGGCTTTTCAACTTATTTAAAACAAACTCTATGAACTCACCAACCATTGTGTTGACACTTTAGCATGTTTATCTCAGGACCAAAGACGATAGCTGTTGCATGGAACTTAGAGTCGCACGACATATTTTGAAGACTTATGCTTTTATCATTTACCATTCGAAACATTTATGTATTATACTTTGGGACCTCATTGTTTGTAACTCTGATTTCATTAATCGAATGGTAACTTTTCAAAACGTCTCATTTAGAGGTCGTTTTCTATAACTTGTACTTTGTATTATGAAGTAGCACCCCAATGACACAATCTTCCGCTGCGGTATTTTGGGGGTGTTACACCAATTGTAGGATCGTAAATATTATGTTGTTTGATGATTCAGGTGGTCTAGGATCATGATGATATAAGAAAGCCATTAGAGAGATGAAGATAGTAGAGAGGATGTTTCTTGAAAGAGAGTTGTTTAACAAATTATGAAAGGTTAGATTCAAGAAGCAACACCCCTTCCATGGATGGAAGGGGTATTTATAGTTACAAAGCATACGTTCTCTTGACGGACTGTGGATCAGGCATACAATGGGTAAAGACCCGTCCTTCCTCCACGGTGTTACACTAAACTATTCTATGCTACAAACTAACTAATAAACTACTAAATAACGTAATCAACTACACGTCTACGAGCTAACATATGCTAGACCATAATTGGGGTGACCGACACTTTAACATGGAATTTCCAATTCCTAACATAATAGGTTTAGGTTAAAATTAGGTTTAGGATTAATTTAGGGTTAAGTTTAGGGACTAATGATGTAATTAATTTGGGTTGGCCCACAAAATATGATTAGGGTTTCGGTTTCTTTTTTCCATGCTCATTCCAATGCAATATCCCGAGGTTGACTTTGACTTCGTCTTGACTTGATCAAATGCACAAACGTTGTCGAGTTGATTAAAAAATGTCCGTTTTCAATCTTTTTGTACCTATAAGGCATAAAACACAATCCAAAGATATTTGCAATATAATTTGATACAATTGGTTATTTTTAGTCATTTTACGGGTTTATTGGGTATAAAATGATGAGTGAATAGGCACTCACCATCCCCCCACACTATCAATTGCTATTCCTTTGCAATCCGATCATATAAAGTAATGAAAGGATTAAAAGAATATCAAGGATACCCCGTTTTGACTTTTTATTCAATGCAAGGAATTTAAACTAGAAAGAATAAATATCATGCTTGATTTTCAAGAATGGCATCAAGGAACAGGATTCACAAAAAATGGGTGACTCAGGTGAATTGTAATCGTCATCCTCTTTTTGTTACTCTCAACTAAGTTTAAACTTAATGTGCAAACATTTTGGTAAAATGCTAACACTACTTATACTAATAATCTATGTAAGCCGGAACTTAACTTTTCACTCCCACAATTATTAGAATTTAGGTGAGTGTCCTCATTTTGTTAAGAATTGGAAATTCCATGTTAAAGAGTCGGTCACCCCAATTATGGTCTAGCATATGTTAGCTCGTAGACGTGTCGTTGTTTACGTTATATAAGTATTTTATTAGTTAGTCAGTAGCGTAGAATAGTTTAGTGTATCACCGTGGAGGAAGGACGGG
This sequence comes from Chrysanthemum seticuspe, assembly GCA_019973895.1. NCBI lineage: Eukaryota > Viridiplantae > Streptophyta > Magnoliopsida > Asterales > Asteraceae > Chrysanthemum > Chrysanthemum seticuspe. The sequence continues at coordinate 245,726,301 of BPTQ01000008.1, forward strand.
TCTTTACCCACTGTATACCTGATCCACAGGCCGTCAGGAGGTCGTGTTGTTTGTAACCTATAAATACCCTCTACCTTCCAAGGTAGAGGGTTGGAAGTTCTAATCTAACCTTTTACACTTTTGTTTATCTCTCTAGAATTCCCTCTCTACTCTCTTCATCTCTCTAACCATGGCATTCATATACTATCATCATCCTAGACCACCCGAATCATCTAAACAACATAAAATACTCGATCCTACAATTGGTACCAGAGCCAAGGTTGTGTTGTTTGTAATGATTCGAATGGTTTTTATATGGTTCCTTTTGTGTTTAAGTGGTTTTTATGTGGTTTAAAATTAAAACTGATTGGCTATTGTTGATTTTTATGAGCTGCTGGTGATTTTCTTGATACGTGGTTTTTTTTAAGAATCTGCTGGTGATGTTCTTGATACGTGGTTTTTTAAGAATGGTTTTTTAAGAATGCTTTTGATACGTGGTTTTTGATATTCGAATGCTTTTGATGTTCTTGGTAGAGACTTGGTCATGTTCTTGGTAGAGACTTGTCCTCATTTATGTCCAGATTCATTGTATGGTCAAAAAGTCAATGGCAACTTGTCTATTATTTCTGTAGCGACTTGGACATTCGTTGACTTTTTTGAAAGTCAATAGCGAGTTGAGTCAAAATCTGCCTAGCGACTTGTGACAAATGCTTTTGAGCATTTTGTCTTTTACTAGGATATGCAAGCTGTCACTTTGTCTAATTCAAGGTTTGTATAGCGACTTGTCTAATTTTAATTTGGTCAAAAAAGTCAATAGCTACTTGTCACTTTATGCTTAGCAACTAGAACATCAAACATTCAAGACACATATACAAGATCTCAATTCAGAATCATAAACACATCAAGACTATCAAAGCGATTTAAATCATCAAACAATCTCAGACACGACTCATTAATTCCTTCAATCTTTTGAAAAGATTATATGTATGCTTGAACCTACATCCTCACAGATCGTATTTTTCACAAGAAACAAAGACTCGAAAAAAATGGAATGCAAGTCAACGGACATCATCTATCTTTATGTTCGCTTGTTCATGAGTCTTTCATCTCAGAATTTATTTCGTGAAACTCAAAGATTCATCAAGATTATTTAAGTTCTAAACACGAAACTATCATCACATATCCAAGTCTCAAAATCATTCTCATTAACCAACACTCATTACAACATGATAAATAAAGATCTAAGTCTTATTCTCTTCATGACTGAAGGTCCAAAACGAATTGATTGATTTATGCTCTAGTCTCATTCGAATGAAAAACGGTTTTTGTTGGGATCTCAGATTTGTGAAACTCTTGTATAGATCATTCAAGATCTTATGAGTTTTACACTATTTCATCATAGATCGTATAAGGAGATCACTCCAATAAATTATCCGAGACAAAAAGTACTAAATTATAACAAAGATGTTATATTTAGTTACTTTGCTCGTTTAAACTCAACAACAAACTCAAATCAAAACGAATTCATGAGTTAAAACCTACCTTTGCTCTCGTGGCCAGTTGCTCACCTCTCGTGTCTTTTAATCTCGCCATCTCTGTGGCCTATTTTTTGTCTCTAGCCAACCCTATAACGAGACAGACGAGTGGGGATTATTATGCTGCTGCGTGGTAAATTGTTTGGAGGTGGTAGGCGTGCTACTGATCCAAGTCTTGGGTTTAAAATGAAAGCAGACAAAATGATAGATGAGATGGGATAAATATGGTGGCTGAGTGCTGATGAGAGAGAGGCGTTTGATGGAGAATATTTAGGGTTAGAGATTATGTGAGATTTTTTAGGTTGAAGTGAAGTATGTGTGGTTTTTATACCCGTGCAATTAGGGTAGGTTGTAAGCAGTTATGGGCTTTTGTTACATACTTTGATATGAGTTCATGGGCCATAGGTAATTTTGATGATGTTGGGATTTGTTGGACACTTAAGTGTGTTAAATAGGGGCCCGAGGATGAGATTCTCATTGGTTTCATAAGCAAAATTCTGTTGTACTAATTTATGAGTTGGAACTTGGACGCATAAGTTAATTGGGAGTTTGCTACAAATTAGTGAGTTGTACGCATAATTGGAGTTGGGATTTTCGTTGTACTTATTTATGAACGAGTGACAAATGGTGCTAATTTGAATCGGATATCCGGAGACTCGTACTCTTTACGGAAATTTATGATGTGAAGTGGGCTTTTCAAGAATTGGATTATATGTGACTTGGATAAAATGAGATTCGTTGAAGAAATTTGACAATCATGAGATGAGATGATGAGATTTGTTGCATTATACTGGTTGATACTTTGGTTCATACATTTTCACGAAAAATATTATGTCACGGTTTGAAGCATTTATTGGAAAAGGATACCACTTCAAGGGTTGTTTGGACGATATCTCTTATTTGGATTTGAAGTAAGATTTTCCGGGCGCGTTTACTTATTTCGTCTTCTTTCTTTCTATCCTTCAGCGAAGATGACTTGTTTGGGCATTTATAGAGGGTGATAAAGACTTGGCTATTTAGTTATGCTTGTGATTCTTTCTTGCTTAACCCACAACGTAATTATCACTACGGTGTCTCACGCAGTTGAGAATACGTCAAGAGGTTTTGTACATTGGGTGCACCGTTTCTTTCTCACGAGGATTAGTACAAGTTTAAGTAACAAATCTGAGGAATTTTACTTCATGCTCAAGTTTGGCATATCGGGTTTACTTCACCATGTGGTCACTACAATAGCCGACTGAATGCGTGAATGATGTGTTTACCAAAGTGTTGATTGGATGGTTGATGATGTTGGATATTGAACCACTGCATGTTCCCCTAAAAACATATATTCACCGAAACCAAAGTTGTCATAACATGTTCAAACTGACATTGTTTACGGTTTTGTCTTGATTTTGTAAAATCCCGCGAAAGAACCTATTTCTCGGTTTAAATTATAGACTTGTAAAATCCCATAAAAATGGAAACATCCTGATAATAGTAAGGTGCATTTCCGGATCTATCTTACAGTTTATTCTTGGTTTTGTAAAATCCCGCGAAAGATACTATTTCTCGGTTTAAACTATAGAATTGTAAAATCCCATTATGATTGATTCATCCTGGAGAAAGGGAAAGTGTAATTCTGGATCTTATCTGATGCTGGTGCTATGGGTTCCACTTCGAAGAAGGGATAAAAGGGTGTACTTCATGAATTGGATGTGTGTTTGGATATTCGTCATGGCAGTTTGGTTATTACATGGTTTTACGGGGTATGTGCTTTTAACCATGGTCGGGATGAAACCATTATCAGAGTTCACTTATAACGTTAAAGGAGGCTAGATTTGAGCTCTTAACTAGAAGATGTGACAACGGGGTCACTATTATTTATTTGAGGTTGAAGTGAAACATCACGGGCAAGTGTACTTAGTATCTGAAGGTATCGGGGATGGTTGGATGAAGATTCTTCATGATCCTTGTTCAAGCTTATTATAAAATATGAAGACTTGAAAATCTAGTTATTGTTGGGTGTCTTTTACCTTTTCTTTTACCACTTGGGGGAATTGGGCTCTTACCAATACAAAATAACTATCACTTTAAGGAGTTACATTGTAGTGCTAAGTGTTACATTCAATTGTGGATTTTCAAGAGGTAATGTACGTCTTATACTTGATGGTTGGTTGGTTGAAGAGTATAGAGTACATAGAGAGTACTTAGAGATGCTAATGGAAATCGGCACCGCTCTTTGTTACATATGTGCAAGTTTAAGTCACGAGTTCGGAATAGTTTACTTCAGGGTCAAATTCATCATATTGGGTTTTCTCCATCAGCTGTCACTACAAAGAGCCTACTAAATGATAATGGTGGTTGATTACATGTTTTGCCAAGAGATTGAAAAGAGAGAGATAATGACGTATGAACACAACAGTTCATGCCTCGTACTCTAAAGAAAAGAAAAGTGTACGTCTCAGTGCGCTTTATCTTTAAAAGAAGAGAAATCTTCTTATGACGTTTGAACATAACAGTTCAAGCCTCGTACGTCAAAGAAAAGAAAAGTGTACGTTTCAGTGCGCTTTATCTTCCAAAGAAGAGAAATCTTCTTATGACGTTTGAACACAACAGTTCAAGCCTCGTACCTCAAAGAAAATAAAAGTGTACGCTTCAGTGCGCTTTATCTTCTGAAGAAGAGAAATCTTCTTATTATGACCATTCTCATCAACATGCTTCATACTTTTTCCATGTGCTTCAGTCATCAAGTGAACCGGGCTACCATTGATTGTTTTCTTATTCAACTTGCTCTACTATAAGGACGATGGCGACATCATGTGCTAATCTTGCGAGGGAGAAGTGTGAATAGAATACATTTGGATGATTTCACTTATTTAGTCAAGAATGGCAACTTCGTCTGCAATTCTTGAGGGGGAGAAGAAGTATGATAATTCTGCATGGTTGATTGGTATCTGAGAATAAATGGTCAAACGGCTCCAAACTCATGTAACAACTGAGCTTCTTCTTATCGGGTCATCTTTACATGGAGTTTCTTCTAAGAGTCGTTGGTTGACATCTTCACTCGGATTGATGAGTTTATCGACAAAGTGCTTCCGGTTAATGCTTCACGTATACATCAACATGATGATTCCGAACAATCTCTCTGTTCTTGTTTGATGTGATTGGTAGTTTGGTGTTACCATCTTATGTGTTCGTTGCGGCCTGATTGCTGATTTCCTTGATGAACATGTTTCTGTTCTTGTTTGATTGGGAGAGATTTTAGTTAAGGGGACTTGCAAGATGTAAGTTAATTGGGATGCTTTTAGGTGATGTTCTTATTTTTTGGTGTGTTGAAGATGTTAACTATCTATTCCCCAACTTCACAATCTTGAAGAAGATCGAGTCTACAGTCTGTTCTACATTTTCTGCTGCATGTTAGAAGACTAAAGACGAGTTGCATTTGATTATCCAAAGACTTCTTCATATTCCGGGCATTGTTAGTTTAGGGGAGAGCACTAATTGGGGGAGGGTGAAATGTCAGATTTAATCCCCAATTAGACTTGCTCACATTACTCAGCATGTTGATTCTCACAAAGACTTCAAGCGTTCTTCTCAACAGATTTCTAGTATTTGGGCTTTCAAAGAGTTGCTGATTCTGAAGTATCAAAACCAGCAAGGTGGAAGGAGACACGCATCTAAACGCGAGTAAACTTTGATGAACTTAATACTTCTAAGTGATTGAAGATATCCCGGGAAGACGAATGTCATGACCGCAGAGAAACTCAAGGTTTACTCATCAAGGCGTTTAGTGTTCTTATTCCAACTACGTGGGGGAAGATATGTAAGAGTTAGTTTCTGATGATAAAAAGAGGTACACAAGTGTGTGATGATTTCGATGTTATCGCAATCATCAGGGGAGAGAGGATTGTGTACATTGGGGATGCTCAGCTGTTTTACTTGAGGGCTTAATCAGTGATTCAGAGATATAATCACTTATTCCGGTGTTGACATCCGCAGAGATTGTCACCCGCAGAGATAATCAGTGATTCGGCATGCTTCTTCAATGTTATCGGTTATTCTCTCTTTGGGCATTCGGGTACTTCGGGTTCTTGAGCTTCATACACTTTCTTCAGGGGGAGAGAAAAGTATACATCGGGGTTATTCTTTGGCTATTGGACTTAATCTGCTACTTCGATGGTATAAGTTTCTTTGTCTTCGGGTATGTGTATTCGGGTTCGTGAGCTCTAGTCTAAGAGACTGACTGCATCAATTCAACTACGTGGGGGAAGTGGTCTCTTGACACCTTTTGGAATGGATTGCTTCTGACTTCAGTGGAATGAAATTTGAGAAGAGTTATTTATGTGTGGGATGATACGTGGCTGTTCTTTTGGATGATATAACCTCGAACGAAGAATCACGGTGATTATTCTTAAAAGGAGCAGCAAGATCGATGATAATGGTGTGCTTCTTTGTGCACCTGGCTAATGGAAGCTTGAAAGAAAGCTTTGAATCTGCTCAACATAAGGATTTTTGGTTTGGGTGGAAGCTGCCAAAGTCTCTCTTTCTCAAAGGCTCTTGTTCTATCTTCTATTCTGGAGCCCCGGAAGCTTTGGTGGTGGACGTTTAAGAGATGATGATTTCTATCTTCTTCAACGGGGCTGCTCGATATCCTTATCTCGGTACTCGTATCATCATCTTCTTAAATTATATCATCTACTCTATCTTTGTACATATTTTATCAAAAGCAAAATACAAAAACAGAAAACCAACAAAACAAAATACAAAAATATAAACCAGCAAAACAAAATAGAAAAATATAAAACCTTCAAAAACCCATAAAAAATCAGAAAAATTTGAAAAATACCAAAAATATTGTGTTCTCAAGACATGTCTTCTGGTATCGATAATATCTACGATCTTAGAAATGTCATTCAATAATGGCACAGGACCATAGATGAAGTTCGAGCAGGAGGTGTAAATATTCTTTTTCAAAACATGTCTAAAAATATGGCTTATAGTTACTTCTGACTGTGACCCGCGCTTAAACCATGGTTTGCTATTATTTCTGATAGCAACCCGCTCTTTAAAGAAAGGAAAGTGCTACGCTTAAACCAATTTTCAAATATTTCGAGCACTTATCCTAAAAACAAAATGAGGAAAGTATGTCGAAGGACTGCTGTTCCTACACAAATGTTTTTCCGTCTAAAAATTCTTCAGAAAAATATTTGTTGTTTTACAAAATGGTGGAAAATGAGTTGCTTTAAAAACAATCAGATTCAGAGTTTTTAAAAAAATTTGCAAACTCAATCAATGACTTCAGCGCTTTTAAAATTTTCAGAAAATGAGTCATTGATTGAGGGGGAGAATGTTTTCAAATTTATATCATCTATCGGGCTTTTCTAATTATCCTAATATGCTTAATTAAAAATGATGTTAACCTATGTTGAAGGACTAGGTGCCTAGGATATGATTGCTAGGATTAGATGATTATAGTTTGATGAACACATATATCCCATACCTTATATGATCTGATTGATATGTTGAATTGACTTTTATTAGTCGATTGCTGTTTGGGTGTTGTCGACCACCATATATCTGTATGTGTGTTTACTAACGTATGCAGGTATATTGGTATATAAGAATGTTCCCGATCCGGATCCCACAATTGAAGATGATTGGATGCCAAAAGGAAAGGATAACTATATCTTGGGTTGACAAATGAAGAAACAGAGCTTAATTGGACTTCTATGAAGAGTTGGCATAAATGCAACGTAAGAGGTCTCACTGCATCAGCAGATGGTTTTTCTTCTAAGTGATTGAAGAAACGGAGCTTAAATTTGACCTAAGTTGGCATTAAAATGCAACGTAAGAAGTCTCACTGCATCAGCAGACGGTTTTTCTTCCAAGCCCTACAGCAACAACATAAGCTTCTCAACCACCTAACGTATCTTTGTGCAGGATACCATTTTTAAACAATTTTGAAAACATTGTTTTGAAAATGGAAGAATATTGTTTTGAAAATAAATTGAACTAAAATTTGAAAATCACCGGACTTCATTTTATCAAAACTTAAGTCACTCAATCTTCGACTACGGTCATCGATTGAGGGGGAGAGTGATTTTAAATAAAATATTTTCAAATGATATTTCTTCATAAAAGTCCGGTTTGTACAAAAACAAAGTGGTGATCTAGAGATTTAATGTTATGTCATGGTATGATTTTTATTTAGAATCAAGATCTTTCAAAATGAAATTTTTTCTGTTCTTGTTTGATTATGAAATTGTTTTATTTTACTTAAAGATCTCTTAAAACAATCATACCTGACACTAACAATCTTTAATGTCGAAAAACTGTTCTTTATCCATCATTTTTCAAAATTAAATCTTGCCACGTCTTTCCCCAAAATTTTCTAAATGATTTAAATCTGTTGGGATCACAAATCTCAAATGGTTTGAAGAGAGATAGTGATTTAAATCTTTTATCTGTTTAAATGGAATTGGTTTTAGTCCTTTATAGGCATTCCTGCCTCCATGTGCCAAACGATTTCAAATACACAATGCACATGTTGAGGAGGAGGATTTATCCAAAAACCAGATGAGTATTTAAACCAGGCCACAAGTTCTCCTATGTTTTCTAAACCGTATTAAATCACTTGGGATCCAAAATCTCAAAGGGTTTGATATTTTTGATCGGGTGAGAATTTGTGATTTAATAATGAAATTTGATAAAAGGTGATCATTTGATTCAATGTGCTGGCTCTCTCTAATATGTGCTAAACTCTTTCATATATTGATGCACATATTGAGGGGGAGCGAATGGTTTCTTAATGGTTTGTGTGATCGTAAATGTGCTTCAAAAGAACTCTTGCCTCTATGTGATAAAATAATTTCAAATATCCTATGCACATATTGAGGGGGAGAATTTACCAAGAAAATCAAATGGCTTTTTCTATGAAAATTGTGATCAAAGAAAATATTTCAAAGTCCTCTTGCCTCCGTGTGCTAAACAATTTCTAAATCATATGCACATGTTGAGGGGGAGGTTTTCTAAATGATCAAAACTATTAAGGTACAAAATGCTTTGATCTCGTATCACAAGTACCTTGATTGTTTTTCCAAATGATTTTTCAACTGGTTTCAAGGAAGATTAAACTGTACCAAAAGACCGACCATTTTACTTTATGCATGGAGTTATAAGGATGGTGAGGTTAGGTATTAGTTCCCACGATCCGCTAGAACCGGAGGGATCTACCCAGGGACAATCCACTAGATAGTGTAGAGTCCTTAGGTATGATGAAAAAAGGAGAAAAATGAGAAATGGGAAGAGTGCGGACTGAGATAGAGCTAGTACTGGAATAAACCCAACAAGGTTCTAGTTATGAAGTCTCGGTAAGCACTGAAGGGGTTGAAGAATGAAAAAGAATTGAATGTGAAAAAGGGTGAAAAGAAATAGTCCTCCAATAATTCAACCTTAGGGCAGAAACCGGGTTCAATACATATACTACTGGTGGTTACTAAGGTAACGCCGGTATTGAAGACAAGACGTCATGGACCCAGTGATGCACTGCACTAAACTTCCCAAACTACTCAAGTTCCTCTTAAAAGGGCTTGTTTCATTCTCACGGGGAACCGACATAATCTATCGACTTTCTCTTAGAGATTGTTGATATTGAAGAAGGAGACCCTCTCCCTAGTCTTCGGCATAGGAACCAAATGTGCACTATTGAGTCTAGAGCCAAGAGATCATCCACAATATCTCATTAGGACACTAAATTAATGAAGACTTGCTGTTTCACACAATATGGAAAGTCAGAATATATTAAGAGTCCTATGCATTATCCTTGTGGTATTGCCAGAACATCTGAGTGATATGTAAATATTCACGATGAAGATGGAAATCCTTCTAGAGCCAACATCTAACAAGCTCTTGGTGGGTGACATGCGAGATCTTTTCTAAAGATCAAGCTTGTGACAACTGGATAGAAACAATGGGGTGATTCACTCTTGAATCAACCTTGGTCCAGGAAATGGATTGACGGATACCTTTGAAAAACCGGTCGTTGTGCTCAAAGACTCTTTTCTCTAGCACTTCGACTGTGTATTATGTTTTCAAATTAAAAGGGTATTTATGATTGAAAAATGATTTCTTCTTCTAAACCTTCGTCGTATTGTAAAACTCTTTCTCTTATGCAATACACGATTGTTTTCAAATCATTTTCTATCAATCAGTAAATCTCAATTTGCTGGTTCACTCACTCCGTGCTGTCTTCTTTGAGACGTTCCGGTTTGAGAACAGCTAGAACAACTGCGAAACCCTGTCAAGGAGATTCTTAGGAATCCTACCTGTTCACAGGCAGTATTTATATTGATCAACGGGGAACCGTGGGCCGTGTACCTCAATTCAATGAAAGTGATCAAAGACACTTTCGTGAGATTTATTGCTAACTGTTGTATGCAGGTACACCCGATGGTTGCAGCTGATCAGAATTGAGGAGTCGATTCAAAGCCGCATGCTCACAGCATCCACACTTTATTGAAGAAATCATGACTTGTGCATATCTACAGAACCTGGCTCTGATATTTTTATACTATGGTTCTGCTACGCTGCTGCAAATATCATGAGCCAGTAAAGCTTCCACTACTCTGATGGAAAGATGTCATGATCCAGAAAGTGTGAGCATGTCGGTCCGAAAGTCACAACTTCACATGATGGCAACACAAAAAAGGGTGATCCAGAGATTTACTGTGGCTGATGATCTCAAAGAAAGCTCGAAGATCATCAAAGATGTGGATCAGTTTAAGGCCTCCACTAAAAGTACAAATCATTGCGGACTTTGAAGAATCGCTACTAAAGCACAAAGATTGCGAAAGTGAAGAATTCAAGTCTACGAGCTCAAGAACGATAGTAAGAGATAGAATGCTAGGATACAAAATGTATTTCATGGGGTGACCTCCCTTAGGGGAAGATTGTTAGGAATTGGAATGTCCATGTTAAAGAGTCGGTCACCCCAATTATGGTCTAGCATATGTTAGCTCGTAGACGTGTCGTTGTTTACATTATATAAGTAGTTTATTAGTTAGTAAGTAGCGTAGAATAGTTTAGTGTATCACCGTGGAGGAAGGACGGGTCTTTATCCACTGTATACCTGATCCACAGGCCGTCAGGAGGTCGTGTTGTTTGTAACCTATAAATACCCTCTACCTTCCAAGGTAGAGGGTTGGAAGTTCTAATCTAAACTTTTACACTTTTGTTTATCTCTCTAGAATTCCCTCTCTACTCTCTTCGTCTCTCTAACCATGGCATTCATATACTATCATCATCCTAGACCACCCGAATCATCTAAACAACATAAAATACTCGATCCTACACATTTTCAAAATTTTGACTACTAAAATCGACATTTATTATGGTTGTTGCTTATTTAAGACAATACTAATTTACCGGGAAGTCGGGAACCTCGAAATCTAAGGATCAAAAAGGGCATTTTCCATGTAGCGGCTTTCTTCTCAGCTTGTCCTTTTAGGAGGCTAGGTTTTTACACCTTCGAGAATAGTACCAAAATTAGCGGGATTTCGATTTTCAAAGATTTCCGATATTCCCACTAAGCTAATATTACTTAAATAGATGGCAACCGACGATCATTTGGAGATTAGAGACGCAAAGGAGAGATCACTCCATGTGGCGACTTTCTTCTCAGCTTGTCCTTGGTAGAACTTAGGAGGCTAGGTTTTTACACCCTTGAGAATAGTATCGGAGCTCACGGGACCTTTGAAATCAACAATCTACCAAATTACCGTTAATCTTTAGACAAATTTGATGAATACTAGTTCAACTTACGATTTAAATTTGAGAAAAATCAAGTTTCGCACCTTTATTAATAAGCAGCATAACACTTTTTATTCAAGCAACACACTTTTCATTTCGTTTTTTTTCCATTTTTTTATTTTTTAAAATTTACCATTCATTTTTTTCTTTGACTTCATACTTGCAATTTTACCCACTTCATTTTGCAACATTATTCCGATTTAAAAAAGTATGCTTTTTCCAAAATTTAAATAAAAAGTTGAACTCGGATTCTAAATCAAAATTGTATAAAAATTTTATCATTGCATAACAAGACTATTTCTAACATTCAAAACCTTGAAAAGAGCACTTAATTAGTCCGATTAGTTATCTTCTGGAAGGAAAAGCCATAGATTGCTTATATAAGCTCTAAAGAGAACCAACTACTCCACGCTTATCATTTTTATTTAGACAATTCATAAAAACTTAGTCTAAATGTTAAGAGAGCAACCAGATCAACACTCTGGCAGAGTCAGGATCCCTTTTGTTCTAGCGTAATAAAGACTAAACTTCCATTAACACCGAAGCATTAATGTATTATTAATGTGCAAAGCCCTTCTTTTTCATGCAATTTCTTAATTTAAGACGAGAAAATTTTTAAAATTTTGTTCAAAACGGGGGTACTAGGGTACTAGTAGGTACAAATGTGATCAAATTCGCTAGAATTCCCCCCCCCCCACACTTAGAATTGAATATTGCCCTCAATATTCAAAGTATCAGTTATTATGCCGACAATATAGAACGTAAAAAGGTAGTACTACTATCCAAGTGTGGGAAATAATTTTTTTTTCACAAACAAGGATTAATAAGATATCCCTAGATAATTGTTAGCAAAAAGATAGGATATTGGTCAGTTGGATTGAAAACAGGTGCATCAATCATTATGATCTACGAGAATTCTGAAAATAAAGAGCAAACACACAAAAACAAAGCAATATTAGAGGAATTCCCCCACACTTAGTGTTAGAAAATAGAAAGAAGATAGAAGGATAAGCATGGGTTGCCACCCAGGAAGCACTTATGTTTTTGTTAACTGAGTGACTAGCTTGACTCGTCCCCGAATTCATTGGTCCATGGGGAAGGTTTGGAGATTCGGGACAACCATGGGAGGTATGTCCGCTCCAAAATAATGCTTTAACCTATGGCCGTTCAGGTTGAAGTTTGGTCCGTCGGTTTGAGATAACTCGACGGCACCATAAGGAAAAACTTTTGCAACGGTGAACGGCCCGGTCCAACGGTGTTGATCCCAGTTTACCTTGTAAATATAGATCTTGTTTAGCTTTTGTTAATAAACTGTTTGATTCACAAAGTATCACGTGGAATATAATACTTGATGAATTAGAAGAACACAATGATTAAACAGCCAAAAGCTTCAATATTATTAGAATAATAATACAAGTGATCTTAATATCACTAGGGTTTAAAACTTTGAAGCCGCCTTAAACTTATATCTAAACAAATGACCTAGGATCCCCTTTTATAGATTAAAGAGTCCTAGTCAGTTACAATGACTTCCTATACAATGTATATCACAATCGTATCTTTTCTATGTTTATCTAATCCTACATTATAGGTACACGTCATTCCATAAATACAAATAGAATCTAAGACTCCAGCAGTAGTTTGAAATACATTAGCAGTAGTTATCATTACTTTGGCAGTACTTAGTCTTTAGCAGTAGAAACTTTATACCAACAATATTTTCTCTTAGTCTAGCAGTAGTTACTACTTAGCGTATTCCTTTGATCATTTCTAGCAACACCTAGCAGTAGATAGATTACACTAGCAGCAGTTTCGATCATACCAGCAGTAGTTAAGACTTAGAACATTTCTTCAGAAAATCCATAAGCAGTTGATTCTTCCAAGAGCAGCAGTATCCTTAAAACCCAACAATCCTCCCCTAAACTTGATATTTGCTCCTCAAATCATCAAGTTTCCTTTTTAGCATAAACCATTACCATGAGGATGCTTCCAAACACATCAATTCTGCTTCTTGGGATAGAGCACCTTTTCATACTTCTTCAATAGTTTGTATGCTTGATCATCGAATAAGAAATATTTTTGAACTCTGAGCATCATTGGTGTCAGCATCTGTCTTACAACATCTTTGTTGTAGTTAAGTGCAGGATAGTCTTTTTCTACCAGCATGTATATAGCCACATCATGAACAAATAAAACATGCACACCACAACTCTGTTGTTTTTCAACTTTGCCCACTCCACATCCTCATGATCTGGCTTAAACATAACTTTCAGATAATTGCAAATCACCACATTATAGATCATCTTAGGATAAGGGCTATGCTTCTCTTTAAACAGTCTCTAAAGTGTTTCCATAACCTCCCTGTCAAGATACTGAACCATCTAACTAAATTTGATAAATCTGTAATTCTTCCAATTGGTTCTTTCGATATCCCAGTAAGCTTCACTCCCATCTCTAACCCCTGAAGTAACATCAATAATAGGATGCTTAATCCTCAAAGGAGTTGCTTCAAAAATATATGGTTCTTTATGCTTAGATAAAACTGTAAGTGCCATCATCTTTTCTCTATCCTCTAGATCAGCTTGCTCTTCAACTTGCTCTTCAAATTTTTCAGTAATATCTGCTACTTCCTGTTCTGTGTCTTTAGACTGCTCAACTGATTTTGACTTGTCTGCTTTCCTTTTCTTTCTTTCTGTACTTTTTAATCTAATTCCAGTTCTCTTCACACCAGAACTGGAACTCTCCTTTTTAACCTCTACTTCTTCCTTCTTTTCCTCTACCACTTTCTCCTTTTCCTCTACCACTTTCTTCTGCTCTACCACCTTTTCTTGTGTATGTTCTTCAGTCTCCATGGACATAAAGTTTTCAATTTCCTTTTTAGCCTTCTCATACATTTTCTCAATTTCACTGTTAGTAATATGCTTCAATTGATTCAACCTCAAGCCCTTCGTGTTTTTCAGATAGTAGCAGTGAACCTTTCTTCTTTTTTTGACAGTTAGTGGTCTGAGCAACTTCTTTTTCAATCTTTAAGCAGCATACACTTTTCTTTTCTCCTCCATGAACTTCTTTAACCACTGAGTTCTTTCTTGTATAGCGTGTTGTTCCTGATCTTCTTCTTTAAGTATTCTATTTAACTCAACATCTGCATCAACTTTAACCCTTTCTTCATCCCATTTAGCCAACAATGCTAAAGTTTTTGCTTCATTTTCAGCTGCTATCCTCTGTTGATCCAACACTTGTTGATTTTTAGGCTCAAATTCAGCTTGCAATTCAACAACAACTTTCTCATCATGTGCTATAATCTTCTCCTTAGGCCAAAACTCCATGAGTATTTCAGACTCAGGCTCAGGCTCAACATACACTCCTTTGCCTTTGCCTTCATACTGTTGTGGTTGAGAGATTGTTTTAGAGGTGAAGACAGGTTCCCTGATGACCACACCTTTAACTGGTGCCTTTATTGCCTGTGATGTAGGTTGAGTATGTATAACTGTTGTAGCAGAACATTCCTTGGTTATTGGCTTTGATTTCTTCAAGTCCATCATTGCCTTAGCCAATGTTGTATCATCATAAACTTCTTCTGTAATAGCAGTAGGAGTAGCAGTACTTTCTTTTAAACCAACACCAGATCTAGCAGTAGTTAAAATTGTACTAGCAGCAGGTTCTTCAATGCTACCAATAGTTTCCTCTCCTACAACAGTACTTTCCTCTGTCACTTTAGTAGTCTCTACTGCTTGATCATGCTCTCTTTCAACATTCATATCCATATCAAAGTTATCCAATCCTGCATCCTTATTCTCCTGAGCCTCCCCTTAATGTGTCACATCATCTTTCCTCCCCTGTTTGGGAGCATCCTCCCTCAAACTTGACTCACCAGAGGAACTCACCCTGTGTGCAATACCATCCCTCTTTAACCTTCTGAATGTATGAGTTCTTGACCTCTGTTTGCCTTCCAAATACCTTACCTTTTTCTTCAAGCTCTTAATTTCAGTACCTTGAGTTGTTGTAAGAGATTGAAGACCAATAACTGCTTGTGACAATTTTGCACATTTGTCCATTAATTCCTTAATTAGTCCATTACTATCCTCACCACTTCGGCTTATGTTACCTAGCCCGAGAGGTGGATCACAGGAATTTTCATGTTGTACATTGTGGTCCATCAATTCCTCAGTTTCTAGTCTATCCTCATTACTTTTGGATGTGTTACCTTCCCTGAGAGGTGAATCATACGATGTAAACCTAGTCTCAAACCCAGTTTGAACATCTGAGCCCCCTATATTTTCTAGTTGGCTGGGGTTTCCCTCATTTGCATTAGGTTCCTGAGAGCCTAACACTTCAGAGGTTGCCTTGGTTTGGGTCTTAGTAATGTTATCACTGTCTTGCTCTGCTGCTAAGCTAGAAGCAGTAGTGGCAGCCTCTCAAACATGTCACTCTGCCCTTCTGTGACAGCCTCATCTGCATCCATACCAGTGCCAGCCTGAGGTAGCTTAGCACCCTTTTGTGATTTCCTACGTTGATAGGTTTTTTTTTGGGGTTCAGAGGATGATGGTAAAATGGTGGATGTGGGTTAGGTAACAGCTAGGATTGCTGCACCTTCATCCTGTACATTTTGAAGGTTCACCATATTGTCAAAAAGGGGTGTAACCTTGCCAAAAAAACCAAGTCCCTGCTTTTTCATAAATGTAAAAACTTTCTTTGATAGCAGGGGTGTATCCAAGGTTCCTTTATGAGTCCTTTTAGTTGTTTGTCAACAAAAATTTGAACAAACATTGGATACAAATAATAGATGCTTGAATCATCACAGTTTTTAATCATACCATCTAAAATCATTTTAGAAAAATTAAAAGACTGTCCCTGAGTCAAGCACACAATAGCAGAAGCTATATTAGTATTAAACTCATTACAGCCAGTTGTTTTAGGGCTAATACAATGCAAGATGGTATGAATTAAGAATTTCCATTGGGGTGAGAACAACCTTTTGAAAATTTTTAAAGCATTATTTAGCTTCTCATACCCCATCTTTTCCAAACCTTCAAAAATTTAAGGAGCTGGGAGACAGACAACACCATTGTCATCTGCTAGTTCCAAGGAACTTCTAACGGATTCAGTGATGGCTATCTCTTGATTATCCACAAAAGCTTGAATTTGTGCTTCCCCATTAATAGTTCTAGACTTAGCAGTAGCCCAAAACTGCTTAATGATGGAAAGATATATAGTAGGGGATACTAATAATGCATACCTTATAGGGCAAGAATTAAGGAAATCAATGATTTCAGTAAACCCTTCAGATTCTGGTATGGGTTTAGCAAGCATAGCACTCAGGTTGTGATTTTCGGCAAAAGATCTGGTCGACATAGTGAATTAGGATGTGGGAATTGAGAATTAGCAGTTTTGATGTTAAGAAGAGTGTTAGGGTTTATGATCGAGACAGTTTTGAGCGCACAAATCCGATTGAATGACCCAATTAGGGATTTATACACTAAATGTTATGATTTCATCCTTGCACTTTCAAACCTAGCAGCATTTTCCAAGCAGTAGTAACTTTGGCCCAGCAACACTAACTTTTGGCCTAGCAGCAGTAAGTTTGTTGTAGCAGTATACACTTCAAATTTTCATCAAACCAATCAAGCTCTTTTTGCTTAATCCTGCAAGATGTTAATCCAAGACCACAAAAACACAAGCAAAAACATTTCACAATAATCACAACATTGATTTATACTTAGCAACTAGAAATTTAACTTAACAGCAGATTCCAACAGTACTAAGTAAAACAAGCAGTATTTTGAAACACTTGGCAGCATATTTAGTTTTTGACTTAAATAACAGTACAAATCCATACAAAACTTTACAAAAACATAATAAGATCAAATATTTAGAGATTTAACATTCCAATATCGGCAATTAAATATTGAAACCTACCCACATCAAAAGCTTTGGTAAGTAGATTTGCAACATTCTTATCAGTATGGATTTTAACCATTTGAATTAATTTCTTTTCATTACAATCTCTAATAAAGTGATGCCTAATCTCAATATGTTTTGTTTTAGAATGCAAAACAGGATTTTTAATAATGCACATTGTACTGTTAGTATCAATGAATATTTTAGTATGCAAAAAGTTGTACCCATAATCCAACAATTGGTTCTGAATCCAAAGCACTTGACCACAAAAACTAGCAACAGCCACATACTCTGCTTCAATTGTAGAATTGGCCACCACAGTTTGCTTCTTACATTGCCATGAGATAAGTCTACAGCCTAAAAACTGACATCCACCTGAAGTAGACTTTTTATCCAAGCTAGCTCTTGCATAGTCATTGTCTGTATATGCTATCAAGTTAAATGGTGAATCTTCAGAATACCAAAGGCCTAGTTTAGGTTTCCCCTTCAAGTATCTAAAGATCCTTTTCACTGCATTGAGATGTGAAGTCCTAGGAGTGACTTGAAATCTTGCATACACACAGACTGCAAACATAATTTCTGGCCTTGATGAAGTGAGATATATAAGAGACCCAATCATGGATCTGTAGAGATGAACATCCACAACTTCACTTCCATCATTTGGGAGCAATGGCTTGAGTGTTTTCATAGGTGTGCTTGCACTTTTGACATCTTTAAGCCCAAACTTATTCAAGATCTTAGCCACATACTTCTCTTGGCTGATAAAAATACCCTCCTTCTTCTTCTTCACCTGAAGCCCCAAAAAGAAGGTAAGCTCTCCCATAGAGCTCATCTAAAACTTATCATCCATAAGCTTCTCAAATTCCACACACAGCTCCTTGTTAGTAGACCCAAAGATGATGTCATCAACATAGACTTGAACCAGCAGAATATCACCCTTTGATCTTAGTATAAACAAGGTTTTATCAAAGGTGCCCCTGTGAAACCCATTGTCCATTAAGTAAGTGGACAAGGTTGCATACCATGCCCTTGGAGCTTGGTGTAGACCATACACTGCCTTCTCTACTTTGTCTGGGAAATCAAGATCTTCAAAACCAAGAGGCTGACACACATATACCTCCTCTTCTATTTTCCCATACAAGAAGAAACTTTTTACATCCATCTGGTACACAAGAAAGTCCTTGAAAGAAGCATATGCTAAGAATAATCTGATAGCTTCAATCCTTGCAATTGGAACAAATAATTCATCATAATCAAGGCCTTCTGCTTGTGTATATCCCTGAGTAACCAATCTTGCCTTGTTTCTTACTACTATCCCTCTTTCATCTTTCTTATTCCTAAACACCCACTTAGTACAAATAACAGTTTTCCCATTAGGTAGATCCACAAAAGTCCAGACTTCTTGCAATTTGAACTGCAACAACTCTTCCTGCATGGCTTCAACCCGACTTTCTTTTGTCAAAGCTTGATGTACTTTCTTGGGCTCAACTTGGGATAGAAAACAGGCAAATAAACAGTTTTGGAGATCTTTATGGCTATTTTTTATGAAGGGATCTAGTAAAGAACCCTTGATCAGTTAAGTCCTTCAAACCCTTGGACTTTGTTTTGGTTTGAACATCAGACTGCAATTCTCCAATAATTTGATCTTTGGGATGATCTCTGTGAATTCTGGTAGTAAAAATAGGACTGACATGAATGACTTCTTCTAGGTTGGTCATATCAGCCTCTTCACCAAAACCATCAAGCAAATCATCATATGTGTCAGCATACATATCAACCAAAGGAGGGATGTTGTGATCATCATCATAGACAATGGAATTGTTTCCAGCAGTATTAACACTAGGCATAACAGTAGGTTCAGGGTAACTACTGCTAGTGTTAAATTCGTCTAACCATCCTTCTGTAGTATTAACACCAGGCATAGCAGTAGGTTTAGGATAAATACTGCCAGTGTTAATTTTATTAGAACAAGCTTCAGCAGTAGGAATCCTAGGCTTAGCAGTAGGTTTAGGATAACTACTGCTAGGCTTGCTAGTGTTGTTTTCTGACACAAAATCATCCATTTGAGGCTCATCACCTCCAAAACCACCACCAAGAACCTCTTCATTAACAGCACCTTTGTTCCCTGGTTCTTCAGACATCACATCTTCACTGGAAGGTTGCTATTTATCATTCTGTGAACTCTTCAAGATTGAGGAGAGGAGAGTATCACCAGTCAAAATTGGCAGCAGTATGTATTCTTAAGTAGATTCCTTCTCCACTCTAGTTTGAACTACAAAAACATTTTCTTTGGTACATGCACATTTGTTAGACTGGTTCCCTGCAATGACTGGCTTATAATTCATGGATTTTGTTAGCACATGAATATTAAACAGTCAATCAGGATCTTTTCCTACAACACTGGGTTTATTTTCATCAAACCTAATATGTAGGTTCTCCTCAATAAATCTGGTTCTACTGTTAAATACCCTAAATGCTTTCCTGTATAGAGAGTACCCAACAAAGAATCCCTCATCAGCCTTCCCATCAAACTTACCCAGGTGATCTATTGTATTAAGGATAGTTACATGACATCCAAATGGTTTAAAAAATTATAGGGCAGGTGTTCTACCATGAAATAACTCATAGGGGGTCTTGTTATGAGGCTCCACTACCAAAACTCTATTATGTACATAACAAGCAGTATTAACTGCTTCAGCCCAAAAGATTGTTGGTAATTTGGAATCTGCAAGCATAGTCCTAGCAGCCTCAATAAGTGTCTTATTCCTCCTCTCTGCAACACCATTTTGTTGAGGAGTTCTAGCTACATTAAAATATCTTTGAATACCCTTCACTTCACATAACTGGTCATATCTTTATTCTTAAACTCAGTCCCATTGTGACATCTTATCACTTTAACTTTAGATCAATTTGGTTTTCTATTCTGGTTATAAAAGCCTTAAGGATGACACTAGTTTCATCCTTAGATGCTAAAAAGAAAACCCAAGTGAATCTACTATAGTCATCTGTGACAACTAGGCAATACATTTTCTTCATTGAACTCTTAACAAAGGTAGGTCCAAATAAGTCCATATGAAGAATTTGTAAAGGTTGGCTAATTGAGCTCACAGTCTTGGTCTTACAAGAGGCTCTGTGCTGCTTTCCATTCTGACAAGCAACACAGTTTTCATTTATGTCAAAAAGCTTGGAAGGTAGTCCCCTGACAAGATTTCCCTTCACAAGTTTGTTCATAGTTTTAAAGTTAAAATGGCCAAGCCTTCTATGCCAAAGTCTAGACTCACTAGATGTGGCCTTAGCAAATAGGCAAGTCAAACCACCCTTAGGAACCATGTTCTTTAGATCAACACTATATATATTCTCTGTTCTTGGAACTCTAGGTAGGATTTGACTTTCATCAACCAACTTAAAGTTTGAAGAAAAGATTATACATTCAGTGTCTGTAAAAAGAACACTATTCTTTTTGTCACACATTTGTGACACACTAAGGAGATTAAAGTTGAGTTCTTTGACAAAGTACACATCTTTAAAGTCCAGAGTACTAGTTTTAATCTTTCCCTTCCCAGTGATCTTACCACCCCTTGGGTTGCTACCAAAGGCAACATATCCTCCATCAATAGGTACATAGTCAGAAAGATAGGACATGTTTCATGTTATGTACCTAGAGCATCCACTGTCAATAACACCTCTGTCTAATAAGTCCACCTGTGGATTGCCCTGCACATTAAATAAGAGAATTAGTTTCTCTTGGGGACCCAAGCCATGATAGACTTGGATCTTCCTTATGCATCCATGTAATCAAGTCTTTTAAGTACATATGATGCACTGTTGTCTTTGGAGACATGGTTTAGATCAGAAATCTTTGGTCTCCAAACCCAACATGATGAGGCCTTTACAACATTGACCTCTTTACCCATAACAACATTATTAGTCAATTTTGGCTTAGTTGTATTTACTTTTCGCTAGTAGTTACAGGTTTTCTTAAAGCAGTATTTACTTTTTGTTTATCCCTGCTGTTTATAATGTTGTTCTCCTTTGAATGGGTCTATATATAGTTGAATGAGCCCTTTTTGAAAAGCATGTCTTTGAATGGGTAGCATTAACTATTGGTTTTATGGAAGCAGTAGTAACAGATCTAGCATCATTTACACTTTTCAATCATGATCTCATTAAGACTGCTTTTGGAAAAAAAGAATTTTGAGCATGAGGGTGATTAACCCTTTGAGCATAGTTCCATGCACGGTTTGTCACTTTTTATTTTAAATTACTCTTACAGGTATAATGCAAGTGATCAAAACTTCCACAATTAAAACAAGGTTTATTATTCATAACAAAATCACATCCTAGTCTATCAGACATCAAATTGTTCCAATTTCTTTTATTCCCTCTACGATTAGAAGTGTTCTTATTACAAGACTCTACTGTCTCTACATTTTCTCTAGCAGCAGTTGTAGAAACAGTTTTATTTAGGACTCTAGGTTTGACACTAGTTTCATCCTCATCATCTGACACCCAATCCTCAATCATTGGTGCCTTAGACTTTCTTCTAGCCTGCTCAGACTCTCCTCCATCAATACTCTTATCTCTAGGTGTTGGGAATAAAGCTAATAGTTACCACTGATAAGCTGTGGAAGACACTGCTAAAGATTACACTAACAGTGGAAACTCATTACCACTGCCAGTACATTATTACCACTGCTATTAGGATAATTGTTATGTATCCGTGTATTGATAATTATAGAAAAGATGTTGTGTATATTCTATATTGTTAGCATTATACTTATCTTGTAAAGGACTCCTTGTGCTATAAAAGGAGATCCTAGGTCATTGTTTAGAGGACGAAATACTCACGTAAGCTTCAAGGTGTAACCCTAGTGATAAACAAGATCACTCGTATTATTTCTTAATAATATTGGAGCTTTGTGTTAAACTGTTCTTACTTACATTACATCTTCTAAGTATTACTAAGTATATTCCGCGTGCTTATTAATATAACTCAAAGTATCACTAACACAAGGTGTGTGTTTAGATCCATCAAGTGGTATCGGAGCGAAGGTTTTGATACTTTGATTTAGAAGATCCAAGGAAAAGCTTAACCAACTCACTCAAATCAATGGAGATGGAAAACAACCAGTCCAACTCTGCTCCTAGGATTCCTAAGCTCAAACTTAATGAGTTTGAGATGTGGAGGATAATGACTGAGCAATACTTTCTCATACAAGACTATGCTCTATAGGAAATCATCTTAACTGGTGACTCCTTCAAGTATGTGAAGAAGACTGAGAAAGTTGGTGACACAGAAGTTGTAACAGTTTCTATACCTGAGACTAATGATGAAAGAGCAAAGAAGCAGAATGACCTGAAGGCCAGAAGTTTGTTACTAATGACTCTTCCTAAAGACCAGATCATTGCTTTCAGTAAATACACAACAGCAAAAGAACTTTTTGAAGAGATCTGCTTGGTGTTTAGTGGCAATGATGCTACAAAGAAGACACAAAAGACATTGTTGAAGCAAAGTTATGAAAACTTTTTTGCTTCAAGCAATGACTCACTTGACAGCATCTTCACCAAACTCCAGAAGATTGTCACACAACTGACTATGTTTGGCATTGAGGTAGAAAAGGAAGACCTCAATTTGAAGTTTCTAAGAAGTTTGCCTTCTGAGTTTCATACAAATGTTAGAGTATGGGAAAATAAACCAGATATTGAAACTATGAAGCTCAATGATCTTTACAACAACTTCAAACTTATTGAACAAAGATTGAAGAAGGCAGGGAAACTTGGTACAAGATCTAGCAGCTTGGCATTGTTGTCAACCTCAGTTGACAGTGATGATTTTGAAGATGACAATGATGATTTTGCCACTGATGGTTCTACAATTTCCACTGGTAATGCTAGTGTTACCACTGCAGGTTCAAAGAAGAAGGTTGCTGGTATTGGAGATCCTACCTTTTACGCTTTTATCTCCACTCAAGTTAATGGCTCTATATTAACTCATGAAGACATAGAGAAAATTGATGAAGATGACTTGGAGGAGATGGACATAAAATGGCAGA
Organism: Chrysanthemum seticuspe; assembly: GCA_019973895.1. Lineage (NCBI taxonomy): Eukaryota > Viridiplantae > Streptophyta > Magnoliopsida > Asterales > Asteraceae > Chrysanthemum > Chrysanthemum seticuspe. The sequence goes on from BPTQ01000008.1 coordinate 245,749,555, forward strand.
TAGCTCTTCTTAGCATGAGGGCTAGGAAATTCTACAAGAAGACTGGCAAACCAATACACATCAATGGTGGTGAAACTACAGGGTTCAATAAAAAGAAAGTAGAATGTTTCAACTGTCACAAGTTGGGGCATTTTGCTAGAGAATGCAGAAGACCAAGGAACCAGGACAAAAGGTCTACTTGGTACAAGCAAAAGAAAGAACCAATTGTGGAAGAACCAAAGGCAATGCTGACAATTGATGGTGTAAGCTATGATTGGAGTTTCATGGCTGATAAACAAGAGGAACAACCTTCAGATGCTGCTCTTGTGTCTACAGAATATGCTCTCATGGCTTTCTCTGACTCTGAGGTACAAAACTTTGAAAGTTGTTCTAAAACATGTAGGGCTTCTAAAGAATGTGAAAGGCTTAATGAATTATTTGACAACCAAAGAACATAGTTGGATGCTGCTAATTATGCTGTGACAAATCTTAGAAGAGGCATATCTGTATTAGAGAAACAATTAGAGAATTATAGAGAAAATGAGAAAAAATATAATGATGATATGATTGTTCTTAGAAGAGAGTTAGATCATAAGACAGCAGTGAATGAGGCACTAAAAGAAGAGTTTGAAAAACTTAAAAAGATAAATGAGAATGTCAATTTATCTGTTGACACCTGTTATTATCGGTCTAAGTCAATTGATAAAATTTGGAATGCTGCTCCTCCACCACTAAGGGGTGTTCTATCACCTCCTGGCATAGATTTAGCTCATACAGGCCTAGAAAATTTTCAGGAACCTATTCGTGAATTTGGTCCTCTCAAATTTGTGACAAGTGAGGAAGAGGTTAAGCATGAACCTGATGTTTTTTAAAGTGCAAGTGACTCATCTGTTGTAGATGAGGATGTTAAAAGAATGTAGAGGCTTCTATCCCAAAAGTTGTTAATACTATTACAGAGGAACCTAGGAAACAAGTTGACAAGCCTAAATCAACTGTAAGGTATGCTGAGATGTATAGAAATAAGTCATCAGCTCCTAGGGGTAACCAGAGGAGTTGGAATCATGTCAAATCTTAACAACTAGGTAGTGATTTTGTGATGTACAATAAAGCATGTTATATCTGTGGTAGCTTTAATCATTTACATGATAATTGTGACTATCATGTTAGGAGAAGGTAAGTCCATGGGAATAAAAGGGTGGAGTCAAACAGGTTTCAAAACAATATACACCCTAATTCTTACATCAAAATGATCCCAAGAGCAGTTCAACTAAGAAGTGGTCTTAAAACTTTTGCCACTGCTAACTGTTAACACTGCTCACCCTAAATCACCTGTTACAAGTGCAAAACTCAAAACAACTTTTGTAAAATCTGCACAAACAGGGAAAAGGTCTTTTTCTGATAAAAGGGTTAAATATAACCAACAGTGGGTACCTAAAAGTAAACCAGCAGTTTCCACTGCTCAATCAAAATTTCCCACTGCAAGGGTTGTAAACAAGACCAGGGGTAACATGGGAAATGCTGTGAAGGCCACAACACGTTGGGAATGGAAACCTAAAGGAATTACCTCAACAACCAATCCCAATGATGTATCAATGACCTTTGATAGATTTAACTATATTGATACACGAGGCAGATCCAAGTCAATCATGGCTTGGGTCCCCATAGGAAACTAACTCCTTTCTTATATGTGCAGGAACATCCGAGGACAAAAGATCATATCAAGGCTACACAGACAGTGGATGTTCAAGGCACATGACTGGCACCAAGTCCTATCTCTCAAATTTTGAACATTATGATGGACAGTATGTCAGCTTTGGAGGTGGAGTTAATGGTAAAGTTACTGGTAAAAGGGATATCATAACTTGCAAACAACACAGTGTTTTCTGCAGATCAAAGGAGTAATAAGTAACAATAAGTATGATGCAAGGAATTTAAAGTTAAAGACATGGATTCTTATTATTATCAAACAAATCTGCACACAGAGTGCAGAGGGTACATCCATCAGCTACATACAACCAACATAATTACATGAAAAGAAAACAGAAAACATCATTCAACTACCAACTGATGACACAAGCTTCACAACCCTACCCCAACCTAACCACCAACTACAACCTAAGGCTTCTTAGGGAGGGCCCACTCTGGCATCACTTTAGGCATCATTCGCCTATCAATCACCCTCCACACCTTAGGGGATGCTAGCCCAATCACCTTTCCTCTGAAAGGTGGTGAGGAAGATGAAGGACCCTCTGGTGGTGGTGCTGTCAACAATGGTTGAGAAGGTGGTGCTTATAGCTCTCCTAGTGGAAGTATTGTAGCAAGGGGAGCAATGACAAGGGCTCTAGAAGCTGTTTCATCATCAGACTCTTCATAAGGAGACACATATGAACTGATGTCTGAGCTGTCTTCTTTGATGAGAGCATCCTGAGGCATTGGTTGGAGTGATGATGGACCAGCAACTGAAGGGGTAGTGCTCATGGCCAAATGAGTTCTCTTTCTTGAAGAAACCTCTTCAAACACCTCTTTCTTCACTCTACCTGGATTGTTCAGAACAAAATACCAAACACTATCACCCCAAACACTATCCGAAAATGAGCTGTCAGATGAGACATTGATAGGGTTTGAATGAATCATGGTGATGTTTAGAGATTTTGTGAGTAAGAATGTGTTTTGATAAAGACTATGATGTGTCGAGCCTCTTTATATAGGCAAAGTCGATCCCAAGGGTTCATTAAAGAATATATTTATTTTTCCCTATTTTGGTAGGTTAAAGAGTAAATATAGATATTATCAGGTTGACTTTGGGAATATATTTATAGATAGTGGCTTGGTTCAAAGTAACTTTGGTTAAAACAAGTTGGTTATTTATATTCTTTGTATTATGCTAGCAATTGCAGGTACATAACCAATCTTGGATGGGAGTTGATCATAAAAGGTATGTAACTGAGACAGACAACAAATGGTTATTGATTCACCATGTCTAATCCACATAAGAATCAACTAGTCCAGAGCAAACGGCTACTGGTAAAAACTTGACAAATCCGTTTATGGTTGATAGTTTACCAAAAACTATATGGTTATCAACTAACCATATTCTTTATGATTAAGAGTTGGTTAGTCCATAGCAAATGGCTCATGGTAAAGACATATCAAATCCATTGATAGCTGGTAGTTTGCTAAAAACTATAATGGGAGCAGTTCAAATTTTCATATGTTTTTCTTTACCACTGCTCTTTGAAAATCTTTGTGAAAAATTACCACTGCTAGTTCACAGTTTCCACTGACAGTGTTATTTTTACCACTGTTGATCTAGCCGTTACAACAGTTGTGTCAGTAACAAATTTTTTACTAGTCGTTGAAGAGAAATTGCTTTCCATATATATATGGTAAAATTTTTAGAAGATTATCTACTTTCCTAATTGCTATTTATCCTCTATAGATAAATCCTTTCATTAGATAATCTTTCTTGCGCAAAACTCTTAAACCCTACCACTATATATCTTTCTCTCTCAATTGGCGAGTTATTTATTCAATTCTTACTGACATAATATATTTTTCATCAAAAGAGTTTATGGCACCAATCACCTTTGCAGATGAGCACAACCAAGTGGCCTACTTGGAAAAGTCAAACAAAAAGAGTGGCCCTGTTTTTCATCAGATTGTGGACTTTCTAAACACCACCCATATAAGGTATGCTTTACTTCTTAATCCCATAATCTATATCTATCAAATCAAACAGTTTTGGACTTCTGTTCAGTCCATAACCATTGAAAATAGAGATACAAATGAAACAGTGGATGCTCTTAGAGCCACTGTGGACGGGGTAACTATTGATGTTACTGAGGCATCCTTGAGGAGAATTCTCCAATTGGATGATCTCAATGGTATCATCACATTACCTATGCCAGAAATTCATACACATCTTTCATCCATGGGGTATGATACCACTGACAAAAAGGCTACTTTCAAAAAGAGTGGTTTCTGTCCTCATTGGAGATTTTTGATACATACTCTTTTACATTGTCTTAGTCCTAAGAAAACATCTTATGAACAATTCAGTTCAAAAATGGCTTACCCTTTGGTTTGTCTAGCTACTGATAAGATTTTTAATTGGTCAAAATATATTTTTACAAGTATGAAAGGCAATGTAAAGAGTTCAACAAAATTTTTGATGTATCCAAGGTTTGTGCAAGCAGTGTTAAATGAATTTCAACTACAACCTCATATAAGAGTTTATAAAATCCGTTGCCTTAAGCCTAAAGTTTTTCAAAACATGAACAAATATGGCAATAGGATTATTACACCTCTTTTTCCTCAAATGCTTGCAAAGATTTCACAAGTACAAAACTCACCCATAATCACTGTTCCAAACATTGATTACACTCCACCAGTTTCTCACACCTATGAGAGGAGGCACAAACAGCCAACTTCTCTCATTACAACACAGCATGTCCCTGATCCTTTTGGTTTAGGAACAAGCAGTGGTGGTTCCAGGCTTCACTCTAGTCCAACTAGAGAGGAATCTGAGCCAATGCCCTATGATTCACCACTCCCAACAGGTCACACAGTTGGAAGTGTTGAGGGCAGTGGACAACCTATGGAATTGATGGAACTATGTACCGAATTAGCAAAATAGGTTGAATCTCTGGAGAAAGACTTGGCACAAGTAAAGAAGCAGCATGCCAAGGATATTACACATTTGAAAGAGGAGATTCAGACCTTGAAGGAAGAATTTCAGGGGTTGAAGCAAAGGAAAACTGCAAAGATTGTGCTATCATCTCCATCCTCACCTGATGATGGTGATTCAGCAGATTTCAATACAGATTTGGGAAATTCTCCCAAACAGGGGAGGAAAACAGATGCTGAAACCAAGGGGAGGAGAATTGACTTTGGAGATGAAGGTGTTTCAAGTAAAGGTACTGAGGAAGTTGATGATATTCAAGAAGAAGTTCCTCAACAGCAACTAGAGCAAGAAATTTTCACTGATGCAACTGAAACTGCAGATTTTAGCACTGATACAATTTCCACTGTAGAGCCAAGAGTTCCCACTGCTGGACAAGATATTACCACTGCAAGTGAAGAAATTGAAAAGCAGAAGAAAGAAAAAGGTAAAGAAGTTGTGCAGAGTGAAGAGCAACCAAAAAGAAAGATTTCAAAGAAAGAACAAGCTCAGATTGCTTATGATGCTGAAGTTGCTAGAAAGATTAGAGAAGATGAAGTTGCAAACAAGAAAAAGATAGATGAACTAGAAATTGCAGACTTCATGGAGGCTAAAAGGCTGGACATAATGGAAACCACTGATCCAATGGATGTCAATCCAATTTCTACTATTCTACCTATTACTTTCAAAGAAAAGACTCCAGAGTTTAGCTATGTACCTACAGAAGAAGAAATTGATTTCTTGATTGCTAATGATCCAGTAGTCAAGAAGAAGGCAATTGACCTAGTTGCAGATAAGTCTTTAACTGAAGAACAAAGAACAGCACAGTTAAAGGATTTCATTCAGATGAAGAATAATCAATCACTTCAAGATGCTATTGTTTTAGTCAAGAAGGGTCAAAAGAAACCAAGACAACCAACCAAGGCACAAGTGATTTCAATGATGAAAGATTATTGTTGCAGTGTTGGTGGCTAGAAAAGACATCAGTTCAAAGGAATGCCTGATGATAAAGTTGAAGGTATCTATTACAGAGTTAAAAGGCAAGACCAAGATTTTATTCCAATGAACTCTGAAGAAGAAGAATGAAGGTATCCTAATCTGAAGAGAAAGGCCAAAGATAGTGAACCTCAGACATTTAAGAAGACAAAATTTGCTGAAGAACAAGAAGGTTAAACTGAGAAATTCACTGAAGACAGATGACTGGAATGATATTGATAGAAGAAGAAGATTTTTATCCTGACCCACTGCAAGTCAGACATCCTATTGTTGATTGGGAAGTTCACACTGATAGCAATTTTGCTTCAACATGGAAGATTACAAGGCTAGATGGTGAAACTTCATCATTTATTTTGTTTGAAGAGCTCATCAAAGCATGTGACAGACATGATCTGGATACACTGTGGAGATTAGTTCAAGAAAGGTTTGATGCTGACAAGATCAAAGATATGAAGGAAATGCAGTTATGTGTTAATTTAAGAAGGCTCTATGAACCAGATACTAATGATGATTTCTAGAAATTCTCATGTTCATGTCCTGGTACTAAATGGTTTTATTATGATTCATGTGAAGTTTGTCATGTTTCTACATCAGATGGAGTGGATGCATTCATGTTTGCTGAGAAAGAATACCCACTCAGAGCTGGAACTCTCACTGTGATGTTGTGTACAACAATAAGAGTTCATGCAGATAATGAGAACGTCAGAGCATTGTTACTTAGGCTTCAAGATCAATGTTCAAGAGGTATTCAGGAATTAAGGAGAAAGTGAAGTGTTTGAAAGAATTCCCCAAATCCTTACAGAAGATGCAGATTGAAGAAACTTATTGATTTGCAGAGAAATCATAAGTTTAGGGGAGGATTGTTGGGAATAAAGCTAACAGTTACCACTGATAAGCTGTGGAAGACACTGCTAAAGATTACACTAACAGTGGAAACTCATTACCACTTCTAGTACATTATTACCATTGCTATTAGGATAATTGTTATGTATCCGTGTATTGATAAGTATAGAAAAGATCTTGTGTATATTCTATATTGTTAGCATTATACTTATCTTGTAAAGGACTCCTTGTGCTATAAAAGGAGATCCTAGATCATTGTTTAGAGGACGAAATACTCACGTAAGCTTCAAGGTGTAACCCTAGTGATAAACAAGATCACTCGTATTATTTCTTAATAATATTGGAGCTTTGTGTTAAATTGTTCTTACTTACATTACATCTTCTAAGTATTACTAAGTATATTCCGCGTGCTTATTAATATAACTCAAAGTATCACTAACACAAGGTGTGTGTTTAGATCCATCACTAGGGGTCTCAGATACCTTTTTCGTATTGGTATCACTACTATTTTCTTCCCCTGACAAATCTGGCATAGAGGGACAAAAATTTCCAGATACATGTGGTGCAATATCATGGAACCCTATTCCTTTTTTGTATCCTATTCCTTTCATTTTATTATAAATCTGAATGTCTATCATTTTATTAACCTCTTTAGAGTTATGTTTCCATCTTTAACATGCAATTCAATACCATCTTTGTCCATTTGAACCTTTTCTTTTTCAGTTTGAACCTGATCATATTTAGTGTTAAGCTTATCAATAGTCTGATCTCTTATATGTACTTCAACCTCTAATGTTCTAATCTTTTCACATAAAACAAGTTTATTAGATTTGAAGAATTCTAATCTAGCCTCAACTAATTTCAAACCCTCTTTATAGCCTAAAAGTAATAATCTAGCATCTTCAAGTTCTTTAAATACTTTATTATATTCAGATTTATAAAAATAAGGATCTGAACAACATTATTCTGTCACTATTTACCAATGATTTTCTGTCAAATTAACGACAACTTTGTTTTTTAGACTGACTTCCGAAAAATTTCCTAGGGATACAACTTCCGTCGAAAATACGTCAGTAACTTGCATAACCTAGTGTCAGATTTCCGACGCCATTCCGACATCCATGCTTATTCGTCACTAATCAGTCAGAAATGTTTTGATTTCTTATAACTTTTTAAGTTTCAATATTTTCGTTGGAAATCCGTCGGAAAATAATAATTATTTCTGACAGATTTCCGACGGAAGTATTAAAAATATAGAAACTTTCAAAAAGTAATTAAACATATTATTGTTGAACTGTATGTCTTTATATATTGGTCATATCCACAATTAATATTAAGCTAGCTTAAAACAAAAGCGAAACATTTATGTAAACATGAAAGCTATCCGTTAATGTGTATGCGTTGGTATGCTTTGTTTCGAGTTACTACGTACAACGTATGCAAAAGATTAACGAGACGACTGATACGAAACACTACCAAAAAATGATACTGTATTTCTTATTTGTTCAATATTTCACCTATATATTTAATACTAACAAAGTAACATTTTCCTACTTATTCCCATTTATTACAAAATTATATTCCCAATTCCATTTATTATAAATTATTATTCTTAAATCAATTTATTACACAAAAATCTCATCTCCTCCATCCTCCCACATTTTCACTTTTCCCTCTAAAACAATTCCCATTTATTCCTCTCCCACCAAACAAATCCACCATAACTCCTCCACCTTCCGTCCGCCATCATCCGTCTGCCGTTTGTCCGGCCGTCGTTTATCCGTCCGCCTTGCTTTAAATTCCATCACTTTTCATCAAGGTTTAATTCATTTATACTTTTTTTATTAGGTTGAACTGAGGCTTTATCTTGAATGTTTTTGTTTTGCCCAATTTTGACCTAATTTTGTTTGATTGGATGATGAATTTGTTTCGATTGCTAATCTGTTAAATTGCTAGTGTTTGTTTGATTTTAAAACTATTATAATTCGCTTATTTGCTAATTTGTTAGTGTTTGGTTGATTTTAGATCTGTTATATTTTGCTAATTTGTTAGTGTTTGGCTGATTTTAGATCTGTTATAATTTGCTTATTTACTAATTTGTTAGTGTTTGGCTGAGTGTGATATGAGAGTTGAATAATCGGAACTAGTTTCGTTCGTTCAAGTAGAAATGACGTTAAGTAGATGCTACTAGTTTTAAGTCGCAATGATTTGAAGTTTTAGATATGGATCTCGGGTAATAATGTGTAATAATTAGTGATGCGTATATTTGGAATGATGGATTGTGTAGCGAATGATGGTTGTAAGGCGCGATTTAGGCATTTGGTAAATTACGATTGAGTTTGTAACAAGAGATTATTTTTAATTTGGAACTAAATTACGTGTTTTAGTCACTTGTTAGTAGTGATAGCCTTGTAGATATGTATAATGTGGTGATGCAGTTTTGATTTTGGAGAATGTTGGAGTTGTATATGAGTGCTTCAAGTGAAAGACTTATGTTTGAGTTTATAAAAATGATTATGCCAACAGTTTATTTTAAATATTTTTTAGTTTTTAACAAATGATAGGCGTAAGTGATGAACTTAGTTAGCCTAATCTTTTTTCAAACTCAGACTTCTGAGTTTGATCGGCAGCGTTGGGTATTGCTTAGTGAATTATGTGTTGCTGGGGCTAATGGCAAAAAAGCTCACCCGGAGGTTTTTGTTTCTAGAGTTAAAAATTGAACATTTGTTGTTAAATTTGTTGACCTGAGTATTTGTCTAAAAGTGCCATACTTACTAAGAAAAATGCTTAGGGTTTATGTCATAGCAACATTTGAAAACTATGAAAGCTTAGATTATATTACAAAAATAGATCTCTTTGTAGGTTGGAAATCCATTAGGAGTATCGAATTGTCTTAGTAGCCAAGTACTAGTATAGATATTTTAAGTCGAGTCAGGAAAGTTGCAACCGCAGTTAAGAGGCTGATCAACCTTATGACAAGTTTGGGACTGTCTGTGCATAAGACTGAAGATCAGTTTAATGACTTTTCCTGTTGACCACTTCTATCCAGCTGCTTGCTTTGAACAGACCTTGATAAACCATGCTCTTTCGAAATGTTTGAACCAGAACGTACTTGTAGTAAAAATAAAGTTAAATCAGAATTGAAGGAATATTTAACATTGCTTATTCACAATGTAATACTACCACTCATTCTTTCTTATTAAAGCTCTGGTCAAAGCCTTAAACTCTGGTCTTTGGCAAGTGCTTACTGCCTATAAGCCGAACTTAATCAAACAGGTTGTCAGAAACATGATTTATCCTTTCACGATGTTCTTGTTTACATCAGAGTTGCAAACAGGACATGACATGTATAATAATGAGTTTGGTTTTTCTTTTCCAAGCTGCCCAATATTGAGTTTTTTTAACACTTTAATGACTATATTGGACTAGATTAAAGTACAATGACTATAATGAAGCAAATTAAAAGGCTTGTTGTTGTTTTGACTTTTTTTCTTACTTCTTTTTGAATTTTTTACAGAGTCCGGTAGCGGAAGGAAAACCAAGGTTGGAATCAATGGTATGCTTTTTCAATATTATGACGTCTTTGATGTTTGAGTAATCTTTGTGCCAATTATATCCACAGGGAATGCATGAAAATCGAATTGGTGCTTCATTTTATGATCCTAGATCCACTTGTGAACAATAACTTCACTAGATAAATTGGATGTGTAAATTTTTGTTAAAATGATATTCTGATAATGATCTATAGTTATGTTTATTATGGCGCCAAGATTGAAGATTATCATTGTGTATATTTGAAATTTTCAGGTTTTGGAAGAATTGGAAGGTTGGTGTTGAGAATTACATCATTTAGAGATGATATTGAGGTTGTTGTGGTCAACGACCCTTTTATCAACCCCGAATACATGGTAAGATGAGCTTTAATGTAACCTCTTGGTTTGGCTTGCTGATCAAGATACCATTCGTTGTTGAACCATCTCTGGCACTTTAATATTATGCAGCAAAACCAAATTTACCCTTATGTTCGTCACAACATTCCTACTTTACACAACGTGCGTATCTGGACCAATACCAATTAGTGAATTAGTGAACCATTTTTTTGGTTACATAACTTACATATATAAATGGGTTCAGGTCTAAAGGAAAATTTGGATAATGGTCAAAGAGTCATGGGTCATATGGGTTGGGTTGACTTGTTAACTCTTTGAATTTCTAAAGCAACAAATATATTAACGTTATTGTAAGAAGTGTCATCTGTTAAACGATTATATCGACAGTTTTTTGTTTTGAAAATATTAGTTACCAGTAAAAAAAAATTATATGGCCAAGCAATTATACGATAACGGTTACTTTGGCTGTTTTTATTGTGTGTCAAGTTTACCAGTACTTTATATAGGAATATATGATAGATAACCCGTGAGATGATTGCATTTTTCAGGCTTACACTCTACTCATGGCCTATTTAAAGGAACCATCAATGTTGTTGATGAGTCTACTTTGGAAATCAACGGGAAACAAATCAAAGTGACCAACCAAAGGTATTCACTTGTTCGTCCATTGGCTAATAGAATTGATACTTATGTTATGTGTAGAACACTTGATTCGGCTTCAGCACACAAAAAAGGTAAACCATGGATTCTGGTATACTTAAAAGTTTCAAAACTTTATTTGTTATTTGATCATTCTTTGAATGATTAGTACGTACTCCATTTAATTTTTTATGTGTTAAATGATGGTAAGTCGATAACAACCTCGTGGGGTGATGTGTTTTTGTGTGTTAAATGTTTGGTTTGGTAAGTATTGATTATCTTTATTGTTCTGCTTGAGGAATTTGTTACGATTACTTAAATATGAATGATGTGCTTTCTTCTAAAAGCTAGGATTTGCGGAATGTGTAAGTAGCCAAGAAGCAGATAACATACTTACATTGACACTAACTTCAACTTAAATGGCATATTGAAGACGTATTTCATTGGGACTAGAAATAGGTGATTAGTAGAACTTACATCACTAAATAACAAATACGGAGGACACCTGTCCTCATCCCCCATCGGCCTCAATCATGGAACTGTCTTAATAATGAAACTGTGATTGTGTTAACTGTGACTGTCTTAATAATGGAACTGGCGCCAAGATTGAAGATTATCATTGTGTATATTTGAAAATTTCAGGTTTTGGAAGAATTGGAAGGTTGGTGTTGAGAATTACATCATTTAGAGATGATATTGAGGTTGTTTTGGTCAACGCCCCTTTTATTAACCCCGAATACATGGTAAGATGAGCTTTAATGTAACCTCTTGGTTCTGCTTGATGATCAAGATACCAATCGTTGTTGCACCATCTCTGGCACTTTAATATTATGCAGCAAAACCAAATTTACCCTTATGTTCGTCACAACATTCCTACTTTGCACAACGTGCGTATCTGGACCAATACCAATTAGTGAATTAGTGAACCAGTTTTTTGGTTACATAACTTACATATATAAATGGGTTCAGGTCTAAAGGAAAATTTGGATAATGGTCAAAGAGTCATGGGTCATATGGGTTGGGTTGGCTTGTTAACTCTTTGAATTTCTGAAGCAACAAATATATTAACGTTATTGTAAGAAGTGTCATCTGTTAAACGATTATATCGACAGTTTTTTGTTTTGAAAATATTAGTTACCAGTAAAAAAAAATTATATGGCCAAGCAATTATACGATAAGGGTTACTTCGGCTGTTTTTATTGTGTGTCAAGTTTACCAGTACTTTATATAGGAATATATGATAGATAACCCGTGAGATGATTGCATTTTTCAGGCTTACACTCTACTCATGGCCTATTTAAAGGAACCATCAATGTTGTTGATGTGTCTACTTTGGAAATCAACGGGAAACAAATCAAAGTGACCAACCAAAGGTATTCACTTGTTCATCCATTGGCTAATAGAATTGATACTTATGTTATGTGTAGAACACTTGATTCGGCTTCAGCACACAAAAAAGGTAAACCATGGATTCTGGTATACTTAAAAGTTTCAAAACTTTATTTGTTATTTGATCATTCTTTGAATGATTAGTACGTACTCCATTTAATTTTTTATGTGTTAAATGATGGTAAGTCGATAACAACCTCGTGGGGTGACGTGTTTTTGTGTGTTAAATGTTAGGTTTGGTAAGTATTGATTATCTTTATTGTTCTGCTTGAGGAATTTGTTACGAGTACTTAAATATGAATGATGTGCTTTCTTCTAAAAGCTAGGATTTGCGAAATGTGTAAGTAGCCAAGAAGCAGATAACATACTTATATTGACACTAACTTCAACTTAAATGGCATATTGAAGACGGATTTCATTGGGACTAGAAATAGGTGATTAGTAGAACTTACATCACTAAATAACAAATACGGAGGACACCTGTCCTCATCTCCCATCGGCCTCAATCATGGAACTGTCTTAATAATGAAACTGTGATTGTGTTAACTGTGACTGTCTTAATAATGGAACTGGCACCAAGATTGAAGATTATCATTGTGTATATTTGAAAATTTTAGGTTTTGGAAGAATTGGAAGGTTGGTGTTGAGAATTACATCATTTAGAGATGATATTGAGGTTGTTTTGGTCAACGCCCCTTTTATTAACCCCGAATACATGGTAAGATGAGCTTTAATGTAACCTCTTGGTTCGGCTTGATGATCAAGATACCAATCGTTGTTGCACCATCTCTGGCACTTTAATATTATGCAGCAAAACCAAATTTACCCTTATGTTCGTCACAACATTCCTACTTTGCACAACATGCGTATCTAGACCAATACCAATTAGTTAATTAGTGAACCATTTTTTTGGTTACATAACTTACATATATAAATGGGTTCAGGTCTAAAGGAAAATTTCGATAATGGTCAAAGAGTCATGGGTCATATGGGTTGGGTTGTCTTGTTAACTCTTTGAATTTCTGAAGCAACAAATATATTAACGTTATTGTAAGAAGTGTCATCTGTTAAACGATTATATCGACAGTTTTTTGTTTTGAAAATATTAGTTACCAGTAAAAAAAATTATATGGCCAAGCAATTATACGATAACGGTTACTTCGGCTGTTTTTATTGTGTGTCAAGTTTACCAGTACTTTATATAGGAATATATGATAGATAACCCGTGAGATGATTGCATTTTTCAGGCTTACACTCTACTCATGGCCTATTTAAAGGAACCATCAATGTTGTTGATGAGTCTACTTTGGAAATCAACGGGAAACAAATCAAAGTGACCAACCAAAGGTATTCACTTGTTCGTCCATTGGCTAATAGAATTGATACTTATGTTATGTGTAGAACACTTGATTCGGCTTCAGCACACAAAAAAGGTAAACAATGGATTCTGGTATACTTAAAAGTTTCAAAACTTTATTTGTTATTTGATCATTCTTTGAATGATTAGTACGTACACCATTTAATTTTTTATGTGTTAAATGATGGTAAGTCGATAACAACCTCGTGGGGTGACGTGTTTTTGTGTGTTAAATGTTTGGTTTGGTTAGTATTGATTATCTTTATTGTTCTGCTTGAGGAATTTGTTACGAGTACTTAAATATGAATGATGTGCTTTCTTCTAAAAGCTAGGATTTGCGGAATGTGTAAGTAGCCAAGAAGCAGATAACATACTTATATTGACACTAACTTCAACTTAAATGGCATATTGAAGACGGATTTCATTGGGACTAGAAATAGGTGATTAGTAGAACTTACATCACTAAATAACAAATACGGAGGACACCTGTCCTCATCCCCTATCGGCCTCAATCATGGAACTGTCTTAATAATGAAACTGTGATTGTGTTAACTGTGACTGTCTTAATAATGGAACTGGCGCCAAGATTGAAGATTATCATTGTGTATATTTGAAAATTTCAGGTTTTGGAAGAATTGGAAGGTTGGTGTTGAGAATTACATCATTTAGAGATGATATTGAGGTTGTTTTGGTCAACGCCCCTTTTATTAACCCCGAATACATGGTAAGATGAGTTTTAATGTAACCTCTTGGTTCAGCTTGATGATCAAGATACCAATCGTTGTTGCACCATCTCTGGCACTTTAATATTATGCAGCAAAACCAAATTTACCCTTATGTTCGTCACAACATTCCTACTTTGCACAACGTGCGTATCTGGACCAATACCAATTAGTGAATTAGTGAACCATTTTTTTGGTTACATAACTTACATATATAAATGGGTTCAGGTCTAAAGGAAAATTTGGATAATGGTCAAAGAGTCATGGGTCATATGGGTTGGGTTGGCTTGTTAACTCTTTGAATTTATGAAGCAACAAATATATTAACGTTATTGTAAGAAGTGTCATCTGTTAAACGATTATATCGACAGTTTTTTGTTTTGAAAATATTAGTTAGCAGTAAAAAAAAATTATATGGCCAAGCAATTATACGATAAGGGTTACTTCGGCTGTTCTTATTGTGTGTCAAGTTTACCAGTACTTTATATAGGAATATATGATAGATAACCCGTGAGATGATTGCATTTTTCAGGCTTACACTCTACTCATGGCCTATTTAAAGGAACCATCAATGTTGTTGATGAGTCTACTTTGGAAATCAACGGGAAACAAATCAAAGTGACCAACCAAAGGTATTCACTTGTTCGTCCATTGGCTAATAGAATTGATACTTATGTTATGTGTAGAACACTTGATTCGGCTTCAGCACACAAAAAAGGTAAACCATGGATTCTGGTATACTTAAAAGTTTCAAAACTTTATTTGTTATCTGATCATTCTTTGAATGATTAGTACGTACTCCATTTAATTTTTTATGTGTTAAATGATGGTAAGTCGATAACAACCTCGTGGGGTGATGTGTTTTTGTGTGTTAAATGTTTGGTTTGGTAAGTATTGATTATCTTTATTGTTCTGCTTGAGGAATTTGTTACGAGTACTTGAATATGAATGAGGTGATTTCTTCTAAAAGCTACGATTTGCGGAATGTGTAAGTAGCCAAGAAGCAGATAACATACTTATATTGACACTAACTTCAACTTAAATGGCATACTGAAGACGGATTTCATTGGGACTAGAAATAGGTGATTAGTAGAACTTACATCACTAAATAAAAAATACGGAGGACACTTGTCCTCATCCCCCATCGGCCTCAATCATGGAACTGTCTTAATAATGAACTGTGACTGTGTTAAATACTAAGGCGTACCTATTTTTATCGAATTAGGTTATATCAGGATGTAGCAACTAGCAACTTAACGTTCCTAAGTCTTTTCTTGTAAACTATGGCCTTTATCCCTTGGTCATCCTAGGAAGTTTATCATAGGAACAAGACAGTAGACACCTAGATTCTTTTGAATTCTCTACTTACACGTTTAAGGATAAACTTATCTTTTGATTGTGAGATTGGAGTGCTAATAGCCTGATTGACCTTGATTTGTTTTGATCCTTTATAGTTGATGTAAAGGACACAGTTTTGGTGGGTCATCATGACCAAAACTGTTCTGATCCCCCTATAAATTATTCAATTTGACCAAAACTTGTTTCGACCCGTTGACAAAACTGCTAATACTGCCACCTATTTGTGTCCCCGAACCCCCCTTTATAAGTTGTGAATTTGATCCTATTTTTAGGTTAATCGAATGTGGTTTCATTAACTATGCATGTAAAACGCTATGCAGGTACTTGCTCGTTGCATTATTGCATATCCCATGCTACAGCCTCTTTTTGATACAATTTAGGTGCAAATTTTGATACAATTGAATGAGTAAGAAAATTTAGGTGCAAATTTTGGAAGACACAGTAAGAAAATTGCAAGAGGATAATGCACAAATGGATCAAGAGAAAAAGAGATGCAAGTGCAGTTACACCGACAGGTGGAACATCAAAATGCAGGAACACATGCCTCAACAGGAATTGGAGGCGAATGCTTGTGAAGAAGCTCGATAGAGGGAGTGGCAACGAAAGATGAACGATACTAACTCGATGTTAACGAAGTTTAACGATCCCCTCGGTAGTTGAATTGGATATTGTGATACTATTATGAATATTTGGATTTTACACCTTAATTTCATCTAGTATGTTTTGAATGCTTATGTGTGAATAATGACATTTGGTAATTGATATGTTATCCTTTTTGTTTATGAGTTTCATTTAAGCTTTTTTTAATACATGATTACATTAATTAGTCCAATTATTTGGCTTATTCTGATGATATGTCGACAACAATTTCCAACAGAATTGTGACTATGTACCGACTACATTTACTGACAGACTTCTGACAGAATATTTACCGATGGATTTCTGACATGATTTTTACCGACGGATTTCCGATGGAAAAGATATCGACAGAATTCTGACACATTTTTTTGTCGGAGTTTCCGACAGAATTCCAACAGATAAGAATTACCGACCAAGATACACCGACAAACCATTTCCATTACAAATCCGTTGGAAACTGCTTTTACTGACGGATTTCCGACAGAAATGTCCGTCGCTAAAGCCCTGTCATGTAGTAGTGTGATGAGTATGCCATGTGAGCATAGTCAGTAGGACCTTCAGCAGCTTGATCACTCCAGTCATAACCTCCCAACCCATCACAAGACACCAAGGCGGTTGTAGTTGAAGTCTCTTGAACTAGAATAGTCATTCTCTCCACCTTCCTTGATCTGTTTTCCTGTGACCTTGGGAATATGCATTCCCTTGCAAAATAACCCTTCTTTTTGCAGTTGTAGCACTCCACTTTGGACTTGTCAAAGCCCACCTTGTCAGTACCAGTCATCTGCAAGCTCCTTCCAGTCCTCTAAAGAAACCTTTTTGCCCTCATAGTAAGCATAGCCATCTGCCACCTAAGATCCATCTCCTCCACATCATCAGGATGGATCTGTTGAATATCCTCATTTGCCAGTTGAGTAACAGAACCTTGACTAGAAAAGAAAGAGCATACAACAACATCATTCAAGTTTTTACTTCCAGCAACACTACCCTGTGTACTAGCAGCACTTACTTCCTAAGCAGTAGGGATTTCAGTCATTGTGCTGCTAGTGTTGTTGGATGAAACAAATGCCAAGTTAGTTGAACTTGATCTTTAACTTGACCTTTGTTTCACTTCAGCCTCATAGACCTTAAGATTGTTGCGAAGGTCATCCAAGGTTGACTTCTCCAATTCAGGCTTGTTCCTCCACACAATAGCATGTGTGTTCCATTCAGATGGAAGATGTTGATCCCAGTTGA
This sequence comes from Chrysanthemum seticuspe, assembly GCA_019973895.1. NCBI lineage: Eukaryota > Viridiplantae > Streptophyta > Magnoliopsida > Asterales > Asteraceae > Chrysanthemum > Chrysanthemum seticuspe. Next base: position 245,767,261 of record BPTQ01000008.1, read on the forward strand.
GCAAACAATCCTTATAGAAACTGACTTAACAATAACTTGTTAAATACTACACGGAATATAATATTTAACCTTAAGAAGAAGAACAGTAATAACACTTAAACACCTCAATTATATTAATAACGAATACTCTAAACAGTATTAGGGTTTTACAACCTTGAAGTGTATCGACCTTAGATATATCAAAAACCCGTATATCTAATCTAACCTAGGACCTCCTTTTATAGGCTAAGGAGTCCTTTACAAGATACAATACGTAACCTACAAGATAAATATCTTTTCCATATTTATCTAATACAAAATATTAAACCGACTAAACAGACTAGCAGTGGTTACAATACATTAGCCGTGGTTATACAATACTACTAGCCGTGGTTTAACTCCAACAGTGGATTCCTTCTTCTAGTCGTGGTTTCTTTTGCACTAGCAGTGGTTCTATACTTAGTATAATTCTTCTCAGTGGAACCTAAAACCCAACAATCCTCCCCTAAACTTGATAGTTACCAACAAAAACATCAAGTTTCTTTTAAGCCCAGAACTTCTTACTTGGAGGATGTATCCAAACACTTATCAGGATTCAAAGTCTTTTCAAATTTCCTCAACAACCTGTAAGCTTGATAATCAAAGGGTTTATGCAATTTCAATCCACGAGGCTGTAACATCTGAGGAATGACTTCTGGATGAGCATTTAATTTTGGATAATCAGTTTCTACACACATATGAATAACTTCTCCAGAAACAGATAGTACATGAACTCCACAAGACTGATACAAATACCAACTTGAAACACTGCCATTGTAGAGTCCTTTCCATTCAGGTTCATCATGAGTAGGTTCAAATATCATCTTCAAATTCTAATAAACAATTCTCTCATGATAGTCAACTGGTGCCATACCTCCAAATCTATCTTTATATAACATCCAGATAGCCATCAGATCATCTCTTTCCAAATAGTAAAGCATTTGTAAAAATTTGATACAACCAAAACTCTCACCATTGGCTCTTTCAAACTCCCAATATCCTCCATTCATAGTAAGCTCAAATGTATAAGAAATTATCTGATGATGGCTTGTAAGAGATATTGTACCACTAACCTCTGGTTCTGTTAAACTTGACAATTTTGTGAGAACCATCAACCTTTTCTTGCTTTCTTCAACCTCCTCTTCAATCTCTGACTCAGATGTGTAATCCACAGCTTTAGGCATATCAGCCTTCCTCTTCAGTCTTCCTTGAGATCTAGCCTTAATTTCCAAAGGTCCTTGTATGTCTGCAATATTTTCAATCTTCTGAAACAGTTTATCAATAATAGGATGTGTAGCCTTTGTTCCTTGTGGAGTAAGTTTAGCTTCTAACATTTTTCTGGCCACTTTCTTTGATAATGGATAATCCTTATCAGCAAACATAAAGAACTTCTATTTTGTAGTCTGCACAGCATGAACTTTGCAATATGAATACAGCAGCCACTCAATCACCTCACAGTCTTCCCAAAATTCATCATTAGGATTAGGCTGACACAAATTCTTTACAGAAGTCCATACAAATTTAGCTAACTCTCCAGTTGGACCAAACTTTCCATACCCAAATTCCATTACCTTCCACAGCTGTTCCAGATCACCTTTAGTCATACAGTCCAATAACAATCCAAAATTGAGATATGTACTTTTCCACCCATCAGCTCTTGTAATCTTAATTACTTCTTTACCATTCTCTATGATAATCTTCCAATCTTCAATAGGATGAATTGCTCTTACTGGAGTAGGATTAATAGGTACAGATTTATCACACTCCAGAAGATACTTTTCTGTTCTTTCTTTGTTCTCCATCTCTTCATCCACCTTTTGTCTTTTTGAACTAGATTCCTTCGTAGAATCAGCTCTTCTCTTTAACCACTCAACTTCTCTCTCATAGGATTGAAATCCTCATTTATTTTCATACATCTTTGATAAATCTCTTCAATTCTCTCATATGTACACTTTCTTAAATCTTCACCCTTATACAAGTCCATGTTTCTGATAATCTTCATCATTGAATTTCTCATTTGACTATTTGTAGGAGGTTTGATTGGTCCCGAACCGTCAAGCTATATCACACAAGCTAGCCACTTGTGAATGGCTAACCGTAATAAACTTAAAACTGCTCAGAAACCAAATGCAATTTAGATCAGAGGAATATAGTGGATTCCTGGGTCGTTAAGTCCCACGGAGGATGAATTGGTGTTTAACACAGACAGATGTCGAATAATCACTAAGGATAGTGATCAGTAAGGATTTTGAGTTATTTATACCTAAAGAAAAGATTTGTAAATTACAGGGGCTTAAATGCAAATTAAAGAAAATTAAAAAGTTAAAATATATTAAATAAATACTATCACTATTTTTACAATGATGAACGTTTAAAACCTAAAACGTACGTTTAAATAAAATTACGTAAACGTACAAAATAAAACGTGAGTTTAAAGAAATAAAAGGCCTATAAATATGAAAATGACATTTTTACAATCCTAATAATAAAAGAAAATTATTGGAAAAAGAAAATTATTTTTTACAACTATTTATTTATTTATTATAAATTAAAAACTATTTATTAAGTATTTAAAATGCACTAAAATATAAGAAAATACAAAATTAACCTAGAAAAATGAAATTATAACTTAGAAAAATCTAAAATATGATAAAACTTATTTTAAAACTGAAAATATATTTTTTAGACTTTTTATGTATTTATTATTAATTTAAAACTATTTAAAACTAAATCCTTGGTGAGGACCTCCACAAAATTCACAGCAGTCATGTTGATTATATGAAGATAAGTCGGGCTGTGGTGGGTAATTGGAAAAATTTGAGGGGTCGTTATATGAGTTCGGATTAGGATCATAATCAAATGAATTCCTCGAACCACAAAACAAACAACTCCCGTTCCGAATATCATTACCACACTGTACACACGTACACCAGCGACAGGGTGAACCAAAAAGAGGCTTACCACAACCGACACAAGGAATAAACGATTCTATTTGAGAGTTATGAGAAGGAACCGGTTCATTCAAAGAATCAACAAAACCAACATGGTGATCCGAATGACTATTAAGACTCGAAGAACATTTTGAAAAATCCGGAGGTGGGACAAGTGGTGTGCTCTGAGAGCTAGCAATTTCCACTACTTCCGTTATGGTCTCCGGTTCTGGTTCTTGAGAAACGTGAAGATTAGGCAAGTCATTCTTGCTAGTCACCGGTCTAAATTCTGCATGTTTGCTTTTAACCGTAAATCGTGAAAGTGTAGGATCAATTTTAGACGGCTTAGGAGCAATCGAGGGGTTAGATCTTTGGATAACCGTAGGTTGGACGTATTTAGCACCTCCATTATCAGAGAGAAGTACCTGGTCCTTTGTCACCCCGGTTTCTCGTTCCATCTCCCTACGCAGAATTAATGGATCATTACGAACAACACGAATTCTTGACATTTGTGATAAAGTAGGAAGTTTTTCAACTTCGTTCCAGATTTCGTCGTAGTCGAAAGATTCCATGAGAATAGAAGAAGTTAGAATCAAATGGATAGAGGGTAAAGGAATAAAGAATCAAAAAGGGTAAGAGGGTATAGATGAATATTTTTGGATTTTTGGATAAATATTTTGTAAAAACAAAGAATGAAAATATTTTAGGTGTTGTTAACACTTTAGGAAAAGTGTTAATGAACTTTTTGATTTTTTTTTTAAAAAAAAATTGTTTACAAAAAGGTGGTATATGTGCAAGTACGGGTCTGAAAACTGCTTAAAACACGCTTACAGCCTCCCCGGCAGCGGCGCCAAAATTTGATTGGTCCCGAACCGTCAAGCTATATCACACAAGCTAGCCACTTGTGAATTGCTAACCGTAATAAACTTAAAACTGCTCAGAAACCAAATGCAATTTAGATCAGAGGAATATAGTGGATTCCTGGGTCGTTAAGTCCCACGGAGGATGAATTGGTGTTTAACACAGACAGATGTCGAATAATCACTAAGGATAGTGATCAGTAAGGATTTTGAGTTATTTATACCTAAAGAAAAGATTTGTAAATTACAGGGGCTTAAATGCAAATTAAAGAAAATTAAAAAGTTAAAATATATTAAATAAATGCTATCACTATTTTTACAATGATGAACGTTTAAAACCTAAAACGTACGTTTAAATAAAATTACGTAAACGTACAAAATAAAACGTGAGTTTAAAGAAATAAAAGGCCTATAAATATGAAAATGACATTTTTACAATCCTAATAATAAAATAAAATTATTGGAAAAATAAAATTATTTTTTACAACTATTTATTTATTTATTATAAATTAAAAACTATTTATTAAGTATTTAAAATGCACTAAAATATAAGAAAATACAAAATTAACCTAGAAAAATGAAATTATAACTTAGAAAAATCTAAAATATGATAAAACTTATTTTAAAACTGAAAATATATTTTTTAGACTTTTTATGTATTTATTATTAATTTAAAACTATTTAAAACTAATTAAAATGCTAGAAAATACTATTTAAACCAAGAAAATTATGGAAAAATACTTTTTATGACTTTTATATTTATCTTAATCTATGAAAATTTAAAACATATTTTTTTAAGCTTTTTCTGATTTATTTGTATTAAAAGCTATTTAAAAAGGATTAAAAACTAGTTTAAATAAGGAAAAATACTAAACAGTGATGGAAAAATATGAAAAATTCAGGAAAATACTAAAATATTATTCTAAGTCTAAGAAAAATATAAAAACATATGCTTATGTGGAGGAAAATGCAACTGCAGTGTAACTGCTTATTAATAAGCAATTCAAAATAAGCCAAAGTCCACAATTGAATATCAAATGAACACAGAAGCTAGGTAATGCTAAATTAAGTATATCTTGACTAATTAACAGTACTATAGATCACTTAAAGAAGCTTAAATTGGATTTGAGCTTATTGGATTATTTAAGCAAAACAGTGATCAGGTACCCTACTTTAAGCTAGTGTATAAGCTAAACAAATAAGCTAAAGGTAAAAACAAATATAGGGACCTAAAGATAACCTAGCCTACTATACTTGGACCAAAAATCAGCTCCTCACAGGCTTGAATGAAGCTTGTGAAAGGGCTGCAATATGCCTGTGCACACTCAGTTAATGCTGAATGTGTGCACAGGGCATATCATGGCTTATTGGAAGCTGATAAAAAGCTTATAGAAGCTTGATAAAAGGAAAACAAAACTGATATTATTAAACTAGACCTACTGATCTTGCAAATCCCAAAGTCTCATAGATTTTGATGAAGAAATGAACCATTGAGACTTCAACAAAGTTTTGTAAAAACTGGATTTTTCAACTTTGACTTTTGAACACAGAA
>BPTQ01000008.1:245781666-245959166 GCA_019973895.1 Chrysanthemum seticuspe
TTTCGTTACCTTCGACTTCGTCCCACTATATACCTTACGAAAAACCCAATCTCGAAGAACCCTTCGATATCCTTCATAATAGTCAAGAACCAAGAGTAAATTAGGAACCTTAGGTAAAACAGTCCAAAAATGAGTTAAATCGTAAAGTGACATATACTTACGAAACACGAAATTAAAAATACAAAAATACAAAGTCACCATAATAATTCATCATTATATTCCAATACTTAATCAAAGTACCAAAATTAGGAACCTAAGGAAACTTTTGAAAGTTTTGTCAATCAACTTTCCCCACAAACCAAATTTTATCAATTGACACAATATTCCATAAACTCACCAATGAACAACAACAAGACATAATGTAATCGAATTTTGACTTTTACATTAATAGAGACTGGTCTTTATTGTTTCATTGAATTGTTAGGAGCTAATGTAATACAGAACAACAACAAGTAACCACTCAAATACCTTATAACACAGTTAACTATTTTAAACCAAACACCCCTTTCAACTAACTGTTTTGAAAGTTTTCAAAGGAATCCAAGGATTAAAACCATGAAACTAATTCATAACCTTATATTACTACTTAATAATACCACTGAAACATAAAAACATAAAAATTAAAGCACAAAGCATTCATATACAGTGAAATGCTAAATTGAGTAAAAACCTGACAAAATGGATTCCAAGGATTAAATGAGAACCAAGAACTGATAATACTTCCTATAGCTTCCCAAGAAGCTCTAACCCAAAAAGCATTCCATATATCACCCTGCTTCAGCTTCCATTGCTTTTTTTATTTTTTAACTAATTTTTTTAGTAATTTTTGGTATTTTGAGTTTTAACTGTAAACTTACTTTCTTTTGGTTACTAAAAGCTTATAAGAGCTTTTTAAGAGCTTATATGAGCTTTTAAGTCTAAAACAACAACCATAAACAACTTAAGTTAAATTTGAGATTTTTGGCTCAAAAATTGCATAAACTGAATTTGTATATAAAACTTGAAATTGAAACTGTAAACAAACTTTTATTATACTGAAATAAGATTACAAGGTACTTGAAAGCTTAAACTTGCACTGGAAAACTAAAATTAACTAAGTCGACATTTTCTAAACTAAAACTACACTACTTGGTCTTCTTCCTTGGCTCTTTTTCCATTTATTGATACTTTAGGTTCCTTGTCGACATCTGAGTTATTCCCACTTGATTGCAGCCATTGGATCATTGAAATTCATCACATTCGTGCACTTGGCACTTTTGGCGAGAAAAAATCTTTGAGTGGGTTAACTGCATTAATTGAGGTTTGGTGTATGTGGAGGTGGAGGGACAGCTGGGGAAGAGTGTATAAGGGTGGTGGTGAGGTGGAAAGGTGGTGAAAACCACCTGGTATTGCGTTTGCAGGGATGGGAGAGAAGGAGGAACAGTGTAGGCGGTTTTCTTTTATTTAAATTATGGGCCGGGTTATGGTATTTGGGCCAGCTGGGTTTAGGTTGGATTTGGATAATATATAGGTCCGTTTGGTTTGGATTTAAGCACAAGGACCAATATTGTAATTTGGTGAAAAGTGAGGGACTGAAATTGACAAGTTTCCAAGGTTTACACAAGGGCTAAACTTGCAATATATGATAATCCAAGGACCATACATGTAATTATTTTCCATTTTAAACTTCCAAGGACCAAAACTGTCAAGTTTGATTTTCTAGGGACCAAACTTGTAATTTTTCAAAAGTTTACCATAAGGACCAATTTTGTCATTTATGAATAGTACAAGGTTAATATTTGATAATTTTCACTTTTTAAATTAACCAAGGACTATTTTTGACAATTTTCAAACTTTAGGGACTAAAGTTGTCATTTTGTAAATTTTAAACTTTAAAGGGTTTATTTTGACAACTTTTGAATCCCGTGGACCTTAAATGACATTTTACAAGTTTTTAAATTACCAGGGACTAGTTTTGACAACTTTTGTAACTTGGGGGACTAAAACTGCCAATTATGCAAACTTGGTACGTTTTTCATCTGATTTTGATGTTTTTGCATTTAAAACACATAAAACACTTATTTGTGATATTTTCATCATTTTGATGTATTTCTGAGTGTTTTCAGATGTTTTTGCAGTCTAGATGGTACAAAAATGATGAGTATTTAGACACTCATCAAGGTTTCTTCCTTTTAACTTGCTTTCTCTCTTGACTTAACTTTCTTGCCCTTGCAGCCAACACCTTAGCCCTCTCTCCAATAGATAACAATGCCCATTCTTGAGTAGAATACTTTGTCTTTATGTAACATATTGGATTTCATAAACACATAACAAACAGTAATATGGTCGAATTATTTAGAGGTTTTAGAGAGAGAAAGTGGGAGCCTTTCTAGAGAGAGAAAGTGAAAGAAAACATAGAAGGTTAGATTAAGATGAATGAAAGGTCCAACCCTCTACCTTGGGAGGTAGAGGGTATATATAGTTACAAACTAAACGTCCTCCTTCGGACTGTGGATCAGGCATACAGTGGGTAAAGACCCGTCCTTCCTCCACGGTGTTGCTCTAAACTAAATAACTAACTAATAAAACAGTAAATAACGATATGTCTACGAGCTAACTTATGCTAGATTATATTTGGGGTGACCGACTCTTCACTATGGAATTTTCTAATTCCTAACAATCTCCCCCTAAGGGAGGTCACCCCATGTTTTACATTTCGAATCCTAGCATTCTATTCTTGTCTTTGTTCTTGAGCTCGTAGACTTCAATTCTTCATTTCAACAATCTTTGTGCAATAGCAGTGATTCTTCAAAGTCCGCACTGATTTGTACTTTTAGTGGAGGCCTTTAACTGATCCACCTCTTTGATGATCTTCGAGCTTTCATTGAGATCATCAGCCACGTTAAATCTCTGGATCACCCTTTATTGTGTTGCCATCATGTGAAGTTGTGACTTTTGGACCGACATGCTCACACTTTTGAATCATGACATCTTTCCATCAGAGTAGCGGAAGCCTTACTGGTTCATGATATTTGCAGCAGCGAAGCATAAGCATAGTATGAAATATCAGAGCCAGGTTATGTAGATATGCACCAGTCATGATTTCTTCAAATTAAGTGTGGATGCTGTGAGCATGCGGCTTTGGATTGACTCCTCAATTCTGATCAGCTGCAACCGTCCAAGTGTACCTGCAAACAACATTTAGCAATAAAACACACGAAAGTGTCTTTGACCACTTTCGCTGAATTGAGGTACACGGCCCACGGTTCCCCGTTGATCAGTACAAGTACTGCCTGTGATCAGGTAGGATTCCTAAGAATCTCCTTGACAGGGTTTCGCAGCTGTTCTAGCTGTTCTCAAACCGGAACGTCTCAAAGAAGACAACACGGAGTGAGTGAACCAGCGAATTGAGATTCACTGATTGATGAAAAATGATTTAAAAGCAATCGCGTATTGCTTAGAAGAAAGAGTTTTGCAATACGACGAAGGTTTTATGAGAAAGATCAATTTTCAATCAAAATACTTTTTGTATTAGAGAATGAGTACACATTCGACGTGCTAGCGAAAAGAAGAGATTCGCACATCGAACAGTTTTTCTAAAAGTATTTTTCAATCAGATATACTTTTTGAATTTGAAATGAATACACATTCGATGTGCTAGAGAAAAGAAGATTTGCACACCGAACGGTTTTTCCAAAAGTATTCGTCAATTCCATTCCTGGACCAAGGTTGATTCAATATTGAATCGCCCCATTGTTTCTATCCAGTTGTCACAAGCTTGATCTTTTGCAAAATCTCACATGTCACCCACCAAGAGCTTGTTTGATGTTGGCTCTAGAAGGATTTCCATCTTCATCATGAATACTTTTACATACCACTCAGATGTTCTGGCAATACCACAAGGATAATGCGTAGGACTCTTAATATATAATCTTACTTTCCACATTGTGTGAAACAGCAAGTCTTCATTAATATAGTGTCCTAACGAGATATTGTGGATGATCTCTTGGCTCTAGACTCAATAGTGCATTTTTGGTTCCTGTGTCGGAGACTAGGGAGAGGGTCTCCTTCTTCAATATCAACAATCTCTAAGAGAAAGTCGATAGATAATGTCGGTTCCCCGTGAGAATGAAACAAGCCCTTTTAAGAGGAACTTGAGTGGTTTGGGAAGTTTAGTGCAGTGCATCACTGGGTCCATGATGTCTTGTCTTCAATACCGGCGTTACCTTGGTAAACACCAGTAGCATATGTATTGAACCCGGTTACTGCCCTAAGGTTGAATTGATGGAGGGCTATTTCTTTTCACCCTTTTTCACATTCAGTTCTTTTTCATTCTTCAACCCCTTCAGTGCTTACCGAGTCTTCATTACTAGAACCTTGTTGGGTTAATTCCAGTACTAGCTCTGTCTCAGTCCGCACTCTTCCCATATCTCACTTTTCTCCTTTTTTCATCATACCTAAAGACTCTACACTATCTAGTGGATTGTCCCTGGGTAGATCCCTCCGGTTCTGGCGGATCGTGGGAACAAATACCTAACCTAACCATCCTTATAACACCATGCATAAAGTAAATTGGTCGGTCTTTTGGTATTGTTCATTCTTCCATGAAACCAATTGAAAAATCATTTGGAAAAACAATCAAGGTACTTGTGATACGAGATCAAAGCATTTTGTACCTTAATAGTTTTGATCATTTAGAAAACCTCCCCCTCAACATGTGCGTATGATTTAGAAATTGTTTAGCACAAGGAGGCAAGAGGACTTTGAAATATTTTCTTTGATCACATTTTTCATATGAAAAAGCCATTTGATTTTCATGGTAAAATTCTCCCCCTCAATATGTGCATAGGATATTTGAAATCATTTTTATCACATAGAGGCAAGAGTTCTTTTGAAGCACATCCACGATTACAAAAGCCATTTAAGAAACCATTTGAAAACTCAATCAAGGTACATTATGTTAAAACATAAAAGCATTTGTACCTCGATAGTTTATTTGCTCCCCCTCAATATGTGCTTCAAGATTCAAAAGTGTTTAGCACATATGAGCGAGCAGCGTGCACAATTAAATCAAAACGATCACCTTTTATCAAATTTCATTATTAAATGTACCTTGATTGAGTTTATTTGCTCCCCCTCAATATGTGCTTCAAGATTCAATAGTGTTTAGCACATATGAGCGAGCAGCGTGCACAATTAAATCAAAACGATCACCTTTTATCAAATTTCATTATTAAATCACAAATTCTCCCCCGATCAAAAATATCAAACCCTTTGAGATTTTGGATCCCAAGTGATTTAATTAGGTTTAGAAAACATGGGAGAAAATGTGGCCTTGTTTAAATACTCATCTGGTTTTTGGATAAATCCTCCTCCTCAACATGTGCATTGTGTATTTGAAATCGTTTGGCACATGGAGGCAAGAGTGCCTTTAAAGGACTAAAACCAATTCCATTTAAAACAGATTTGAGATTTAAATCACGATCTCTACCCCGATCAAAATTTCAAACCTTTTGAGATTTGTGATCCCAATTGATTTAAATCATTTAAAACATTTTGAGGAAAGACGTGGCAAGATTTAATTTTGAAAAATGACAGATAAGGACCAGATTTAGACATTAAAGATTGTTAGTGTCAGGTATGATAGTTTTTAAGAGATCTTTAAGTAAAATAAAACAATTTCACAATCAAACAAGACCAGAAAAAATTTCATTTTGATAGATCTTTGAGTTTTAAAGAAAACCATACCATGACATAACATTAAATCTTTAGATCACCACATTTTAGCGTACAAACGGACCTTATATGAAGAAATATCGTTTGAAAAAATATAATTTGAAATCACTTAAGATTTGACAAAATAAAGTCCGGTTGATTTCAAAACTTTGAATCTGATTTATTTTCAAAAACAATATTTTCCATTTTCAAAACAATTTAATCAAATTATTAGAAAATGGTGTCCTGCACAAAGATTCGTTAGGTGGTTGAGCCGCATTTGTTGTTGTTGCTGTAAGGCTTGGAAGAAAAACCGTCTGCAGATGCAGTGAGACTTCTTCTTACGTTGCATTTTGAATGCCAACTGAGGTCAAATTAAGCTCCGTTTCTTCAATCACTTAGAAGAAAACCATCTGCTGATGCAGTGAGACCTCTTTCGTTGCATTTATGCCAACTCTCCATAGAAGTCCAATTAAGCTCCGTTTCTTCATTTGTCAACCCAAGAAATAGTTACCCTTTCCTTTCGGCATCCAATCATCATCATTAGTGGGATCCGGATCGGGAACATTCTTAAATCCATGATATCTGCATACGTTAGTGAACACACATACAGATATATGGTGGTCGACATCACCCATAACAACAATCGACTAATAAAAGTCAATCCAACATATCAATCAGATCATGTAAGGTATGGGAATAATATGTTTCTCAAACTCTAATCATCTAAACCTAACAATCATATCCTAGAAACCTAGTCCTTCAACATAGGCAATTATATTTTTTCAGATAAGCACGTAGGATAATTAAGAAAGTCCGTTAGATGATATAAATTTGAAAACATTCTCCCCCTCAATCAATGACTTATTTTCTGAAAAGATTAAAAGCGCTGAAGTCATTGATTGAGTTTTCAATTTTTACAAAAACTCTGAATCTGATAGATTTACAAGCAACTCATTTACCATCATTTTAGAAAGCAACAAATATTTTTCTGAAGAATTTTAGACGGAAAAACATTTGTGTAGGAACAGCAGTCCTTCGACATACTTTCCTCAAATTGTTTTAGGATAAGTGCACGAAATATTTTGAAAATAGGTTTAGCGCAACACTTTCCTTCCTTTAAAGAACGGGTTGCTATCTGAAATAATAGCAAGCCATGGTTTTAGCACGGGTTACAGTCTGAAGTAACTGCAAGCCATCATTTGAAGCCCGGGTTACAGTCTGAAATAACTGTAAGCCATATTTTTGAGACATGTTTAAAAAGAAATATTTACACCTCCTGCTCGAACTTCATCTAAAGTCTCGTGCCATTATTGAATGACATTTCTAAGACCGTAGATGTTATCGATACCAGAAGACATGTCTTGAGAAAAACATATTTTTGGTCTTTTTCAAATTTTCTGATTTTTATGGATTTTTGAAGATTTTATATTTTTCTATTTTCTTTTTGTAGGTTTTATAATTTTGTATTTTGTTTTTCGAATAAATATTTACAAGAGATAAATTAGTTTAAGAGAATGATGAAATGAGTACCGAGATAAAGATATCGTTCAGCACGTTGTAGAAGAAAGGAATCAACATCTCTTAAACTTTCGCCACCAAAGCATCCGAGGCTTCTAAGAAAATCGTCTGAACATGAGCCTTCTCAATTTGAATCTTTGGTAGCTTCCCCCCAAACTGACAAACATCGAATAAAGACCATTTCCTTAAGAAGTAGAGTTGAATACAAAGCGGTCTCATTGATTGAAGCTCAGCACCCTGAAGAACACGAGAACACCGAAGCAACAAGTTGAAACATTGATCGTCTCAGTGGTTATCGAATCCGGATTAACTGATTACGACCGATCACATGAACCTGTTGTGCATCCCCGATGTACACCTTACTCTTCGAGATTGACCAGTTGTCTAGTTAGGGGAACAATATATCAACATCTTCATTTTACCAAGTGCATTCCAGTTATATAACATATAACCAATCAGCACAAAATGTACACATGTACCCAACATGAGTAGAGACGATGACATCCACGTAACATGTTGAGTCACTAATCATCTCTGTGGATGTCAACTCTGAAATAACTGAATTAGCTCGATCAAGTGAACATGTTGTGCATATAACCGGAAGCACTTTATCATAAACCGTATATAAGATGTCGATAGGCAGTATCATCTCACGTTCCAAATATTCTTCTCACATTTCTTCCAACTGAACAATGAAGTAACAAAAACCAAAGGTCTCCAGAGACCACTTCCCCCAAATAGTTGGAATAATATATCCTTCCCCCAAATAGTTTTGATACCTCAGAATCAGCAAAACATAATATATCCATAAACTTGAAATCTTGTGAGAAGAACTCAAATAGCCCAAGTGAATTCTGTGAGAATCAACTGCTACATAAACTCTCTCTGACTATCTTTATCAACCCATATGTAGACAATTTGAAGTGACCACTGTTGAAGAAAAACCCGATATACCAAACTTGAAACTGAAGTCGAATTCCCCGCATTTGTGTCTAAAGCTTGCACTTAAAGATGGAAGAATGGTTTCGAGAATCTATGCTTCAAGAAAATCTCTAAGTACTCACTACTCAAACAAAGTATGAGACATTAACACCTCTTGCGATTATCCACACTGTCATATGCGTGTGACACTGAGTAAAACAAAGTGACTCCTAATAGTGATAGTTAACCAGGTCTTCAATCATCCACCTCGACTGCTGGTAACTAGATAACCCAAGTCTTCAACTCAAATACTTAAGCCCGAGCAAGTTATCAAATAAGAACACGCCTTTGTGAACGTCAACTTCAACCTCAAATAAGTTATAAATGAGTAACTTCGAAGTAATCAACTTGTGTCAAATGTCCAACACGTGAATAAACATACAATCGGATGTACATTGACCCACTGACTGAACCGGAGCAAATGATTCCTCAACATCAATGCATTCTTCCTTACGGTATACATGTAGAAACTGATCTGGAAGATTTACCAATAATGTTTTTAAGCGGATGAGGAAGTCATTTTCCTTAATGTTCATGTGGTTGATTTACAGAGTGCACATTTGGAGAAGAAAAATGAAACAATGATCCGTGAAGATTTGGCAAAGGAGTACCAAAGAGCGGATCACTATTCATGAGTGCAACTGCAATGATAGTCATTAACAACGCCTTGTGAAGTAACTAGAGATAAGGTTTCTTGAGCATTCCAAGAAGTACTTCTTAGATGGTGAACCAGTTGAGTCAATAGAAACCAGAGCATGAGCTTCAGAAGCTGGATGATCAACATTCGTTAGAGGTTGGAAGTACTCATCAAACATATCTTTGAAAAACAATGAATCCCAATTATCCTTAGTAATTGAAGCATTAGGCGTTGGAGGAGTGTCATCAAAAATCAAGCAATGAATCATTGATAAAGAATCTGAGCAAGTCTAATTAGGGATAAAATTTTGGCTTTTCAATCTCCCCCAATTAGTGCTCTCCCCTAAACTGACGAAGATTTTCAAGTGTTCTTCTCAGCCCGGATTAAGAAGAAGTCTTTAGATCATCAAATGCAATTCGTCTTTAGTCTTCTAATCATGTAGCTTTCAAATGTAGATTAGACTGTAGACTCGACCTTCTTCAAGATTATCCGAATGGGGAAATAGACAGTTAACATCTTCTTCACACCAAAGGCATTCCCGTTAACTTGTAAATAGCAAATCCCCTTAATTAAAATCCCTCCCAATCAAACAAGAACAGAAAGATGTTCATCAAAGAAATCAGCCCAGCAACTAGAAGCACTTTGTTATTTAATCATATCAGCCCGTGTGAAGATGTCAACCAACGGCTCTTAGAAGAAACTACATGTGAAGATGATCTGATAAGAAGAATCTCGGTTCTTACATGGGTTCGGAGCCGTTTGACCATATATTCTCAAATATCAGTCAACCATGCAAAAAATTCACACTTCTTCTCCCCCTCAAGAATTGCATACAGAGATGCCATTCTTGATTAACCAAGTGATTATCATCCAAATGTATTATATTCACACTTCTCCCCCGCAAAATTAGCACATGATGTCGCCATCTTCATTATATTGAGCAAGAGGAATAAGAGTAATTATCAGTAGTCCGGTTCACTTGATGACTGAAGTGCATGGAAAAAGCATGAAGCATGTTGATGAAGAATGTCGATGAGAATGGTCATAAACATGAAGATTTCTCTTCTTAAGAAGATAAAGCGCACTGAAGCGTACACCTTTCTTTTCTTTGAGAAACGGGGCCTGAAGTGTTATCTGCAGATGCCATAATGATGAAGTACGAGGCCTGAACTGATTTGAACAGATGTCATAGCCGATTGAATATCATTGTTGAGTAACTAGAACCCGTGAATTATGAGATATCAATCCTTTTGTTATCCATACTTTAAGCCAGTCCATGTATTGAAGGATCGAAGTATCTGCAACTGAGTAAGGACTACCTGCACTAATATTACAAACTTGATTGCATATATTATGGTTAGTGACATCAGTATCCAAACCCTTTGGGGTTTCACGGTCAACATTGAGAATGCTATTGGTAAACATCTTTCCAGTAGGTATCCACCTAAGTCTAGCATCCTTAAAAATTCTACCAGATGGTATCCACTTATGGCAAGGTCTAGGATTGTTAGGCATCTTATGCATAGTGAGAGACTTATCCTTATTCCTAGTTTCCAAAGATTTAGCAGTTGGTAACCATCTAGGTGAGGCTTTTGGTTTCATTTGCTTCATATGCACTGTAGATGACTTAGTGTGAATCCTAGACTTAACAGGTTGTACCATTGCATGAGCATTTACATTCTTCAGGGATTTTGTGAAACATTTATCATGATTAGCATTAAAGATACATTTCAGACACTTTGAGCAAACAGCTTGTTTGGATTCAGAAATAGATCTAGATTTCTTAGAGTGATCTGCTATGGGAATAGCTTTAATTGAAACGCAACTACTCTTAGATGTACGCCAATCCCTAGTCTTTAGATTAGTGTTCCTAGGTAATGGTTTAGAACTACTAGCAGTGCCTTGAAATTTTGAAGAATTCATCATCCTAGGTCTTGCACCTAAAATTCCATCTTTACGATTATGTGCCTTCTTTCTAGCCATTTCAAGATAAGAGTTCTTATACAAGTCATTCATATCAATTTTCCTAGGCAAGTGAGGTGAAGTGACTGGTTTTGTCAAAACTTGTTTCGCATCAACTTGGGAGGCAAACCGCGTTTTTGAAAATTTTGGTCGTTCAGATCTAAACGCATTCGGTTGTCTAATAACTGGTTTCCCCAAGTTTGATGGTTTTGAAAACTTAGTGTTCACACTATTCCCTGTTGTTTTTCTGAGCTCATTTTTTAAAGCAACAATAGCGAAACTCTTTTCCTGAAGTTGAGCTTTGAGATCATCAATTTTTGCTATCAAAGAGTTTGTTTCCATTGACTTAGTTCTAGCTTCTTTGTTAGAGTCACTTAGTTCTATGTGATTCTTTCTCAAAGACTCATTTTCCTTTAGTAATTTGGCCACACAAACAGCTAATTCATCATTTCTCATTTGAATATCATCAATAGCATTAACATCAGAATTACTTGTAACCAAATTACTTTTCACATGCATACCATAAATATGTTTCTTCAAATTGTTGATGGTTGATTCTTTGTCTTGAAGCTGAGCTTTCAAAGTGTTCATTTCAAAAAGTTCACCGAATTCAGGAAGTTCCAGATTTTTACATGATTTGTTAATTTGGAAACTTTCTTCTTTACTTTGTATCGCAATTTCAAGTGAAATGCAATGTTTTTCAAGATTTGAGAATTTGTTTGAAAGTTCATCAAAAGCCTTTTTATCAACCTTATTGTTTGTTTTGAAACACTTAATCTCAGACTCAGCCTCAGTTACAGAAGATTTAACAAAGTCATGTTCAGCATCATGATCAGTTTGTTTAAGTACTTTAGCAGATGCACTATATTGAACAGGTAAGAGTACCTCATTACATGACACCTGCTCAATTTCTGGTCTGATATCTGCATCCACATCATGTGTAACAAGAGTCACTGGACCGCTGGATGTGTCAAGCTTATCAATCTCTGAGCCTCTGTATTCAGTGCCAACTGATCCATCATCTGGTGCTTTACCCGACTCATCATTATATGTTGACTCTGACATTCTGCATTCAGCAACACCCGATTCTTCAATAGATACATTACCCAACTTATCACAACTATCTCTCAACTGCACCTGACACTCATTCACGTTTTCATTTTTATGTGTAACTTCCTCAATATACTTCTCCACATTATCCATGAGTTGTATGAATGTCTCAATGAACACGCTAATTTCCATTCCAGTGTGTCTCTTGAAAGACATTTCAGTCATGTCTTGATCATAATCTGATGTAAATTCCCCACTGATGAATGACTGAAATTGGTTGTGGATCACTTGAAGTGCAGCACTGGAACTAACCTCTTGAACCTTCTCTTTATCAAGTTGTTGTTCCAATTGTTCTAAGTTCAATAGTACTGTTCCCGTTAATGTGGATAAGTCTTGACGGAAAAGGGCAATGCATGTTCGTTCCATTCCAATAGGTGTGAGTAACATAAGGTGTGAGTGAAGTTGTTGATAAGATTCAATGCTACTTTCCTTTTGCATGGCATTCTGTAGTCCAAGCAGGTGCAGTTCTTTTTCATTGGACTCAGAGCATGAAGAACTCAAGTCATCATTGATTGCTTCCATCATCTGTATTCGATCAGAATAGCTAATATTCTCATGGTTGTCTACAGCATCATATAGTTTGAGTACTTCTGAAATCACTGGGTCAGTAGAGTAGGACATGATGCGGTAGAATGCACGGGATTTTACAAGTCTATGATTCAAACCGAGAAATAAAATCTTTCGCGGGATTTTACTAAAATCAAGACCAAACCGTTAAGCAATGACCAATGGAATGTGTTAAGATGACAGATGGATCGATACAATGAAAGACGATTGTGTGATAGGGCTTTAGATTGTTCGTAGGAAAAGCTGAAATGTTGATTGGTTGAGATTTGGATTGGTTTATGCACGTTTTTACGGAGAATTTTTGGGTCTAAAAACTTAAAACCTCAATAACTTCCTTTCGGCGGGGATTTGGGCCTCGAAAAATTCGTTTCACGACATCGTCGTGAAACCTCACAATATTCAGCCTGTTCCGGTCGTTTTGACAGGTATTTCGCTGAAAACGGAGTTACGGATCAAAAGTTATGGCCGTTTGAAGTTTTAACGTAAAAAGTCAACTTTGGTCAAACCTCTTCTTCGTAAAAATCAACCAAGTCGCTATAACATTTGAACCAAGTCGCTAAGCACCAAGTCGCTAAACAGCTAAGTCGCTAAGTAGTAATTCGCTAAGCCTCAAGTCGCTAGCAAAATTTTGGCAGCAATTCGCTACTCAAGTCGCTAAAGATTCAAGTCGCTAAAGAGCAACTCGCTACAGACCAAGTCGCTACCACCAAGTCGCTACCCGTAGTGGAGAGTCCACTACTTGTACTGTTAATCGCTAGGTCTAAGTCGCTAGTTCCAAAACTGTAACTCGCTACAAAATTGTGAAGCAAGTCGCTACGAAGAAAGAGATCCGTATATCAAGTCGCTAGCAAGAAAAACCACATAAACATCACTTTTCAATCCAAAAACAACCCAACCAAGATGATTCAAGCTTACCAAATGAAAACCTAAACACTTGTGATGATTCTAAACATAAAAGTACTAACAAAATCCAAGCTTTAACACAAGAAATCAACCAAATGATGCACAAACCACTAAACTTTTTCAAACTCAAAAACCACCTAAAAACCACTAGAAATCCAAAGATGTGCAAGATATGATCTAACCATGGCTCTTGATACCAATTGTAACATATTGGATTTCATAAACACATAACAAACAGTAATATGGTCGAATTATTTAGAGGTTTTAGAGAGAGAAAGTGAGAGCCTTTCTAGAGAGAGAAAGTGAAAGAAAACATAGAAGGTTAGATTAAGATGAATGAAAGGTCCAACCCTCTACCTTGGGTGGTAGAGGGTATATATAGTTACAAACTAAACGTCCTCCTTCGGACTGTGGATCAGGCATACAGTGGGTAAAGACCCGTCCTTCCTCCACGGTGTTGCTCTAAACTAAATAACTAACTAATAAAACAGTAAATAACGATATGTCTACGAGCTAACTTATGCTAGATTATATTTGGGGTGACCGACTCTTCACTATAGAATTTTCTAATTCCTAACACTTTATCACTTCAGAGGCTTTAAGAACAAACTGGTGATCATTCCATTCTGCTATCAATTTCTGAGTAGCTTCTTCATCTTCTTTCTTTTTCTTTTCTTCAGCTGCTTCTTCTTCAGCTAGCAATCTTTCACCAAACTCCTTATCATAATCAATCTGCTCTTGCCTATTCTTAAACTTCAATACTGGCTCAACAATATCTTTCCCCTTTCCAATGTCTGGTAAAACCACTTTGGTCTTCAAAGGCTCACCAATTTTCAAGCTTTTACTTAAGGGTTTAGGTCCAGAAGGTTTAAGAAATAATGGAACAGGTGCAATAGTAGGTGCAAGGTTGGATGAGGTTTGACTTAAATTTATGAGGGTACTAGCAGCCTCCTTTTCAACTTCTTTAGATTTAGGTGGTGAAATAACAGTGGTTGTGACTATGGTTGATGTGGTTGTTACAGCAATGGATGTGTTTAAAGTAGCTGTGGATAAGTTTACCTCAGATGAAGTTGCAGCAGTGGTTACAATTGAACTAGCAGTGGTTGCAGCAACACTAGCAGTGGTTGTTGCGTGCACCACTTCCTTCTCTTTGTCTTCTACTACACACTTCAAAGTTTCAAGCACTGCTTCATTTCCATCCTTATCAGATATCACATAATCACCTCCTTGATCTCCACTATCCAAATCATCATTCATTGTCACATCCTCCCCTGAATCTATGCACTCACTCCTCCCCTGTTTGGATGCATCCTCCAAACCATGAACACTTGAGAAGCTAGCCTTCTTTTGCACCTTTCTAACTCTCCTCAAAGTAGCAATCCATGGCCTTCTAACTTTCTCCAAAACTAAGAGACCCTGTGCTGCAATCATCTAATATGTCTTCCCTAAAAAACTGCAAGCTCTTGAAGACCAGTGATAGTTTCCTCTATCTTGGTACACTTAGTCATCAATTCATTTAATCGTTCAAGAATATCCTCCCCACTTCGACCTGTGTTAATTGGTCCAAGAGGTGGTTCATTGCAAAAGTCATCATGTACCTGTGTAGGATCCGTCAATTCAATATCATGTTCCAAACTACCCTCATCACTTCAAGCTGTGTAACCTGCTCCGAGAGGTGAATCCTTGGGTAAAGAAAACATAGCATCAGACCTAGCCTGATCATCTATGCATCTGAAGTAGCCATTTGGCTAGGGATTCCTCCACTTGTGTTGAGTTCCAAGGAACTATCCACATTAGGAGTTGCCAAAGGTTGGGTCTTATTGATGATTCCACTGTCCTGACCAGCATCTAAGCATGAGTCAGTAGTGGAAGCCCTTCCAGTCATGTCACCTCCACTCCTTGTGACAACCTCATTATCTACACCACTAACACCAGCCTGAGGTAGCTTGGTGCCCTTCCTCCTTCTCCTAGTAAACAAAATCTTAGTGGGTTCAAAGATTGAAGTTAAGGGTCCAGCAGTGGGTTCAGGTGTGATACCCGTGGTTTTAGTTGTAGTAGCAGGGGTTTCAGCTTCAGTGGGTTGGGAAAGATGTGGTTCAGGTACATCATCAAAATTAGGAATATTAGGCAAAGGTATCATATTAGGGAACAATGGGGTAACTCTTCCTGTGAAATTGGGATTCTGATGTCTCATGTGTGCAAAAACTTTAGGAAGCATATGATGAACCTCATACTTCCTATGATGATCAAGAGGTTCTTAAATCTGACTATCCACAATCAGTTGAACAAACCTAGGGTACAAGTAATACTTACCCTTATCCCTAATGTTCTTCAAAAAGCCATCAAAAATCATCCTAGACCAATTAAACTCCCTCCCTTCAGAAAGACAAATAATTGCAGTTGCAATTTTGGAGGGAAACTCATCAAACCCTGTGGTCTTATTACTCACACACATTAGCAAAGTGTGAATCAAAAACTTCCACTGAGGGGAAAACATACCTTTAAGAAATTTAATTTTATCTCCCCTCCTTTCATAACCTAACCTTTCTAAACCTTCAAAAATATCATCATTAGAAAGATTAACGACACCATCAGCATCATCCAGCTTCAAAACACCTCTAATTACATCCTCATTGACCAAAATCTCATTTTCATCCACTACAGTCCTAAGTACCTCTAACCCATCTCTCTCCTGGATCTCAGCATTCCACCAAAATTGATGAACATATGTTTTAAGGATTGTGGGTGCTATAGTTAATGTAAAGTGGATAGGACTATGGTTAAGGAAATCAACCATCTCATGAAAGCCTTCTGATTGATTGTTCTTGATCAAATATGCAACTAGGTTATGGGTTTTGGAATATAATTGATTAGTGATGTGATATGATGTGAGATTGTGAATTAAGCAGTTGGGAGTGGTTAGGGTTTGTGTTAAGCGCCAATTTGGAAGTGATTTGAAGATCAAGTAAATGATCTAGCAGTGATTTGGGGAAATAAATACGTTATCGCCAAAGTTACAAAACAGCCCCTCAAGTATCCATCATCAGCAAAACACTAGCAGTGGATTGAAAACCACTAGCAGTGGGTTGAAATGCTCTAGCAGTGGATACAGCAATCACGCTCCAATCGTTTGACTAGGACTTCAGCAACCAAATGTAAGCCAAAAATAGTGATATCAAGAATTAGTATGAAGGATTACAAAAGTTTCATACACATTATTTTTTTTATATCAATCACAGCAACAAATCCAAAATGCTCCTAATTATACATAAGGCCTTCATACCTGCACATTACAAACACAAACCAAACACTTGAAACATTGTTAAGATTAGCAGTAGTTAGAAAATAACTAGAAGTGGTTTCATAAAATTGTACTGGCAGTGGCTAGAATTCTAAACACCCAGTCAAAAGGTCAATTCCAAGTCATTAATCCGTCCACCAAAGTCAAGGACTTTATTTACTCCTCAACAACTCACACCTTCCCAACATTAACCACACTGATTTCATATTTACTCTATTTAAGACCATCTTACTCACATACCACACATATTACTCACATTCCCAAAATTCTCTCACTAAAAACACTTGCAAACACCATCTCACCAAAAATCATGAGTAACTCAAACCCCATCAATCTTTCAACAGACAGCTCTTCTTCTGACAGTGTGTGGGAAGAGTTTCTGAAAACAGGTAGGGTTGATGAGGAAGTTTCATCAAAGAAAAGAGCTCACTCTGATTCTTCTAAAGGTGGTTGGTATTAGGAATTAGAAAATTCAGTCATTAAAGTTAGTGGAGGTTCCACTTCGGCTAGCGACTTGGTTGGGTTAGCGACTTGTTTCTATTATTTCTAGCGACTTGGCTTTATATTTCTTGGCGAGTTATTCTATTAGCGACTTGTCTACTTAGCGATTTGGTGCAGTAGCGACTTGTGTTCAGCGACTTGATTCTTAGTGACTTGGATACTTAGCGAGTTGTTCTTTAGTGACTTGTCTGCTTAGCGATTTGGTGCTTTAGTGACTTGTGTTCAGCGACTTGGGTCTTAGAGACTTGTGCTTAGCGACTTGATTCACAGCGACTTGAGGTTTAGCGAGTTGCTACTTAGCGACTTGGTGCTTAGCGACTTGGTTCAAGGGTTTTAGCGACTTGGTTAATATTTGTTTCTAATACGGTTTTCTCTTGATTTAGTAAAATCCTGTGAAAGAATCTATTTCTCGGTTTAATCATAGAGTTATAAAATCCCGTAAAATCTGTAAACATGTCTACCAACGTGCTTACAATCATCTCTACTGTAGCTGAGGACGTTCAAGCAGCTGGTTCAGACACTCGTCTACCCATGCTTGACAGAACTGACAATGACTCATGGGCTCAACGAATTAGGCTGTATTGTCCGGGAAAGGAAAATGGAGTCAACATTCTCAAGTCAATTGATGAAGGACCTTATCAGATTGAGACTACAAGAGACATAATTGATATTGCTACAGATGGAACAATGATCTTTGGATTGGACAGACCAAACACGTATGATGAGCTCAGTGATAAGGAGAAAAAGAGATTCGATGCTGATATCAGGGCTTCAAACATTATACTTCAAGGTCTTCCAAAAGATATCTACAAGCTTATCAATCACAACACTGAAGCCAAGGCGGTTTGGGATAATGTCAAGATGCTTCTCTCGGGTTATGAATTAACTAAGGAAGACAGAGAATCACAGCTGTATGATGAATTTGAGCACTTTAAGATGAAACCAGAAGAAAGTGTCTATGAATATTACGTGAGATTCCACAAGCTTGTGAATGATATGAGGAATATCAAAATGACCATGCCAAATATTCAGCTGAACTCAAATTTTGTGAACAACATGAATCCCGAATGGCACAAATTTGTCACCTCTGTGAAGCTAACCAAAGGATTGAAGAACACCAACTATGAGAAATTGTATGCCTTCCTCCTTCAGAACGAGAGACATGCTATGTTTGAAAGAATGATTCTTGAACAGTTCAAAACTAAACAGGGAGAAACAAGTTCTTCAAATGATTCAACAGCCTTTTACACAAATGTTTGAATTACCACCAAAGCTTCTCAAGTCATACCTACGGGTAATGGTAACTACAAGCTCATTCCTGATCCAGCATATAAGCCTCCAGACTCAAACACAATCATGGAAAACTTCATCAATCAACTGTCTCTCATGGTTAGTCAAAATCTGAATACCACTCCTCACACCAACAATAACCTCAGAACAGCGTCCAACCCACACAATCAAGCTACTGTCAGAGATGGAAAGGTTATGGTGCAACCAGTTCAAGGAAGGCAGTATGAACAGGGAAGAGGAGGAGTAGGTGGAGGGTGTGTAGCTAATCAGAATCTTGGAAGAATTACCAATCAGGGACAAGTAAAGCAAATCAAGTGCTACAACTGTGGTGGTGATGGACACATTGCAAGGAACTGCACATCTCCAAAACGTCCTCAAAATGCAGAATACTTCAGAGACAAGATGTTGCTTGTGCAAGCTCAGGACAATGGTGCAGTTTTGGATGAAGAGGAGTTGTTATTTCTTGCAGAAGGGATAGCTAAGACATATGATGCAGATGTGGATGAGCAGCCAATTCAGGAAATAGGTCAAAATCATCAAAATGCCTTTCAAGTTGCCGATTGTGATGCATATGACTCTGATGTCGATGATGAACCTACTGCCCAGACAATCTTCATGGCTAGAATTTCTCCAATGGTCTCTCCAAAGGTCTCATCATCAAAGAAGGCTGGTCCTTCCAAAGAATCAATCATCTCTGAGGTATTAAAACTGTACGATGAAGTTGATAAGCAAGAGATGCATATCAATGTACAAACACATGTAACTAATGAATCAGATATGGATAATGTGGGTAATATTAATATTGTCCCATATGATCAATATGTGACACAAAGACAAAATTGTGATTGTACCAAGTGATGCATCTTTTGCAGTCAATGATGACTATGTCTTTGATGAATACACTGCATGTGCCCCTGATGATTCTGTTATCTCTGAACTGAATGCCTATAAAGAACAAGTTGTTGTGTATGAACAACGTGCTAAGTTTGTGTTAACTACGAGTGAGCAGAAAATGGATGACCAAATACGTGCAATTATTAGAAAAAGTAATTTTAAGGAAGAAATATTAAAACAAGAGCTAGATTCCTTAAAAGAAAAGTTTTCTAAAACTGCTAAGCAAAAACAAGAACTTCAAGAAAATGTAAAAGTGCTTAAGCAGGAATTTAATGCTAAGGAATCAAAACTTTTAAATGAATTTTCCAACCTAAAAACTTTGAAAAACAAGCTTGAAAATAAGTTGTACGTACAAGGGAATACCATTCAGACTGCTCACATGATCACTAAGCATATAGTCTTAAGCGATAAGCATAGTATTCCCATTGTTGAAGAACCAAATCCTGAGGTAGGTAAAAAGGCTAGAGCTGCTCATAAGGTACTATATGATGGTAATGAGATTCTTAAGCCTAGGCAAACACCATCATGTATTGGAAGCACGGAAGAGGATAGAATATTAGATGATGCATCTAGGGAGAAAATGGATAAGAAGCTTAACGATCCTGCATGTAAAAAGAATAACATAACGATCATACCCCATGATTACACTAAGGAAAATTGGATCTCCCTGAACATGTTTAAGCATCAAACTCAATTAACCCCAGAACATATTTTTTGGAAGAAAGATATGGATAAACAAAAAGTTAATGTACTTGTTGAAACAAACACTCCCCGTAGGAAAATGCCTGCAGCCACTGTGTATCCTCTAAATACACCAATGCACTTAGTTCCTAGAACTATTGCCACTAATAGCAAGACCTTAATCAGCCTCTATGTTGTTTATCAACTATCTGTTGATTTTGAGAAGACATGTAAGAAGAGAATCACACCTACAGGGATAACTGAAGGGGAAAGGGGTTTTGAGCAAACTAAAGAATGCTATTTAACTGAGGTCATGCCTTTCTTTAAAAAATTAAAAGGTCAATTTGAGAGTCTTAAAAAGGGGATGAATTCAGATTTTAAAGAAATGGAAAAGGAATTTGATGCAATAATAGTTGAGGTCAATGACTATGAGCGAGAATTAAAATATAATGAGATTGAGAGGAAGAACTTGCTTACCTTAAATGAGAATCTGATTTCTAAATGTATCACTCAAGATGTGTTTTACACTGCCATGAACTGTTCAATTAATGCATCTCAATTTCATGAATTATCTGTTGCTCTGAAAGTCTCCCATGATCGTGTCATTGAGCTTGAGAAAACTAACTCTAAATTGCATGATAAAGTTGAACAGGATGATCATGATAACCTGGTGAAACAGTTTTCTAAATTGGAAGTTGAGCATCTTGCTTTGCAATTAAAATATCAACATCTAAAAGAAAATGTTAAAACCTCAAATATCAAGACATCCTTGGATACTCCTGAATTTGATGCAGTTTTTGAAATTAGCAAACGTGATGAACAGATTCGAGCTCATTGTAACACGATCAGAAAAATGAGAACCCAAATTTCACAATTAAAGGGTGAAAAGAACAATGTGACTGGCTCCCAAATGCCTCCTCCTTTAGATTCTCAGTGTTCTCAAACTTTTCATCTTCAAAACTTGGTTAATGTTTTACAAAAGGAAAATGAGAGTTTTCTAGAAGAAAATGAAAAAGTTAAACAACACTTTAAAGAGTTATATGATTCAATGAAAGTCACTCGTGACAAGAACAACGAAAAAATAACGTCTTTACAAAAGGAAATTGAGAATCTGAAGAGTCAGGAAAAAGGGAAAATGCCACTTGTCTTTAATGAGAATGTTGCATCGAAGTCATCTACAGACTGCAAATATACTGTGACTGTTAAATATATTCCTCCTCATCTTAGAAATAACGAACTTGTGTTTCATAACTATTTCGCTCACCTTAAGGATAGTCTAGAATGTCTCTGTGAGATTGTTGAAGAAGATTACATAAACAAGCCACTTGATAGTGAAATTAGGTTTGCTTGCATTCAGGCCAAACGATCTCAGGAGCTGTTAGAATGTTTAAGAACAACATGTCCAAAATCCTTATGTGAGAAAAATAAAGTTGTGATGCCTTGTTCTATGCCTAGTGCTAGGTATGCAAACCATTATATGCCCAGTGTTAAGAAAGTGAACTTTAAAGTGCCCACAAGTAGTACAGATCCCTGCACTTCTAGTTCAGGAATGCATAAGGTAGCCCAACCAACTAATGTTCCCATAATTCCCTCTATAGGAGTAATCAGTGACACAAAAGCAAGCAGGTCAAAGCCTCCAGGAAATACAAAGCAAGATAGGACCTCGCAAGCTAAAAATGTGCAATGGAAGAAAGTAGAAGATCACCCTAGGAACATTAAGTTTGAGTTGAATAAAACGAATCGTGTTGATTCTAGTATTAGCTATAAGCGTACTGTAATTAATACCAATTCTGCTACTTTTGGCAAAACATGTAATGATGATTGCTTGGTTTCTGTTACTAATCATGAATGTGGTGTGAATGAGTTGATTAATGCTGTTAAATGCCCTGTTAGTATTGTTAATGCAAAAAATCAAGCAAAGAAGGGTAGAAAGCAATGGCGGAAGAAGGTTAGAAAACATTGGAATCCCACAGGAAGGAAATTTAGTAACATAGGTTATCAGTGGATACCTACTGGCCGCAAATTCAATCTTAATGGGATGTGCCCTAAATTATCTAGATCAATGCCCATTAGGAAATGGATGCCTACTGGTTGAACTATTCCTGTAAGAAATGAACATACTTTAAATAGGTCAAATACTGACACTAGTACTGCATCTATCCCTGATGAGTCCATTGGTTTCTATTTCTGATGTGGGAGTTTCAATCACTATTACTAACCAAATGGAACCCATTCTTGCATGGGGATCCCAATTATCAAGTTATCCATTCTTGTATGTGTTCAATTGCAGATCGTTCAAATCGTTCTGTGGTACCTGGACTCAGGCTGTTCCAAGCATATGACTGGAGACCGGTCACGGCTCATGAACTTTGTGAGTAAATTCATCGGGACTATTAGATTCGGGAATGATCATTTCGGTGCAATTATGGGTTATGGAGATTATGTTGTCAGTAATAGTGTTATCTCCAGGGTATATTACGTTGAAGGTCTTGGTCATAACTTATTCTCTGTCGATCAATTCTTTGATTCTGATCTAGAAGTGGCTTTCAGAAAACATACTTGTTTTGTTAGAGAACTTGATGGTAAAGAACTTTTAAGAGGAACACGTGGTTCAAATCTATACAACATCTCTATCAAAGATATGATGAAGTCTTCTCCAATCTGCTTGTTGTCAAAGGCTTCGAAAACAAAGTCATGGTTATGGCATCGTCGTCTAAATCACCTGAACTTTGGCACCATAAATGATCTCTCCAGAAAGGACTTAGTAATAGGCTTACATAGACTAAAGTATGAAAAGGATCATCTTTGTTCAGCATGCCAATTGGGAAAAAGCAAGAAGTATGCCCACAAACCCAAACCTACAAACTCAGTTATGGAAGTTCTTCATACCATTCACATGGATTTATGTGGACCCATGAGAGTGCAAAATATTTTTGGGAAGAAATATGTGTTAGTTGTGGTTGATGATTACTCTCGATTCACCTGGGTTAAGTTCTTAAGGACAAAGGATGAAATTCCAGATATCATCATCAAACTTATCAAACAACTGCAGGTTCGACTTAACAAAACTGTCAGAATCATCCGAACAGACAATGGAACTGAGTTTGTCAATAAACAACTTTGTGAGTTTTATGAAAGTGTTGGAATCAGTCATCAAAGAAGTGTTCCATGAACTCCTCAACAGAACGGTGTTGTTGAAAGACGAAATCGAACTCTTGTGGAAGCCGCTAGAACAATGCTGATTTACTCAAAGGTTCCAATGTTTCTCTGGGCTGAAGCTATTGCCACTGCATGCTACACTCAAAATCGATCCCTAGTTCACACTTCTCATGGAAAAACTCCATATGAACTTGTCCACAATCAAAAACCTAATCTTTCATTCCTTCGTGTGTTTGGTGCATTGTGTTATCCAACTAATGAGGGTCAAGACTTAGGCAAACTTAAAGCTAAAGCGGACATTGGAGTTTTTGTAGGATATGCACCAAGCAGAAAAGGATACCGAATCTACAACAAAAGAACCTGAAATATCATGGAAACAATTCACGTTACGTTCGACGAGCTGACCGGTCAAATGGCTCCTGGACAACCCAGTTCTAGACCCGCATCATCAAGTAGTCCCATCAGTTCAACTCTTGTATACGATTCTTTGCCAACAACTCCTTATGTATCTCCTTCAGAAGATGACTTGAAGAAACTGTTTGATCCAATGTTTGATGAACACTATGAGCCAATTGCTAATGATCTGTCAATTCCATCAACAGAGGCTGCTTCTATCCCTGTCAATGAAGTCAACCCTTCAGTTTCTATGTCATTAAGTCAAGAAGCACCTGCTGCTGATCACTCTGTCTCATCAACAAATCATCAATCATCGAGTGTACATCATAGAATTGTTTCTGGCACCCTTGATGTAGAGAATCCCTTTGATACTCCTGAAGATGCCCCTTTGAAAACATATTTGCTCCTGAATCATCATCAGAACCATCTTCATCAGGAGAAATCGACACTGCTACTTCAGTTCCTCAACAACAACCACACGAACACCTTAGAAAATGGACACATGATCACCCATTGGACAACATCATTGGAAATCCCTCTCGTCCAGTATCCACTCGCAAACAACTTGCAATTGATTCCTTATAGTGCTTCTTCAACTCCGTACTATCCAAGGTCGAACCAAAAGATGTTAAAACTGCCATGAATGAAGAAAACTGGTTCAATGCCATGCAAGATGAAATTCATGAGTTTGATCGACTCTATGTATGGGAATTAGTACCTGCTCCTGACTGTGCTATGATCATTGCTCTAAAGTGGGTCTTCAAAGTAAAACTTGATAAGCATGGCGATGTATTAAAGAACAAGGCTAGACTGGTTGCAAAAGGATACCGTCAAGAGGAAGGTAATGACTTTGAAGAATCATTTGCTCCAGTTGCTCGTATCGAGGCAATCAGAATCTTCTTGGCTAATGCTGCAAGTAAGAACATGGTAGTCTATCAGATGGATGTAAAGACGGCTTTTCTTAACACAGATCTTAAAGAAGTCATATACGTCAGCCAACCTGAAGGCTTTGTAAATCCAGAGCATCCTACTCACGTCTATCGTTTGAAGAAGGCTCTTTACGGTTTGAAGCAAGCTCCAAGGGCATGGTATGATATGCTATCAAAGTTTCTTCTATCTACTGGATTCAGCAAAGGAGCAGTTGATCCTACATTGTTCACCAGAAAGTCAGGCAAACATTTAATTCACGTTCAAATCTATGTTGATGATATTATTTTTGCCTCGACTGACCCCAATGAATGTGACCGTTTTTCAAATGAAATAGGTTTCAAATTTCAAATGTCAATGATGGGACAAATGTCATTTTTCTTGGGATTACAAATTTCACAAAGTCCCGGAGGCATTTTTATAAATCAATCTAAATATGCAAATGAGATTTTAAAGAAATTTGGATTTGATTCTTGTGACCCTATTAACACTCCCATGATAGAGCGTACTAAACTGGATGAGGACCACTCAGGGATCATGGTAGACCAAACAAAATATCGTAGTATGATTGGATCCCTGATGTACCTCACAGCCAGTAGACCAGACATTCTGTTCGCTGTTTGCATGTGTGCTAGATACTAGGCTAAGCCTACCAAAAAGCACCTTGAAGCGGTTAAACGGGTCTTTCGGTATCTCCAAGGAACCATCAATATGGGACTATGGTACCCGAAGGACACCGGTATGTCACTAACAGCCTATGCAGATGCTGATCATGCAGAATGTCAAGATACACGTCGAAGTACGTCAGGAGGTGCTCAGTTTTTGGGTGATAAGCTTGTGAGCTGGTCTTCAAAGAAACAAATGAGTACTTCTATATCCTCTACAGAGGCTGAATATAGCCATGTCATCTTGTTGTGCCCAAATCCTATGGATGAGATCCCAATTATCTGACTATGGCTTTGAATTCAACAAAATCCCTCTGTACTGTGATAATAAA
Source organism: Chrysanthemum seticuspe (assembly GCA_019973895.1). Lineage (NCBI taxonomy): Eukaryota > Viridiplantae > Streptophyta > Magnoliopsida > Asterales > Asteraceae > Chrysanthemum > Chrysanthemum seticuspe. The sequence continues at coordinate 245,807,188 of BPTQ01000008.1, forward strand.
AGTGCTATTGCTCTCTCATGCAACAACGTTCAACATTCAAGAGCAAAGCACATCGACATTCGACATCATTTCATCAGGGAGCAAGTGGAGAACGGTGTGGTGGAACTCTATTTTGTGAGGACTGAATACCAATTAGCAGACATCTTCACCAAAGATCTTCCTAGAGAACGTTTTGAGTTTATCCTTCCAAGACTTGGTCTAAAGAGTCTACAACCGGAAACACTCAAACGTCTTCAAGAGGAAGACGAGGAGTAAAGGTCTTTCTTCATCCATCTCTTGTAAATATTTATTCGAAAAGCAAAATACAAAATTACAAAACCTACAAAAAGCAAATAGAAAAATATAAAACTTTAAAAAATAAATAAAATAGAAAATCTTGAAAAATTCCAAAAATATTATTATTTTGTCATGTTTTTCTTTATTCGATATCATCTACGGACTTTGTGTTGACATTCAAAGAATGTCACGGGTTTTTAGATGTTCTTCGAATGTACATAAATTGCTTAAAAAAAATGAGGCGGAGAAAAATGGTGGCTTATTGTTATTTCAGGCAATAACCCGTTTTAAAAAGTAAATAACAGAGCCATGCTTAATCTTATTTTTCAAATCTCATGCTCTGATTCTTAAAACAAATGTTTGTCACCAAAAGGACAAATGTTTTCTTTCCAAATATTTTTCCGTCTAATGATTCTTCTGAAAAATATTTGTCATCTAATGAAAACATAATTGCTTTGAAAATACCTCGTACTCTATTATTTTTGTAAAATCATCTGTGCTTATCATCTGTCAAAATCTCTATCTCTCAATCAACAACCTGTGTCATTGATTGAGGGGGAGAATGATTTCAATCGAATTAAAAAGAGTATTTCTCAAACAATTGGCACTTAAACGAGCAAGGTCTACTTTTGGATAATCAAAAACAATGTTTTATACAAGTGGTTTAAGACCTTGGCTATTGTTATGTTACATTAGATAATCAAAGCATGTTTAATCCGTGGAGTTTAAAGTCTCAGATTTGATCCTTATCGGTTAAATGTTTTCATAAGCAAGTCACAATTCTTCTCAAAAGCTTTCAAAAACAACTTAAATCTATAAAGATCACAAATCTCAAATGTGTTGAAGATTGTGATCGGGGAAGAATTTGTGATTTAAATTGGATTTAAACAGATAACTCGATAATTGGTTTTATAAGTGTTTAGCAAACTCTCCACCATTCATGTGCCAAACGATTTCAAATTTTCCATGCACATGTTAAGGGGGAGCATCTTTTTTTTAAACCAAAAAGGATTGAAACGTGATTAATTTGTTTCAAAGTGCAGGTTTTCCCTAATATGTGCAAAACTCATTCAAATCTCGATGCACATATTGAGGGGGAGCAATCTTTATTGAAAACCACATTCTTTCCCGAAAACATCTTTAACTGTATATGAATCACTGATTTTTTATTGGGAAAGTGATGTTGATATTTTTAGAAAATATTTATCAAAAGAAGTGAATTCTTCCTCTTGCCTCCATGTGCCAAAATGATTTCAAACATATGATGCACATGTTGAGGGGGAGCCGTTTTCTAAAAAATATCATAAACGATTCAGGTACAAAATGCTTTGATAATATATCACAAGTACTTGGATTGATTTTCAAATGGTTTTCAATTGGTTCCAATGGCTGATGAACAATACCAAAAGACCGACCAATTTGTTTTATGCATGGTGTTATAAGGATGGTTAGGTTAGATATTCGTTTCCACGATCCCGCCAGAGCCGGAGGGATCTACCCAGGGACAATCCACTAGATAGTGTAGAGTCCTTAGGTATGATGAAAAAAAGGGAGAAAGTGAGATATGGGAAGAGTGCGGACTGAGATAGAGCTAGAACTAGAATAAACCCAACAAGGTTCTAGTAATGAAGTCTCGGTAAGCATTGAAGGGGTTGAAGAATGAAAAAGAATTGAATGTGAAAAGGGTGAAAAGAAATAGCCCTCCAATAATTCAACCTTAAGGCAGAAACCGGGTTCAATACATATGCTACTGGTGGTTACTAAGGTAACACTAGTATTGAAGACAAGACGTCATGGACCCAGTGACGCACTGCACTACAACTTCCCAAACTACTCAAGTTCCTCTTTAAAGGACTTGCTTCATTCTCACAAGGGAACCTACATTATCTATCGACCTTCTCTTAGAGATGGTTGATATTGAAGAAGGAGACCCTCTCTCTAGTCTCCGGCATAGGAACCAAATGTGCACAATTAAGTCTAGAGCCATGAGATCATCAATAAATCTCATTAAGGACACAATCAATAAAGACTCTCTGTTTCATACAATGTGGAAAGAGAGAATATACTTTTAGAGTCCTACGCATTATCCTTGTGGTATTGCCAGAACATCTGAGTGATATACTAACATATTCAAAATGAAGATGGAAAGCCTTCTAGAGCCAACATCAAACAAGCTCTTGGTAGGTGGAATGTGAGATCTATCCAATAGATCAACCATGTGACAACTGAATAGAAATAGTGGGGCGATTCAAATTCTTGAATCAATCCTGGTTCAGGTTATTGATTAACGGATATCTTTGAAAAACTGGTCGTTGTGCTTAAAAATCTTTTCTCTAGCACATCTACTGTGTATTAATATCTCAGAAAGAAAAGGTGTTTATGATTGATAATTGATTTACGTTAAAACCTTCGTTGTATTGGAAAAACACTTTATTTTGAGCAGTACACGATTTTTTTTCAAATCTCTTTTCATCAATTAGTGAATCTCAAATTTGCTGGTTCACTCACTCCGTGTTGTCTTCTTTGAGATGTTCCAGTTTGAGAACAGCTAGAGCAGCTGCGAAACCCTGTCAAGGAGGTTCTTCGAAATTATACCTGATCACAGGCAGTACTTGTACTGATCAACGGGGAACCGTGGGCCGTGTACCTCAATTCAACGAAAGTGATCAAAGACACTTTCGTGCGCTTTATTGCTAACTGTTGTATGGAGGTACACCCAACATTTGCAGCTGATCAGAATGGAGAGGTCAATCCATAGCCGCATGCTCACACAACACATTCATTTCAAAAGAAATCATGATTAGTGCATCAATGACTCTGATATTCTCACTCCATGCTTCTGCTACGCTGCTGCAAATATCATGAATCATCTAAAGCTTCCGCTACTCTGATAAGAAGAAATCATGATCCAGAATGTGAGCATGTCGATCCACTGTCACAACGTCACATAATGTCAACACCACAATGGAAGAGTCAGAGATTTATGTATGCTGATGATCTCAAAGCTGGCTCAAAACTCATCATCACGTGGATCAGTTAAAGACCTCCACTTGAATTATTCAAACATGGATAACATGAAGAATCAAAGACTACGAGCTACTGAGCAAAGAACTTAAACAATAATTCTAGAACAATCTTAATGTAATATCTGTTTGTATTCTATGTAAATTGAGGTGACCTCCCTTAGGGGGAGATTGTTAGGAATTAGAAAATTTAGTCATTAAAGTGTCGATCACCTCAACTATATGTAATCATTAGAAAGCTCATAGTCGTAGTTATTTAATGTTAGTAAGTTGTTAGTTAAGTAAAACCGTGGAGGACGGACGGGTCTTTACCCACTGTATGCCTGATCCACAGCCCGTAGGTGGCGTTTATTGTAAGACACTATAAATACCCTCTACCTCCCAAGGTAGAGGGTTGGAGCTTCAATACCATTTTTCTTTGTTTCACATAGTTCCCAACTCTCTTCCATTTCTCTCACTAGAACTTTCTCTCTCTAAAACTTGTTAACGCCTCATGTGATCATGGTTTGATGTGTTTGTGAAATCCCATATCTTACAGTTGGAACAACTACTTTCCACTAAGGAAAACATCCCTCTCATGTGTGAAGACAACCCTTCAACTGCTGGACCTTCTTCCATCCAACCAAGGCCACAAAATGCTATCATGAAGTAATCCAGTTCAGACTTAAGTTCCATGCCAAGTTATGTGTCTCCATATGAAGGCGCATATGATGAAACTTCTTCAAGAGTCTTGGTTGTGCCTCCCCTTGCTGAGATTCCTCCACCAGAAGATCTTCCAGCACCACCTCTGCAAGCACTGCTGACAGCACCTCCACCAGAGGGTCCATCATCATCATCACCACCCATCAGAGAGAGGGTGATTGGACTTGCATGCCCCAAAGTGTGGCATGTGATTGGAGGGCCAAGAGTGCAGAAGGAGATGCCAAAGTGGGACATTGCAAAGAAGCCTTAGGTGGTGTTGGGGAATGTTGTGAAGCTTGTGTCCTTAGATGGTTTTTTTAGTATGTTATCTTTTGATGTAGTCTGCTGGTAGTCTGTACTCCATGGTTGTAACATCTGCATCTGAGTATGCAGTTTTTATCCTATGAATAATAGTACCATGATATGCTTTTAAGTCCATTGAATCTTGCTGGTGATGTTAGACTTCCTTAGATCTGCAAAATAGTTAGTGGAAACACAAATAAACAAGCAGTGGATAGAACAATACAAGCAATACTAAGACAAACTAATAATAGTACATTACTTTTACAAACTTTTACAAAACAAATTTGAGATTTAGAGATTTATCATTCCAATACTAACTACAAGGTACTGAAACCTCCCCACATCAAAAGCTTTAGTGAGAAGATCAACAACATTGAAATCAGTATGGATTTTTACCATTTGAATTAACCTTTTCTCATTACAATCTCTAATAAAATGATGCCTTATCTCAATATGTTTAGTTCTAGAATGCAAAACAGGATTTTTAATTATGCATATTGTACTGTTATTATCAATGTAAATCTTAGTATGCATAAAATTGTACCCAAAGTCCAACAATTGATTCTAAATCCAAAGCACTTGACCACAGTAACTAGCAGCAGCCACATACTCAGCTTAAGTTGTAGAATTGGCCACAATTGTTTGCTTTTTACACTGCCATGAGATTAGTCTGCTTCCCAAAAACTGACATCCGCTAGTAGTAGACTTCCTATCCAAACTAGCTCCAGCATAATCACTGTCTGTATAGGCCACCAAATCAAATGTTGAATCTTTAGAATACCAAAGGCCCAATTTAGGATGACCCTTAAGATATCTAAAAATTCCCTTCACTGCATTCAAATGTGTTGTGTTTGGTGTGACTTGAAATCTTGCACACACACATACTGAGAACATAATATATGGCCTAGATGCAGTGAGATACATCAAGGATCCAATCATGGATCTATACAGCTTCAAATCAACTTTGGGACTTCCATCATCTGGTAGCACTGGTTTCTGAGTCTCTATTGGTGTACTAGCACTCTTTACATCCTGAAACCCAAACTTCTTCAAAACATCTGCTACATACTTGTTTTGACTAATGAAAATACCATCAGTCCTTTGTTGAACCTGTAGCCCCAAAAAGAAAGTGAGTTCACCCATAGAACTCGTCTGAAACTTATCATGCATAAGTTTCTCAAAATCTTTGCATAGCTCCTTATTGGTTGAGCCAAAGATGATGTCATCAACATAAACCTGAACTAGCAATATATCATCCTTCAGCTTCCTTATGAACAAAGTCTTATCAATCAGTCCCCTCTTGAAACCATTGTCCATCAAATAAGTAGAAAGGCATTCATACCATGCCCTTGGAGCTTGATGCAAACCATACATAGCCTTTTTCACCCTGTAGACCTTATTAGGATGATCAGGATCTTCAAATCCAGGAGGTTGACAAACATATACCTCCTCATCAATAGTACCATACAGAAAGGCACTCTTAACATCCATTTGATACACCACAAAATTTTTGAATGAAGCATATGCCAAAAACAATCTTATAGCTTCAATTCTGGAAACTGGTGCAAATACTTTATCATAATCCAAACCTTCAGTTTGTGTGTATCCCTGAGCAACCAACCTTGATTTATTCCTTACCACTATACCTCTTTCATCCCTTTTATTTCTAAAAACCCATTTAGTTCCAATAGCCCTTTTTCCATTTGGAAGGTCAACCAATGTCCATACCTCTTGAAGCTTAAACTGAAATAGCTCCTCTTGCATTGATTCAACCCATCCTTCTTCTGATAAAGCTTCTTTAACACTCTTGGGCTCCTTTTGAGACAGAAAATAGGCAAACAAACAATTTTGCAGATCTTTATGACTATTCCTTTTGTGAAGTGATCTGGCAAAGAAACCTTGTTCAGGAAAGGTTTTATTGTTCAAAGCTCTGCTTCTTGTTTGAACTGGAGTATTCATATCTCCAAGAATTTGTTCTTTGGGATGATTCTTATGCACCCTGGTGGTAGGAATTGGACTTTCTATGATGACTGTATCCAAATTTGTAATATCAGCATTGTTGAAAAAGTCATCCATATTTTCACCATCGGTGGGAGTATCCCTTTCTTCAAACCAGGCATGTCAGGATTAGTTGGATACTCATATTCACCAAAAAGTGGCTTAGCAGTGGGTCCAAAGAAAGTACTGTCATCAGAATCTGCAGTCGGGGTTGCACTTGTACTAGCAGTGGTAGTACTTGGCTTAGCAGTGCTTTCAGAATTTTTCTTCTTTCTTTCAATTTCTTCTACCGACACTGAGTTATCTTGCAACAACTTTTCTTTATCTTGATGATGATCACCCTTGCTTCCAGAATCCAAATCATCATCATCAGTGGGACTCTTCTTTTCAATGATGGGTGAGACAGGACCAACTTTCCACTTTTCAAGCAAATAGAATTCCTTAGGAGAATCAGCTTCCTTAGAATTTGCTTCTCTTTCTGAATCCTTTTGTGTACCTGCATCAATATTAGTGGATGTACCTGCAAGGATAGGCTCATAATTCATAAATTTGGTTAGCATATCAATGTTAAACAGCCACTCAAGTCCTTTTGTCTCAACACTAGGAGTCTCTTCACTAAACTTAACATGTAAGTTTTCTTCTACAATTCTGGTCCTCCTATTGTATACTCTAAAGGCTTTGCTATTGGAAGAATAGCCAAGAAAGTATCCATCATCTACTTTTTCTTGAAATTTGTCTAGGTAGTCTATGGTATTCAAGATAGTAACAGGACACCCAAAAGGTTTTAGGAATGCTATCATAGGCTTCCTACCATGTAACATCTCATAGGGGGTCTTGTTATGAGGCTTCACTACCTTGCTTCTATTCTGCACATAACATGCAGTGCCTACAGCTTCAGCCCAAAAGGTATTTGGTAACTTAGATTCTGACAACATCGTTCTAACAGCCTCAACTAGTGTTCTATTTTTCCTTTCAGCTACACCATTCTGTTGTGGTGTCCTAGCAACACTAAACTGTCTTTCTATACCCTTAGCCACACAGAACTGATTCATCACATCATTTTTAAACTCAGTTCCATTATCACATCTGATTACTTTGACCTTATGGTTTACTTGATTTTCTATCTTAGTAATAAAACTCTTGAGAATCTCACTAGTTTCACTCTTAGCAGCTAAAAAGTATACCCAAAAAAATCTACTATAATCATCAGTGATAACTAGGCAGTACTGCTTATGGTTCAAACTTTTAACAAAGGTAGGGCCAAATAAGTCCATATGAAACATAAACAGTGGTTGTGTAATGGTGTTTACAGTCTTGGTCTTACAAGAGGCTCTATGTTGTTTTCCTTTCTGACAAGCCACACAAAGTTCTTTACACTCAAAAACCTTAGAAGGTAACCCTCTCACTAAGTTGCCCTTTACTAGTTTATTGATTGTTTTGAAATTTAGGTGACCTAGCCTTCTATGCCACAATTTTGACTCATCAATTGATGCCTTAGCAAACAAACAAGTTAAGGACCTATTAGGAATTACATCTTTCATGTTAAAGCAGTATATGTTTTCTTTCCTAGGTACTCTTAACTGCACATATTTCTCATCAGGCATTTTAAAATCAGGAGACAACACCACACACTCAATTTTCCCAAAAAGTACCCAGTTTTTCTTATCACACATTTGAGAAACATTGAATAGATTGTACTTTAGTCCCTGTACCAAATAAACCTTCTCAAAATCCAGCTTTCCTGATAGTTCCTCTGCCAACTATTTTTCCTCCCTTTGGATCACTGCCAAAAGCCACATGACCTCCATCATTAGCTTCAAAATCCTCAAGGTTGCTCCTACCCATGTCATGTGCCCAGAGCAACCACTATCAAAAATTCCTTTGTCTTGTAGCTCCTCTTGTAGATTGCCCTGCACATGATTTTAAACAAGTTAGTTCCCTTTTGTGGACCTAAGCCAATACTGACTTGGGTCTGCCCTATGCATCAACATAATCGAATTTCTTTAGGTCCATTGATTCACTACTAGCATTATGCAAAACCTTGGTCTTAGGCTTTCATTGCCAGCTAGTTGAGGCCTTAACAACATAAAAATGGTTTCCAACCACTGTGTCAGTTATCACCTTTGCAATAGTTAAAAATTCTTTTGTTTTAGTGGTGATATTCTGCCTAGCAGTGGAAACTGTTTGCTTAGCAGTCGATACGTTTTGCTTAGCAGTGGTTGGAACACATTTGGGTGCAGCAGTGATTATAGATTTTGTTTTACCATTCCTCATTAGCACTGCTCTGGGAACCATATTTTTGTTAAGATGAGGAATTGTTTTCTTTGAAAAGTTTTGATGATTTATGATCGGTGCAAAACCGTCAAGTTATCTCACTCAAGCTAGCCACTTGTGAATGACCAACCGTAAGAAACTCAAAACAGTTCACACACCAAATGCAATTTAGATCAGAGGAATATAGGGGATTCCTGGGTCGTTAAGTCCCACGGAGGATGAATTGGTGTTAAACAACTTCAGATGATAAAATGATCACTAAGGATAGTGATCAGTAAGGATTTTGATAGATAATTACCTAAAGAAAAGATCTACAAATTACAGCGATTTAAATGCAAATTAAAAAAAATTAAAAAGTTAAAATATATTAAATAAACGCTATCACTATTTTTAAAATGATGAACGTTTAAAACCTAAAACGTACGTTTAAATAAAATTACGTAAACGTACAAAATAAAACGTGAGTTTTAAAGAAATAAAAGGCCTACAAATATGAAAATGATATTTTTACAATCCTAATAATAAAAGAAAATTATTTTTACAACTATTTATTTATTTATTATTAATTAAAAACTATTTATTAAGTATTTAAAATGCACTAAAATATAAGAAAATACAAAATTAGCTTAGAAAAATGAAATTAAAACTTAGAAAAATCTAAAATATGATAAAACTTATTTTAAAACTGAAAATATATTTTTTAGACTTTTTATGTATTTATTATTAATTTAATACTATTTAAAACTAATTAAAATGCTAAAAAATACTATTTAAACCAAGACAATTATGGAAAAATACTTTTTATGACTTTTATATTTATCTTAATCTAGGAAAATTGAAAACATATTTTTTTAAGTTTTTTCTGATTTATTTGTATTAAAAGCTATTTAAAAATGCCTAAAAACTAGTTTAAATAAGGAAAAATACTAAACAATGATGGAAAAATCTGAAACTTTCAGGAAAATGCTAAAATATTATTCTAAGTTTATAAAAAATATAAAAACATATGCTTATGTGGAGGAAAATGCAACTGCAATGGATTAGCTTATAAATAAGCACTTCAAAATAAGCTAAAAGCCACAAATGGACACCAAATTAACACATAAGCTAGGTTATGCTATATTAACTAAATACTAACCTATTCCAATCATCCTAAACTTCTGAATAGCAGTTTAAGCCAAAGATTAAGCAAATCAAAAACTAGCTTATTTCAGAAAATGGGACAACATGTTGGCTGATCTAAGAGTGGGGTCCACAGAGCTTAAGCTCAAAACCTTTACTGAAATGGATAGTCAGCTGGGTGGTGAGTGGAAAGGAACCAAGAACCACTAGTGGGGTCCACTGGTGTGGCCTGTGGGACCCACCAAAATGATGGTGATGCCCACTGTTGTGGTGGTGCAGGGGTGCACAGGGCATCTTTCAGAAAGGGGTCTCAAAAGAAGCTTAATAATAAGCACTATATAAGCTAAGTGAGAATGAACTACTATTTTTATAATTTAGTTGAGCAACTAAAGTTTACTATCCCAAAAGGATTTAAGCTAAATCTTAAAATTGAGTCCTACATAAAATTATTCATTTTATTCAAAAACTACATATAAGAAATTTGACTTTTTATAAAAATAAGCTAGTTTGACTATTATGAATTTATGATCTATTCTACTGACTTATTATGTTATTATAAGCTATGATAGGGTGAAATTAAGCTACTGTATCAAGGTATAAGCTAATATGATAAGATTTGCATTCTTAAATCTTAACAGTGAACTTCACATTAAGATTAGAAACTAACTTTGACTTTTTATCAAAAGAGGTCTAATTTTTATGGTTTAACTGAACTATTTGGACATAAGGTAACATGTATGAACTAGAAATCTCAACCAAAACAGCCTCTGAGTTAACAAACTCAGCAAATCCAAACACTAGTTTAAACTTTTCAAATAGCAATTTTAGCTATCAAACTCTATGCTATTTAAGCAGAGATGGAAACAAGTATAATACTAGGATCCTAAAACTATAATAACACTTAAATCAAACAATAACACAATCAAGTATGAGCATGAACATGAGCAGTTGAGTAGCAGTTTTGAGCATGAAACTTACAAGAGGTCCAGCCATTTTTTTAGCATTTTAACAGTAGGAAACCAACTCAAACATCAAATCAAACCCAAATAACTCTGATTCCACCCAATTTCCAGCTCTGCATCACTTACAGTCACATGAACTTGAGATTTTAAAATTGAAAATTGCATAAGATAAATTCGTACTTGGAATTTGAAATTGATTACTTAAAAAGCTTTATATTATACTGAGATTACATAAAAGAGTACTTGGAGGCTTAAACAAAGACTGGAATTTAGAAAGTAACTACAACGACATAAGGAAATTTAAATTACACTACTTGCCCCTCTTCCATGGCTCTTTTTCCATTTTTATTGATACTTTTAAGTTTCTTGTCGACATCTGATCATATCCAACCTCTTTGCAGCCCTTGGATCATTGAAAATTATCAAAACCGTCCACTTGGTGTTTTGGCGGGAAAGTCTTAGAAGCAGGTTTATGCATTAAATGAGGTAATGAGATGGCTTGCAAGGTGGAGGGGGGTTAGTACATATCTGGGGAGTTGGTGAAAGTGAGTGGACAGGTGGTAGTGAGCAGGTGGCAGGGAAGGAGTGGAAACAGGTGGAGAGGTAGGGGATGGTGAACAGTACTGGCGCGTGTTTTATTTTAAAAACACTGGGTCGGGTTTGGTTTTGGGCTTGGGGTATTTGGGCCACAGCTGGGTTTAGTTTGGATTTGGACTTGTGTTTTTAATAAAGGGTATCCGTTTGGTTTAGTAACTACACAAGGACCAAAGTTGTAATTCTTGAAAGTATAAGGACTAATCCTGTAACATTTCCAAAGTTATAATAAGGACTAAACCTGCCAAATATGGTTAGTACAAGGACAAATGTTTCATAAAATTCCATTTTTTATAAGTCCAAGGACCAAATATGTCAACTTTGAAATTCTAGGGACCCAACTTGTAATTTCTCCAAAGTTTATCATAAGGACCATTCTTGTCATTTATGAATAGTACAAGGTTAAAATTTGACAATTTTCACTTTTTAAATTAACCAAGGACTATATTTGACAATTTTCAAAGTTTAGGGACTAAAGTTGTCATTTTGTGATTTTTGAACTTTAAAGGGTTTGTTTTGACAACTTTTGAATCTCATGGACCTTAAATGACATTTTACAAGTTTTTGAATTACCAGGGACTAATTTTGACAACTTTTGTAACTTGGGGGACTAAAACTGCCAATTACGCAAAATTGATACGTTTTTCACCAGATTTTGATGTTTTTGCATTTAAAACACATAAAACACTTGTTTGTGATATTTTCATCATTTTGATGCATTTCTAAGTGTTTTCAGATGTTTTTGGCATTCTAAATAGTACAAAAATGATGAGTTTTTAGACACTCATCAATCCCCCACACTAAGATATTGCTAGTCCCTAGCAATGATTTGAGAAAATTAATGGATTTTATCTCTTTACCAAAAGCCATTACTTCTGGAGTAGCCAATTGTTTTAGTTCAAGTAAGAACCTTGGTACAATGATAACCAAATGATTTTGAGCAAATCATAAGCTTTCAACGGATTTGATTTGTCTTTACCAGAAGCCGTTTGCTTCTGGACTAGCCAACTCTTAGATAAATTATCAATATTATCTTTGGTGAGTCGATTACCAATTATGGATTTCCAACTGCCTTTACCACAAGCCATAAACTTGCGGGCTAGCCAACTCTTCACTAGTTTAAAGATATGGTGAGTTGAACACCATACAATTTTGGGCAAATTGCAAGCCATAAACGGATTTGAGATATCTTTACCAAGAGCCGTTTGCTCCTGGATTAGCCAATCCTTATGTGGGTTAGACATGGTGGACTGATTACCATTTGTTGTGTTTAGTACATAGTACTTCCACTAAATAAAAAATTTTAAAATTTGGCCATTTTGGGGGAAAAAGGGACTAAAAGGGTACATTTATTATCAAATTCGCCAGAATTTCCCCCCCCCCCCCCCCCCACACTTAGAAATGAATATTGTCCTCAATATTCAAAGTACCGGCTATTATGTCGAATCCTCGAACGTAAAAAGATAACATTACTAGCCAAGTGTAGAAACACAACAATTATTCTTTTTTTAAATATTTACAATTTTCATGCATTTTTTAGATCTATATACAACATGTGGGGCATCTCCCCCACACTTAGGTGGTACACACGGGTGAAAACCCATGTTTAATCTACTGTTTTTGATTACCGAGTCGCTAGCTTGACTCGACCCCGAATTAATTTGTTCATGGGGAAGTAAGTGGAAGAACAATCTCCATCGGACTTTCATTCAAGATGTTTGTATAAACATTGAAATATATGAAAGTTCCACACCGATGAGATATACATAGAACCGGCTCAAAAATGATAATTGAAAATGCCGGGGTCAAAGATAATGTCTTCATTCCCGAAGGAGTGAAGAACAGGAGAAGCTACGGGATAGGTGAAGAAGAGAAAGAAAGTCATGATAATAATCTTGACTAACGCATCATCATCAGAAAGGGAATTCATGATAGCATGAATTTCATCTTTTAAGCTCAATTGGTCTAGACATATCCCGGGTGTGTCTAGATCAAAGTAGAAGTTATCATACTCCGGTAGAGATATGATATGAGTGAGTTCACAGGAGAACTCCTCAAAGGAAAATGATTCATATTCGGGATTGATTTGAGTGAGTTCACTGGGGAACTCCTCAAAAGTGAATGATTCATAATCGGGGAGAGAATTATGAGAATGAGAAGTGGTAATACCACTAATCTTCTCTCCCATATGATCAAAATGGAACGTTTGCAATTCGGGAATAGAATCATTGAACAAAAGTTCACTATCCTCAAAGGGGATAGGATATGAAGTAGGCTTTTCATCAAAAGCCTCGATTCTAGAAATGAGAATATTAACATTCAATAATGTAAGACGAAGAGCTTCGTCTTGGATTATTTCTTCATCATTCTCTTCTCCTAAGCTGACAAGCTCAGAAGGTAATTCTTCCATATAACTGATGTCTCCACAAGATAACGAATCATCATCATTAGAATCGGAGAACATCTCAACATGATCTTTTGGGAAGACAAGAGGAGGAGGGATATCACACACATGGTCAAAAGTTCCCTGTGATTCTCTCAGGATTGGGACAAGGTCCTCAACACTAGACTTTATGAATTCGTCCGATTCCTTTTCAGGAACAGTGTCAAGATGCTCGTCCCCCATGTTCAGAGAGCGAGTGGGAGCTTCGGGTGTGATGGCAGTTACATGAGAATGAGTCTCAACTGCTGGAATATCCACTGATGAACTTGATGAATCTTCAAGTGTATCCTCATCATCACTGTCATCAGGAATAAAACGAAATTGAGAGCTAGACCTGGCTGCTTTTTCTTTTGCAATTAATTCCCTAATAGATTTTTCAAAAGCAATTTAGGAATTTATTTTAGCAGCCTGCTCTTCAGCTAGCAATTCTTCCATGGATTTCTCATGTGAATTTTGAATGATGGGACATTGTGGGAGTGGAGATTTGTCAAAATCGGAAGGTTGACATTGATAATCATCATGAGGACCCCCACAATATACACAAGAAAAACTGGGAACATTATGAAATGTTGTCTTACTCAACTCCTCAGTTCTTTTCACTGACTCCAGAAGCTCTAGATAAGTGTCTTGTTGAGTTTGCTGAGGAGTTTGAGTTATTTGGCACTGTGGAGGTTGGTCGTGATATGGATAGTCATAATTGTTACAAGGAAATGGATTCCCTGTTTGACAATCAGAGCTGAAATGGGGACCTCCACAGTTCTCACAACAGTAAAACTGTTGAGCCTGGATTGGTGAATCATATGGATATTGGTCATAACCAAAGTTCTGAGCATCACTGGAAAACTGTTCATAAACAATCGTGTTTCCGGATTGACATTCAAATCCTTGGTGAGGACCTCCACAAAATTCACAGCAGTATTGTTGATTATATGAAGATAAGTCGGGCTGTGGTGGGTAATTGGAAAAATTTGAGGGGTCGTTAAATGAGTTCGGATTAGGATCATAATTAAATGAATTCCTCGAACCACAAAACAAACAACTCCCGTTATGAATATCATTACCACACTGTACACACGTACACCAGCGACATGGTGAACCAAAAAGAGGCTCACCACAACCGACACAAGGAATAAACGATTCTATTTGAGAGTTATGAGAAGGAATCAGTTCATTCAAAGAATCAACAAAACCAACATGGTGATCTGAATGACTAATAAGACTCAAAGAACATTTTGAAAAATCCGGAGGTGGGACAAGTGGTGTGCTCTGAGAGCTAGCAATTTCCACCACTTCCGTTATGGTCTCTGGTTCTGGTTCTTGAGAAACGTGAAGATTAGGCAAGTCATTCTTGCTAGTCACCGGTCTAAATTCTGCATGTTTGCTTTTAACCGTAAATCGTGAAAGTGTAGGATCAATTTTAGACGGCTTAGGAGCAATCGAGGGGTTAGATCTTTGGATAACCGTAGGTTGGACGTATTTAGCACCTCCATTATTAGAGGGAAGTACCTGGTCCTTTGTCACCCCGGTTTCTCGTTCTATTTCCCTACGCAGAATCAATGGATCATCACGAACAACACGAATTCTTGACATTTGTGATAAAATAGGAAGTTTTTCAACTTCGTTCCAGAATTCGTCGTAGTCGAGAGATTCCATGAGAATAGAAGAAGTTAGAATCAAATGAATAGAGGGTAAAGGAATAAAGAATCAAAAAGGGTAAGAGGGTAAAGATGAATATTTTTGGATTTTTTGGATAAACATTTTGAAAAAACAAAGAATGAAAATATTTTTGGCGTTATTAACACTTTAGGAAAAGTGTTAATGAACTTTTTGATTTTGATTAACTTTACAAAAACTGTTTACAAACGGTGGTATATGTGCAAGTACGGGTTTGAAAAATGCTTAGAACACGCTTACAGCCTCCCCGGCAGCGGCGCCAAAATTTGATCGGTGCAAAACCGTCAAGTTATCTCACTCAAGCTAGCCACTTGTGAATGACCAACCGTAAGAAACTCAAAACAGTTCACACACCAAATGCAATTTAGATCAGAGGAATATAGGGGATTCCTGGGTCGTTAAGTCCCACGGAGGATGAATTGGTGTTAAACAACTTCAGATGATAGAATGATCACTAAGGATAGTGATCAGTAAGGATTTTGATAGATAATTACCTAAAGAAAAGATCTACAAATTACAGCGATTTAAATGCAAATTAAAAGAAATTAAAAAGTTAAAATATATTAAATAAACGCTATCACTATTTTTAAAATGATGAACGTTTAAAACCTAAAACGTACGTTTAAATAAAATTACGTAAACGTACAAAATAAAACGTGAGTTTTAAAGAAATAAAAGGCCTACAAATATGAAAATGATATTCTTACAATCCTAATAATAAAAGAAAATTATTAGAAAAAAGAAAATTATTTTTACAACTATTTATTTATTTATTATTAATTAAAAACTATTTATTAAGTATTTAAAATGCACTAAAATATAAGAAAATACAAAATTAGCTTAGAAAAATGAAATTAAAACTTAGAAAAATCTAAAATATGATAAAACTTATTTTAAAACTGAAAATATATTTTTTAGACTTTTTATTTATTTATTATTAATTTAATACTATTTAAAACTAATTAAAATGCTAAAAAATACTATTTAAACCAAGACAATTATGGAAAAATACTTTTTATGACTTTTATATTTATCTTAATCTAGGAAAATTGAAAACATATTTTTTTAAGTTTTTTCTGATTTATTTGTATTAAAAGCTATTTAAAAATGCCTAAAAACTAGTTTAAATAAGGAAAAATACTAAACAATGATGGAAAAATCTGAAACTTTCAGGAAAATGCTAAAATATTATTCTAAGTTTATAAAAAATATAAAAACATATGCTTATGTGGAGGAAAATGCAACTGCAATGGATTAGCTTATAAATAAGCACTTCAAAATAAGCTAAAAGCCACAAATGGACACCAAATTAACACATAAGCTAGGTTATGCTATATTAACTAAATACTAACCTATTCCAATCATCCTAAACTTCTGAAAAGTAGTTTAAGCCAAAGATTAAGCAAATCAAAAACTAGCTTATTTCAGAAAATGGGACAACATGTTGGCTGATCTAAGAGTGGGGTCCACAGAGCTTAAGCTCAAAACCTTTACTGAAATGGATAGTCAGCTGGGTGGTGAGTGGAAAGGAACCAAGAACCACCAGTGGGGTCCACTGGTGTGGCCTGTGGGACCCACCAAAATGATGGTGATGCCCACTGTTGTGGTGGTGCAGGGGTGCACAGGGCATCTTTCAGAAAGGGGTCTCAAAAGAAGCTTAATAATAAGCACTATATAAGCTAAGTGAGAATGAACTACTATTTTTATAATTTAGTTGAGCAACTAAAGTTTACTATCCCAAAAGGATTTAAGCTAAATCTTAAAATTGAGTCCTACATAAAATTATTCATTTTATTCAAAAACTGCATATAAGAAATTTGACTTTTTATAAAAATAAGCTAGTTTGACTATTATGAATTTATGATCTATTCTACTGACTTATTATGTTATTATAAGCTATGATAGGGTGAAATTAAGCTACTGTATCAAGGTATAAGCTAATATGATAAGATTTGCATTCTTAAATCTTAACAGTGAACTTCACATTAAGATTAGAAACTAACTTTGACTTTTTATCAAAAGAGGTCTAATTTTTATGGTTTAACTGAACTATTTGGACATAAGGTAACATGTATGAACTAGAAATCTCAACCAAAACAGCCTCTGAGTTAACAAACTCAGCAAATCCAAACACTAGTTTAAACTTTTCAAATAGCAATTTTAGCTATCAAACTCTATGCTATTTAAGCAGAGATGGAAACAAGTATAATACTAGGATCCTAAAACTATAATAACACTTAAATCAAACAATAACACAATCAAGTATGAGCATGAACATGAGCAGTTGAGTAGCAGTTTTGAGCATGAAACTTACAAGAGGTCCAGCCATTTTTTTAGCATTTTAACAGTAGGAAACCAACTCAAACATCAAATCAAACCCAAATAACTCTGATTCCACCCAATTTCCAGCTCTGCATCACTTACAGTCACATGAACTTGAGATTTTAAAATTGAAAATTGCATAAGATAAATTCGTACTTGGAATTTGAAATTGATTACTTAAAAAGCTTTATATTATACTGAGATTACATAAAAGAGTACTTGGAGGCTTAAACAAAGACTGGAATTTAGAAAGTAACTACAACGACATAAGGAAATTTAAATTACACTACTTGCCCCTCTTCCTTGGCTCTTTTTCCATTTATATTGATACTTTTAAGTTTCTTGTCGACATCTGATCATATCCCACCTCTTTGCAGCCCTTGGATCATTGAAAATTATCAAAACCGTCCACTTGGTGTTTTGGCGGGAAAGTATTAGAAGCAGGTTTATGCATTAAATGAGGTAATGAGTTGGCTTGCACGGTGGAGGGGGGTTAGTACATATCTGGGGAGTTGGTGAAAGTGAGTGGACAGGTGGTAGTGAGCAGGTGGCAGGGAAGGAGTGGAAACAGGTGGAGAGGTAGGGGATGGTGAACAGTACTGGCGCGTGTTTTATTTTAAAAACACTGGGTCGGGTTTGGTTTTGGGCTTGGGGTATTTGGGCCACAGCTGGGTTTAGTTTGGATTTGGACTTGTGTTTTTAATAAAGGGTATCCGTTTGGTTTAGTAACTACACAAGGACCAAAGTTGTAATTCTTGAAAGTATAAGGACTGATCCTGTAACATTTCCAAAGTTATAATAAGGACTAAACCTGCCAAATATGGTTAGTACAAGGACAAATGTTTCATAAAATTCCATTTTTTATAAGTCCAAGGACCAAATATGTCAACTTTGAAATTCTAGGGACCCAACTTGTAATTTCTCCAAAGTTTATCATAAGGACCATTCTTGTCATTTATGAATAGTACAAGGTTAAAATTTGACAATTTTCACTTTTTAAATTAACCAAGGACTATATTTGACAATTTTCAAAGTTTAGGGACTAAAGTTGTCATTTTGTGATTTTTGAACTTTAAAGGGTTTGTTTTGACAACTTTTGAATCTCATGGACCTTAAATGACATTTTACAAGTTTTTGAATTAACAGGGACTAATTTTGACAACTTTTGTAACTTGGGGGACTAAAACTGCCAATTATGCAAAATTGATACGTTTTTCACCAGATTTTGATGTTTTTGCATTTAAAACACATAAAACACTTGTTTGTGATATTTTCATCATTTTGATGCATTTCTAAGTGTTTTCAGATGTTTTTGGCATTCTAAATAGTACAAAAATGATGAGTTTTTAGACACTCATCAATTTACCCTCCTCCAATGGTTCCAAACTTGTGGTTGGTTTTTATAACAATTTCTCTATAGATGCTCAAAACTACCACATTTAAAACAAGCCTTCTTGACACATTGAAACTCATCTCCTAATCTGTTTGAAATTAGGCCATTGAAGTTTCTCAGATTACCCCTAGGTATGTATCTTTTCATCTGTTCCCTAGGTATCTCATTATAGTCTACCACTTTCCTAGAAATTGGTGCTCCAAATCTAGGTATAAGGTTGGCTTTTTTAGAATCAACAGGCTTAACATTTTCTAACTTCTCAGACTGTGTTGATTCAGACCTATCTTCCTCAGAATCTGATTCCCAATCCTCAATAATTGGACCATCAGATGACTTATCAGAACCTATCTTAGGTGATTCAGTCTTACTAATCTCTCCTACAGGTTTGTTGAAACTGAATTCACTACTAAATGACAGTTCTTTTATTGGTGGTGCATGTTTCACAAGAGAGGGTGGTGGCATATTGTTGTAACCTAGGCCAGTACCATCTTTGAACAATTTTTGTCCAATTGGCTTATTTACTAAATCAGAAGCATATTGTGTTTTAGCAACCCTAACAACATGTTTTTCTTTTTCTTCAAGAGCTTCTTGTTTTACACTTTCTGCTTCTTCTAGTTTCTGTTTAAGCACTTTAATTTCTCTGTCCTTAAGATCAATTTCACCACCTAGTATGTTAATCTTATCTACATACTCAAACTCACATTTAATACATAATTTAAGTTTCTCTTCAACACTCTCAAGACCAACTTTATATCCTAAGTTATCTAATGCAAGTCTTTCTACCTCTTTTCTTAGACTCTCATTAATTGCTTTAAGAGATTCTAAATTATCTTGACACGATTTAAATGAACAAGTAGAATTATTTGACTCATTAGATACCTCAGAGTCTGAACCAGAAGATGATGCATATGCCATGAGAGCAAAGTTATGCTCTTTGGAAGCTTCACTAGCAAGAAAAGCTGCATTAGGACCTTCTTCAATTTGATCACTCCAGTCATAATCTCCCAATCCATTCTGAGCAACCAATGCTGAAGAAGGCTTTGGATCTTTAGTAGCCTTCTTGTAGTCTTCACCAATCCTCTTGGGAGCTCTACATTCCCTAGAAAAATGTCCCTTCTTCTTGCAGTTGTAACACTCCATCTTGCTTTTGTCAAACCCAGCTCTCCTTTGTCCATCATACTTGACTTGCCTGCCTGTTCTCCTTAGAAATCTCCTAGCTTGCAATGTCAACATTGCCATTTTCCACTGAAGATTGATTTCATCAAGATCATCAGGATCAATTTGATCCAAATCTTGATTCAACATAGTGACACTAGTTGTTAAATCAGCCAGAAAAGCACATATGGCTCCATCACTAACATTATCACTAACAGTGGTATTATTAGCAATAGCAGTGGAAATTTCATAAGCAGCAGTGGATGCTTCTTGAGAACCCTTGTGGTTTGTAGAAACAAAAGCAATGTTTTGAGTAGATGAAGATGAACCAGCAATGTTCTTTTCAGACTCATAAACCTTCAAGTTGTTGTAGAGATTGTCCAGAGTCATCTTCTCAAAGTCATCCTTGTTCCTCCACACAACAGTATGCACAGCCCATTCTGGTGATAAACTTCTGATGAACTTGAGATTGATATCTTCTTGAGCAACTTTGTAGTCCACCAATTTTAGATGAGTGATTAGTTTTTGCAATCTGTTATAGGTGCCATCTAGACTTTCTCCACTCAGTGCAGTGAAGTTTTCAAGCTGATGCTTGAGCATGTTCTTCCTTGATTTTCTGGTAGCTTCATTACCAGCAAACCTTGTTTCAATGGCATCCATTAACTCCTTAGCAGTCTCATATTTTTCAAAATCCAAATCATACTCATTAGGTATTCCTATACTGAGAATATTGTGAGCTTTAATCTCCAACTTTCTCTAGGCCTTGTCAGTTTGACTCTTAATTGCAACAGGTTTTCCATCGGGACCCATGGTTGGTAGCTTATCACCCTGCTCAACAACATCCCAGATGTTGTAATCAATCATGCGAATGTATTGCCTCATTCGCATTCTCCAAACTTGATACTCACCCTGCTTCAACATGGGTACCTTTGATGCAGTAAGCATATGAGTTTCGTCAGACATCTTTATTCTTCTTGAATTAAAGTTAACTAGACTTCTTCTTGATCACAGTTTCTAGATCACAATCTTTGATACCACTTGTTGATCGCAGTTGAGCAAACGATCCTTATAGGAACTGACTTAACAATAACTTGTTAAATACTACGCGGAATATAATATTTAACTTTAAGAAGAAGAACAGTAATAACACTTAAACACCTCAATTATATTAATAACGAATACTCTAAACAGTATTAGGGTTTTACAACCTTGAAGTGTATCGACCTTAGATATATCAAACACCCGTATATCTAATCTAACCCAGGACCTCCTTTTATAGGCTAAGGAGTCCTTTACAAGATACAATACGTAACCTACAAGATAAATATCTTTTTCATATTTATCTAATACAAAATATTAAACCGACTAAACAGACTAGCAGTGGTTACAATACATTAGCTGTGGTTATACAATACTACTAGACATGGTTTAACTCTAGCAGTGGATTCCTTCTTCTAGCCGTGGTTTCTTTTGCACTAGCAGTGGTTCCATACTTAGTATAATTCTTCTCAGTGGAACCTAAAACCCAACAGAAGACTTGCCAGCAACTTTTGGTTCAAGTCTTCTTGTTTAGTCACCACTCCCACAAGCTCTAGTTGGCTTACAAGCTTCTGCAACCTATTACAAATCTCATCAAGAGTTTCACCACTTGAAACAGAGAAATTTGCATATTGCTGTTTGAGATAATTCTTCATGTTCTTCTTAGTAGCCTCATTCCCTCCAAACTTTTTCTACTAAGCATCCATCAATAGCTTAGCATCCTTGATGGAATTATATGACAACTGACATTCATCAGGAATGGCCATCAAAAGAATAGTTCTGGCCTTGATCTCGAGTCTCCTTTGGATATGTCCTCTGTAGCAGTGAGTGGAATAACTTTCCATCTGTTCGAGTGCTTAAAACAGTATTGCCAGTTTCAATGATCTCCCAGAGACCAATATCAATCATCTGAATGTGTTTTTCTATTCTCATCTTCCACATCTTCATACTCATCAGGCTTGAGCATGGGTACCCTGTTATGCGCCAAAGCGTGTGTAGAGTCCATCTTTCACAGTTTTCAGTAGTATTCTTCTAGGTATAACAGCTTCTTGATCACACAAGCTCTGATACTACTTGTTGATCCCAGTTTACCTTGTAAATATAGATCTTGTTTAGCATCTGTTAAGAAACTGTTTGATTCACAAAGTATCACGCGGAATATAATACTTGATGAATAAAAAGAACACAATGATTAAACAACCAAAAGCTTCAATATTATAAGAATAATAATACGAGTGATCTTAATATCACTAGGGTTTACAACCTTGAAGCCGCCTTAAACTTATATCTAAACAAATGACATAGGATCCCCTTTTATAGATTAAGGAGTCCTAGTCAATTACAATGACTTCCTATACAATGTATATAACAATCGTATCTTTTCTATGTTTATCTAATCCTACATTATAGGTACACATCATTCCATAAATACAAACAAACTCTAAGACTCCAGCAGTAGTTTGAAATACATTAGCAGTAGTTATCTTTACTCTGGCAGTTTTTAGTCTTCAGCAGTAGAAACTTCATACCGGCAGTAGTTTCTCTTAGTCTAGTAGTAGTTACTACTTAGCGTATTCCTTTGATCTTTTCCAGTAACACCTAGCAGTAGATAGAATACAGTAGCAGCAGTTTCAATCATACTGGCAGTAGTTAAGACTTAAAACATTTCTTCAGAAAATCCATAAGCAGCTGATTCTTCCAAGAGCAGCAGTATCCTTAAAACCTAAGAATATTAAACTAATTCCATAACCAATTGAACCATTTACAACAAAAAATGGGTATGATTACACTTAATCCAAATGCTCTTTTATCTTTGACCATAAACACTTAAACATACTTTAACATATCATTTGACCAACGATTCCTTATGACAAACTTGACATACGATTTGGCACTCGACTACACTTTACATACCATTGTAGGACCAACAGGGGTACAACATTGATTGAGCTTGGTATTCTACCTAGCTCCTACGTTCTTACCAAGACCTTCTAACATCCACACGCTTAGCCCTTATTCTTTAGTTCCAAGCATTACCTTTCCTTCACATTTAAACCTACAAAATGTTAGACACTTAAACCGTAAGCATAAAGCTTAGTAAGTAAAATGGATATAATTTAACATCATACATCAAACATACATTACGCATCATAACCATCCTTCCATTACAACATTAATCATAAAACATACCTTAATCCAACATTAAGCTTCACGATTCACACCCTAATCAAATCCACCCTATTATATTATTCATTTGCTACTTATACCAAACTAGCCTTACGATCTATTTTCACATAAGCACATACAATCAAGTCATCCCATAACTTTAACATAAACAACATATAACACATAATGTAATGAATCTATATAACATTAACTTATAATCGGTTTACTTACCTTGATTCTAAGCTAATGATATCAACTAGAATCATCATCATTAACACCATCATTAGCCTCTTCTTCACATCCTAGGTCAATTATCATAATCATAAACACTTAATAATCATAATTAAATAACTATGGAAATGGTTTATATAACCATAACCCATCCCTTACCCACCTCTAATCATCAAATAATCATATCTTGATTATATGATGATCAATCCATAAATTACTAACTTTGACCCATTAAAACTTAATCCATAATCATCATAACTTCCTAAAATTATTTTTTTACCCAATTCTCAAATTAGGGTTCATAAGTGCTAACCTCTCAATTCACTAATTAAGCACAATAGTTAAGTTACTTACTTGTAGGGATGATTGTTGGGCACAATACTTTGGATTGGAACACTTAAACACCATCAATTTATCATTAAGCTTTATCTTATTTCCCTCATTTTCTCCATTTCACAACATATACACACATGCACTCAAACATTCTGGAACTCTTGTGAAGATAAGAGAAATATCCAAACATTAGTAGGTGGTGAGTTTGCCTAATTAGCATATTAGGTCCCTCAAGTTCCTTTCTTTTTATATTAGCCACAATAACTTTATAACGTATTTACTATATGACAACATTAGTCCCTTAAGTCGATCTTTCATATGAATGTGGCACATCATACTTTCTATAGCCATTTACATAATATATTTAGTACCATTAATTTGACTATCGGGTTCGATTAACCAATCACGTAAGTCCTTAGAACTTATAAAAGTCATACTCAATTATTCAAATGGCATTCATGTAATAAGATACTTAGGCCAGTTTTTAGGGTGTTATAATATGTTGTTACATATATAGATGATGTCTCTAGATTTTGTTATGTTTATCTATTGCATTCTAAAGATGAAGCCTTAAATAAATTTAAAATCTATAAACCAAAGTAAAGTTACAACAAAATAGTTTAATTAAAACTTTACGCACGGATAGAGGTGGTGAATATTGTGATCCTAATTATTTCCAATATGTAGGAATCATTCATTAAACAACGGATCTTTATACACCACAAAAAAATGGTGTGTCTAAAAGGAAAAATAGAGCTTTGAAGGAAATGGTTAATTCTATGTTATCCTACTCGGGATTGAGTGAAGGATTTTGGGGAGAGGCCATGTTAACGGCTTGTAATTTGCTAAATAGGGTTCCTAACAAAAATAAGAAGATTTCCCCACATGAACTTTGGTATAAGAAACAACCCAACTTGTCTTATTTGCGATTTTGGAGTTGTAGGGTGGTCGTTAGACTTCCAGAACCCAAAAGGAAAAATGTGGTTAAAAAGGGTATTGATTGCATCTTTATTTGATATGCCGAGCATTATAAAGCATACAGGTTCTATGTTATTGAACCTAATGATTCTGTATCAGTTAATTCAGTTATAGAATCAAGAGATGAAATATTTAATGAGAATCGATTCTCTTCAATACCTAGACCAAAGGACATATCATCTATCTCAACAGGAACTCAAGGTGGAGACCTATTAGGTGAAACTCCAAATGAGATTCCTGAACCTCGAAGAAGTAACAGAGCTCGGGTAGCTAAATCATATGGCTCTGATTTGCAGCTATATTTAGTTGAGGGATCAAGAGATGAGATTGGAACTTAATATTCTTACTATTATAGTATAGAAGAGGATCCAAAGACCTTTGATGAAGCAATGAAATACTAGGATGTTGGTTTTTGAAAAGAAGCAATTGATTATGATATACGATCAATAAAGGAAAATAATACATGGGTCTTATCTGACCTACTACCTGGTTGTAAACCTTTAAGGTGCAAATGAATCTTCAAAAGGAAGATGAAAGTTGATGGAACTATTGATAAGTTTAAAGCTCGATTGGTAATCCAAGGCTTTAGACAAAAGGAGGGGATCGATTACTTCGATACCTATGCACCAGTTTCTCGTATCACCAGTTTCTCGTATCTCCACTATCAGATTGTTGATAGCATTAACATCTACTCAAAATATAGTGATCCATCAAATGGATGTCAAAATAACATTTTTAAATGGTGATTTGGAAGAGGAGGTATACATGAAGAAAACATAAGGATTTGTTATGCCAGGTAATGAGCATAAATTGTGTACGTTAATTTAATTGTTGTATGGACTCAAACAAGCTCCTAAGCAGTGGCATCAAAAGTTTGATGAGGTTGTTTTGTCTAATGGATTTGTGTTAAATCAATTGGACAAGTTACAGCAAATTTGATGAATCTGGTAAAGGTGTCATCATTTGTTTAGATGTTGATGACATGTTGATTTTTGGTACTGATAAAAAACAATTTGATAAACTAAAGAGTTTTTGTCATCAAATTTCTCTATGAAAGATACGAGGGAGGCGGATGTGATTCTTGGAATAAGAATTGAATGTGAGAACAAGGGTCTTACGATTACACAATCTCACTACATTGAGAAAATTCTCAAGAAGTTTAATTGTGAAGGTTGTGGTCCAATTAGCACTCCCATGGAAGCAGGTATTAAACTAATACCCCACGAGGGTAAACCTGTGAATCAACTTGAATATTCTAGGGCTTTTGGAAGCTTGATGTATGCTATGACAAGCACAAGGCCGGATATTGCTTATGTTGTTGGTAAACTGAGTAGATTTACTAGTAACCCTAGTAATCATCATTGGGAAGCAATAATTAGAGTATTCAGGTACTTAAAGAAGATAATGAAATATGGTTTGTCTTATGTCAGTTTTACTTCAGTTATTGAAGGTTATTCTGATGCAAGTTGGATAACCAATAGTGAAGATCATACTTCTACTAGTGGTTGGGTATTATTGCTAGGTGGAGGTGCCACTTCATGGGCTTCTAAGAAGAAAACTTGCATTGCTGATTCGACAATGTAAAGTGAATTTGTAGCTTTAGTTGCTGCTGGAAAGGAAGCAGAATGGTTAAGGAACCTTATCTATGAGATACTTTTGTGGCCCAAACCAATATCTCCTATTTCTATACATTGTGATAGTGTTGCCACTTTCACTAAAGCATATAGCCAAATTTAGAATGGAAAGTCTAGACACTTAGGTATTAGACACAACAAGGTTCGTGAGTTAATTACGAATGGAGTGATTTTCGTGGATTTTGTCCATTCTCAACAGAACTTGGCGGATCACTTGACTAAGGGATTAGCCAGAGACTTAGTGCACAAGTCGGCTATCGGGATGGGATTAGGGTCCATTTAAATCTATAACTGTGAGATACCCAATTCCCTTCTAATACAATGTTAAAAGATTAATTTAATGTGGAAAGCTTACAATTAAATATTGGAACACATCGTATCATCCCAAGGTATGTGTTCAAACTGCAAGTAGGTTAGGTTGAAGTTTATCTTTTTAATAATTCTTTTGAAAAATTGCATTGCAGGTGCAAGACTAAAGGAACTACCTATGTGAGCATGGAGTGTCGCCGCTTTAAGAAGCTAGGACTTAGCTTTCTATATGCTCATGAAAGATATGGACACAAGGCTTTGTAATAGTGTCAAGTACATGTACATTAGAAACTTGTAGAGACTTATGTGTATATTATCTATTCAAACGAGTTGATGTGTTAAATCCATGGGACATTCTCGAATATTTGGAATGCGTAATAAACTATGTGAAAATTCAATCTCTAATTTTTATTTATGCATGAGTTTGGTTTGTTTTGTTTATTTTAGTAGATCAAGGATTACACTAAAATGGGGGAGGAATGTTGGTGCTTTTAGTGTCATCACTTATATTTTATGTAATTGTGATTTACTTGAGATCAATGGCGTAATCAGTTTTAGCTTACACTCGCGTTAGGAGGTGAGGAGTGCACACTCGTTATAGCTAGCTTGATGCCTTCACGAACAAAGAGTGGGGGTCAAGGGGACCGCACCCCCTTGCGGGGTCAAGGAGTTGAGCCCCTTGCTGGGGTCTTTTGGGTTTCGGGTATTATCTGTTTTTCTTTCCAAACGGTTTTTCGCACCAAAAGTCACACCTTTTCCCCAACAGTCATGACCCTTCCTGCCAACCGATTTTAACTAACTTTCGGTTATGTATTTCATTGTATATTGATCTCTTCCATAACAGAACAGATACAACAACTTTTTGTGTATCGCTTTGATTTCTCGTGCCTTAGAAACAAAGTGTAGTTCTCTGAATTGTCCAATTGGGGATTTCGTGATACCCGAGACATATAAGGTCGAAATACTTCAATCTGAAAGTGATCTCAACACGATTCAAAGAATATATCAGGATTATTACCACTCACACACACCCAAATTCTAACAAGAAATACATCCAAATCACCTCTGATATATATATGGAGCATCCATATTTGCCCAAGTATTGTTGAAGAAAAAGCATGTGGCTTTGAAATGAACACGAACCCAACAAGAACCCAACAACAGACTCATTCACAACACATATACCTCTAGCAAAACAGATCACTATATATTTCTTCTTTTGAACCATAAAATATTTCTTGTTAAGTCAATTTTGGGAAGGTATATCGTAACTTGCCAAACTAAACCTTGAATAAAACTTTCGTATGTGCCCATCTCGTTTGGAGACATCTTCATGTTAATTATGAGTTTACTTAAAGATTTGGTAGGCCTTGCAATAACTTGGACCAAAGCGTCAAGACCCTCGGACAAATCGTCTACAAGATCACATTGTGGAAGGTCCGCCCAGAATCTCCAACTACACCAGTACACTTATATTTTCCTCTTTTTCTTTTGAGAATGCATGCAGGATTCGACCATTGTTAGAGATTGTTGCTTCCGTCTTCCCTTTAGCGTTTCTAAATGTTTTTCTCAACAATGTTAGAGATTGTTGCTTTCGTCTTCCCTTTAGAGATTGTTACTATGATGGATGAATGATTAAAGGTAAAAAGGGTGTGTTTAAAGTTTATTTACGTAGTTTTTACTACTCCGTATTAAACAGCTTTTACATATTATGAACTGAAACTTCATATCTAATGTAAATGTAACGTGTTATTTTCGGGTAAAATGTTGAAAGCCTCATTTACCTCTCAAAATATGCTTATTTTGCTTGCAGTTACAAGTATTTGCTTTGCCACATGGTTCAAAACGTTTCTCAGTTTATTTACAACCTCTAGCGTCCAACCAATCTTAAAGTACTTGTCGTTCAAATATCATATTGCATATGAACAACAACACCTACGTATTGTATTTAGCAACAAAATGCATAGGGAGTACTATACAAACAGATCCAGATTCATATGTATTAACCACATAAATGGAGCTGTAATTACAAGATATATTAAGTGATATATACACCTCCATGACTGCTAATCCACTATCATATTCATGAAATATCAAGAGAAAGTAGTATACAAAACCAATACAAAACAATGCAAGTACATCTATCCAAAACGGAGTATTGATCATATATAACTTTCTAGAGGTGAACTTTCTAGTGAATCTCTCCTTTTTCTCCTTCTTGAACATCACACTCTTTTCCAATTTGGTATAAGCATATATCACCACTTGATCTTTGTGTTGCATGTACATATGTTGGGTTATCTTCTTGTGCGAGGAACCACAGCTATCACTTGTGAAGTTTACATGACTCCATCACGATCACCTGCATTACTACTTATTGTGATTAAGGTAGGTGGCCAGCCCTTCAAATTTCTTGATGACTAATAAAGCGAAATGAATTATTGCATTTCACTCAAGTCAGTTTTAAGAAAGATTAGTCCCAACTCTTTTATTAAACTTCATAACTGTCAAGGAAAGGGGTTCAAGGTTTTACTCGACTTTCAGTTTAGTTAGAGAATGGAGACCCAAATGGATTGAGACTTATATATACAAAGGCTGCAAAAAATTCACCACTTTAATATAGCATGACCAATCTCCAACCTAAATTTTTCATTTTATTAGCTAATCAACGATGAATAAAATGAAAAACATGTGAATGACAAGAATATTAGTAAAAGTGTCAATTTTGATCGACTAACTTATGTGTAATCGGGTGATTTGGATTCAAACTCGCTGAAAGTTACCATGTATTTTCAATACATCCATTTAATTCAAAAAGTTGTAACACTATTGGAAATTTGGAATAATATAAATCTTATTTGACACATTGCTTTCTGATAATACCCGTTACCCAGCCCACCTGACCAGTCCATTTTTCCATCGCTGCAACTAGCAACTACGAGCATACAGGTTACGTCAGCTTGGAAATTGTAAGAAAATGAATACAAATTTCAAGGGACATTCCAAAATGGATAATGTTGGACTTTCATGTGTGGGATAAGTTATCAAGTACTCGTAAAAGATTGTTTCTTTAGCATTAATTGAATGAGGTTCATCAAAATATATTACCTTTTGCGTTTGCTCTTCAAGACCGTAGAAGATGAAGGATTACTGTGCCAGTTGCGTTTCCTCTGATTAATAAACCAATTGTTTATCTGCTTCAATTGCAGGCCTGTTTCCTGAACTAACCGTGCCTTGTCTTCTTCCTACACGTAAAAGTGAGATAAAAACTCAGATAAATATGTAGTATTCACTGATATCAAGGTTATGTAGTTTTTAGATAGTTGTAATAAGTTTTATTTTCCTATAGCCAGAATACCAATAAGACAGTTCTAGACTAGTACTTCTATTTCCATATGCTAGTTGCGTTTAATTTTGAAACCATTTGAAAAAAGAAATCAGTTTTAGAAATTGTTTTCAGTTATCTGATTCTACAAATCTCTGGCTTCTTGAATTACTCCGTAATATGTTGCTAAGCATTATTTTTAAAGTACATCCTATGCCACGTTATGCCGAATGGTTTGCTCATATCATGTTCAGTATGTGTTATCTGATGCATATAAAGCAAATACACGCACATGAACACAAAAGTATGCTTTCCTTTCCTGATTTCGAATAACAGCAAAAGAGACGCAGGCAGCAAACTTACAGTAGGGTATGGCCATTTGGCATGTGATTGCCACCAAGATTTTAGAACAGAGGTGGTATCACCAGGAAGTTTCCCTGCCCTCCTTTTACGTAATATCTCTTCTCTAATGTCTACAATCTTCTCCTTGTAACCCTAGTAACAGAATGTTAGAAGAAAACAACACAAAAGTTAATATCATGATAATATCGCAATTTTGAATTGATGCATTGCTTAGTCATACAATATATGAGGGGGACATGGGTGTTTTTGCTATTAATTTGTGGATAACAATGTATGTGTAAAAACGTACAAGTCTAAAAAAAACATATGAAAGAACTAATTCTCTTATAATTCATGCATTA
The DNA here is from genome assembly GCA_019973895.1 of Chrysanthemum seticuspe. Taxonomy (NCBI): domain Eukaryota; kingdom Viridiplantae; phylum Streptophyta; class Magnoliopsida; order Asterales; family Asteraceae; genus Chrysanthemum; species Chrysanthemum seticuspe. The sequence continues at coordinate 245,838,126 of BPTQ01000008.1, forward strand.
TGCCTACAACTCTTCTCAAACGTTTGCTTTCATGATTTCAATTTACTCTATGCTATCTCGTAAGAATGAGCTTGAAAATTACTTTGAAGTTTCAAAAAGAGCAAAAACTCATTTTTCATTGTACTATGAAATGACCAAGTCAATGCAGATTTCTATAGCTACCTAATAAGAGCATGTGGTAAATTTTAAAAGGATTTAAAGTCTCACTTGTTTGAGTTCATGCTTTAGCTCTTGCCTGACACGCTCCATCAATGATCTCTCGCTCTCAGTAGGAAGGCCAAATCCCATGCTGTCATGAGCATCGAGACTTCCATCAAATAGGTTGGCATCACTGTCTACCTGATCTTCATCGTCATCAGACATCGTTGCACCTGTGCCTTCTCCAGGTGACACTCCTGTTCCCGCCCAAAGAATGGAACTTTAGCTTTCATCTAAGAGTCTTGGTCAGTTGACATAACTTTACAGAACTAGTGACAGAATTGGTTGCAGTCCGCTCGGTTATTTTAAAAACATGTTATTGTAAATTTTAAGAGCATGTATTATGACATAAGTCGGACTCATGATTTTTATATCATGCGTATGCTAGACAGGATGTGGCTTGGAGTAACCCTGATAAAAAATGACGCTTGTTTTTGGTATATAGAAAGAAAAATAACCCTTTAGATGAACTCAAGTATGTGACAGTGTTAGATAGAATTTTGGGGAATTGAAGAAGATACAAAACTTATATATCACCTGTTAAGCTTTGTAGGGACTGCTCAATCTCCCAGCAAGCCATAACTGCTTCCATCGCATGAACTCTAACATGTTGCTGTAATTGTTCTTTGAAAGAACAAAGCAATAGAACATAGTGTGTCTGCATTGCAATACAGTAAAAATAAGGGATTAATATCATTGTTACATAAAGAAAATGCATGTTCATCAAAAATTACTACGCATACAAACATCAAGTAATCACGATGTTTATCAGATACTCCTATCACATGAACCGGTACGGACGATAGAGACAAAAACACTGATATAATCTACATGGACCATTTCTTACTAGAGTTAATTGCATGGTATAACAACCAACTATCATGTGTCGTAACACCAGAAGCCTTTTTCGGAGACTTAATTCAAATAAAAAGACCACAAAGTGACCTTGATATTTATATTTATGCATTCTTTGTTATACATGATGATCCCACTGTGGGTTACAAATATGAAGGTAAGATTGTTTTTCATGTCAAAGGGAGCAACATGTAAGCACACTCAGCAATCTATATGTTCTCAAATCACTCAAATCTCCCTCATTGGTGAGTTAATTGGGATGCCAAGCAAACCTTCACAAGGTTATAAGAGTCAAAATGAGGTAATCTTCAACTTTATAATAATGTTTGATAAGCCATGTTATACTGATTGTGGGACTGAGAATTGAACACTATTCTAATTAGGTAGAAAGTAGAAACTGATCACATATATGTATGTCATAACATAAATATTTCGATAAAATAGTTTTGTAACTTTAAGCACTAATAAGATAACATGTAAAAGGCAGAAAACTTTGGTTACGGTTGTCGATAAAGCATCTAACCCAAGAACATCTATAAGAACGAGCTTCGGAAGAGCCTGAACCCCATGTCAATAATCAGGATACACAAGACAAATTACTAATGAAGCTTCTGATGGATCTAGAACTTTCGACCTCATGTTTATATGTTCATACTATTAGCACTGGCGCCTCTTATTTGGTGTTAATAATGCCCTTATGAGGATTGCTAACTCTTTTCTTATTTCATTGATTCCATCTTGCATTTCTTCCAAATTGATTACAAACATTTCCAATAAATTTAACTTCTTAAGATCTGCCTGATATTTGAAAACAAAGGTAACTTAATGTAATAACTAACAACATCACAGTTTGTAGATGGTTTTGCGAAGACAAGGGGTGCGTGGGACAAGTTAATATTCTTAATATGTACTCCCTCATGAATTTATTGTCTTCCCGGTAAACATTTATACAATTAAACCGCACAATCGATAAACAATCCAAGTAAAAGAAATCTAAAAGACTCCAAGAACTAGTAACAGGGCCGGCTTTAGGGGAGTGCAAGAGGTGCGATTGCGCAGGGCCACCGTTTGACGAGGGCCACCAAATTTCATGAACTTCTATTATATATATGAACACAATATAAGACTCGAGCTTAATTAATTCATGCACTACTTATACATATGTATATTATGTGTGTGTTTGAGGGCCTCTTTGTAGTAATGGCACAGGGCCACTGAAATCCACGAGACGGTCCTGACTAGTAAATATGTGAAGCATTGTGGTTGCTATCGGAAAGGGAACGGTGGCCTACTTAATATTCTTAACATCACGATGAATTATATGTGGTCCTAACTTTAGTGAATTATGTGTGATATACCAGCAGTTTAGTGGAATTAAAAAGAATTATAGCATTCATCATCACAATAAACAAAAATCTTACCATAAATTGATCAAGCTCCTTATCGTCATGATCATGATCATGATCAAGATCACCAAGACTCGAATACTTTGAGACAACCTGCTGAGACTGTGCAAGTTGTGCATCTATTCTAGGCAGCTGATCCACAGGTGTAGCAATTCGCAAACACGCTACATGAGCTGCTAACAACTGCTCATACAAAGGGTGTGACAATACCTCAGCTTTTTGTCTTGCATTTTGCCAGCCCATCAACGCTCCACCACCGCCTTCTCCATCACCCGCAACGACCTCAGGTTCTCCTCCTCCAACAACATTATGATGATCAACTACAACCTGTGATGGCTTCATTATTAAATTATGGTATATGATTATTGTATCTCTATAGAATTTGTTTTTAAGATGTATGGTACTTTTGGTGGTTGCTTGGTTATGTCATGAATGTACAATTTATGATGACTTATATATGCACATGTACTAATTGCACAAATGAGAAATTATTAATGTATCTTTTCAAAAAGAGTGGGAGATGAAAAAGAACAAAAGGGTAAATCTGTAATTAAAAATAAACACATCACATTCATTCACAACATGTTTTTCCTTCATAGCAAAGCTCATTTCAATACTTGGGCCTACCGGGGCACATCATGTTGTTATGTTTGTTTGACAAAAAAAAAATAATAATAAAATAAAAAATAGAAAAAAATCTAATGATTTTAGGTTAATTTATGTTGTACTTTTTTAACAATAAAAACAAACTATTTCATGTTTAGACATAATTTTTTAGACACGTGAATTTTTGTTCTTTTGCGATTTAATAAATTAAACATTGGTGAAGTGGTAAATAGTTTGAGACCTTAAAAGATAGAAAATTTGGTAAGTTGATGTACATCTAAAACATATAAAGTTATTTTATTTTATTTTATTTTATTTTTAATAAAAACATTACATAAAACAAACTTAAAGAATAAGAAACGTACAAATCACTCCTCGCAAGTGAGGCAATTTCATGAGGAAATTACTATCCTAACTAAATCTTGAAGCAGAAGAAAACACGTAAGAAGCAACTCAGTGAGCTATTCTATTTTGTTCTCGCTTAACCCAAGAAAACGTAATTTGCATATTCTTTGCCAATAAGTGAATGTCATCTATTAGATTTGCAAATCTCCATGGTGGATGTGCTACTGAAGATGATAAAGAGAGAGTTATTTGAGAATCAGATTCCACAATAGCATTGAACCACCCGTAATTAGATGCAAGCGAGCAAGCAGAATGTATCGCAATGATCTCAGCTTGAGGGGAAAATACGGCACAACTTAAATCACCGTGGACATAACGGAGAGAACCAGTGAAATTGCGAACAACAATACCTAAAGTAGCCTTAGAAAACTTGAATGCAACGTCACAGTTTAACTCCACCATACATCTGTAAGGGGTAGGGGTATCCACCGAGGAGAAGTATGTGAGCTGGAATCAATACTATGGACCAATGGGTTGATTGAGAGGTAACAAACTTGTCAAACTCGTAAAGTTGAGCATAAATCGAAGATAACGTGTAACGTAGGGAGAGAAACACATTATCAAAGACAAAGCTATTACGAGATCGCCATATAAACCAACAAATAGTTACAGAAATTGATAGAGCCCGAGAGACGTCATAAGCATAATGGAGTTTGTCGATCAAGGTTTGTATATGACAAGAAATAACATCAAGGTTTGTATATGTTACATTTTCTATTTACACTTGATTTTTATTAGTGAATAAATTGATATTTTCAAATAATTGTATGCAATAATGCAATATCTACGTTGTGTTCTCGAGTCTTTTTCAGTAGTAATAGAAGTGATAGTTAAAGAAAAGAAGTGGCAAGGAAAAAAAATTGCTCTTTTATTTAATTTTCTCAAGTTATAATAAAATAGAAGGAAAATTAAGAAAGTTGTGTTCTCGAGTTGGAAGAAAAAGAAAAGAAAAAATACGTTATTAAAGTTATGCCCTTTTAAGCATACATAGAAAATATATAACACATGAGATATAAAATAATAAAGGTTATATTGGTCAATTTATAATAAATATTTTTAGTGTATATAAGTTTACATCGAAATCAGCCATTTTTGGGCGGCAACTTTTAGGGGAAAAAAGCATTAAACTTTCCTTGCATTTACTTTCTCTTTTTTCTGTTTCATAAAAAATTGAGAATGCCATGGTTATTCAGTTTCCTTTCATTTGCTTTTCTTTTCTTCCGAGAAAAAACTCGAGAATGCATCGTTAGGTTTCTCGGCTGAGTTCAGTTGAATATCGATTATATAGTTTAGTTTAGACTTATTCACAAATAGTGTTTTATTTTATTCGGTTTTGGTTAGGTTTGAATTTTTGTTGAATTGGTTTCAAAATGAATATTAAATATCCTAGACCAAACATGTGCTACCAAACCTGAAATATTATTTGCATGTGGTCAAGTGACTCATTTTTCTTTCATGATCTGATTAATTTGATCCGAAAACTCAAAACTTAACTAATAGAAATAAATGACACACCTAAGGTTTCGTTTGGTTCGCTGTAATCTGATGTAATTAATAAACTTGTAATAAAATTACATTATGTACGTTGTTTGCTTTGCAAAATTGAGAGAATTGTAATTCAGATTGCATCACGTAGGTTGTTTGCTTTGCAACTGTCATTGTAACTCAATTCACTCCAAATGTATGAGAATTTGAAAGCATATCAAGTTGGATGGAAAGTATTATTTTACAGTTTAGTTCAGAATTTTATAATTTAGATTATGAGTTATTATTATTATTATTAATAATAAGTTATAAGATATTATTATACTTCTATAGTTGATACTATGATTTATTAAAAGTATTTTATTTATTGTAATTAATTTAGAAAAAATAATTTTTTTTATCTTTTTAATTATTATTTAGTTTACATAGTATCATTTATATATATATATATATATATATATATATATATATATATATATATATATATATATATATATATATATATATATTTGGTTTATACATTTAAACATTTTTATTTATATTTCATTAAAATATTTTATTAATTTTATTTTTATAATAATGGTTGTAATTGATATTAAATTTATATATTTTACCATTTTTAGTTTTATAATTAATATTTTTAATTAATCAGAAATTAAAGTAATATTTTTATTTTTAAAATCTAGATTTTTATTTATTTATTTTAAATACTTTGTTACCACTATTAATAATATTATTATTTAAATTATCACTTTTTGGATTACATTACATTTTTAGCCAACCAAATATGAGACATGTGCAGCATTTCAAATTTCAATTTCATAAGATTACAATTATAGCACATTCTAATTCATTTTAACTACAACTCATTTACTCCGTAACATATTATAAATCATTCACAAACATTCTCTGTACAAGTGAATTTATCTGATACAATAATTTTGTATACTAATCATCAAAAATTTATCTTGATACTTTATTTATAAAAAAAAAAAAACCCTTGTTTTTAATATGATTCATTAAGTTACAAAGTTTTGAATATCTCACGCTTAAATCCGTTTCAAATTAAAAAAGATATGATTGTTTAACATGTTTTTTATAACTATATCTAAATAATAAAAATAATAAATGAGAAAACCACACAAAAGTTATATGTTATTTTACATGAAGGATATCATAACTTAAATTAATAATAAAAGATACATATAAAACACATGTTTCTCTAAAAAAATCATATGTTTTTATTAATAATCAAAAGACATATAAAACTTTTCTTAGGTATAAAATTTGGAAAAAAAAAAAGAAAAAAAAAAAAGAAAAGAAAAAAAAAAGAAGAAGATTGAACTAATCGGATGATTTAGTTTTGCCGTTTGGCGAAATAAAGCAATTTGATTAGCAAATAAAACCTAAAATTGAGCTGATATTTGATCGAAGTTGAAGTATATCTTTTATTACAAAAACATAAACCGTCACTTAGGCAATCAACTATGTTAAATCTTTTTAAAGGTCTATAGTTATGTAATACCATTAATTTATAAATCATTTTGTTTGTTAAACCTAGTTCTACTATGTAAAAAACCTCTTAAAGCTTTATAAACATCTCACAGGACACAAGCATTAAATTATGAAAAGATTCAACATCTTAGACCTATTCATATCACATAAGTTTAAAATGGATGCTCACAATGGTTCACAAGTTTTTAAACCTCTTCATCTTTTTATAAATCTTTTGATAAACCACCATATATAGTGGATGCTCTTAAGGCATTCACTATGATGGTTTATGAAAAAGTTTATAAAATTATGAAAATGTCTAAAAACTTGTAAACCATAGTGAAAAAAAAAAAAAAAAAAAAAAAAAAAAAAAACATTTGAAAAAAAAAACCATTTTTTTATTAAATTTAATCAACTAATCATAATACCAAAATGATATACGAATGAGGTAATAAATACCAAAAATACGAGCACGTGTGATTGTGGATCATTAAGAATATATCGTATATTCCTTTAACAAAAACTAAGTTTGATCACATAAACGGGACTAGGTTAAAATATACGGTTTATTTATAAACATTACTATTTCAAAAACATTTATTTAAAAAGACTATAGTTCTACAAATTTTATAAATATGTAAATAAATACACGGAATTAGGTTTAAATTTATATACATTAAACATTTTAAATGAACAACGTATACAGAGTATTATTTAATCAATTGATCATAATATCAAAATTATGTATGTGCCATGTTATAAAGAAGTAAAAAAACATGACATCTATAAGTTGTTTCCACTAGTTTGGTAGAAGATTTTACTTGTAAGTTGTAACTATTTTCAAAAAAAAAATAAATAAATAAAAAATAAAAAAATAATTATATGTATTAAAATCTATTTTTTTTTCACCAACAAGCAGTTGAAATATATATCATTATAATTGAAAAAGAAAACACTTAATTAGTACCTCAACATGTTGTTGGTGGTATTTCACGGCATAGATAATCGATGTATCGGATATCACTTATAATCGTGTAAACACTTTTAAAAAACAACTACTCTATCTTAATGCTTGAGTTGCATGAATGTTTTCTTGAGATAAGACCAAGTGTTTATTTTTATTTTAGGCATAAAGTAAGAAACCCTTTCACTTCTAAGTGTTTAGTTTTTTGTATATCTTCAATGCAAGTATGTGTTATAGGAAAAACTCAAAGACCAATAATGGAATTATGATAATTAACCGGCCCATTAATACATCATAATGTTCCTCCATTATAAGAAACAGTGGTTATATGACTGTTAAACTTAGGGAGTGTTTCTTTTCTTCTTAATGGGGAAGAAATGTGGGCTCAAACCCTTAATGCCTCTTAATTGGGGGAAGCATTAAAGCTTCTCTCCTCAATAAGAGGCTAATTAAGAGGTTTATATGGAACCACTTAATTTAGTAAACCCCCCCCCCCCCCCCCCCCCCCCCCCCTTAGTCATTAAATTGCAGTTATAACTGCTAGGTCAAAGCCATTACAAGTAAGTTTGAATTCAGTCACATCGTGTTTATTCGCTGCAGAACATGCTCCCTGAAAGAGCTATTTAGTTCCTGGGTTTGCTCACTAAGAGGTTCACTCGCTAAAGAGATGAACCTTAGATGAGACTACTCCCTGATGAGGTCCTTCAGCTTACTACTCAAAGAGTATGAAGCTGAACTCATCAACCTGATAAATACCGTTCAGTGTTATGCTCACTGAAGAACAGACTCCCTGAATTTCATCAGCGAGATCAGCGACCTGATCACACTTTACCACTATCAGAATCAAGAAGATCAGCGATCTGATAGGTGCACACTCATACCTCTAAGCCCATTACCAAGTATGACCTGAACCCTCAATTTAAGTAAGTTTCTAACACACGATACTTCTATAAATTTGTGTGTGAACGACTGACAAATACCCATGAGTAATAAATTTTGCACGCGCATTGATTTATCTTATCTGACTTTAAAAATCTTTATCATCTTTCAAGTCAAATCTTATTCAAGTTTAATACTAGAACAAACCTATGATTATGCAATAATAACGTCATTGACAAGGGAAAAAATGGTCTTAATCACGTGTTAAGAAGCCGACAATAACATTACAATCTTTCAATCACATTAGAAAGACTTTTTATACACTGTTGAATCACCTTATTCTTGTTTTTCAAATATGAAGAAGACACGACGTTTGATTTTTCATGTCATTAAATACAAAGTTCTATTAGTAAATTTAAGAATTAACATTAGCTAACTAAATCAAATATCTCAGTTTCACATACTACCACAATTAAGGTAAGTGACGAATCTTCCCACATCAGGCAAAGAAGAGCTTGTGGAGTTTGATAGAGAAATTTATGAGATATTGCGAGATATGTCGTATTGTTGTGTGAAAAATTGCCGTTAAAAAATAGTGGACGAAACTTCTAACACACTTGTGTGAAATTTAAACATGAAAAGTTGAAAATATCAAACCTGGCCAGCAGCAAGGTTTCTTGAATGGTCGTTGAAATCATTTCTATCACTTCCTGTTACATTACTGATGTTCCTATGTAGTATCGGTCTCGATAGCCACTGATTATTATTATTATTATTGTGTAGATGGTGCTGTGACGAGGCAGAATCCAAGTTGTTATTATTGGTCTGCAAGTTGAGAAAGATATTACTATTATTGTGGCCAGCTTGTTGCCTGAGAATTGCGCTATTGAGCCAGTGATCTTTTCCTGTTGAATTGTTGGAGAAAGGTGGTTGCTCAAGTGGCATATCTTGTGATATATCGTTAGGAGGATGATATGCCATTTTACGATGGCCTTAGGCTTTTGCTGGTTATGGACGGTAATGAGATATTGGAGAGTGAGATATGATGAATATGAATATAATAATGGAAAGAAACTCTAGATATACTGCGCATCAAGTGAGTTAGTCAATCTCACAATTGCCATGTAAATTTTAACTCATATTCTTTTTTTGGTTTTGCTAACCGGAACTCTATGAATTGTGGTTAACGTTTATTGTTTAAAATTGCGTTTTGCGATCTGATACGTTAAAGATTTTAAAGGCCAATGTGTGATACATGTTGCAAATGCGAACGCATTTCGAACTCGATGCATTTTGTATTAAAAAACATATATATATTTTTTACGTAGTATATTAAACAAAGTACCAAAAAAATGCAATAAATTTACAAGCAAATCACTAAGATATTAAAAAATAGGCAAATAATCTATTTGAAAAACAAATAAGTCATCAAGTCATGACACAAAATACATAGAAATAACATTATAAACTCCAACTAAATGTTGTTTTAAATGAGACCTTCTTCATTTAGTTACTTTCGAACAAAACGAACATGTAAATTTACTTTTAGTTTTTAGATCTTGAATTCCATAATTTTTGCCTGGATCCTTGTTATTGTTACCAGTCAATGCGGTTGAACGTGAACAATTAGAGTCCATTCTGTACATATACATAATGACATGATGTTATAATGTATTAAAGGTATACTTATAAGTTATACTCAACATAAACCAATAGCAAAAGTCAATACTGAAATTTTAGTCAAATTTAAATTACATATATGATTTCCAGCTCAATTATTTAACACATATGATTATGTGTATTCAGAGAAAAATATGAACACTTGCACAACATGAAGCTGTAATAAGAAGATTATTTGTGGGATTTCAAATCATGTTAATGGTGCATGATCATGAATTGTAGGGTATTTTGGATGTCGTTATTGTGTTTGTCTTGGACGTCTTTAAATAACTTCTAATTTTCAAAGTCTATTAAAATATTTTAGCTTCTTCTAAATGGTTTAATTTTTTCAAAATGACCTAAATTCCATATTGCGACAATTGCGACCGTTGCTAGCATTACACAAATGCGACAATTTGCGGTCTAATGCGAGCGCATTTTGGGATGACCTCGCATTAGGCACTATAATGAGAAATCCTAAATGCAATGCAATGATGCGCGCAATTTACGCAATTGTGCACACATTTTTAAACCAAGGGCTTATCGTTTATGTAAAAATAGTATTTAATTAACTCATTATTTTCATATTTAAACTGATGATGTATAGTCTCTTTCGGATATCCCGAAGGAGATAATCGCACTTAAACGACTAAGATTGGTAAAGTATAAAGAAATGGACTGTTGGGAATACGTGTAACTGTTATCAAGTGTCGGTCATTTATCATATGTAATACGTTGCTTAGTTATTATGGCTTATATGTTAGTTTATATGCTTAGGCTTATGAAGTAAGCCCATGAGCCTATGCATGAGGCCCTGACGAATTCAAGGAAGGATCTAGGTGTGTTGCCCTAGCTTCCTGATAACGCTACACGCGTCGTTCGGGGTCAAAGGAACTTCCTTTTCGTCGAGCAAGTTTTTCAACACCCTAGGCAGTGAACCTAATCATTGTAGTGTAGTATTAGGGTAAGCCACGGGTATTGATATCGTTCTCTAGGGGAATAGGAATGCTAGTGAGAAAATACTACGCTAAGGTTGGGGTTGAGGAAGATTATTTTTTATCTTTTTATATTTTTTAAGGAAAGGAAAGGTACGAATCTCGGGGTTTGAATTTGGGGGGTTGGTATTTCTACCGATTACTCTACTTATCTAATTATCTAATCTAAGGTGTATGTAGTCTATGTCTAATTAATGTGTGCTCGTATGATAGTTTAAAGATGTGTTTAATTAGATTTTACTACTCCTTAATTATCTCCTATTGGTGGTTGAATTGTCACGTCCTTATTCCTAGTTGCGTTGTGTGTCTAAGGTTGTAGGGTATGCGTTTCTCCCTAACTCTTTGAACTTACCAAAGGGTCTCGTCTACAAAACCCACTAGGGATAATAAACTCTTACTCTAAGGCACTCTTTGGATGGTTTAGCTTACAACTACTCAAGGAGTTATATTCTAAGGTTCACAAAGATTTAATCAAGCATTAAGTACACAACGAATGACCTATCGCATTACTAGATCATTAATCAACTAAGATAAGAGACAACCAATCAATATTCAATAATCAAGTTTCATATTCCCTAAGAAAACACACAAGTAAATTAGCCGGACATGAAAAACATGCAAGCATACACACAAATAATCAAAGACATAATTGTATTAATGAAGTAAAACACTTATCTTGGTGTAAGATAGGGTTTGGAACCCTAAAATACTGTACAAGACAGCCTTGGTTCGGGTTAGGTTTTTACTCCAAAAGACTACACTCCAAATACTGAAAAATTCAGATTCTATATATAATATTACATCTGCGACGGCGTCACCTTATGTTTTGTGACGCCGTCGTGTCGCCGTCATTAGGGTTTCGTCTTGGCCACGTTAGACTTGCGACGGCGTCACCTTATGCTTGTGACTCCGTCCTCTTCAGCTTCTGACGCCGTCTGGATTACATCTAGGCCGTCTGAGTTGCGACGGCATACTCTTTTATAACTTGACGTCGTCACTTGAAAATAGGATTTTTGGCTTCTGTCCCGTCACAAAAATCCTCCGACGGCGTCACAATTAACACCTGACGCCGTCACCTTATGTTTTCAGCGGCTTTAAGTATCTCGATTCTGACTTTGGCCATTTTCTTCGTATATTCGCGCCTTTTCGTCCAAATAAGTGCCATTCCAGTATTTTGCATTCAAGAGACCTAAAAAGTGAATATGAACGATATTAAGCAATAACGGATACAAAAGTGATCAAATAAGGGCTTAAACGACCCCTCAAAAAGGTACCTTTTAAAACCTTATCACTTCCTCTCCTATATAAACACATGTAACTCTCATTTGAGAGTGTTGATTATTTCATTTATGCTACTAAACCTTTGTTACTCTTATTTGTGAAGTAATCGACCTATACTATACATCTTTATCTCATTTCTATCATTACTATACTTTTGTTACAACAATCATGGTGACCTAACAGTGGTATCAATCGCCTAATAGATTTTTGGAGCATGTTTATTGTTATTAGTAAGCTTTATTCTTAGTTTTCTTTAACTTTCACGAATTCACGTGTTGTTCTTTGGTTTTTTCACTCAAATCTTGAAGCTTGGAAAGTTTTAAGGTTGATATAGTGTTTAGAATCTTAGAAATAGCATAAAGGTTAGAACTTTGTCGTTTAAAATTCGTTTTCTAGTCGTTTTATAAGTTAATACATCTTTACGAACTTCTTCAAATTTCACTTTTAGTGTTAAAGGTTTAAACTTTATTGTTATTTAAGTGTTTTTGAAGAGATTTGATCAAAAGAAACTTGTGGAAATCGTGTTGTTTAAGATTAAAACGTACTTTGAATATTTTGGTAAGTTTACGAATAAGCTGTCTAAAACCCTTTTCTTACGAATAAGCACCTTAGTTTACGAGTAAGAAAGTCAAAACCCTTTTACGAGTAAGAAAGTCAAAACCCTGATCTTATGAGTAAGCTTACGTACAAGCAACAATTTACGAGTAAGGAAAGATTTACGAGTAAGACAAGTTCTTCAATTTCTTCAACGATTACGGTGTACTCAGTACTTCCCTTGCTTGAATAAGCTTGTGGAATACTTTGACTTGTGATATATTTTAATCTTGGATAAGTTTGAAAGATTTTATTGGTTTTTCTCATTCTTACGAATAAAAATTAACTCTTACGCGTAAGGACACTTTACGAGTAAGCCAAAATCTTACGAGTAAGGACACTTTACAACTTAGACATAATCTTACGAGTAGGTTTACGAGTAATCCCACATCTTACGAGTAATACTAGTTTACGAGTAAGTTACGAGTAAGACAGTTTACGAGTAAGAACCAGTTTACGAGTAAGGACATTGTTACGTGTAAGACCAGTTTATGAGTAAGGAATAATTTACGATAAAGGACCAGTTTTCAATAACACAATTTCAATTATCTACAAGATCCATCATCTACACAAGTTTAATAATGTCTCAACCACCTTATTTCAACTACTTTCCTCAGCAGTATCCTCAATAATAGCAGTATCCTCAACAAAAGCAGTATCCTCAGCAACCGCAACAACAATCCTTTCCAAAACAACAATTTATTCAACAACAACCATATCCTCAAAAATAACCATACTGTCCACCACAATATGCAATGCAATCATTCACTACACTTTCACAAAAAGAACCTCATTGGTTTGCTCAAATGTGTAAGGCTATTAATAGTCAACAATCTATTCATGAAGCTGGATCACTTGATAGACCTCCAATGCTCACTCCTGGAAATTATGTTCAATGGGCAAGTCGATTCTTTAGGTTGATCGAACTCAAGAAACCTCATGGAAAATATCTGAAGAAGGTTATCCTTGAAGGTCCTTTCCAAATGCCAACTATAACGGTTCTCGAAGATCCACAAGTTGTTCCCTCAAGACTCAAAATGATAACAACTATTCCTGAGAATTCACTAACATCATAAAAAATACTTCACCGCGAAGCTGATGAACTTGCAATGGAGTATATTCTTCTGGGAATACCTAATCCAATTCTTCGAAGCGTGGATGCTCAGGAAACAACTAAAGATATGTGGGAACATGTACATCTATTGATGGAAGGCACTGAACTTAATCAATAAGACATGGAATCCAAACTTTACCTATCATATGAAATGTTCATGATTGATCCAAGAAGTCATTAGAGTCTTATTATCATCGATTCACAAACATCATCAATGACTTGGACAGACACAATATCATCTTACCAAAGATTGCTATGAACACAAAGTTTCTCAACTGTCTAGGTCCTGACTGACAGAAATATGTCACATTCATTCGTCAAGCTAAAAATCTTCATGATGCGAAGTATGGGTTGTTGTATGACTATCTGAAGCACCATCAAACTAAAGTTGACAAAGATCGAGCTCTCCGTGGAATGTATCAACCTTCTACATCTCCGAATCCACTCGCACTAATGGCTCAATCTTATCCTGCTCCATATTCACAGTCTAATCATGCATTTGTTCAACAACAGCATCACTTTACCGGTCCTCAACAATCACTGTCACCCCAAATCACTCCATATGATTCTCCAAGTGACACTCAATTGGTTCTATATAACAACTCAGATTCAGTGTTCTATGTTGAAACATATAATGAAGAAGAGGAAGCATTCAACACATTGAATTAAGGATTTACTCTCATTGCTCGTGCCTTCGGCAAATTTGCAAACAAATCCAACAATCATCTTCGTAATTCATCAAACACAAGGAATCAAGCTGTTATACAAGATGGAAGGGTTAAAATATAGAATCATAATTATTGACGTTCTATGGGAACTAGTGGTTATCAGGGAAATTCAGGAAGTGGACAAGTGTTTAACTCAACTGGTGTAAATAGGAACAGTGCAGGTTCTCCTCAGCGAAGGGTTGAAATTGTTGAAAATGGAAATACATAGACTGGGAATACGGGTATTCGGTGCTACAATTGTAACGGCAAGGGTCATCTGGCTAATGCATGTCCGAAACCACGCACCAGAGGAAGTGACTATCACAAGCAAGCATTACTCCTAGCATTCAAAGATGAAGTTGGTGGCACTCTCACTGAAAAAGAACACAGCTTCACGGCAAACGTTGAATCTGATGATGACATGGCGGACTTGGAAACTAATGCCGCTGTCATGTTAATGGCAAACATGTAAGAACTCTACATGACTGACATAGGCGCAGTTTATGATGCTGATTGCTTGTCTCAGGTACTTGATACAAACATATGTCTCATACATGATCTTGTGTCTCCATCTTCCTCTGCATCAGACAAGGAGCAAGATGTTCAACATGAGTCGTCAATATATCTTCAAGACAATGATCAAATTAATCAATATCTCTTCAAGACAATGATCAAATTAACCCTGTTGTTATTTTTGATGCTCCAATTGATGAATATATTGATGATCAAGTTGAAGAAATTGAAACTTTGCCTAATCCAGATCCATAGCTCATGACCTTGCTTATGACCACCCAATCCTAAGTTGAAAAATCCAATGAAATCAACTCTAATTTAAAAGCAAAATTTGCATCATTGACTGTGGATCTTGAGTGCTACAAAACCCAACTTACAAATTTTGAAACACAAACTAAAAGATAAAAAAGTTTTGAAGTTGCTTTTCAAAAGGCGTATGTCAAAGAACAAGAGTTACAACATCAAATACGAGAATTAGTCTCTTCCAAAAATAATTTGATTTCTCAAATGGAACAAGAAAAATTAGAGAATAAACAACAAGTTGAAATTCTCAATTCTGAACTTCAAAAAACAAAATCGAATTGTCAACTTGTCAAACTAGTTTTTTAGAATATAAAAAAGTGTCCAGGGAATGAATTGATTCTTACCTTGATGAAATCGTAGATTTGGAAAGTCAATTAAAAGAGTTTCAAAACATTGTTTACAAAACTGGAGAGTCTGTCACAACAATACAAAATTTTACCTTAAAGCCAAATCCTGAAGGATATGGTTTTGATCTTGTTGACGATAAACCACGTTTTTACACAAAGCACTCAAGAAAAATCCAAAGTTTTATAGTGCAGCACATCTTGTTGATATTCTATTGTGCGTGTTGTTGTATATAATTGTGAGGAAGAAAAAGAACAGGAAGAGGAGAGTCGATTAAAAATGAGCAATGTAAAATATGGTAAACCTTTTGATTATTCAAATTTGCCTCATATTATGGACTCTTTTGTTCCTCAGCGGGAGTAAACAGAAACACCTTGGGTTATCACACAAATTAATAAATCTTCTTCTGACGTTGGTCCCGTTAAACCAGTAGCACATATAAATGGCCCTTTACCATCTTTAAGTGAATTTAGACCATTACCAAAATGGTGTCTTGTACTTAGATATTTTGACACATTTATGGGAGATATTCAATTTTTTGAAGAAGCAATGGAACGTAATTTTGAGATAAAAGCTGCAACTTTTCAATTTGCTTATGCAAAAGAACAGAGACAAAATTTTCAAACATAATTTTTACCTCGTGTTCAACATTTGCGTCTGTGTGCAACACATAGGGAATGGGAACTTCAAAATAAATTAAAATCAATGATAAACACTTTCAATGCAACTGAAACATCGATTTTTAACACAAAACAGAAAAATAAAATTCTCAAAAACGATGTCAATTGACTCTTGGAAGATGTTCTCTGTGCTGATATCATCTCTATTGTGTTATATTACACTGCTGATGCTTCTTGTGACAATATTATTGCTGCTGAACCACCCAAGGATACTCAAACATCTAATGAGGAAATTGAAAATTTGAAACAACAAATTGAAATTATAAATGTTGAAAATGAGAGAATCTTAATTCAAAATGATGATGCTCAAGGAAAACTGTCAAAAGAACTTTCAGCACTCAAACGACGTCTTCATTGGTGTCAAACTCAGAGTCTTGATTTTGAGTTAGCTTTACAAAACAAAGTAAAACAGTCAGCTGAAAACACCTTAAAACCAAAACTTGAACGACTGGATGATGAAAACACGTCTTTAAAGTGTCAATTTTTTAAATATGAACAAGAGATTGAACAAGTGAAAGAGGAATACAAAACTATTTTCGATTCTCTAAAATAGACACGTGCTAAAGCTTCAAAACAACTCGATGAGCATCTTGCTTACACCCGTGAAATGTTGCATGAAAATAGAAACTTACTCTCAAAAGTTCAAGACCAGAATCACATCATCATAGAATTAACAGAGAAACTGGATAAACTCGAGAAAGGAAAATTTAGCAACACAAATGTGATAGCACCTGAAATGTTTAAAGTTGATACTAGGAAGCACACTATAGACAAATCTCAAGATACTAATATGCCTACTTCCACTTCTACAGGAATAGTCGCCTCCACTACTAGCATTAGCAAATCACAGCCTACGAGCAATCAACCGAAGTCTAGGAATTTGCAACGTAGAAACGGAAAACTAAAAGCCCTAGAAGTAGAAGATCATGTTAGGACTTCAAATAAAACTCATGTTGCACCTGCTTTAGCTATTGCGTTAGATAAATGTAATAGTAAAGACAATGTAACGAATGATTAAACCTTGAATACTTTGAATGTTAATGTTGAAGCTTCTTGTGTGTTTTGTCTTAAAAGTATGATCTTTGGTAATCATGATATATGTGTTGCAAAATCTATCTTATCTCGCACTTGGAAATATAATAATGGCACCACATCTAGGCCCACTATAGCTTCTAAGTTTGTACTAAGCAAAGCGCCATTTGTAGTTTCTAAGAATATCATAGATGAACCCATAGCTGCAACACCAACTCCAAGGAAGATAACTTCACCTAGCGAATTCACTAAGACAAAAACACGAACTAGCTGGACTTGGCAGAGATGGTTACAATGTACACCTAGTTTTAAGTGGTTACCTAAAATTATTAACATGTTTACTACAATTGTAACAGAACCCACTAACTCTTCGGGTTCCACCTCTACCACTATTCCACCTTCTTCGTCTCTGTGTACTGCAGGTGATGCAAATCATCTCATGGATCGTTGATAGTGGATGCTCCTGACATATGACAGGAAATCTCAAATTATTAACAAACTTTGTTTCAAACTTCATTAGCACTGTCAGATTCGAGAATGATCACTTCGCTGCTATAATGGGTTATGGGGACTACATCAATGGAAACATCGAAATTAGTCGTGTGTATTATGTTGAAGGCCTTGGGCACAACCTTTTCTCAGTAGGCAAATTTTGCGATGGGGATTTAGAAGTAGCATTCCGTGAGAAAACATGTTTCACTCATGTCTACAAGGAAATGATCTCATGTCAGGCACCCGTGGAACAAGCCTTTACATAATCTCTATGACTGACATGGTTGCTTCCTCTCTAATTTGTATACTTTCTAATGAAAATTTGACAAAATTGTGGTTATGGCACAAACGACTTTCTCATTTGAACTTTAAAACCATGACTGATCTTGTACGACACATGCTAGTTGGCGGCCTTCCAAGATTTCGTTATTCTAAAGACCACTTATGCTCAGCATGTGAACAAGGAAAAACCACTAGTGCACATGTCCATTTAAAAGCAGAAAACAGTACTCAACACGTACTTCATCTTTTTCACATGGATTTGTGTGACCCAATGCGTGTGCAGATGATAAATGGCCAACACTACATTCTTGTAATCATTGATGACTACTCCAGATGGACTTGGGTTTATTTTCTAAGAAGTAAAGATCAAGATCCTTCGATGATCATCACCTTTCTCATGAGAATTCAAGTTCAGCTTCGTAACACAGTCAAAAAAGTTAGAACATATAGAGGAACTGAATTCTTGAATCATTATCTTCGCACATATTATGAGAAAGTGGGAATTGAACATAAACATCTATTGCAAGAAGTCCATAATAGAATGGAGTTATTGAAAGACGCAACAGGACATTAGTGGAAGCTGCAAGAATGATGTTGATTAATGCTCAATTACCGGATTACTTATGGCCAGAATCTATTTCGACTGCATGTTACACCCAAAACCGTTCTATGATCACCAAACGCCACAACAAAACACCATATGAGCTTGTCCACAACCGAAAACCAAACTTAAAACACTTTCATGTATTTCGTGCTCTTTACTACCTGAATAATGATCGTGATGACCTTGGAAAGCTAAAAGCTAAAGCTGACATAGGAGTCTTTGTAGGATATTGTGAAAACTCAAAAGGATTTCAAATCTGGAAACGTCGTACTAAAGAAATTATGGAAACCATTCATGTTAATTTCGATGAGCTTACTGAAATGGCTTTTGAGCAAACAGCTTAGAACCCGAACACAACCGTCTAAACTTTCCTGAATCATAAACAAATCAACAATTTCAACTCACACGACGACAATTGGAAACTTTGTTTGCTCGTTCAAAGAAGATATCGAGCAACGTGCTCCAGATGTATCCAATGTTTCTGCTGCTCAACCTGATCAAACTTCATTACCTGATACACCTGACACCACAACAACAACTGTTGTTGTTGATGCACCACTGATCGAGTCTCCAACAACAGAAGAACAAACTGCTTCCAATGATCACTTTTACGATCCCATCTGGTTGACATTTGTAAAATTGACCCGTGTAGGGTTTTAGTTATCTCGAATAAGTTTTATTGCTAATCAAGCAATCTTGTTTCCTTATGATCACTTTTGGAAACTTAGGGTTTCCATTCATTGTTTTATTATATTCTTGGAAAGATTTAAATCTTACCAAAAATACCTAAAATCCTAGATCATAATGTGAAGACCAAGATTACTTCCATACCAAGAAAGCTAAATCTAGAAAACCCTAGTTTCTTGCAATTGTGACAATTACCAATTAGGGATTCAATGTTTGATCCTGGGTACTTTCATAGAGTTTTCTTATAAAGAGTCGACGCCCTCAAGGGTTAGAAAACCCTTATGTATTTCGACTAAGGAAAACCTCTAACCCTAAATCAACACCCTCAAGGGTTTGGAAA
The DNA here is from genome assembly GCA_019973895.1 of Chrysanthemum seticuspe. NCBI lineage: Eukaryota > Viridiplantae > Streptophyta > Magnoliopsida > Asterales > Asteraceae > Chrysanthemum > Chrysanthemum seticuspe. Next base: position 245,858,046 of record BPTQ01000008.1, read on the forward strand.
CCCTTGTGTATTTATATTATGGATTCAAACATGCAAAATCCTAATTCAATTACAAGAGTAATAAAACCTTAATTACCACACAAAAAATCCTAATTTAACCCGAAGAAAAAATCGATCCAAACACATGCATAACCAAAATCAAGATTCGGTTTTTAGGACAATATTAGCAATTACTAAGAACCTTAATTATGTTATACTAGTATATGTTAGAGTAGCTCTGATGGCACTGTAGGGTTCTGGTGGTCATCCGCACGACTATAAAACATGCACAACGAAAAATAAACACACAAAGTCGTGTGGACCAAAACTCTAATAGTCGAATCTTCTAAAGAGTGATATAACCTAAGTTTAATACGTATAAAGAGTGTTTAGAAAACTTACTTGTTAATCTTGATGTGCGTAAGCTTATTTAACCTTTTTAGTTGTACAGAACTTCTTCTTGATTGTGTTGTTGTTACACGATCAACCTTTGGGTTTCTTGGGGATTATCACTTCTTGGACAGTGAAGGTATCCACCGATACTGCACAGGTAGAACTAGGGCTACGAACCTATGCAAGTTAGGCAAGCACAAATTAGGTAAATACCTTAATCGACTAGAATTCGACTAGGGTCGACTGTGGACGGATCACAAGGGTTTAGAAACCCATGTGGTTTAGTCGATCGATCGCAAGAGAGAAAGAGGGAGGATATGGATTTTAGGGTTATTGAAAGAGTTATGAGAATCCTTTAGGAAGCCCTTGTATTTATAGGGCACTAAGGATGTTCTTGAATACTTGTCCAACAAGTATTGTTGTTTGAAAAAAAGTTAAACACCCCTCCATATAGGTTTTAATCAAATTGACCAAACAAACAACCCTTATGAGTTTTTTTATATCTTTTGTCATTAATTACCTTCTAATATATATCCTGGATAAATATTATACTTTGGGTAATCACCATTTAACCCTTAAATGAAGGTAACACTTTATTTTCATTTCATCATTACTCTCATTTCATTTAATAATTCGTTTCTTATTTTTGCTTGCTTGTTCTGTTTAGTATGTACCGATGTGACCCTTTAGTATCTCTATGAAGGCATGTGTGAAGTCTGTTTTGATGTTTGCACATAATCCTTTCACCTCCAAACTTTTTTTATCATCGATAAGATGGTGATTGCTTCCTTTTGTCTCCTGATAATGTCACTCCGAGTGTTGGCAAGATCAGTGTACATGGTTAGTTCTGTGGTGAAGTCAGAAATTTGGGCTTCAAGTGAAGAATCTTCTCTTTTAATCCAAAATTTTTGGTATCCTGCTCTTTCAAAAGTTGGTTCCGATTATGAAGTTTTCCACAAACTCATCATACCTCACCACCAGACTGTTGTAGCGAATATTGAGTTCTCCTCCATGAGATAACAATAAAAATTGGAACATATTCATTCGGTCACTAAGCTCGTTATTGCTCAAAGCCGAGTCGAAGTCTAGTCAATAACCCCTTTGCACACTAATGGATCCTTGAAAAGCTTTTGCTGAGGATGGTAAAGCTGGGCTCATGAACCCTGTCCCAATCCTCTCTAGTTTGGAGAGGTTTCTCGCTACTCACCCCTCCGGAGTAGGGGTAGGGCACATTATACGGCCCAGGTATGGGAAAAAAACTCCTTCTCAATGACATGGTCGTTGGCATTTCCGGATACATGAGAAGAATTTTTTCTGATGAACAACTCTGGCATCATCATCTCAAGAAAAAGAAGAGAAGAGAACAGTTAGGAAGAGGGAGGAATGAGCAAGACTATGGCAAACCAAGTAGGAAGCAATTGTATCTTGGTAATAATTGTCATTGTGCTACTTCTCATGATCATTATCCTCACCATCACCATCATCTTCACTGTTACTCTCATTTCGATTCTCAACTTCAGCTATTTCGATACCTATACAACATAAAGCAATTAAGGAAAACAAGAAAATTAAAAAGGTTGAGTAAAGATGATAGGATCTATCGGTACCTGAAGCTGGAGCTCCACCGTCATGACAAGCTCCCCCATCATCCTGCTCAGCACTGTCTCCTTCGATACCTAAAAAAAGATATACTTAGTAAGGAAGAAGAGGAAACAACATTATATTGCTTACTACTAGAATGTGAAACACCAACGGAGCCCTTCTGGGCATTAATGCCATCAGTCTGCAGAGAGGTAGCCTCGATGGTTAGCTATTCCGTATGATCATTTTCCTCCATACTCTCATCCAAATCAGTTTTTTCACTTCCTTCATTATCATCAACATTCTCCTTACTAGACTCATTGCACAATTGGGACTGGCTAGATCCAGCCTTGAAGCTCTTATTGGCTAGCCTTTTCCTCTTAAAACCACTTGAAGAAGCTCCAGAAAAAGTAGAGGCCTTTCACTTCTTCGCTTCTTTAGCCTTGGCTAGAACCTTGGGATCAGAACGCATAACCTCCCGCTCCTTTAGAGTTGGATCAGGTAGAACGGTAACACCAGCCACGAGAGGTGTGGTATGAACAAGATTTGTCTAAAGAAATAAAGTGGTCCTATTGTGGGTTTTCGAACAAAGCTCACTTCCATCCTAGCTAGGCATCTTCATAAACTCATAAACACCCATAACTGAAAGAAACATAATATGGGTTAACTCAAAACATTTACAAGTAAAAAAAACTTAGAGTTACCCCCCCCCCGGTACCAGTATTATCTCTTCACCTCAACATCGGATCACAAGTGTCATGTGGCTACACCTTGCTTAAAGCATGTATCACAAGAACACCCTCCAGAATACTTTGAAGCTTCACATAAAGTACTTACCCTGCTCACGTTATCCAGATTTAACCCATCCTTGGCACCGGATCATTTATGCAAGTATCTGGAACTCTCCATGGCATAAGTTGGGGAATAGCCCTAGAAGAATCTAGATCTCTCCATGGCATAAACTAAAGAATATCCTTAGTTCAATGAAAAAGAACTTGTTATTCCAAATTTTTATTCCATATCTATTATCATACAATATCCTCTGATGATCTACATTTAGCAAATGAAAACCAATGACCTTGTTTTGAAAGGGTTTGAAACTTTTGAAACAAAGTCACAGTAGGGTATATCTCTAATCCTCGGTATATAACCTCAAAGGTAATCACTTTATTTAAAACTAAGGGAACCAGTTGAGAAAAGTGAACCTTAAAATGCTTTAGGACAGCTATAAGGAAAGTAGAAAAGGGAATCCTAATACTGTAGAAGTCAAAAATCCGATGGTAAATTCCTATGGCATTCTACGAAAGTTTTATCATCTTAACACCCGGATCAGGTAACCTAGGGTTAAGATCTAATGGAATACCGTACGTGGTAATCAAATAGGCTATTTCAGTTTTCTTTAGCTTAGAATAAAACTAATCCATGTCTCTATGAGCCATTATAAAAAGGGTTATATGGAAGAAGTATTGGTACCTAAGTAATAGAGACCAGCTAGCAGCCAAAAAAGACATAGTAAAAAAAGAGTGAAGGCTCCGATGTAGACACGATGAAACGTATGTAGTGGAATAGATAAAAAAACACAAATGAAGAAAAAATGAGGGTATTTATAGAGGGTTAAGGAAGATGAAATGACATGACGGTTGGTGACACAGGCCTAACAAGCCAATGACGTGTGTACACTCCGGCCTAAACACGTCATTCGATATACTTGGTCAAAAAAGGGGTCACGTCATCACATCGATAGAAATAATATTGTTTTCTTTTTACTAATTTTTAGCGGTAAAAATAATGTCGAAAATCATTGCATTTTAGTAAAATGTTCTAGCCTCTAGACGAGATACTTGAATGGATAGACAAAACATTTCCAGATCAATTTTAGCAAATTTTTGCCACCAAACAAGATGCCGAAAGGACAAACCAAAAATTCTAAGAGTCTAGTACCAACTCTTTGGCAATACGTTAATACTAGACTGTGGGACATTATGAGATATAGTCTCCTCTGGATATCCAGAGTAGCTGATGTTGGAACAGTCCTCCAGAGTAGCTGAGGTGATGAAGGCCATATCACGTCCAGAGAAGATGACATAGGAGCTAGGTCTACTTCAGAATCTGTATCGTACCAACTAACAAGTGTTGTACGATAAGGTAAGAATGGAATAATAAGTGGTCCATAATAGCCACCTATGACATCACGAGAATATCGTCTCTGAAGGCATCGCCTGACTACCAACAACGATTTCCTCGTTGCTCCTAGACGAAAATCTCATATTCATCATGCTCGTGTCGTGGAGCCTAGGCCAAATAGTATAAATAGAGTCATCACCCAGTTGAAAGACACACACTCTATCATACTCCGCTACAGACTATCTCTCTCCCTATATTATCTCACTATATTTTATATCAAGCAAATACTTATCCTCACGCCAGAGATTGGTCTCGGATTAACGTCTCATGATGAGCTAACGGTGTTCTGCCTTCTTTCAGCTGAGAGGATAAAGGATTTGGCACTAACCTCCGAAGGACTAGGGCTGAAGGAGTGATTACATAAAATTGCTTCAACATATACATATTTAATGATTATAATTATAGAAGGTGTTGTTAAACATGGAATGTTTGATATTAATTAATTGTTGATTTTTCAGTTAAGGTAAGCTTAATCACATCTCATATGATTTTGGTTAGTGTTTACATAAGGTACATATTGAGGTTTTGGGTTGGTCAATCGTTTGGTTTCTCATGTTTGGTAAGGACCCCAAAGTATGACCGGAGTCACAAGTTGGGTTAACACTCATGAGTAGACTGAGTTTAGTATGTGTGTGAATTATTCGTGAGAGAATAATCATCTTAGCCATTTCAAGGAAATAGCTAAGTATTTATGAGGATACCCTTATGGTTGTGTGTAACCTGTAAAGGCGATCCAATTACCTAGGATGATCCATGTGGTGGGCATCAAAGGAAGGGATAAGGATGACATGTGGTATATCACCTTTGGTTAAGCCAGACATATGGATGGATTTATGCATGTATGTAGCACTACCTCTCCGCGAATAAGGTAGTGAAACGTGGTGTTTGTTGTAACAACCCTGGCTTAGATGCCAAGTGTGTCCCTTGCCTAAATGCATTCGCTAGGCAACGTTTACCCAATCGTAACCTGGAGAAGTGCTCCTCAAGCTTTTCGCCAAATCTTAGCCTCGGTGGGCTCATATTAGGCCAATATAGAGTGAATGGGTTTAGCTAGTTTGCACCAAAGCTCCCATACGCTATCAAGTCCCCCAAGTCCATTAGTGTATTTGACTATTTTAGGAAAATGCGATGATGAACTCATGCTAAAGTGATGAGGCGTCCTGGAGTTCTTCTAATATGTCTTCCCATGTCCATGGAGTCTTACTTATTTTGCTTTGCCTGGGAATGTGAAACATCAGGGTCATTGATTTCGTCATTTGAGTATCTAGAGAATATTTTCATTTTCAAGATTGATGCATATTGAATTCGTGTATATTCTTTTTAGCGTGCTAGTGACGTCAAGGTGTTTCTAGGTTTGTCTATAAATACACACCTCTTGTCATTTGTTTCCTTAACTCTTCCCAATCATTCTTTCTCTCTAATTTCTTTCTTCTCTACCCTTTAAGTCTACTTTCTTATTTTGTTCTAACTTCTCTTCTATCATCTATTAAAATTAGAGGTGTCAATCGGGTTATCGGGTTAGGTTTGGTGATTATTGTGTCAGGTCTATCAGGTTTTGAAAAAATAAAAAGTAACATGCAACCCGACCCTATAAGGAATCGTGTCTATCGGGTTCGGGTCTATCGGGTTGCGGGTTATCGAGTTGGGTCTATCAGGTTATCAGATTACTTGTTAAGAAAAAAAAATAATAATAACCAAAAAATCCTAATGATATTCACGGGAATGTTGGACTTTGCAGCAAGTGTGTTACTATAATTCTATGATTTCTATCTGTTCGTAGATGAATATATAGCCCAATTAAACTAAATTTATGTGTACATATATAGGATTTTGCTGTAGTTTTTTGTGCTTCGTGTTTTATGAAACAAAGGGCGATAACTAATAGAAAATGATGCATGCTAGACAAAAGAGGTGTTTCATGTTAAAAAAAAGGAACAACAACCTGCTTAGCATTAAACTTAGGAAAAAAACACTTGTTGGTGGGCTTTTGTTCTAAAATTAAAGATTTATGAATATGTCATTATATTTTATCGGGTTTATCGGGTTGACCCGATAACCCGATAAGAAACTAAGTAGGACCCTAACTCGACCTTATTAGGCTATCGATTGACCCGATTAACCCGATAAGCTAAGTTAAACACGAATCAACCCGACCCTATAAGGCCTTATCGGGTTCGGGTCGGGTCAACCCATTTGACACCCCTAATTAAAAGAACACTTAAACTCCGCAAGAGAGATTCGCAAGAACTTAATCCACTATTGTGAATTGTGTCGAGGGTCTTCTACTTTATACCCTTTCTACTAGAATCAATTTTCTAGGATAGGTTAGGTTATATCAAACAAACAAATACTTATAATCATTTGAAGTCTTATCCGGGTTGTGGATAAGCAAGGGTGTAAACCAGTCTTGTATCTTGGTGATTAAGCCTAGACTGGGGAAGGTCAAGTTAGGGTTTGATACTTTCAAGGGAAGTTCTTTGTGGTCTTAGTGGTTAATTCGAATCACGAGATTCTTGTGGGTGGTTTCCGAGGGTAGAATACCATTGGAGTAGCTCTTTTTAGTTAGCACCGATCTTAGTGCATATCGGTGAAGTGAAGTTATAACGGCTTGTAATCTACCATAATTAATATCAAACATTAAAAGGTGAGGAAACAAATGACAAGAGTTGAGTATTTATAGACAAACCAAGTAAGAAAAGTGGTTTGCATCAAGGTAAATCAATATCCCATAAATGAGAAATTTGCATTTACGCAAAGTGACCTTGACTTAAATGACCAATAAGGGAGTAAACCCGTTACGTGATTAGTAAAGACAGAAGTAAGGATTATGGTCACTTGACTACTTTCTTTTGAAGTTCTACTGAAAGTATAAGTCTTGTAGGTTTGAAGAAAAACATTTTTTCCTTGGCTAGAGGCTTAGAAAAACAAGTTTTGAGTTGGCATTTTCTAAAAATGGGAGGACTTGATTTGGGCATCTTGTGGAAAACTAGAAGGGGGGGGTTGAATAGTTTTACCAATTAAAACTTAGTTTTAAAACATTTAGATCAACTTATGTCAAGCTATTTAGATGTGTATGTTGGACGTTGATAGATAGATATATAAAACTATAATGAAAGATAAAGAGTAAGAAGCACATAACCACGACACGAGTATTTATAGTGGTTCGGCTACAAGGACACCTTCCTTGCCCTACTCCACTCCCCGAGTCACCTACTCGAGAGTTCGTAATCACTACACGACACCAACTCCTTATGGCGGAGAACCCTTCACAACGTCGCCTACTCTTTTTCCGGTACTAGGCTAACCACCGGGTTCTTTCACACCAAGGTGAACCACACCTACCACAACGTCGCCTACCCTTTATCAGGTACTAGGCTAAGTACCTAGTTCCATTACAATGGAGGAACTACTACCCAACACTACACAACACCTAATCCTAAAGGAGATTCACTCCTTATTACAACACCATCAAGGATATCACCATCCTTGGATATAGACAATCACTATATGTATAACGATGCACCTCATCTATTATACGACCTAGGCATTCTTCACTAATGCAACTTGATTTGATTCCTAGGCATCCTTCACTAATGCCTTTGATACAATTCTTGGCACCTTTCACTAATGCCTTCGTCTTGACACCTTTAGCATTCTTCACTAATGCTCTTGACATGGACGTTAAGCACCTTTCACTAATGCTTTCGTCTTGACTCTTTCGGCATTCTTCACTAATGCCTTTGACACAACACTTCTATGGAGAAAGAAAGAACTATCAACAAGAGAACCTCAGTAGTCTTGATGATGACGAAGCATGGCAAATCATGGACTTGAGCTTGCTCGACTTCAAGAAGTGGTGATCTCGCCTTTAAGAGGAACCTAGAGAATCACACAAAAACAAAAGACAAACTACATAGAAAGATCCCTTAGGATCAGTGGTTATAGAGTTACAATACTTGGGGTAAGTATGTGTGAGAGTGGCAAGCCAAAAGGAAGAAATGGCTCACTATTTATAGAGGAGAAATTCTTACTGTTCCCCGGATCCCTCCCACAAGGGATCCGTCTAGCGTAAAGCTAGGGATCCGTGGGACGCTCCTCTTTGCCCATGGGTATTTTGGTTATGGGTCATGGGTCATGGGTTATGGGTTGATCCATGGTTCTTTTATTAGATACAATGTATCTTATGAGTACAATGCACCTAGTCAAGTGGGTATGGGTCAATACCATGGGTTATGGATGTGATCCATGGGTTGTAGTTTTTACCCATTATAATACATACTAGTTATGTATATATTTACCCAATATGTAAACACTAGTTGTTGTACATATGTATTACTAAATCATAAAATCACTTATACTTGTTTTAGTGTTTTATGTGAAAACGTAAGTGTGTTAGAAAACTATTGGCTCAAACTATTTACGTATTTTATTTGTTTCGTTAAAATGATTTTACGTTTGTTATCAACAAAACATTAGAAGATCGTAAAATATAAATAAACATTTTTACTGCTTATTTGTATTAACAATCTCCCCCTTTTTGTTGATAACAAAACATAAAATTATTTTAAGGAAAAACTAAAAAATTCGTGAAAGTTCGAATTGGAGTTTTTACTCTCTTCTCCCACTTTTTGTCGAAATAAAAAGAGCGTCGAAAAGAAACTAACACTTTGTTTTAAGAAAAACATGTAAAAGAGAAAAAATGTAAAAAGTGCAAGTGACGGGAATGGTTCTCGTCTTAACTCCCCCTTGACGAGTCCATCCCTTTGTGAGGGCGTCAAGTAAATATAAACTAATAAGCTAACGAATTGCAATTTTGTTTGCAAGTAGTTTCGTCCTTGTGACGATAAATGCTCCCCCTTGAAGATTGCAACTTTGCAATGGGGTGTCATGAAGAGTAATCCAAATAAGGATTAAGTTTCAAATGGTTTTGCAATGTATGGTTTGACACAAAGCTCCCCCTAGCTTAGGGTGTTAAGTTCTTCATGTGTATTTTGAAAATCTACAAAATAGAGGTTAGAGAACAAGAGTATAGTGCATAATTTCCTGCAAATAAGACTTAAGTTAGTAGTAAATTGTTCTTTTGTACAACGGATCCCACGGTTCCCTTTGTGGAGGGATCCGTCTAGGCATTTTGGAGGGATCCGTCTGTCTGGTGACAGGTTATTCAGCAGAGGTGATATATCAAGCAATGCTAAATATAAGATCGAGATATGTATACAAACAACAAACATATACTCAGATAAATATGGCAAGTAAGTTATCATTCAATAAAACAGAGAGACAATTAACAAATCTCAAAAACTAAGAGAATGATTTAGTCATACATTTTCTACTAATAAGTTACTAAAGCCTAGAATGCAACAAAGTGCTCGAGTCTAAGGATGAGTAGACTTGTTGATTTGGTCCAATCTTTCAAGAAGATGATTAAACATGAAATGTAACTCATTTCGTACTTCTTGAACAAGTCCTTGGGTGATTAGACAATTTGGGCAATTATTGTCTTGATTGGGTACCGGAGGAAAATGGATGTTTTGAGGAGGCTCTACGAATGATTGTGGGGATTCATTTTGAGGTGTGGGATGAGGTTCTACTAAAGGTGAGGGTGGTGGTAGTGGAAATTCCTCCATATGATCATGTCCATGATTGTTCCTTGTTTCCCATGATGGACTATTCAGTGTTGTGGGTGGTTACCTATTTAACGAGAAAGTTGGTGAGTGGGAGGTTCTCGGTGGTGAATGCTCTAATGAATAGAGATTTGGGTGAGGAAGAGGCTCGTTAAATCTATGTTCAAGGAATGAGGACTTAGACGGCTTGCTAGAGCTAGCTATGTTTGGTTTTGAACTAGATGACCCTTTTTCTAGTCCAAAAGGTTTGATGCTAATTCTTGCGGTTCTCTTAACAATTATTGAATGGGTTTGTAGAGGTGGGATTCTAGCATTGTTATCTCTTACGGGAGATGATTCGGTGGATGAAATTTCATGGATCATATGACCCTTTCTTTTGGATGAGCCTTTGGTTGAAGATTTGTTGCTAAGAGCTTTGGTCATGATGAAGGTAAGAATGCAATATGAGCTTCTAACTACTGATTTTTTGAGAGCTAGGTGAGAGTGATGCCTAAACCTTAAGAGTGTTTGGTTTATAAAGGATGATTTTGAATTAGGGAATTAAATTCTTGGCCACTAAGAGGATCAAGCATGCACTTAGGATATTGATCAGCTCTAGGAGGGTATTAAATGACATCTAAAAGTGGTTAGATAACCAAAAGGTAGCTTAACTTTGAAGAGGGAAGCTGATTTAAGCTTTCTGTAGACACGGATCCCTCTCACCAGGGATCCTTCTGGTTATAAACCAGGGATCCGTCTGTCAGACAGGTTCTTGATGAAATGATTATGCTTTTTGTGAGATCAAGTAGCTATGTATCTCGAGGCTTTGACTTTATTTTGATGTCTTGAGTGGTGGATGTCTTAAATGCTTAACCAAAAAAGGGGTGAGGGTGTTTAATGATGGTTTTGGGTAGAAGAGTGGACTTTAGATAGGCTAACTAAGTACTTGAGAAGAGCATTATTTGTTTTGAGATGGAAAAATGGTGGTAATTAGTCCTAGAAGTTAGATGATGTCTCAAGAAAAAATTTAATAAAATCTTAAAAAATAAGGAAAAATGAAAAACTAGTTTCAAGCTTATTTTTGAGTTAATGATGACTAAAATCAATTTTCTAAAATTAATGGATATGTCAAACTAAGTGTTATGAGATGTGAGAAATAAAGTGTGAGCGTTGGAGCGAAAATATGGTGAGTTTTGATGAGTTGATAAATCAAAACCATTTTGAAATAGATCCTAAGTAAGTTATGGGTGAGTGTGAAGCTTTCAAATGTTTGAGGAAGACTTAGTTGGTTCTAATGTCTTATGTTTGACTAGTGTGAGGTGATCTAGTGAGCTATTTTTGATGTAAGCAAGTCTGTATTGCTCATCTGTAGTCACGGATCCCATGGTTCCCTTTTGGGATGGATCCGGCTAGTTATATTGCTGGGATCCGCCTACTGCAGATCAGAAGGCTTCCAGCAAAAATACAATTTTGCACTCATAGCAAAGCATTTCTCCTAGTTGTTTCTACAAACACTAAATGCAAAGACACATCAAGTATAATGCATAGCACATGTGGGGGGACTAAAGGTACCTAAAGATGAGTGACGACGACTACTTGAAGAAGTCGTAAAATCTCATCCTACACGTTCCTAAGGTAAGTTTGTTCAATGCCAAGTTATGGCAATAGCTATATACTACATCCTACACTACATAAGTATTTGTTTAGAAGTTACAACCCATTGTTTCAAATTGTTTTCACAAATTAAGGTCCTATGACCTTACCTTACTCCTCCACCACTTCCCGTCTTCACCCCTCATCCACTCTTTATCACACCATCTCTACTTCTTTTTCTTCAAGAAGTTGGCGAAGCACTTGAAGATTCCCTTGGTTTGTTTCCATTCGGGTGATGGGCTAGGAATGTCTGGCAATTGGTTGATGTAATCCAAGGGGTCGAGATCGGTATTTCCGAGTGGGTTGCTACTACCTTCTCCTTCTCTTTGCCTCTCCCATTCATCTGAGGAATCCGTGGGTGGGTGAGGTCTTTTTCCTTCCACCATAAACCTTGTAGTTCTACCCTCGGTCAATGATACCATAACTTTGTTGCAAAATCTATGATCATAGGATTGCGGAGAAGGATCTAATGCAAAGATGAATTTAGCAAGACGGGTTAGGAGCATTGCGTACGGGAGCACCATTTTGTCCATGCTTCTTACACTTTCCATTCTCTTAATCATGTAGTAAGCAAGGTTGAAGCGAGTCTCGGTCACTAGGCAATATATCATGAAACTTAGACATGCGTTGGGGTGATTCTTGTTTCCTACTAGGCACAACACATTCTCCCTTACCACATTTTCCCATTTCCTATACAATGCGTACATCTCGGAGAGCTCCATTTGGAAAGGATCCCTATAGATCACTTTCGAATTCCTAGTGACCCTTGAAGGGGATGCTCTTGGCATGAACACGGTGTCCCTCACCATGGTTGCTTCCGGGATTAACATGTTATAGATTTCATGATGATCAACCATAGCGTGTAACTCTTCCAAAGACCACTCATTAGAATACATGCAAACACCTTCCCCTACTATTCTTCCAAACTCCACAAGCGAAAGAGTGTACTCATGCTCATTTATGATGAAGACAATTGAGATGGACCCATCATCATTTCTAATTATCCTCATTGTCTTGTAGAACTCGAGTACGAAAACCGGGCAAATTTGTTCGTTTATGTCCAATAAACAATCAAAGCCAATGGCCCCAAAAACTTGTCTTATGTCGGTGTTAGCAAGAAATGATGGTCCTACTACTCGACCTTCGTGAAAAAGTCTCTTTTCAAGCATTTTAAAGGTTTTCCTATCTTCCGGGCTAAGTCCATCTTTCCTATGGTACATTGGTATGTAATGAGCGGTATCTTGATAGTCTTGTTGTCGGTTACTTGACATGATTGTTCCTAAACAACACAACCACAATGTGGTGTTAATTGTGAATAGTAACCTAAAGGTTTTGATCACAATTTTTCTCAAATCATTTTTATTGAATTCAAGAAATGAGTTTAATTTATATTAACAATGTTTATTCTTTGATTTGGATTATCTTAGAAAACAATGTGGTAACAATTTATGATAAACCCATTTGAACCCAACTTCTAAAAATGAAGAAATTGTAATCCTAGAAATCAAGGAATTAAATTAACAATGTAGTGAAGATTATACTTACACAAGAGATTGTTATGCTTGAAGGAAATGATCAAATTGCTCCTGTGAACAGTAATTGGGTTTTTGTTCGTGAGTCTTTGAAGGGAAAGTGATTGTGGAACGTCCATAGTGATCATTACTAACTTATTTTGTCTTCTGTTGCACGGATCCCACGGATCCCTCTCATTTGGGATCCGGCTAGTTCAAACTCAGGGATCCGGCATGACAACAAAAATCAATTTAAGATTCCTTGATAACTTTGGTTTGGGAGTTCTAAAACCCCTAGAGTTTGATGTTTAAGCTCTATAACTTGTGATTTGAGGTTTTGACGGTTTAATACTAATCTTATTTGACGTGGTTCCCTTTTTTAAGAATTAGTCACAATTCTTGGGAGGTTTATCAAAGATTATGATAAAATCCCATTTTATCATAATATAAGAAGTTTTACATGGATATTCATTGACATAGATGAAGTGTCAATAATTCCTTTGTGATGAATAATGATTGATGTTATCGAATAACCAAAATATCATTATTACAAGTTAGTAGTGTAGTCTATACCAATCAATCGAAGAATACTATTCTTGATGATGGCTTTAATATAGATAACTACTTAAGCAATTACTAATAGAGATTAATTATGCAACTAACAATAATAAAATGTAAATTATTAACGATAATACCTTTACTAAATATTCTTCTTAAGGAGAGAAATATTTAGAGGAAAAGCTTTGTGATCTTCTTGAAATCTCCAGATCCATGTGTGAGAAGAACAATGCTAAACATTCTTTTCTCGAAAAGAAATATTTAGGTAGTTTCTTTATGATCTTCTTGGTATGCCCAAATCCAAGTATGAAAAATACTTAACAAGGAAAGTGTTAGAATATTCTATCATTGTCCAACAATGAACACTATAATGATTTTTAATACATTGACTTGAAAAATCCTTCTTTGTAGTTTTCAAACTGGTTTCAAAATTTGATCTGTGCCGAACCGTCAAGTCTAATCACACAAGCTGGCCACTTGTGAATGGCCAACCGTAACAGGCTTAAAACAGTTCAGACACAAATACAATGAAGATCAGAGAATACAATGAATTCCCGGGTCGTTAAGTCCCACGGAGACTCAATGGTGTGTAAACACTTTCAGACGATAGAATGATCACTAAGGATAGTGATCAGTAAAGATAGATTGATTGAACAATTATAACTAAGGAAAAAGAAAATAAATTACAGAGGCTTAAATGCAAATTAAAGAAAATTAAAAAGATAAAATATATTAAATAAACGCTATCACTATATTTAAAGTGATGAACGTTTAAAACCTAAAACTTACGTTTAAATTAAAAATTACGTTAACGTACAAAATAAAAAGTGATATTTAAGAAATAAAAGCCCTAAAAATATGAAAAATACATTTTTACAAACCTAATGATAAAAGAAAATTATTAGAAAAAGGAAATTATTTTTATGACTAATTAATTAATTATTATAAATTAAAAACTATTTATTAAGTATTTAAAATGCACTAAAATATAAGAAAATACAAAATTAACCTAGAAAAATGAAATTATAACTTAGAAAAATCTAAAATATGATAAAACTTATTTTAAAACTGAAAATATATTTTTTAGACTTTTTATGTATTTATTATTAATTAATTACTATTTAAAACTAATTAAAATACTAGAAAATACTTTTTAAACTAAGAAAATTATGGAAAAATACTTTTTATGACTTATATATATATATCTTAACTTAATAAAAATGAAAACTTATTTTTTTGAACTTTTTCTTAATTATTTGTATTAAATGCTATTTAAAAATGCTTAAAAACTAATTTAAATTAAGAAAAATAGCAAACAAGCTTGGAAAAATATGAAAATTTCAGGAAAAGCTTAAAATAATATTAGGAAGCTAGGAAAAATAGAAAAACAGGTGCATGTGTGGAGGATTATGCAACTGATGTGGAAAGTGCTTATAAATAAGCACTATGAATAAGCAAATGAGCACCAAAATGAACCAACTGTTTACAGAAGCAATATTATGCAATAAGAACCAAAATTCAACAAATATTCACCAGCCTAAACCACAGAATCACAAGCTAGTACAGATTTGATGTAAGAGCTATAAGCTAAAAACAGTATTTAGGTGGGCAACTTTGAGCTAGAATATAAGCAAACCAATAAGCTGAAACTACAAACTAACAACTGGAACTTGAACAAGACCTGGCTAAGAACCTCTAAACCAAAATGGAGACCTAGGGGAGCTATGATAAGCTCTATGCAAGAGCTACAAAATCTGAACAAGCCCTGTGCAGGCTCAGTGCCCTGCACAGGGCACTTAACACCATTTTGACAAGATCTTTTAGGGCTTATAAGAAATTAGCAAAAATCCACAAAAATCACTACAAGAAAATAGACCAAGGGAATATTTTAAAACAACAAGAATCACTGAAATTGGCCCAAAGATGAGTCCACTAAAAATCTTCCTAGTTGAGCTCAAAACTGAGTTTTGGCAAAATTTTGACTTTTGAAGAAACTAAAAAGTTGACTTATTTGAGTTTTGATCATGATTTTTGAACTGAAAATGATATATTGAGATGAAATTAAACTAAAGCAAGCTAGTTCTAAGGTTTCTAAACACAAAATAAGCTTTTGGCTTTCAATATTTCCAACAGTAAAGCTGCAAGGACAGATTCAAGAGAAATTGACTTATGTGAGTTGCAAATACAATTTGATGACTCAAATGAGCTCAAATGAACAACACAAGCATGAACCAACAGGTTTTAACCAATGTACAAACCTCTAGCACATTTTACATGGCAAATCCAAACACCACTATTATCAACTGTTTTACAAGAAAATTGAGATAACCAAAGTTTTAGCTAAAACAAACATTCAAACTACTTTAATTATCATTAAATAGACTAGAATAAACAAATGGTAACCACAGATACATGTAAAAACAAGGACTGCAATTTAACTTGAAATTGGAAAATGAGAGATATACTCACATGTGTCCAGCTTTGTTGCAGGCTCAAAACCAAATCAAGTCTACTCTAATCCTAGTCTAATCCAACCCCAAATCAACCTCTGCAACACCCATTATCAGCTTCCATTCCAATTTGAGCCTCAGGTTGACTTTTATTGACCATGGAACTAAGTTAGTTGAAACTGAATAAAAGCTTATCAAAAGCTAAAGTAAGCTTAAATAAGCTTATTTGATTATAACAGGAGCTTATTAAAAGCTTGAATATGGAATTTGAAACTTGAAAATTTCCACAGTAACCAACAAACTTGAAATTTGATTAAAACTTAAAATTGATACTCAAAAGCTCAATATAACAATGTTTTAACTTAATTGTGATACAAACAAACTGAAATTACAACATTTGATTTTAACTAATACATTAATTTAAAAAAAACGACATTAAAGAAAATTTAAAACTAACTAACTACTCTTTCCTCCTCTTCTCTTGCCTCTTTTTATATTCCAAACTTCTTCCACATGTACTCTGAATCTATCCCACCAAAATCTAGCCATTGGATCTTTGAAATGCATCAAAACCGTCCACTTGTAAAATTTGGCGCCAAATTCTTCTTTGAGCAGGTTTGAGGAATTAATGGGTTTGGTTGAGTCAATTAAAGGTTTTGTTGTTTAGAGGAGGTGGAGGGGACATAGTATGGGGGGGTTGAGAAAAAGGAGGGAAAACCAGGACTGGTTTTGGTGTTTCAGTAGTTGGAGAGGTGGTGCTACAGTGGAAGGCGGTTTTCTGCCTATTTGACTTTAGTTGACCGTTGGTTAATATCAAAGGGGTTCACAATTGGCTTTGGCTGGGGCCAAAATGCATTCTGACCTGGCTCAAGGGTCAAGCCAAAGGGGTCAAGGGTCAAACTGGTTTGGGCTAGCAGCTGGGCTTGTGTGGATTTGGATTTGGGCTTTTGATATTAAAGGATCCGTTTGGTTAAGCTTAGTACACAAGGACCAAAAATGTAATTTCACCAAACTTCAAGGACTGAAAGTGAACTTTTTCCAATGCTTTCACAAGGACCAAACATGACATAAATGAATAGAACAAGGACCACATTTGCATAAAATTCATTTTAAAAGGTCCAAGGACTAATTTTGCAATTTTCCAAAGTTTAGGGACCTTTCTTACCAATTGACCAAAGAATCATTCAAGGATCATTTTTTACAACTTAGAATACTTCAGGGACCTTGAATGACAAAACTTCACATTTTTGAATTCCAGGGACTAGATTTGACAACTTTTAAAACTTGGGGGACTAAAACTGCCAATTTTGCAAACTTGAATCATTTTTCATCTGATTTTGATATTTTTGCATTTGAAACACATAAAAAACTGATTTGTGATATTTTCATCATTTTGATGCATTTTTGAGTGTTTTCAGATGATTTTGCAGTTTAGATTATACAAAAATGATGAGTATTTAGACACTCATCAATCCCCCACACTGAGATATTGCTAGTCCCTAGCAATGATTTGAGAAAACTTGATGGATTTGAAAAACTCTTTACCAAAAGCCATCACTTCTGGAGTAGCCAATTGTTTTGATTCAAGTAAGAACCTTGGTACAACGATAACCAAATGATTTATTGGCAAATCATAAACCATATAACGGATTTGATGTGTCTTTACCAGAAGCCGTACCCTTCTGGACTAGCCAACTCTTAGATAAATTATCAGAATTATCTTTGGTGAGCTGAATACCAATTATGGTTTTTCCACTGCCTTTACCACAAGCCATAACCTTGCGGGCTAGCCAACTCTTCACTTTTAAGGATATGGTGAGTTGAGAACCATATAATTTTGGGCAAATTGCAAGCCATATAAACGGATTTGAGAAATCTTTACCAAGAGCCGTTTGCTCCTAGATTAGCCAATCCTTTTGTCTTACAGACATGGCGGACTGATAACCAAATGAGTAAGTGCAAAACACTTACTCCAAAAAAAAAAAAAAAAAAAAAAAAAAATTGGCCAAAAACGGGGGAATTGGGTAAATAATACATGAAATTCGTGAGAATTCCCCCCCACACTTAGAAATGAATATTGACCTCAATATTCAAAGTACCGGCGGTTATGCCGAAACAAAGAACGTAAAAGGGAAATATTACGGCCATTATTTAGAAGATTTTTTTTTTTTTTTTTAATAGATAATATATATATATATATATATATATATAACATGTGGGGCATCACCCCCACACTTAGGTGGTAGAAAGGGGTAAGAAGACAGAAATATGGGTGAAAACCCATATAGTGTGTGCTACTGTTTTTGATTTCCGAGTCGCTAGCTTGACTCGACCCCGCATTAATTGGTTCATGGGGAAACAAAGTGGAAGAAACAATCTCCATCGGACTTTCATTCAAGATGTTTGGACAAACATTTGAAGCACGTGAAAGTTCCACACCGATGAGATATAGAGAGAACCGGCTCAAAAATGATAATTGAAAATGCCGGGATCAAAAATAGTGTCCTCATTCCCGAAGGAGAAAAGGGAAAGAGCAACCACACCATTTGTGAAGAATGGAATAAATATGTGCATCACAATGCATGTCCATTCCTCATTAGAAAGAAGCAAATCACCATTTTTGACATTTTTAAGCTTAAATTTGAAGCTTTTATGGTGATTGGTAACAAAATTTCCGGGAGGGAGAGCTGGAAACGGTTCTTCAATCAACAGATTTTCAAGAAAAAGGATGTCTCCCTCCGAATCAAAGTAAGTATTGTCAATTCCTGTTGGAATCGACTCATCACTAAGAAAATCATCGACCTCCTTCCAAAAGTTGTCATCTTCCTCATCTGGAGTGAGAGAAGGAATGGAAGAGTCGGAAATGGGACAAGAAATGAGTGAATGATCATTGTATAGGAGACTTCTAGTTTCTCCAAGATCGGCTTCGAAATCAAAGAGATCATCGTCACTTTCTGATGAAAGTGGACTGATGTGAGTGAGTTCATTGGTAAACTCCTCAAGAAGAGGATCAGACTGTGGGAGTGATGCCTCAACATACTCGATGTCTCCATAAGATTTACAATCATCGCTAAAATCGGAGAAAGTCTCAAATTGATCATTTGAACACTCAAGAGGGGAAGAAGAATCACACATATGATCAGAAATTCCCTGTGACTCTCTCGGGATTGGGACAAGGTCCTTAACACTAGACTTTATAAATTCGTCCGATTCCTTTTCAGGAACAGTGTCAAGATGCTCATCCCCCATGTTCAGAGAGTGAGTGGGAGCTTCGGGTGTGATAACAACAGACTGAGGGAGTTTAGAAGGACTAGCATACATATGTTTTATACTTTCCATTTGTTCTTCTGCTAGTAATTCCATCATAGTCTTTTCTCCCTGACTTTTCATGGAAGGAGTCTCAACTGATGAACTTGATGAACTGTTATAAAATTGTAGGATATCAAGGATATCTTCATCATCATCGTCATCAGGAATGAAACGGAATCGAGAGCTAGATCTGGCTGCTTTTTCTTTTGCAATTGATTCCCTAATAGATTGTTCAAAGGCAATTTGGGAATCTAATTTAGCAGCCCGCTCTTCGGCTAACAACACTTCCATGGATTTCTCATTTGGATTATCTTGGGGATGTTTAGATTCCTTCAAATCTTTCACTAAATCCAAAAGATCAAGGAGAAGATTTTGAGGAAGTGGGTCAGGCTGGTACTGTAGAGGTTGGTCATGATATGAAGAGTCGTAATTGTTACAAGGAAATGGATTCCTTGTTTGACAATCCGAGCTAGAGTGAGGACCTCCACAGTACTCACAACAGTAAAACTGCTGAGTCTCACAGTGTGGTAGCTGATGGAATAAATCAGTCGTGTTATGGTAGGAATAGGGATCTTGGTTATAGACAGACCCGTTTCCTGATTCCACCACGCTACAACTGGGGCAATTGCCACCATTATAAGGACCACCACACCATTGACAACCAAGAGGGTGAGGATAAGACATAGAAAGAATCAAAGTTTAACAGAGGGTAAGAAATGAAGAATAAAAAAGGTAAGAGGGTAAAGAGGAATATTTTTGGTATTTTTGAAAAACATGATGATAAAAACAAAGAATGAAAATATTTTTGGCGTTTTTAACACTTTAGGAAAAGTGTTAATGAACTTTTTGGATTTTCTGAGAACTTTACAAAAAAAACTTTTTACAAAAGATGGGGTATGTGCAAGAATGGTCTGAAAAAGGTTTAGAACACGCTAAAGCCTCCCCGGCAGCGGCGCCAAAATTTGATCTGTGCCGAACCGTCAAGTCTAATCACACAAGCTGGCCACTTGTGAATGGCCAACCGTAACAGGCTTAAAACAGTTCAGACACAAATACAATGAAGATCAGAGAATACAATGAATTCCCGGGTCGTTAAGTCCCACGGAGACTCAATGGTGTGTAAACATTTTCAGACGATAGAATGATCACTAAGGATAGTGATCAGTAAAGATAGATTGATTGAACAATTATAACTAAGGAAAAAGAAAATAAATTACAGAGGCTTAAATGCAAATTAAAGAAA
This sequence comes from Chrysanthemum seticuspe, assembly GCA_019973895.1. Classification (NCBI taxonomy): domain Eukaryota; kingdom Viridiplantae; phylum Streptophyta; class Magnoliopsida; order Asterales; family Asteraceae; genus Chrysanthemum; species Chrysanthemum seticuspe. Next base: position 245,878,510 of record BPTQ01000008.1, read on the forward strand.
ATTAAAAAGATAAAATATATTAAATAAACGCTATCACTATATTTAAAGTGATGAACGTTTAAAACCTAAAACTTACGTTTAAATTAAAAATTACGTTAACGTACAAAATAAAAAGTGATATTTAAGAAATAAAAGTCCTAAAAATATGAAAAATACATTTTTACAAACCTAATGATAAAAGAAAATTATTAGAAAAAGGAAATTATTTTTATGACTAATTAATTAATTATTATAAATTAAAAACTATTTATTAAGTATTTAAAATGCACTAAAATATAAGAAAATACAAAATTAACCTAGAAAAATGAAATTATAACTTAGAAAAATCTAAAATATGATAAAACTTATTTTAAAACTGAAAATATATTTTTTAGACTTTTTATGTATTTATTATTAATTAATTACTATTTAAAACTAATTAAAATACTAGAAAATACTTTTTAAACTAAGAAAATTATGGAAAAATACTTTTTATGACTTATATATATATATCTTAACTTAATAAAAATGAAAACTTATTTTTTTGAACTTTTTCTTAATTATTTGTATTAAATGCTATTTAAAAATGCTTAAAAACTAATTTAAATTAAGAAAAATAGCAAACAAGCTTGGAAAAATATGAAAATTTCAGGAAAAGCTTAAAATAATATTAGGAAGCTAGGAAAAATAGAAAAACAGGTGCATGTGTGGAGGATTATGCAACTGATGTGGAAAGTGCTTATAAATAAGCACTATGAATAAGCAAATGAGCACCAAAATGAACCAACTGTTTACAGAAGCAATATTATGCAATAAGAACCAAAATTCAACAAATATTCACCAGCCTAAACCACAGAATCACAAGCTAGTACATATTTGATGTAAGAGCTATAAGCTAAAAACAGTATTTAGGTGGGCAACTTTGAGCTAGAATATAAGCAAACCAATAAGCTGAAACTACAAACTAACAACTGGAACTTGAACAAGACCTGGCTAAGAACCTCTAAACCAAAATGGAGACCTAGGGGAGCTATGATAAGCTCTATGCAAGAGCTACAAAATCTGAACAAGCCCTGTGCAGGCTCAGTGCCCTGCACAGGGCACTTAACACCATTTTGACAAGATCTTTTAGGGCTTATAAGAAATTAGCAAAAATCCACAAAAATCACTACAAGAAAATAGACCAAGGGAATATTTTAAAACAACAAGAATCACTGAAATTGGCCCAAAGATGAGTCCACTAAAAATCTTCCTAGTTGAGCTCAAAACTGAGTTTTGGCAAAATTTTGACTTTTGAAGAAACTGAAAAGTTGACTTATTTGAGTTTTGATCATGATTTTTGAACTGAAAATGATATATTGAGATGAAATTAAACTAAAGCAAGCTAGTTCTAAGGTTTCTAAACACAAAATAAGCTTTTGGCTTTCAATATTTCCAACAGTAAAGCTGCAAGGACAGATTCAAGAGAAATTGACTTATGTGAGTTGCAAATACAATTTGATGACTCAAATGAGCTCAAATGAACAACACAAGCATGAACCAACAGGTTTTAACCAATGTACAAACCTCTAGAACAGTTTACATGGCAAATCCAAACACCACTATTATCAACTGTTTTACAAGAAAATTGAGATAACCAAAGTTTTAGCTAAAACAAACATTCAAACTACTTTAATTATCATTAAATAGACTAGAATAAACAAATGGTAACCACAGATACATGTAAAAACAAGGACTGCAATTTAACTTGAAATTGGAAAATGAGAGATATACTCACATGTGTCCAGCTTTGTTGCAGGCTCAAAACCAAATCAAGTCTACTCTAATCCTAGTCTAATCCAACCCCAAATCAACCTCTGCAACACCCATTATCAGCTTCCATTCCAATTTGAGCCTCAGGTTGACTTTTATTGACCATGGAACTAAGTTAGTTGAAACTGAATAAAAGCTTATCAAAAGCTAAAGTAAGCTTAAATAAGCTTATTTGATTATAACAGGAGCTTATTAAAAGCTTGAATATGGAATTTGAAACTTGAAAATTTCCACAGTAACCAACAAACTTGAAATTTGATTAAAACTTAAAATTGATACTCAAAAGCTCAATATAACAATGTTTTAACTTAATTGTGATACAAACAAACTGAAATTACAACATTTGATTTTAACTAATACATTAATTTAAAAAAAACGACATTAAAGAAAATTTAAAACTAACTAACTACTCTTTCCTCCTCTTCTCTTGCCTCTTTTTATATTCCAAACTTCTTCCACATGTACTATGAATCTATCCCACCAAAATCTAGCCATTGGATCTTTGAAATGCATCAAAACCGTCCACTTGTAAAATTTGGCGCCAAATTCTTCTTTGAGCAGGTTTGAGGAATTAATGGTTTTGGTTGAGTCAATTAAAGGTTTTGTTGTTTAGAGGAGGTGGAGGGGACATAGTATGGGGGGGTTGAGAAAAAGGAGGGAAAACCAGGACTGGTTTTGGTGTTTCAGTAGTTGGAGAGGTGGTGCTACAGTGGAAGGCGGTTTTCTGCCTATTTGACTTTAGTTGACCGTTGGTTAATATCAAAGGGGTTCACAATTGGCTTTGGCTGGGGCAAAAATGCATTCTGACCTGGCTCAAGGGTCAAGCCAAAGGGGTCAAGGGTCAAACTGGTTTGGGCTAGCAGCTGGGCTTGTGTGGATTTGGATTTGGGCTTTTGATATTAAAGGATCCGTTTGGTTAAGCTTAGTACACAAGGACCAAAAATGTAATTTCACCAAACTTCAAGGACTGAAAGTGAACTTTTTCCAATGCTTTCACAAGGACCAAACATGACATAAATGAATAGAACAAGGACCACATTTGCATAAAATTCATTTTAAAAGGTCCAATGACTAATTTTGCAATTTTCCAAAGTTTAGGGACCTTTCTTGCCAATTGACCAAAGAATCATTCAAGGATCATTTTTTACAACTTAGAATACTTCAGGGACCTTGAATGACAAAACTTCACATTTTTGAATTCCAGGGACTAGATTTGACAACTTTTAAAACTTGGGGGACTAAAACTGCCAATTTTGCAAACTTGAATCATTTTTCATCTGATTTTGATATTTTTGCATTTGAAACACATAAAACACTGATTTGTGATATTTTCATCATTTTGATGCATTTTTGAGTGTTTTCAGATGATTTTGCAGTTTAGATTATACAAAAATGATGAGTATTTAGACACTCATCAATCCCCCACACTGAGATATTGCTAGTCCCTAGCAATGATTTGAGAAAACTTGATGGATTTGAAAAACTCTTTACCAAAAGCCATCACTTCTGGAGTAGCCAATTGTTTTGATTCAAGTAAGAACCTTGGTACAACGATAACCAAATGATTTATTGGCAAATCATAAACCATATAACGGATTTGATGTGTCTTTACCAGAAGCCGTACCCTTCTGGACTAGCCAACTCTTAGATAAATTATCAGAATTATCTTTGGTGAGCTGAATACCAATTATGGTTTTTCCACTGCCTTTACCACAAGCCATAACCTTGCGGGCTAGCCAACTCTTCACTTTTAAGGATATGGTGAGTTGAGAACCATACAATTTTGGGCAAATTGCAAGCCATATAAACGGATTTGAGAAATCTTTACCAAGAGCCGTTTGCTCCTGGATTAGCCAATCCTTTTGTCTTACAGACATGGCGGACTGATAACCAAATGAGTAAGTGCAAAACACTTACTCCAAAAAAAAAAAAAAAAAAAATTGGCCAAAAACGGGGGAATTGGGTAAATAATACATGAAATTCGTGAGAATTCCCCCCACACTTAGAAATGAATATTGCCCTCAATATTCAAAGTACCGGCGGTTATGCCGAAACAAAGAACGTAAAAGGGAAATATTACGGCCATTATTTAGAAGATTTTTTTTTTTTTTTTTAATAGATAATATATATATATATATAACATGTGGGGCATCACCCCCACACTTAGGTGGTAGAAAGGGGTAAGAAGACAGAAATATGGGTGAAAACCCATATAGTGTGTGCTACTGTTTTTGATTTCCGAGTCGCTAGCTTGACTCGACCCCGCATTAATTGGTTCATGGGGAAACAAAGTGGAAGAAACAATCTCCATCGGACTTTCATTCAAGATGTTTGGACAAACATTTGAATCACGTGAAAGTTCCACACCGATGAGATATAGAGAGAACCGGCTCAAAAATGATAATTGAAAATGCCGGGATCAAAAATAGTGTCCTCATTCCCGAAGGAGAAAAGGGAAAGAGCAACCACACCATTTGTGAAGAATGGAATAAATATGTGCATCACAATGCATGTCCATTCCTCATTAGAAAGAAGCAAATCACCATTTTTGACATTTTTAAGCTTAAATTTGAAGCTTTTATGGTGATTGGTAACAAAATTTCCGGGAGGGAGAGCTGGAAACGGTTCTTCAATCAACAGATTTTCAAGAAAAAGGATGTCTCCCTCCGAATCAAAGTAAGTATTGTCAATTCCTGTTGGAATCGACTCATCACTAAGAAAATCATCGACCTCCTTCCAAAAGTTGTCATCTTCCTCATCTGGAGTGAGAGAAGGAATGGAAGAGTCGGAAATGGGACAAGAAATGAGTGAATGATCATTGTATAGGAGACTTCTAGTTTCTCCAAGATCGGCTTCGAAATCAAAGAGATCATCGTCACTTTCTGATGAAAGTGGACTGATGTGAGTGAGTTCATTGGTAAACTCCTCAAGAAGAGGATCAGACTGTGGGAGTGATGCCTCAACATACTCGATGTCTCCATAAGATTTACAATCATCGCTAAAATCGGAGAAAGTCTCAAATTGATCATTTGAACACTCAAGAGGGGAAGAAGAATCACACATATGATCAGAAATTCCCTGTGACTCTCTCGGGATTGGGACAAGGTCCTTAACACTAGACTTTATAAATTCGTCTGATTCCTTTTCAGGAACAGTGTCAAGATGCTCATCCCCCATGTTCAGAGAGTGAGTGGGAGCTTCGGGTGTGATAACAACAGACTGAGGGAGTTTAGAAGGACTAGCATACATATGTTTTATACTTTCCATTTGTTCTTCTGCTAGTAATTCCATCATAGTCTTTTCTCCCTGACTTTTCATGGAAGGAGTCTCAACTGATGAACTTGATGAACTGTTATAAAATTGTAGGATATCAAGGATATCTTCATCATCATCGTCATCAGGAATGAAACGGAATCGAGAGCTAGATCTGGCTGCTTTTTCTTTTGCAATTGATTCCCTAATAGATTGTTCAAAGGCAATTTGGGAATCTAATTTAGCAGCCCGCTCTTCGGCTAACAACACTTCCATGGATTTCTCATTTGGATTATCTTGGGGATGTTTAGATTCCTTCAAATCTTTCACTAAATCCAAAAGATCAAGGAGAAGATTTTGAGGAAGTGGGTCAGGCTGGTACTGTAGAGGTTGGTCATGATATGAAGAGTCGTAATTGTTACAAGGAAATGGATTCCTTGTTTGACAATCCGAGCTAGAGTGAGGACCTCCACAGTACTCACAACAGTAAAACTGCTGAGTCTCACAGTGTGGTAGCTGATGGAATAAATCAGTCGTGTTATGGTAGGAATAGGGATCTTGGTTATAGACAGACCCGTTTCCTGATTCCACCACGCTACAACTGGGGCAATTGCCACCATTATAAGGACCACCACACCATTGACAACCAAGAGGGTGAGGATAAGACATAGAAAGAATCAAAGTTTAACAGAGGGTAAGAAATGAAGAATCAAAAAGGTAAGAGGGTAAAGAGGAATATTTTTGGTATTTTTGAAAAACATGATGATAAAAACAAAGAATGAAAATATTTTTGGCGTTTTTAACACTTTAGGAAAAGTGTTAATGAACTTTTTGGATTTTCTGATAACTTTACAAAAAAAACTTTTTACAAAAGATGGGGTATGTGCAAGAATGGGTCTGAAAAAGGTTTAGAACACGCTAAAGCCTCCCCGGCAGCGGCGCCAAAATTTGATCTGTGCCGAACCGTTAAGTCTAATCACACAAGCTGGCCACTTGTGAATGGCCAACCGTAACAGGCTTAAAACAGTTCAGACACAAATACAATGAAGATCAGAGAATACAATGAATTCCCGGGTCGTTAAGTCCCACGGAGACTCAATGGTGTGTAAACACTTTCAGACGATAGAATGATCACTAAGGATAGTGATCAGTAAAGATAGATTGATTGAACAATTATAACTAAGGAAAAAGAAAATAAATTACAGAGGCTTAAATGCAAATTAAAGAAAATTAAAAAGATAAAATATATTAAATAAACGCTATCACTATATTTAAAGTGATGAACGTTTAAAACCTAAAACTTACGTTTAAATTAAAAATTACGTTAACGTACAAAATAAAAAGTGATATTTAAGAAATAAAAGTCCTAAAAATATGAAAAATACATTTTTACAAACCTAATGATAAAAGAAAATTATTAGAAAAAGGAAATTATTTTTATGACTAATTAATTAATTATTATAAATTAAAAACTATTTATTAAGTATTTAAAATGCACTAAAATATAAGAAAATACAAAATTAACCTAGAAAAATGAAATTATAACTTAGAAAAATCTAAAATATGATAAAACTTATTTTAAAACTGAAAATATATTTTTTAGACTTTTTATGTATTTATTATTAATTAATTACTATTTAAAACTAATTAAAATACTAGAAAATACTTTTTAAACTAAGAAAATTATGGAAAAATACTTTTTATGACTTATATATATATCTTAACTTAATAAAAATGAAAACTTATTTTTTTGAACTTTTTCTTAATTATTTGTATTAAATGCTATTTAAAAATGCTTAAAAACTAATTTAAATTAAGAAAAATAGCAAACAAGCTTGGAAAAATATGAAAATTTCATGAAAAGCTTAAAATAATATTAGGAAGCTAGGAAAAATAGAAAAACAGGTGCATGTGTGGAGGATTATGCAACTGATGTGGAAAGTGCTTATAAATAAGCACTATGAATAAGCAAATGAGCACCAAAATGAACCAACTGTTTACAGAAGCAATATTATGCAATAAGAACCAAAATTCAACAAATATTCACCAGCCTAAACCACAGAATCACAAGCTAGTACAGATTTGATGTAAGAGCTATAAGCTAAAAACAGTATTTAGGTGGGCAACTTTGAGCTAGAATATAAGCAAACCAATAAGCTGAAACTACAAACTAACAACTGGAACTTGAACAAGACCTGGCTAAGAACCTCTAAACCAAAATGGAGACCTAGGGGAGCTATGATAAGCTCTATGCAAGAGCTACAAAATCTGAACAAGCCCTGTGCAGGCTCAGTGCCCTGCACAGGGCACTTAACACCATTTTGACAAGATCTTTTAGGGCTTATAAGAAATTAGCAAAAATCCACAAAAATCACTACAAGAAAATAGACCAAGGGAATATTTTAAAACAACAAGAATCACTGAAATTGGCCCAAAGATGAGTCCACTAAAAATCTTCCTAGTTGAGCTCAAAACTGAGTTTTGGCAAAATTTTGACTTTTGAAGAAACTAAAAAGTTGACTTATTTGAGTTTTGATCATGATTTTTGAACTGAAAATGATATATTGAGATGAAATTAAACTAAAGCAAGCTAGTTCTAAGGTTTCTAAACACAAAATAAGCTTTTGGCTTTCAATATTTCCAACAGTAAAGCTGCAAGGACAGATTCAAGAGAAATTGACTTATGTGAGTTGCAAATACAATTTGATGACTCAAATGAGCTCAAATGAACAACACAAGCATGAACCAACAGGTTTTAACCAATGTACAAACCTCTAGCACATTTTACATGGCAAATCCAAACACCACTATTATCAACTGTTTTACAAGAAAATTGAGATAACCAAAGCTTTAGCTAAAACAAACATTCAAACTACTTTAATTATCATTAAATAGACTAGAATAAACAAATGGTAACCACAGATACATGTAAAAACAAGGACTGCAATTTAACTTGAAATTGGAAAATGAGAGATATACTCACATGTGTCCAGCTTTGTTGCAGGCTCAAAACCAAATCAAGTCTACTCTAATCCTAGTCTAATCCAACCCCAAATCAACCTCTGCAACACCCATTATCAGCTTCCATTCCAATTTGAGCCTTAGGTTGACTTTTATTGACCATGGAACTAAGTTAGTTGAAACTGAATAAAAGCTTATCAAAATCTAAAGTAAGCTTAAATAAGCTTATTTGATTATAACAGGAGCTTATTAAAAGCTTGAATATGGAATTTGAAACTTGAAAATTTCCACAGTAACCAACAAACTTGAAATTTGATTAAAACTTAAAATTGATACTCAAAAGCTCAATATAACAATGTTTTAACTTAATTGTGATACAAACAAACTGAAATTACAACATTTGATTTTAACTAATACATTAATTTAAAAAAAACGACATTAAAGAAAATTTAAAACTAACTAACTACTCTTTCCTCCTCTTCTCTTGCCTCTTTTTATATTCCAAACTTCTTCCACATGTACTCTGAATCTATCCCACCAAAATCTAGCCATTGGATCTTTGAAATGCATCAAAACCGTCCACTTGTAAAATTTGGCGCCAAATTCTTCTTTGAGCAGGTTTGAGGAATTAATGGGTTTGGTTGAGTCAATTGAAGGTTTTGTTGTTTAGAGGAGGTGGAGGGGACATAGTATGGGGGGGTTGAGAAAAAGGAGGGAAAACCAGGACTGGTTTTGGTGTTTCAGTAGTTGGAGAGGTGGTGCTACAGTGGAAGGCGGTTTTCTGCCTATTTGACTTTAGTTGACCGTTGGTTAATATCAAAGGGGTTCACAATTGGCTTTGGCTGGGGCCAAAATGCATTCTGACCTGGCTCAAGGGTCAAGCCAAAGGGGTCAAGGGTCAAACTGGTTTGGGCTAGCAGCTGGGCTTGTGTGGATTTGGATTTGGGCTTTTGATATTAAAGGATCCGTTTGGTTAAGCTTAGTACACAAGGACCAAAAATGTAATTTCACCAAACTTCAAGGACTGAAAGTGAACTTTTTCCAATGCTTTCACAAGGACCAAACATGACATAAATGAATAGAACAAGGACCACATTTGCATAAAATTCATTTTAAAAGGTCCAAGGACTAATTTTGCAATTTTCCAAAGTTTAGGGACCTTTCTTGCCAATTGACCAAAGAATCATTCAAGGATCATTTTTTACAACTTAGAATACTTCAGGGACCTTGAATGACAAAACTTCACATTTTTGAATTCCAGGGACTAGATTTGACAACTTTTAAAACTTGGGGGACTAAAACTGCCAATTTTGCAAACTTGAATCATTTTTCATCTGATTTTGATATTTTTGCATTTGAAACACATAAAACACTGATTTGTGATATTTTCATCATTTTGATGCATTTTTGAGTGTTTTCAGATGATTTTGCAGTTTAGATTATACAAAAATGATGAGTATTTAGACACTCATCACAAACATACACGGATCGTATCAAGTTTTTAAAGTACAACATACTCTAAGAAACTTGGTAACAAAGCTCTGATGCCAATTGTGGAAAACTAGAAGGGGGGGTTGAATAGTTTTACCAATTAAAACTTAGTTTTAAAATATTTAGATCAACTTATGTCAATCTATTTAGATGTGTATGTTGGACGTTGATAGATAGATATATAAAACTATAATGAAAGATAAAGAGTAAGAAGCACATAACCACGACACGAGTATTTATAGTGGTTCGGCTACAAGGACACCTTCCTTGCCCTACTCCACTCCCCGAGTCACCTACTCGAGAGTTCGTAATCACTACACGACACCAACTCCTTATGGCGGAGAAGCCTTCACAACGTCGCCTACTCTTTTTTCGGTACTAGGCTAACCACCGGGTTCTTTAACACTAAGGTGAACCACACCTACCACAACGTCGCCTACCCTTTATCAGGTACTAGGCTAAGTACCTAGTTCCATTACAATGGAGGAACTACTACCCAACACTACACAACACCTAATCCCAAAGGAGATTCACTCCTTATTACAACACCATCAAGGATATCACCATCCTTGGAAATAGACAATCACTATATGTATAACGATGCACCTCATCGATTATACGACCTAGGCATTCTTCACTAATGCCACTTGATTTGATTCCTAGGCATCCTTCACTAATGCCTTTGACACAACGCTTGGCACCTTTCACTAATTCCTTCGTCTTGACACCTTTAGCATTCTTCATTAATGCTCTTGACATGGACGTTAAGCACCTTTCACTAATGATTTCGTCTTGACTCTTTCGGCATTCTTCACTAATGCCTTTGACACAACACTTCTATGGAGAAAGAAAGAACTATCAACAAGAGAACCTCAGTAGTCTTGATGATGACGAAGCATGGCAAATCATGGACTTGAGCTTGCTCGACTTCAAGAAGTGGTGATCTCGCTTTTAAGAGGAACCTAGAGAATCACACAAAAACAAAAGACAAACTACATAGAAAGATCCCTTAGGATCAGTGGTTAGAGAGTTACAATACTTGGGGTAAGTATGTGTGAGAGTGGCAAGCCAAAAGGAAGAAATTGCTCACTATTTATAGAGGAGAAATGCTTACTGTTCTCCGGATCCCTCCCACAAGGGATCCGTCTAGCGTAAAGCTAGGGATCCGTGGGACGCTCCTCTTTGCCCATGGGTATTTTGGTTATGGGTCATGGGTCATGGGTTATGGGTTGATCCATAGTTCTTTTATTAGATACAATGTATCTTATGAGTGCAATGCACCGAGTCAAGTGGGTATGGGTCAATACCATGGGTTATGGACGTGATCCATGGGTTGTAGTTTTTACCCATTATAATACATACTAGTTATGTATATATTTACCCAATATGTAAACACTAGTTGTTGTACATATGTATTACTAAATCATAAAATCACTTATACTTGTTTTAGTGTTTTATGTGAAAACGTAAGTGTGTTAGAAAACTATTGGCTCAAACTATTTACGTATTTTATTTGTTTCGTTAAAATGATTTTACGTTTGTTATCAACAAAACATTAGAAGATCGTAAAATATAAATAAACATTTTTACTGCTTATTTGTATTAACACATCTTTCTAAGTCTAAATCTTAATGTGATTATCTCAAATATCATATACGTACATATACTGAAAAAAGCACCTTAGTCGGGTAAGAGAAAAGCTGGCTTGAAAAAACCTAAGGCACGCAAAACCGTACCTAGTGCGTTGGCCACGCGCTAACGCCCCACTAGACGCGCCAGTGACAGCTTTTGTGTGTTTTCGGTTTTTTGCTATCGCTTGTAATTTTAAGTGTCCCGAATGTATATTTATCATCATTAAACATTATGGATGCTTTGGTCATCATTGCACCAATAGAATTTTTTGTTTTTTGTCATGTAAGCCTCTCGAACGTTACAGTATTTGTCATGTCAGAATGCTTCTTCCTGACCATCGTCATGCCTTAAATGTTTGTGAGGTCTAAGTGTAACTCCTCATGAGTGTTTATTCAGGATCTATAAATCTCTTAGACACTATAGATTTTGTGTATGAGGGTGTGTTTTCCTGATAATTATCGTACCTTAGATGTTTGTGAGGTTAAATTTAACTCCTAAGACTGTTTACTTCATATATCTTTTTCTTTAAGAGCATTTTGCAAGCACATGGATTGATAATGAATTTGAAGCTTATTAAGTCTTCGCAATAGTTACCACATTTAGTGATCAAATAAATGTAACTAACTACCACTCAGGTTAACGACATGTTCTCCTTGGACGTACATGAACCAAGATGCGGTATTGTATTCTTTTTGAGTGTTCAGTATCTCTAAGATGCCTGAGAGTGGTGTATATACAAATTTTTGGTATTGTCACTATCTTGTAAACAATCTTTCATTTGCTTAGTTACATGTAACGTGATCTAAGTATGAGGATACGAAAGACAAGGTTGACATGGTCAGTTGCCGATGGGTGTCACATTGTGAATGTACACATATTATTGTTTCAAACATATGAATATAACATTGCAATGGCATGTGAGCCTGATGGCATTTGAGCCTGCGGTCGTATGAGCTTGATGGCATTTAAGCTTGATGTCCTGGCGTATAAGCCGAATTGCATTTTAAGCCTGATGTAGTGGCTTTGTTATGCCCAAGAAGGATATGTATGACCTGACTTAATACAATGTTCTCATCGAAATACCATTTTTGTTATCAGGTTTGTCATGTATAACTTGTATTTATAAAGTTTAGTAAGATAGAATAAGAGTTTTACAATCATCTACAAGAATAGTTCCTCAGACTGAATTTTTATTTTGAACGTATAATGAGTAATATAAGAGTAACAAGAGAGTTTTAGATTAAGTGACTTCAACTTTAATGTTTTACATCGTTTCCATGTTACAATTAAAGTGTGTTGAAGGATTAAAATAATTGAAATAGCAAAGTTGTAATGTTTAGCTAGAAGTAGCATTTCCTTAGTTTGGACGCGTGCCAAGGTGCTGGCATGTCATTGTTATGTCTGTACACAGGTAGGAGCGTTTTTTCCTGCCTGGCCATATATAGGTCTTCTCAGGTTAGGATCAACTTTGGATCTTCGGTCTGGATTATGGTGTATGTGCCTGGTCTAAGGTCGTGTGAGCCTACTGGAATGGTGTTCGAGCCTTATGGGATGGCATTCGAGCCTGACTGTGGGAGCACTTTCTAGGGGAGCGGTTGGTCCTTTTTCTGTTTCCAGGAAATGAGCTTTAGCCTTTGCCTCTTTTGTATCATTCAGTGTCTTAATGACACTTATTAGTGACACTGAATTTCTTGCCTAGGGTTTTGTACTTTTGTTATTATGCCTGTTGCAAAGGCTTATTAGCTTCAGATTTACAACACTGATTATTCGTGAGATAATAATCGTCTTAGCCATTTAAAGGAAAAAGCTAAGTATTTATGGGGATACCTTTCTGGTTGTGTGTAACCCGTAAAGGCGATCCAATGGCCCAGGATGATCCATGTGGTGGGCATCAAGGGAAGGGATAAGGATGACACATGATGTATCACCTTTGGTTGAGCCAGATGTATGGAGGTATTTATGCATGTCTGTAGCAGTACCTCTCCGTGAATAAGGTAGCGACGCGTGGTGTTTGTTGTAATGGCTCTGACTTAACTGCCAGGCGTGTCCCTTGCGTGGATGTGCTCGCCAGGAAAGGTTTACCCAAGTGTAGCCTGGAGAAGTGCTCCCAGGTATGTCGCCGAATCTTAGCCTCGGCGGGCTAGTATTAAGCCAAAATAGAGTGTATTGGTCTTAGCTAGTTTGGGCTAAAATTCTCATACGCTATCAGTTAGCAAAACCCTTCTTTTTTTAACCCGAGGCTTTTTGTCTAAAACCAATGTAATAGGTTGAAGTTTCACTACAGCCAACTCGACATTACTCTCCTTCCATTACTCCTTACTACCACCTTTACGCGCCATTGTAAATCCTCCACACGTGGTCAAGCCCGTCCAAGAACTTATTTACGTCGGCAATGACTTATGAAAATTAAATATGTTGGAATCACTCCTAAACTAGATTTCAAGTGTTAGTAATTAATATGTAATAGTTAGCTTAATATGGCTTTTATGTTAGTAATCATGCCAAGGCTTATGTAGAAAGCCCATGAGCCTTGGCTCAAGCCCATAAAGGAAAGGAAGGGAACTTGCATGTTGCCATAGTTCTTTCCTATAAATAATGCTTGTAAACCCTCACTTGAGGGTTGGTTGTTCATTTTATTCATTCACTCTACGCATAACATTTCTCATTCATACGTGTGTGTGTTTAACGTGTTCATCCGATCACTTCTATTCTCTATTTCTTATATTGATGCTTGTGTTATAAATATGGGAACCTAACAGTGGTATCAATCGCCAAATAGTTGGGTGAAAAGGTTTTGTTTTTGAAGTTATTTTTTGGTCTTACGCGTAACTCACGGTTCTCAAACTTTGTCACGCTTAAAAACTCAAATTTTACACTTTTCAATCCAAGATTCTTGTACTTTCAACGTTTTTAGGTGTTAAAATATCTGTTTTTGGCAACAAGTTTCGAACTTTACGTGTATTTATTTGATTTTAAACTTGTTTTTATACGTAGGATCATTTCTACGCATAAGGTGTTTCTAAGTTTTGGATCATCAAGTTTCACACTTTTGTGTTATTTTGGTGATATTGAAGCTGTCTCATCTCAAAAATCTGGTTTAGAAACACTTTGGGCTAAAAATCTGTTTTTGGTCAAGTTTTACGCGTAACAAAACCCTAAAGTTACGCATAACTTTTCCTTAGATCGATCTTCAATTTGCGTGGTTTACTCAGTGTTTTCTTGCTTGGATAAGCCTGAAAACACTTCGAATTTGGATATCGTTTACACTGTGATAGTGTAAAGGATTTTTGGGCAAAAACCTAATTTTACGCATAAGCTCATTCTTACGCGTAGAACTCTTTACGCCTAAGCTTAATCTTACACCTAAGCCTTGTCTTACGCATAAGCTAATCTTACGCATAAGTTTTTCTATGCCTAACTTTCAGTTTACGCATAATCTTAATGTTTCTCAATTCTTACGCGTAAGCTAATCCTACGCGTAAATATCACTTTTATGCGTAAGTTTGGTGTTTTTACGCGTAAGTGTTACTTTGCCTAAATTTGGTTTTTCACGCCTAAGGATACTTCATCAACAATGTTTCATTCGACTACAAAGATCCATTTAACAACACAAGTTTTCAACATGTCTCAACCACCATACTCTAACTACTTTCCTTACACGTATAATCAACAACAACAACAACAACTAAGTCCACAACATCAACAATTCAATCAACAACAACAAATTTATCAACAACAATTCAATCAACAACATTATCCACAACAAGGAGCAATTCCATCTCAAATGGTTCAACCACCACCTAGTCTTCAAGTACAACCTTACACAAACGTTTACAATCAACATCCATCCAGGAATACTATGAAGGAACCGACTTGGTTTGCAAAGATGTGTGAAGCTTTAAGTAGCCAACAATCCATTCATGAGGCAGGATCACTTGATAGACCTCCATTGCTCACTCCCGGAAACTATGATCAATGGGTGATTAGGTTCTTTAGGTTTTGTGATCTAAAGAAGCCACATAGAAAGTTCTTAAAGAAGGTCATCTTAGAAGGTCCATTTCAAATGCCTATTCTCGTCACACCCGGAGATCCAAATGCTATTCCACCAAGAGATGATCTCAAAAACATTGCAACTGTCGCTGACCTTTCTGGTGATGAACTTCTACACTACGAAGCTGATGAGCTAGCAATGCAATATATCCTTTTAGGATTACCCAATCCAATCCTTCGAAGTGTTGATGCACAAAAGACTGCAAAAAAGATGTGGGAACATATTCATCTTCTTATGGAAGGCACTGAACTCAATCAAGAGGATATGGAATCCAAAATTTACTTGGGTTATGAACACTTCATGATTGAACCTGGAGAGACATTAGAGTCATATCATCATCGATTCTTAGACATAATCAATGACTTGGACAAACACAACATCATCATGCCAAGAATTGCTGTTAACACTAAGTTCCTAAGTAGTCTTGGTCCTGAGTGGGAAAAAAATGTCATTTTCATCCGTCAAGAGAAGAATCTTCATCATGCTACTTACGGATTGTTGTACGACTATTTGAAGCCACACCAAAAAGAAGTTGACAAAGAAAGGACTATCCGTGGACTCCCGGCCCCACCGTCACTTCTGGACAATCAACAACTTGCTTTGTGGGCTCAAACTAGTTATCCTCCTCAATCCGCTCCTCAACCCGCTCCTCAACCAGCTCCTCAACCAACTGCAACTATTACACCATATGATCCGTCACATCAACAATCTCAACAAACTCAATTCGTTCCATACAACAACAACAATGATCAAGCACTTTACAGTGTAGCTAATGAGGACTCCGAAGCTTTCGATGCATTGCAACAAGGATTTGTTATGATTGCTAAAGCCTTCGGCCGGTATACAAACAAATCCAATAATCGCATTCGCTCCTCATCAAACACAAGGAATCAGGCTGTTGTGAACAATGGACGTGTTGAAGTTCAGAATCGTGGTTATGGTCGTCAGATGGGAGGAGGTCAAGGGTTTAATGATATGGGAAGGAATAACATGGGTGCTCCACAACAGAGAGCTCAAGTGGTTGAACAGGGGAATGCTCAGAATGGGATGAATGGTCTTCGCTGCTACAACTGTAATGAGAAGGGTCACCTAGCTAATGCATGCCCAAAGCCGAGGACTAGAGGCAGTGCTTATCACAAAGAGGCTTTACTTTTGGCTCTTAAGGATGAAGCTGGTGGAACTCTCACAAACAAAGAACAAAGCTTTATGGCAGATGCAGACTCAGATGATGATATGGAGGACTTGCAGGCTAACGCAGCAGTGATGTTGATGGCACAAATGCAAGCTCTTCACATGAGTGACACAGGCCCAGTGTATGACACTGATGGCTTGTCTCAGGTACCCGAACAAACCATATTCATCACTGATCTTATATCTCAACCAACATCTGAATCCGACGAGGCTCAGAATGTTCAACATGAGCCGTCCACATCTCATTCTGATGAGTCTCAACTAGACCCCGTAGTTACATTTGACGATCAAGATGACCTTATGGTTACCTTTGATACTCAAATTGACTCCATGGTTATACTTGAGGATCTGAATAATGATCATGTTGTGACTCACGTTGAACACTCTGAACCTTTGCCTAATCCAGATGTTGATCTCTTACTTAAAGACCAACAATCCCGAATGGATGAATGTCGTTCATTAAATCAGCAGTTACACGGTAAAAATGCACTATTAACCAGGGATGTTGAATGCTTAAAACGACAACTCAATTTTTTCAAAACTTAAGAAAAACGTGAAAAAGGTTTTGAAGTCGCTTTTGCTAAATCACACCGAAACGAAAAATCTTTAGAACGACAGATACGTGATCTAGCTGCATCGAAGAATGCTTTGTTGTCTCAAATAGAACAATTGAAACATGAACATACAAAACAACTTAACGCTCTTACTTTGGAAAATCAAAAATCCAAGCCAGAGTTGTTAACTTGTCAAAAACAGTTCTCTGAGTACAAAAAGCGTTCCACGAAACGAATAGATGACTATCTTGAGGAAATAGTCGACTTACAAAACAAAATCAAAGAGTTTTGAACTGTTGTTTATAAACATGGTGAATCAATCACAACAATTCAAAAGTTTACTTTCAAACCAAATCCAAATGGATATGGACCAAATCTTGCTGATTACAAACCAAAGTTTTCAAACAGAGCATTCAAACCAAATCCTGAAGTTTACAGTGCAGAACATAGAGTTGATGATTCAATTATGAGTGTTGTTGAATATAATCGTCAAGAGGAATTAGATGCAGAAGACGAGAGTCGATCAAAATTATAAAATGTTGTTTATAACAAACCATTTAACTATTCAAAAGCCGTCACTTTCGTTGCACAAAAGGATTTTTCTAACACACCTTGGGTTATCACACCTACTTCTGAGGGTCCCCTTTCCAATAATGTACAAATTAATGGTCCTTTACCTTCACTCAGTGAAATAAACCCATTAGCCGAACAATGTAAAGTCATAGAATATTTTGAAACATTCACTTCGGACATCAAACTTTTGGAACGTGAAATTGAATTTCATTCTGAAATAAAAATTGAACATTTTCAATCACCTCTTGCGCAGTTCATTGCAAAGTTTATTGCAAAGTTCATTGGCACTGTCAGATTCGGGAATGATCACTTCGCAGCTATCATGGGCTACGGACATTACCTCAATGGCAACATCGAAATTAGCAGGGTTTATTATGTGGAAGGCCTCGGTCACAATCTCTTCTCAGTTGGTCAATTTTGTGATGGAGATTTGGAAGTTGCTTTTAGGGAGAAAACTTGTTTCATTCGTAATCTACAAGGAAACGATCTTATGTATGGTCAACGCACATCAAGTCTTTACACAATCTCAATGCAAGACATGATTGCTTCATCTCCCATCTGTCTACTCTCTAAGGCTACATCTACAAAATCCTGGCTATGGCACCGTCGTCTCTTACATCTAAACTTTCAAACCATAACCAACCTTGCTCGATATAAACTAGTTGAAGGTCTCCCAAGATTTCGGTATTCTAAAGATCATCTATGCTCAGCTTGTGAACAAGGGAAAACCACTCATGCTCATTTTCCCTCGAAGGTGGAACACAGCTCACAGCATGTGCTTCATCTTCTTCACATGGATTTGTGCGGCCCGATGCACGTGCAGATGATTAATGGTAAATGCTACATCTTGGTAATTGTAGATGACTACTCAAGATGGACTTGGGTCTACTTTCTTCGAAGCAAAGATCAGGCTCCACAGATGATCATCACCTTTCTCATGAAAATACAAGTTCAGCTCCGGAACACAGTCTGACAAATCAGAACAGACAAAGGAACTGAATTTTTGAATCAAACTCTTCGGGAATTTTATGAGAAAGTAGGAATTGAGCATCAAACATCTATTGCACGTACACCAGAACAAAACGTAGTTTTTGAAAGACGAAACCGCACGTTAGTGGAAGCTGCAAGAACGATGTTACTTAATGCTAAACTACCGGATTACTTATGGGCTGAAGCCGTGTCAACTGCATGCTACACTCAGAATTGATCAATGATTACCAAGCGCTACAACAAAACACCTTATGAGCTTATTCATAACCATAAACCAAACCTCAAACACTTTCATGTATTTGGATCCCTTTGTTATCCGAATAATGATCGTGATGACTTTGGTAAGCTCAAAGCCAAAGCGGACATTAGAGTCTTTATAGGATATTGTGAAAATTCTAAGGGTTTCCAGATCTGGAATCGTCGTACAAAGTAAGTTATGGAAACGATTCATGCAAATTTCGATGAGCTTACTGAAATGGCTTCTGAGCATAACAGCTTGGAACCCGGTCACAACCATTTAAACTTCCCTCAAACCCCATCATCAGCTGAACCAAGCCCCCAGCTTACTCATCAACAAATGGAAAAGCTATTTGCTTCGCTGTTTAGTGATGACATTAATGTACATGCCCCAGGTGTATCCGTTGTTTCCGCTGCTCAACCTGATCATATTCCAATACCTGATACACCTGCTACAACAACTACTGTTGAAGAAGCACCACCAGTTGACTCTACCACAACAGTTGAACAAACTGCTTCCAACGACGCTGAACCAGCTAATGATGTTCTGAACAACGAAGTACCCCCACTTGCAGATTTTGATCCAAATGCGTTCCTTAACCCGTTCGCTAATGAAACTGCTGCACCTGATATTGCGGAATCATCTACAAGCCATTTGAATCCTCAAAATCTGCACAATGTATACCAACATCAACCCTCGACACATCGTTGGACAAAAGACCATCCTCTTGAGAACATTATTGGTGATGCAGGTTTTACTGACCAGGTCTTAATATTTATAGTGTCTCGCTATACCTATGGTCTACCCTAATGCACTAACGGGCAGTGTACCCGGTCGTGTGTAGTGTAGTAAATGGTAAAGCCGAGGTCATCCCAAGAGCTATGTGTGTCGGATAATTACTAAGTCTAATTGTCACAGAATATAAATGGTTTGATAGGGTTTTAATTAATTAAACTACGAATGCAGAATATAAAAGCAATTAAATGGTAGAAAGGAAATCAATAGAGGAATAGTGGTGCTAACCTAGTTAATCCTCCTAACTAGTTATGTCTACGTCTACCTACTTCCAATTACTTCAGGTGGGGTCAAATTTGAGAGGACAACATTTGGTCAATTCGCCCTAACCTATCAGCAAAGATGCCACCACAGGAGAAATCAGGCGCACCGTCATAAGTCCTGTTGTTCCTGGTCCCCTAAGCCAAGTCATTAAGTACCTCTACATGCTAGATTCTAAATAGTGAGTGCCCGGCCGTTAGGAACTTAGACACTACACCCCCCAATTCTTAAGTTCATCCAAACGATAGGTGATCAGTTGGTCAAATCGCACAAGTAGAAAGGGTCATCAGTTGGTCATATCTTACCCATCCCGTCTCAGTCCGCTCACCTAGGGTCAGTTGGTCATATCTCCTAGGCAATTGGCCTCTACCGCCATTCAAAACTACCGAACCAGAGGTGACTACCAAAGAACTATGCATGCATACACTTAGAAATAATTGTACGGAAGTAAAGGTAAATGCAAACATAACAATTAAGGAATCATAACTAGGCTAGCACCAAAGGGTGCTTAGCCGCTCATATTAATCATGCACATTAATTCAATATTCAAAGGTACGAAATACATGAATCGAAAGTAAAAGAAATAATAAACACTAAAGCTTATCGTAATGGTGTGACTTCTCCCTTGGAAACAGCTCCGTATGCTTCCCTAGACCTTCCTTGAGTATTTTCCCACGTTCTCAGAGTATTGTGTGTGGAATGGGATGATTAGAAATGCTGGAATTCGTGGGGTATTTATAGGCCAGGTCTGGGTTACGGCGTAACCAATAGATGAGTTACACCGTAACCTTCTATTCCTTCGTAAAAGCACTAGATCTACTAGTTACGGCGTAACCTTATAAGTGGTTACGCCGTAGTCTTCAATAAACATGGTTACGTCATAAGTGATGCAGTAGTTACGGCGTAAGTATCAGCGGCGTGGAACCTCTTTTGACCTAATGGAGTTACGTCATAATCTTTGGAAGGAGTTACGCCGTAACCTCTTGATGAGTTGGACTTCAGGGTCACGCAATAGTTACGGCGTAATGTGAGAGACTTTGAGTTACTGCCCCGAAGTACTAGACCAGCTCCTGTTGAAGAATAAGGCTTTTGAGCTGCCTGAGCATTGAATTTGGAACACAGGCCAAACGAAGTCGTACTGAGGACCCTAAGTACTGTCAAATCGGTACGTACAACATCCCCTTGAAAATTGTTGGACCTTCACGAACTTGCTGGAAACGGAGTACCATGCCGGCAGGATCCCTATAAAGAAAGCCGCACAGAAAGAGAAGACTACTTGGAATTCGGTGGGAATCCACAAAGACAGCGTAGGAGATATCGCCCATTATACTGCAATATGGTGAGCATAGCCATGTCTGATGAAAGAGCCACCTGCTGACCTGGTGTTGACGAACAAGTTCCGGAAGCATGCGAACAAGACTTGGGATCGCGGCTCGTACCAGTAAAGCCACAGAAATCAAAGAAGGCGCACGAAGGAAGGCAGTAGCACTAGCTTGAGAATTTGTTCCGAGGAATGAAAAATAGCTGGACCTATTATTGAAGGGGGCTCTAACATCATCAAATTCTGTTATTTAACCCCAGATTAATTATTAATGAGTAGCACAGAAGGCCACTCGCGCCACAGAAGAGTTACGCCGTAACCTCTTCAAAATAAGCATACTGTGATAAATCCTTAGCAATGTTTCCATTTCCGCGTCTCTTTAGCTCCTATGCTCGCAATTTACCTGAAAGTGTAAAACAATGGAAAACAAGCGTAAATCCATATAAATGATATAATTAACGAGCATTAACGGGGGAAATTGACACTTAATATTCAGGACTATTTGATGTTATCAAATATCCCCCACTTGAACTCTACTTGCCCTCAAGTAGACCTTATTAGATAGATTCCTAAAAAGATATCTCCCAAAACCTGGAAAATATGAGTTTACAAATCCCTTATGCTAGAATAAAACAAAGCCGAACAACTCACGAAAGGGGAACAAACACTCAAATCTCTCAACTATTCTAAGTGTCAATTTCGGGGTGATCACTCAATCGCACAGTCATAGCATGTATTCTATCATAAGCTTGGCGGTTACACAAATCTCCACCACTGGAGTTAAGGGCTAAACAATTCTCGAAGGCAATATGGGTAGACACGACAAAGGTTAAGGGGTGACTCGTCACTACTAACATGTCACGGCGAAGTGGACAAAATCAATGATACATGACCAAATCCATGGCCAAGACACCAAAGATTGCTCGCTGAATCACCTAGACATGCTTCATGACTAAAGGGTAGGATAAGACATGGGATGTATAACTGGTGTAAAATGAAAAACAAGCAGGTAGTCTATATCTATAACTAAGTCATCACCACTTACCGTCCGCCCAAAGTTCAAGCTTAGAAGTCTAGAGACCGGATCATGAAATGCAAGGTAGATGTGTCATTAGAGGACGTCGTGATGGGCACACTACCTTTTCTTCTTCAGTTGGTATTACTCCAACTCCAATCTTCAAATGTGACCAAGGTGGCCTCCTCGATACTAAACAATAAAGCTCATACTATAGTGCTTATAACATTGCACTTTACAAAATCATAACTGAATCAACTATTTTTTTTTTAATCATAACTGATAACATAACATCCCCCCACTTGAGATGAACAAAGGGAATTCGGGGGGTCTTCAATGATCTTCATAATTGTTGTCGATGAAAGCGTGATTTCCAAACCTTTCCACTCGAACCTTGAACTCAAGCAAATGATGACTTCCTAATTACAAATAAAGACTACAGGGTAGGCTAGGGTGTAATGAAACAATATATTGGGGTGACAAAATGAAAGGAATGGCTCAAAAGGGTGTATCTAGGGGTATCTTGCACTAAAGGTGAGTGCAACAAAAGGGTTTCACAAGGGGGTCAAAAAGTCGAGGTGACTAATCGATAGACTCACAATGGTAGGCTGTTTGGGTGATAATCCTATAATACTGCCTTCTAAAACTGAAAAGTCCAAATACATCGAGCTAACTCAACATACCTCGTATATGGTCTCGAAATGATGCAAAGGCCAAGTTCTAAAGTTTACAAGCTACCGACACACTCATAATTTGGTGGATTTGGGGTAAAATATAGGAAACGGATAAGGCTAATCTCACCATGTAATATCAAGGGTTGTATGTGCTCGGCTAAGGTCTAATCTAGTTAGGTTCGGAAAAACATGTCAAAATATAAAAAATGGCATAATTTTTCAAAATAAACTAGAAAAATGAGGGCGAAATAAAGTTCAAGAGATAATTCTACTCTCGTCCCCCCACTTGAATTGTACAAAGTCCCTTTTGTACTAGGCATTAAAATAAAGGTGAAGAGAAAGGTAGAATTAGAGCGAGAACTTCCCTGAAATTTGCTCCAAAAAGAAGAAGGCCCACAAGAAAGGATCGTGCCTTCGTTAAAGCGTCATGAGCAAACTTCAATCCCTGAAATCACAACACCGACAAGCATAATTCTAAAACGAAAAAATAAAATGAAAAAACAAACCTAACTCACTTTCGTAGGAATCACGGTTGCATTTAGCGAATGCAACAAGCCTTTTAAACCACTTGGTGTCCCAAGTGGACGAGTGAAGTCTCGTGAGGGTTTACAGGGAACACACCCACAAAGTTCATTTAAAAACTAATACAAGGTTACTGTGTTTTAAAATAAAAGAATTAAAGCAGAGGAGAGTTACGTCGTAACTCTAATAAGAGAGTTACGCCGTAACCTGCAAAACCTGGTATGAGCTGAGAAGCGAATAGTTACGGCGTAACCACTGAGATGGTATTACGCCGTAATTGGTAATGCGTCAAGAATTCTGGTGCTAAAATGTTGGTTACGACGTAATCACCAAGATGAGTTACGCCGTAACTCTGTTCAGATCAGCAACTGCAGCAGTAATTACTTCATTGTCTCCTGCAAAAATGGTTAGAAAACACAAACCCAACAGAAAGGAAATAAAAACAAAAGAAAGGGATAATTCGGGTTGTCTCCCGAAAGAGCACTTTTCTTTATTAACGAGTCTTTAAGTTAGACTCAGAGCCGTGGGCTACCAGTGTTTGTCTGTCATTTCGTGGACTGGGCGATCTCCATGTTGAAGCCAGCTGATCAAATTCTCATCCCGTTTGTATCCATATCCAAGTTCTAAACACCCTAAGTAAAAGTTTTTGATCTTTTGGTAGGGGTGATCAAAACCTTTGGATTTATCTTCTTCACTAATACCAAGCAGGGGTCTAGCATAACTCAACTGCCTTTTAGTCCAATTTTTAAAGTTTTTGACAGTCCTTGGCATTTTGAAAACAGTTTTATCATCGCCAATTTGTAACCAAACCAGTCCTTCCTTCATGTTTTTATCAAGCCCAGATATTTCTTTAAAGGATTTTCCAAAAATCACCCCAGTCAGCCCATCTGCGACGAATTCGCTAACATCTTCCAAAACTATAAAGTCGACTAGAAACGAGTGTGTTCCTAAAAAAACTCGTATGTTTGTAGCTATCCCGAGGAAGTTGTTTCCTTTGTAATCAAGCTCTTTTTCCATAACCTGGTTGTAGCATTCCTTAGAGATAATATTGACTGGGGAATCTGTGTCGATAAATGGGTGAAAATCAATGAATCCAATTTTGCATGAGATCTTCAGATAATAGGGATTCCTATGATGGATTCGTGCCCCCATCTCATAAAACTGCGGTTGGTTCGATTGCAAGAATGTTTTTCAGAGTTTTCTTGCCAAGGGGTCATCTCGACATCACTAGAGAGGTCTTCAGCACTTAATCCTACGTTATCTTCTTCCTCAAAATTCACGAAAACATCAAAATCTTTCCCTGAGTCAATCTCTCCAGGATCCGGGGGGTCGCTAAGAAACTTTTCAAGGGCTTCACCAAAATCCCCCACTTGGTCAATAGTACACACCTTTTCCGGGGTGGACAAATGTTCATTAGGTCCGAATGTGGCGACCTCTCCATTAGCCTCCAGAGTCAATTTACCGGCAAAGACATCTACTTTAGTGTGAGCAGTAGCAAGCATGGGTCTTTCTAAAATTACAGGTATCCTGTTCTCTTCCGGGATATCAAGAATCACAAAATCTACTGGAAAAAGGAATCTCTTTATCTTCACTAATACATTTTCAACAATTCCTAATGGCGATTGCATGGATCGATCGGCCATTTCAATTTTCATCTTGGCCGGTTTTAAGTTGCCAATTCCCATACTTAAAAACATCGAACGAGGCATTATACTAATACTAGCTCCAAGATCAGCCAGGGCGTTACACAAGTTCAGGCTCCCGATATAGCAAGGGAGAGTAAAACATCCTGGATCTTTTTCCTTTTGTGGTAACTCATTCCTCAAAACCGCTGAGCATCTTTCATTGAGGCGAATAGTCTCATCACCACTTAATTCCCGCGTAGCATCATTGGGAGGGTTTACCAGCAGATTTTGGTCCAAAAGTGATTGCTTCTCCATGCTGATCCGTCGCTTAACCTTTTCTGAAAAGGTCAAGGGTTCTTCGAGGATAGTTTCTACAGTGTGGACAACTTCTTCCTCTCGAGCTGCTAGGTAATCAGAGATGGCTTCTGAACATGAACTGACACTTTCCTCTAATCTTTTTATCCTATCGTTGTGAATTTTAATAGAAGAGACTGTATTATCCACGAATGTTCTCATCATCTTTTCAATCCTATCGTCGTGCTCTCTTGATTCTTTGATGTGGTCGAGAATCTTTTTCTCAATGTTTCTTCCGGAATTGGTCTCAAATACACTATTAACTTTTTCAATCCTACATCCTTCAGCTTCTCTTTCCAATCTCTATTTTTTGAAAATTTCCCCGCAATTGTATTCTTGTTTTGTTATAGTCTTCATTACTTTATGATCGAAGTTATCTCTTGATCCGTATCCAGTATCCATGTGCCACTTGTAGCAATGTTCAGAAATCCGCTGAATACATTCCAAGGCCTGATCAGGATTCATGCTAGGAATGGGTCTTGGTGAATCAAGGAGTTCTCGTGTTTGCGCATTAATCCCCCGATAGAAAACATATACGATCTGATGTTTGTTTAAATCATGAGTAGGGCAACGATAGAGAAGCTCATTGAATCTTTCCCACGCTTGGTACAACGTTTCTTCACCAATCTGCATGAATTGATAGATTCTCCCAAGAAGCCTAGCTATTTTAGAAGGAGGTCAAAATTGCTGGATGAACTCCTTTCTTAGTTTTCCCCATGCTTCTTTACTTTCACTAGGAAGTTTGTTATACCATCTCTTAGCTGTTCCAGTGAGAGTCATAGGAAAAATCCTTGCAGTTACCGAGTAACTAGGAGTACCCCTGACGTTGAAAAGGGAGGATAAGTGAAGAACTTCATCTACGTGATCCTGAACGTCCTCATCTTTGTCTCCAGAGAACTCAAGCTTATGTAACTCCCGAATAATATGATCTGGGATAGAGTATTTTTGGGCAGGAGAATCCTTAGTGAAGCTTCGTTGGCAGTTATCGTTAGGTCGGTCCAGATACTGCTCCATGGTAAGGTCATTGATGACTTCTGGTTCTGTGTCCGACTGGTCTGATTCGTAAAATGAGAAGATGTTGTGAATAGGAACCGGAGAATAGATCCTCTTTTTCCGAAATTGCTTCTCCGGGTCAATGAATGGGGTAGCCAGAAAGGGCCTAGAGCTGCGAGTCTTGTATCCTGACATTATCAGAAAGAAAATTAAAAACAGACTTAATATGAAATCCTACTATAGCTCCCCGGCAGCGGCGCCAAAAACTTGATGCAGGTTTTACTGACCAGGTCTTAATATTTATAGTGTCTCGCTATACCTATGGTCTACCCTAATGCACTAACGGGCAGTGTACCCGGTCGTGTGTAGTGTAGTAAATGGTAAAGCCGAGGTCGTCCCAAGAGCTATGTGTGTCGGATAATTACTAAGTCTAATTGTCACAGAATATAAATGGTTTGATAGGGTTTTAATTAATTAAACTACGAATGCAGAATATAAAAGCAATTAAATGGTAGAAAGGAAATCAATAGAGGAATAGTGGTGCTAACCTAGTTAATCCTCCTAACTAGTTATGTCTACGTCTACCTACTTCCAATTACTTCAGGTGGGGTCAAATTCGAGAGGACATCATTTGGTCAATTCGCCCTAACCTATCAGCAAAGATGCCACCACATGAGAAATCAGGCGCACCGTCATAAGTCCTGTTGTTCCTGGTCCCCTAAGCCGAGTCATGAAGTACCGCTACATGCTAGATTCTAAATATTGAGTGCCCGGCCGTTAGGAACTTAGACACTACACCCCCCAATTCTTAAGTTCATCCAAACGATAGGTGATCAGTTGGTCAAATCGCACAAGTAGAAAGGGTCATCAGTTGGTCATATCTTACCCTTCCCGTCTCAGTCCGCTCACCTAGGGTCAGTTGGTCATATCTCCTAGGCAATTGGCCTCTACCGCCATTCAAAACTACCGAACCAGGGGTGACTACCAAAGAACTATGCATGCATACACTTAGAAATAATTGTACGGAAGTAAAGGTAAACGCAAACATAACAATTAAGGAATCATAACTACGCTAGCACCAAAGGGTGCTTAGCCGCTCATATTAATCATGCACATCAATTCAATATTCAAAGGTATGAAATACATGAATCGAAAGTAAAAGAAATAATAAACGCTAAAGCTTATCGTAATGGTGTGACTTCTCCCTTGGAAACAGCTCCGTATGCTTCCCTAGACCTTTCTTGAGTATTTTCCCATGTTCTCAGAGTATTGTGTGTGGAATGGGATGATTAGAAATGCTGGAATTCGTGGGGTATTTATAGGCCAGGTCTGGGTTACGGCGTAACCAATAGATGAGTCACGCCGTAACCTTCTATTCCGTCATAAAAGCACTAGATCTACTAGTTACGGCGTAACCTTATAAGTGGTTACGCCGTAGTCTTCAATAAACTTGGTTACGTCGTAAGTGATGCAGTAGTTACGGCGTAAGTATCAGCGGCGTGGAACCTCTTTTGACCTAATGGAGTTACGTCGTAATCTTTGGAAGGAGTTACGCCGTAACCTCTTGATGAGTTGGACTTCAGGGTCACGCAATAGTTACGACGTAATGTGAGAGACGAGTTACGCCGTAACCTCTTCAAAATAAGCATACTGTGATAAATCCTTAGTAATGTTTCCATTTCCGCGTCTCTTTAGCTCTAATGCTCGCAATTTACCTGAAAGTGTAAAACAATGGAAAACAAGCGTAAATACATATTAATGATATAAATAACGAGCATTAACGGGGGAAATTGACACTTAATATTCAGGACTATTTGATGTTATCAATTGGCAACCCGAATCAACCAGTCGTAACTAGACAACGTCTTCACACAGATGGTGAACATTGCATTTACGCACTCACTGTCTGTCAATCTGAACCTAAAAACATTAAAGACGCAATGACCAAAGACAACTGGATTGAATCCATGCAGGACTAACTCAATCAGTTTAAACGTCTTGAAGTATGGGAACTGGTTGAAAGACCAACAGGGGTCTACGTCATTGGTCTCAAATGGATTTGGAAAAACAAATTGGATGCTGAAGGGAACGTAATCAGAAATAAGTCACGTCTGGTGGCTAAGGGTTATAGACATGAAGAGGGTATTGATTTTGAATAATCATTCGCTTCGGTTGCTCGTCTTGAGGCCGTTCGGATATTTCTGGCGTTCGCGGCTCATATGAATATAACGGTCTTTCAGATGGACGTCAAAATTGCTTTTCTGAATGGTCGACTGAAAGAAACAGTCTATGTCAGCCAGCCAGAAGGATTCGTTGATTCAGAGTTCCCGAACCACGTTTACAAATTGAACAAAGCTCTCTACGGACTCAAACAAGCTTCTCGGGCGTGGTACGATAAGTTATCATCCTTTCTCATTGCCAATAATTTCACCAAAGGTTCGGTCAACCCTACACTTTTCATACAGTATCACGGGGCTCACATCTTAATCGTTCAAATCTATGTGGATGACATCATTTTTGGGTCAACACATTTAAAATACTCAAATGCTTTTGCAAAACTAATGACAAAACATTTTGAAATGTCAATGATGGGTGAACTCACATTCTTTCTCGGAATGCAAGTTCATCAATCACCCCGTGGTATTTTCTTGAGTCAGTCCAAATATGCCCTTGAACTTCTTAACAAATTTGGAATGCAAAACTGTGACTCCTATGCCACACCAATGGCTCATACCAAGAAGCTAGACGCTGATTTACATGGGAAATTGGTGGACCCTACAAAATACTGTAGTATCATTGGGTCTCTCATGTATCTAACACCTAGCAGGCCTGATATTGTGTTTGCCGTATATCTTTGCTCCCGTTATCAGTCGAGACCAACTGAAACTCACCTCTCAGAGGCTAAAAGAATCCTCCGATACATCAAGGGAACCATTAATTTGGGGATCTGGTATCCGAAGGATTCTGGTTTTGAACTAATAGCTTTTTCAGACGCTGATCACGCATGATGCTTAGATTCACGGAAAAGTACTTCAGGAGCATTACAATTTCTTGGTGATAAACTAGTGTCATGGCAATCGAAGAAGCAGGATTGTACATCGTTGTCCTCAACCAAAGCAGAATATGTAGCCATGTCGGCGTGTTGTGCTCAAGTCATTTGGATGAGAACACAACTCAAAGACTATGGTTACGTATTTGACAGAATCCCGATGTACTGCGACAATCGGAGTGCTATTGCGATCTCGTGCAACTCTATTCAACATTCGAAATCAAAGCACATCGATATTCGATATCATTTCATCAAGGAGCACGTGGAACAGGGTACAGTTGAATTATACTTTGTGGGTACTGAATACCAATTGGCAGATCTACTCACCAAAGCCTTAGATCCTGCTAGGTTTAATGAGTTGGTCCACCGGATTGGTATGCGGTGTTTGAATCAAGAGGAACTGGATGAACTTTTAAAACATTCTTAAAACCAGTCAAAAACCAAAACCTCTTTTGTAAATATTTTTTCAAAACCAAAATACAAAATTATAAAATCTGATAAAACAACAAAAATATTCTTCTATCTATATTTCTTTTAACATGGCAAGTACAAATCTTCCGTCAACACTATAATCTTTCAAAATTCAGTATTTTTTTGATCAAGTGTTGAGGGGGAGAAAGCAAATTTTTTTTGGTTTCATAAAACCTTGTACTTGCATGTTACCTCATCCCGATTGTTTCTTTAAGAATGGTGGTCACATTTCTGGTTTACTGACACTCCTCGGACTAAAATTTATAAAATTTCTTTATTTCTTAAGTCGAGGAGGAGTGTCGTCATGTTTCTTTCCAAGTATCTCTCGTTTGGTAACCAAAATGGAAGTTATGTACATTGGATGTAAATGGTAAAGGTGGAGGGACTAATTGTGTCAAAATGTCAAAAGTATTTTTAACATAACACCTCCACCAAACAAACACTTCACATTTATTACACATTTATTATATCACCTACCAAATCCTACGCATAAAAATCATCCGGCAAATCTGTGTTCTTGATCATCAATTTGTAAGTGGTTAAACGTTCTTTGCAATAATCTAAACATGGGTTTTGAATTTTTTTTTAAAACCAACGGTTAGATTTTAACCTATAAGTGATTTTGTGTTCTACGCATAAGCGTATGAACACCTAATCAAGTTTGTGTGTTTGTGGTTAAAATGATAGTGCCAAAACGTTTCTCTAACATCAATGATTCCATTTGTATCATTTAAACACACCCAGAAACACGAATGGATTAATTTTTGAATTTAGGGTTTATGCGAAAGTTTGGGGGTTTTCAATTGAGAATGTTTTTGGATAAAAAGATAGTTGAGTGGTGTTGTTTACAAGTTGAATTGACCATATCCATGCTTAGAATTTACTCAGAAACACTAATTGCATGAAAATTGAAGATTAGGGTTTATGTTCATAAGTATTTGGGTATTTTTGATTCGCTTACACTTTGATGTTAAAACTTAGATAGAACAACTCATTGAGCTTCTTAGACTTACCAGAACAAGTTGTGTGCAATTCCTATGGCTAGAACGCTTACTCGTAGAAATTAAACTTTAGGGTTTAAGTTTACGCGTAACCTGTTTCTACGCATAACTGCTTGAATGTGCTTCCATGATTAGAACTGATAAAGATTGAATGTCATGTTAATGTATGAGTTATGATTCAATTATTTCAGGATTTCTACGCGTGAAAATTCAGAATCAAGGTTACTTGAACATCTACGCATAAGGATCACCTTACGCGTAGAATGTTATGCGTAAGAGAAATCTTACGCGTAAGGTTCTACATTGGGGACTACGTGTATCCTGTGAAGGATATGCGTAAACAATAACCTCTACGCATAAGGTTCACTCTTACGAGTAAGCCTTACGCGTAAGGTTCCATATATTACGCGTAAGCTTTACGCCTAAGGCCCTCTTTTCCTACGCATAATATTTCTTACGTGTAAGTCAAGAACCTACGCATAAGCTTATGCTTACGCGTATACCACTCCTGTTTACGCATAAGCTTGCAAATTCTACGCCTAAGCCTAGTTTTAACCTTAATTATGAATTGTTACGCGTGCAAACTTGTAAATAAATAAATTATAACGTCACGAAACCAATAATGTCACTAATAAGCTTAAACGTTTAATAAGTTGTGAAAAATAAGTGAAAACTTAGACTTTAAAACTCAAAGTTAATCAACTCACGAAACTTCTCATGACGTCTTTGGACTATTGGACTAACAAGTGACATTGGACTCGTAACAATCATCGACATATCACATTCAATAAATAGACAATATAATCAACTGTTGACTAACGTAATGTCTTTCGATATGTTGGTTCTTTTGGCTAAATATCTTTCAGATCACGACATGGACGCTCAAATGCAAAACGTGGAAGCACCAAACATTATCACCGTTGAAGATATCTTCCCTAATGGCTATCCAATGAAGATCGGAAAGAATAACCTTCGTGTTGATTTTGATAGTCTCACCTGCTCAGAGTCTTCTTGCTTAATAGCTGTGGACATTCTGAAGAATCACCCTTATGAGAACATGCTCACCAATTCTGATACAGTTCCGGAGATCTACATTCACCAGTTCTGGCATACAATGCGAAAGATCAAAGGTCAAAATGCTGTGACGGTGACGCTCAACCACAAACAAGTCACCATCACACCAGCAGACTTAAGGGCTGTTCTTCTCATTCCTGTCATCGATCCAACCGAATACAATGCCACACCAACTGAAGAGGTTGTTTTGCAATTCATGATCGACATTGGTTATGACGAAGCTTCAGGAGTAATCACAAAGCATTCATACGTGGATCTTAAAAATATTCCTCAGCCATGGAGAACCCTCTACATTATCATCACCAAATTCATTTATGGACGTGATAGTGGTTATGAGCATCCCAAGCTCATGGAACTACAGATCTTTTGGGCTTTGGTCAACATGAAACACATTGAAGTTGAAGCTCTGATATGGGACGACATGATGATTTTCCTCAAAAAGCTTGGCTCCAAGATTCCATATATCAGATATACCAAACTGTTGATCCAAAGAGCTCTAGGGTATAATCCTGATATCCCGTTGAGAACCAATGACCCCAACAATCACTCCATGTTGTATGAGCCTACACTCACAGTCAGATTTAAGGAATCTACAACAAAGAAACAGGGTGCAGTGTTGCCAGATCACCTTCTAACTGATGCAGTCAAACAACTCTATTCATACAAAAGGTATCTGGTAGCGGTTGATGAAGGCAAAGTAGGTTTTCTTGATGAAAAGTCCTCCGGTACACCTACTAGGAAAACCAGGAGAGGCAGTGCAGGAAGTGTTACAAGCACTGAGAGTCAGCGAAAGTTTCCTAAGAGATCACATACTCTCAAAAGGAAAGTTCCCTCTAAGGAAGCTATTCCTATTCCTATTCCCAAGCCTGAATCGCAACGAAAGCTACTGGATGAAAGCTCTGAGGACACTGAATCAGACGAAGAGGTCACCTACTCTGAAACTGCAATCGATGACACTCCAACAGTAGTTAAACCTCCCAGTCCAATAGCTGATACAGGCAAAGGGAAAACTCCTGTGCTTGAGCAGGATAAGGAAAGTTCTGAAGAAGAACCATTTGATGAGGAAATAGAATATCAAAAGAAGTTGAAGAACCTCAGACTTAAATATCTTGCCGATGAATTCGTAAAGGATCAAACTCGTGGCCCTGGAGGGTCAAGTGGTGGAACTCAAGCCACACCAGTTTCCGATGCGGTTAATCAACCCAATAAGGGAACTGGTACCACCACCACCCACGAACAACAACAAAGGCAGATTGAGGATTCCATCAACTTTGACATAGAGGAACCAGACACGGAAAAGACTGAGAAAACTCCTGGTGATGATATTAAGGCTGATGAAACGGCTAAGTTTGGAAATGATGAAGATCTTGATTATGATAATTTTCTTCTAGACAGTCCCGCACGCTCCAAGGAGGAAACTTCTAAGCCACCTAAGGACCCGGAGTCACCACACGTCTCCTCATCATCAGACTCGTCTTCTCACTCTTCACCTCCACCATCCAAAGGAACAACAAGATCCACATCTAAATCTGTGAAGAAACCAACTGACTCTTGGATATCCTGTGCTAAAACCAAGATTGTCAAAGCTGTCAAGCAGGTCAGGAAGAAAGATGTGACCAACAAAAAGTTGAATCAACTAGCTGACAGTATCAATCTTCTACATGACGAGATAGACAAGATGTCAAGTGAAAGGGAGTATATCCAGAAGTTCATGCAACGTGATGTCCAAGGGGAACTGAACAAAATGATTAGGGGCTATACTCACAAGTTCCTACTCGACACTGTTCCTGGAGTTACAAGGGAGATGTTTACAGACAGCTCTATCCAAATCTCATGAAATTGGTCAAGCAAACAATGCAATCCACTCCGGTAACAATGACGATCAATCCAATGGAGCCTGCAGTTCTCTCTGATGCAGAGTTGATTTCCAAGCTGGTGCTACAAATGTCTCAAAGATCTGCAACTTTCACCTCTGACGAAAGTAAACTATTTGAGGCACTACTGGAATATCAACTCAAGACTTCATGCAAGGAGCAAGCTGAAAGGCCTAAGCGTCCAAGAGACGATGAAGATAAGGATAAAGATAAAGATAACGAGCCTAAACGCCCGAAGAAAACTGGTGATTCATCCTCCATGCCACCTCCACCCCAAAGGACTCCAACTACAAGAAGATCTCCACCAAGCTCTGCTGACAAACCTCAGGACTCTGAGTTACCACCACAGACAGAGAAAACCGATGATTATTTCGAATACACTGGTGGTGACGATGAGGAAGTCCCTGAGCCGCAACAACAACCCACCTCTCCCGCTTCAGCAAAGAAACCAGCATCCTCATCTAGGCCAAAGAAGAAGAAGAAGTCGCCTAAGGCTGATGTCGTCTCATGGCTAGACGAAGATGACACCGAGTATGATTGGTTCTCTACACTTGTTGATGCTACTCCCGCCCTAACTGATGATCAAGATATGGTAGAAGGTTGTACATTGGAGCATGCTAAGTTACTTCAAGAAAAGTTTCGGGTGAAGAAGATGACCAAGTCAGAGTTAAAACGCATCAAGAATTAAGCTTTTCAACTGCTCAAAGACAGCTCGGAAAGTGCTATTGAAGTTGAATATCATCTTGAAAACATAGCACGAGCCATGTCTAACAACATTGATTGGCTCAACCCTGAAGCAAACATTGACTTCACCAGAAAAGACAAGGCTCCATACTACACCGATTGGACCAGACCTCTACCAACGATTGGCCAACCAGATCAACCTAAGATTCCATTCCGCTACTTCTTCAACAATGACCTGGAATTTCTACTACACGGTAGCGATGGTTCAAAGAAATACGCTACATCACTTACACTTCCGTTCCCGGTATCCATACTCCAACTGTATAGCCATCGAGGAAAATGCTACCCACATGTTTACCAACAGCGTGGAATAGTATGACATCGATGCAATGTATGGGATTCACCATTGGCCGGAAAGCCGAAGAATCTACTACAAAAGCTGCCACGTTCGAAGGTCTAAACATGAAGTGTACAGTGATAAAGGGATCGTTGATGTTAAGCATGTAGCTCTCTCGTCTGAATGGGATTACACTTTCCTCAAGAAAATTGTGGTCAAAAGAC
Source organism: Chrysanthemum seticuspe (assembly GCA_019973895.1). Taxonomy (NCBI): domain Eukaryota; kingdom Viridiplantae; phylum Streptophyta; class Magnoliopsida; order Asterales; family Asteraceae; genus Chrysanthemum; species Chrysanthemum seticuspe. The sequence continues at coordinate 245,913,508 of BPTQ01000008.1, forward strand.
AAGACGAAATGGACTATGATTTCTGTGAAGCGGACTTTCAGAATTTGTCTCTCAACGACATTGAAGATCTGTATCTTGCCAAGGTACAGGGAAGAATGAGACAATTCTCGACTGAAATCCAACGTGAATACATCAAGTCCGTGCTCATCTTCATCAGAAGCATAGTGATCCAGGAACGTGTAGAAGACTTGCAACTTGGCGTTGAATTGTATCAAACACGTGTCAACTTCACCAGACCTCAGCTAGAACTTCCTGACATCAACCATCTTCCACAATACACTCTCATCAGCAAACCGTTTGGAGTAGTTTACCGTAGTGAACTACATCGCAACTGCTTGATGGAGTGTAGAGATCTTCATAAGTTTGGAGATCACACACTGAAGAAAGTCAGGGATGGGTTAGCTTATCGGTTAAAGGAAATACATGAAGGCATCGGGTCGAAGAAGATATGAAATTCTAAGGAGAAAAGGGATGTTAAGAGGATCATCACTCGGATCGTTGAAAGGTTGTACAGAAGGGACCAGTTCAGATCATTGGAGAGCTTCGTAGGTGGTCGTCCCAGGATTGCTCTCACAAGCTATCAACGCTCAGTTCGCATTTCTGGCGTTATTGCTGGACTACCTGAATCTCCTGGTACCCCTTAAACTGTTTCATTTTCAATATTGATTTGGATGTGTGATTATTTAATGACTATGGCTTGTGCACACATCACAGTGTACAACCCGTTCTTGTAATGAAAGGACCTTGTGGTACGCTTCAGTGCCACAATCCTATAAAAAGAGCGAAAGCTTCTTACTTTTGAGTAAAACTTATCAAACCTTTCACTTTTAAAAGGTTTTGCTCAAAAGAACAAGTACTTCCCTTTACGTTTTCAAAACCTCAAAAGTTAGTATCACTTGTTGAGGAGGAGTATTTGCTAAAATCTTTGTTCAAACAAAAATTTCTTCGTGGAAATCTTCCCACAAAACTCGAAATGGTCATATTTAATATCAAAACGTTATCAAAAATAACATTTATATGCCATTTTTGAGGGGGGGAAAATTAATGTGATAAGAAATATGTTGATTTGCTATTGAATCTTCGTGTGATAAGACTTAACCCATGAATTGACGAGCTCTAAACTATAATAAATCGAAAATATTTTTCTTCCTAGACTTATCCGAGTAGATTGTACCTATTCGAGAAACTCTTGATAGACATGAACTTTGACGGGTTTGACAACCTTTCGAGGTTTGTCCACACCTTCAAGGTAGTTACTAGAGTTAGTTGTCACCTAAAATCTGCCAATGTACCTCTTTAACTATGCAACGTAACCGTGTCTCGCGGGGGATTGTCTATCTTGAGTCGATCAATTAAAAAGTGCGCGCTCTTCTCTCACCGTGCAGATTTCTGTCTAAATACTTAAGCACGTGTGGAGGGGGAGTATTTTTGCAAAAAGATAAAACTCTCTCAGTAGTACAAAATGTTTTTCATTCACAAACACTTTGAGAGACTTTCAAGAAAATGGTTTTATGGCAACATAGGTTAGTCATGGAGTTATAAGGTGACTAAGTTTAGGAATAACCGTCCTATGATCCGCCAGAGCCGGAGGGATCTACCCAAGGACATCACAAAGAGTTAGTACTTAGAAGTCCTTAGGTATGATTATAAAAAGGAGAATATGAGAATAGGAGAAAGAAGGAGTTGAAGAATTAAAAAGAAATGCAAAGAAATAGCCCTCCAGATTACTCAACTTAGGGCAGACACCAGGTTCAATTCATATGCTACTGGTTGTCACTTGATGACGCCGGTATTGAAGATTAAAGTCGTCATGGACCCAGTGACGCATACACTAAACCTTCTTAGCCACTCAAGTTTCTCTCAACAGAAGCTTGTTTCATTCTCACAGGGAACCCTACGTAAACTATCGGCTTTCTCTTAGAGATTTCTGGTATTGAAAAAGGAGACCCTCTCCCTAGTCTCCGCTAAGGAAAATCAAAGTGCACTACTGAGTCTAGAGCCACAAGATTCATCAAAAGCTCTCTTAGGTACACTTGACAAGTCATCGCTCAGGAAAATCAAAGTGCACTACTGAGTCTAGAGCCATGTGATCCTTAGTGATTGAATGGAAACTCCTGCCAGGGTCAACATCTAACAGCCCTGACAGCAGGTCACTTCGGTAACTCCCCGTGGATTACGCTTAGTGTGTCTCAAACGGTCTACAGTCGTGAGGTGATACTTCGGTGTACCTCAGCGACTCATCTGAACTGTAGGTGTACTTCGGTACATCGCGCTATCTCACTTGTGGGACTCCAGTTCAGGAACAGCCTTTGTGAGAATTAGAGTTGTGTTTTCACACTATGTTGTTAACACGCTCGAAGTTCAAACTTGTAAGTGCTGGAATCCGCTTATCACTAACCTTTCTTATGTTTTCTTCTTATGGAAGCTCTGGAGCGGACTGATCGTGCATATTCTTCACATGCTCATACCAACAACATCACTAATTGAAGTTCTCTCAAAAGGCAACACAAAGTCAGAATGATTCTTCGTCAAAGTCAAAGAATCTACAAAGTTTAAAGACTAAGAGAACTACATCAGTACTGAAATCCAACATTAAAGAGCGTGTGAGCATGTTAAAGAAAGACGGAGACACTGGAGCAACGAAGCAGACCTGATGCAGACAACAACAACATACTATCAGTACCATCACAAAGAACAAAGATCAAAGAACAAAGAAAATGTTGACGTCAAAGCAGAACTTTTCAAAGAAAACAATTTCTCTACACTGATTATTCGTGAGATAATAATCGTCTTAGCCATTTAAAGGAAAAAGCTAAGTATTTATGGGGATACCCTTCTGGTTGTGTGTAACCCGTAAAGGCGATCAAATGGCCCAGGATGATCCATGTGGTGGGCATCAAGGAAAGGGATAAGGATGACACATGATGTATCACCTTTGGTTGATCCAGATGTATGGAGGTATTTATGCATGTCTGTAACACTACCTCTCCGCGAATAAGGTAGCGACGCGTGGTGTTTGTTGTAATGGCTCTGACTTAACTGCCAGGCGTGTCCCTTGCGTGGATGTGCTCGCCAGGAAAGGTTTACCCAATTGTAGCCTGGAGAAGTGCTCCCAGGTATGTCGCCGAATCTTAGCCTCGGCGGGCTAGTATTAAGCCAAAATAGAGTGTATTGGTCTTAGCTAGTTTGGGCTGAAATTCTCATACGCTATCAGTTAGCAAAACCCTTCTTTTTTTAACCCGAGGCTTTTTGTCTAAAACCAATGTAATAGGTTGGAGTTTCACTACGGCCAACTCGACATTACTCTCCTTCCATTACTCCTTACTACCACCTTTACGCGCCATTGTAAATCCTCCACACATGGTCAAGCCCGTCCAAGAACTTATTTACGTCGGCAATGACTTATGAAAATTAAATATGTTGGAATCACTCCTAAACTAGATTTCAAGTGTTAGTAATTAATATGTAATAGTTAGCTTAATATGGCTTTTATGTTAGTAATCATGCCAAGGCTTATGTAGAAAGCCCATGAGCCTTGGCCCAAGCCCATAAAGGAAAGGAAGGGAACTTGCATGTTGCGCTAGTTCTTTCCTATAAATAATGCTTGTAAACCCTCACTTGAGGGTTGGTTGTTCATTTTATTCATTCACTCTACGCATAACATTTCTCATTCATACGCGTGTGTGTTTAACGTGTTCATCCGATCACTTCTCTTCTCTATTTCTTATATTGATGTTTGTGTTATAAATATGGGAACCTAACAAAATAAGTTAGGTTGAAGTGAATATTTATTCTACAAATTACAATAGCCAGTAAAACATCAAAGAGCAAAACACTTAAATCATATGCATGTTGTATAATCTTAACCAGGACGTCCTCGAGTTTTTGACGCTCTTAGCGAAAATTCACAATAAGGCTTTCACAAATGTTATATAAAGTGTCATCGGTTTATAAGATATTATGCAAGTAGTTATTTAAACATTCAAAATAGGACCCCCTAAAGATATTTTCTCACGTAATTGCTTTTTTCTCTTAAAGAAATATATGCGTACACATCTATAAAATTATTCACGGGATAAACTTTGGGGCTCCTCTAATTTGGGGGCCGGGGACGGTCGCCCACCTCGTTCACCCACAAAGACGGCTATAATCTTAACTCAAATTGTTGAACATTGATTCATTTTTCTTTATTAACTAACAGATTTTCTTAGGTTCACTAGACATTAAAAAATTTCAATGCAGTCAAGATAATCTAATAAAATAAATACAATAAATATTTTTTTTCCACCAACAACAACTAATTATCTTACTATATATGCGCATCACAAATTCATTTAATAAGAATAGACATTTACATGAACTTAAAGTCGTATGAAACACGCCTTTGATAAAATGTTTCACAAAAATAATTTTCATGTGACAAATATTTAGTCGGTATTTAAAAGATTGATATTGTTTCACACCATATGTGTACAATCAAGTTAATTCAAATGATTTTCTTTCATGATCAAAATGAGCCTAGATTAAGAATTTTGAGGACCTACAAACTGATATATTATGGACGGGTGTTCTTTGTATAATAATTTTAAAAAAAAACACAACATTTTTTGATAGAGTAAATTGCATCATAAGCTTTGTTGGTTACCAATCATTGCCTTTTAGATTACTTTTACTATTCATTACTCGAATATGTCGTACTAATTTAAGTGAAACGTGTCATAATTTTCGGCTAGGTAATTCGTCCCAATGATAATTCCATTGAAATGTTCCAAAATTGCGGCAAGTACATATATACGAAATACTTTATATATTCGATCTAACGACTTTTATTAAGAAAAGATTCATTTGTATCTTTAAAGAAGCACAAAAACTCATTTGAACTCGACATCTCACTCGTATCTAGCTTTTTTTTATATTCCCATTGAACCCAACTTGAATGACCACTAACACATCGAGGAATGTTAGGTTAACTTTTTGTTACACGAGCACAGAATAATGAGCTACCTAAGTACCTAACTACATCAATCTTTTAACATACATGTACATCGTATACTAGTTCAATTTGTGCAATGTATAACTTTTTGTGTAAATTGCAATACTTGGAAGCATTGATAGGATAAGGTAGTGGTAGAACTTGAATGGCATTTATAGCCCACAGCCCTCGTCTTTATTTTTGTTCTTTTGCCCACAAAAATAGGCTTTTCTATCAAGGACCACACTAGCACTTAGGATAGCTCACATCTTTGGACCACAATACCACTTAATGACTTTCTATATTTCCCATCAATAAGAAAACAAATTATTGGGATCCACAAAACGATGACATTTGATAAATAAGCTTCGTAGGTAAACTAAATATCCCAACTAGTGAATCATGGTACAAAAGACCCCACAAAAGCCATACAGGTAACGTGATATATGAGTGAAAAGCAACAAATTCAAAAGAACAAGAGTAGAGTGGGTAGGGGTTTTGAACAATTGTCTTTGATGAGGTGTTGTTTTTTATTTGATGAGAGGTCACACCTTTGCTTGGTTAGTTGAAGGAGTCTGATTTGCAATAATACAAGATGGGCATGGTTGTAATTCATGTGTCACTTGTGGTACATTCATACATACCACACCATACACAAATAGTACGACTGTGAGTGTGTGTGTGTTTCCTTTTGACAAATAGTAAGTCATGTTTGGTGTGATATGACCAAGTATTTGCTCAAATTTGGGCCATAAAAAGGAATGAGAATATAGCAAATTATTATGGATCTATCGTGGTTTGGCAAACTAATTGATAGTGGTGGAGAATATTTGTGTCTCAATTTTACACTAACATTTAGGAAGTAGAAAAAAATACTAACCAAAGAGGAAGCTCACGAATATGAAAAGACAAGTTCACCTTTTAAAGTAGCAAATGGATTGTGAAGTTATCCATAGAACAGTATGCCTGCCAATCTGCCATTACAAGTTGGCTCCGTCTTTAGCCTTTCTTATGAACACATGTGTTTGACTTTCTCAAAAAAGAAACTCACATGTTCAAATATCAGATGGATTGTTTGTTGATACAAAAGTTGGGCGTTCTTTGTTTGGGCTCCGGCTCTCATATTAATTGATGATTGCTGCTTGAGACCTGCGCACTAAGTAAACAGAAAACACCGTTAGGCTTATCGTGGGATTGTCTCCCACGATTATCCTCCGGCGTGAGAGTAAGTAATCGGTTTTAGGGTTATGGAGAAGTAGGGTTTAGATCGTACCTTTAATGAGGGTTGAGATGCCCTTTATATACACACGCAACCCTTATTGGTTGCGTGTTCCCCAAACTTCGGCGTATCCCGCCTAAGTCGGTCATAGGATAAATATCCCCGAAAATAAGAGATATATCTTAGCCCATAAATAACTTTGGGTTTGCGCCTTCGTGGGCCCAAACCGTTACTGGGTTAGCCCAGTCGTACTGGGCTTGCTAGTAGCGGTCATTGGTCGGGTTAGTGACCCGAATGTAGACTATACGTCATCATGTCCCCCCAGTCTAGTATGCGCAGTGATGAACTGCGGATGCTAGACTAATAACTGCAGCGAATAAAAAACTGTGAAGCGTAGCAAAGAAGCTAAACAGACTTCCCGCCGTTAAAGATACACGGTGTATCTAGTCATAATATTTAAAATGGACGCCTCGTAAATCGGGGGAAAGTAATTGTGGCAAGGTCACATCAAGGGATCAGAGCCACATATTGGAGATAGTGGGATCCACGTGTCGCTCATCGCGTGGGTAAGAAAACTTATATAACCCCCTATCTCCCTATTACGGTGATTACCACAGTAAAAACATTTCCGCCATTAACAAAGCTTCAAACTTTTCCAGCAAGAAAACCGTAATATTCTAAAGGTAACCGCGCGTGCGCGTATAGAAAACGATACAATGGTGAAGGTGTTATCTGACTTCACATCCGAGATAACCGAGGGCGAACTTCTAGAGTTCACCTCGGATTATTTTATTCCTCTTGACGTGCATCCAGTTGTCCCGGATGCGCGAGCATCGATTGCGGACTTCCCCGAAGGGAAGGTAGGGGTATACACACGTTTTTTCGAATTCGCGAATCAACGTGTGCCCATATCCCTATTTAAGTGCGACGTCTTAAATTATTACAGTCTGCACCTATCCCAGCTGCACTGCATCGGTGCAGCTAAAATTACCAACTTTGAGGTTAACTGCCGTTTACTGGGGATTAACCCCACTATCCATCTATTCCGCGCGTTTTATCACACGACGTGGTCACACGGGTGGGTATCCTTCGCTAAGCGCGCTGGTAAACTTCAGTGTTATACTGAAAAACTAGACGCGCTTAGAAATTGGAGGGAGTCATTTTTCTGGGTAGATGACTCGTGCTTCCCGTGGCGTTATAATTTCTTCACCCAGGGTTCATTGCCGAAGGATGAGGGCCCCCTCCCTGGACTATATAGTGCGGAGGATGCGGAACTGATAAACGCCAACCGCATCCCCATTAGTTCATATCCTGAGGAATTTTTGGTGCATATGGGCATTAGTCGTAACTACTTTGGTATGCCGGATGAGATACCAATCTGCTTAGGCGCTGATGGCCAGGGTGGGTGCTCGTCCCTTCGCATCCCCTTTTTTAATTAATGTAAGAGCTTTCTTTTCCTTTTGCACATTATGTAACATCTTTATTTGTTGTCTTCTGTTGCGCAGAGATGGATCTTTTCACAGTTGTGCAGCTGGCAAGGCCACGCCAGGTCGACATGGGAGTGCGCGCGCTGAGGGAAGGAGAAGAGCCTATTCTAGAGGCCACTGCAGGGCGCACTCTGGAAATGAATTTGGGAGAGGAGGGTACCAGTTCATCAGTTGCGTTGGAGGCGACTCCCCTCCAAAGCGTTCCGAGCCCCAGGGCTCCCTCTCCGCCTCCGCAAGTGAATGTGGTCGGAGGCGCGGAAGAAGAAGAGGAGGAGAGCGCTAAGTTGAAGCGCAAAAGAGCGCCTGGTGGTGATGGCGCATGGCCGTCCAGGAAGAAGCGTCCTGTCATTTTTGATGGGGAGTCATCCTCAGATGACGTCTCAACCCCCCCCCCCCCCCCCCCCGGTCACCTGATGTGATTCTGTCTCAGTAAGTTTGTTATCGTCTTCTTCTCTCTTTTTTTTATTGCGCGCTCCCTGTTATATAGATAACTATTAATCTCTATCTATTTGCATGCAGTGTGGAGCGTACTGGGGATTCGCCTCCACAGGCTAGTCCTGTTGTCGAATCTTCTGGGCCAAAGAGCCAAGGTGCTGAGCCATTGGCGGCTGGGGACGCGCCAATGGAGCAGCTTGTGGAGGAGTTGGCGCTGGCTGCTGCGCATCAAGCCTCGCTTGTGGGTAAGCTGAAGATCAAGGTTGCTGGAGAGGCAGCCAGATTACGTTGATGGAGGCGCAGTTGGCTAGTGCTAAAGCTGAAGCTGAAGGTTTAGGTGCATACGCCCAAAAACTTGCAGAGGAGAAGATGGCTCTGTTAGGGCAGATAAATCAGGAGCGCGCTGCAGCTGTTCAATATAGGTCTTCTTGCGTCTGGGCGCTGAAGTACTTGGAGAAGGGTAAGGACAGGCTGGTCGAGCAGTTGGGGGAGCTTGGGTCAACTGTTGAAGGGCATCTGAAGACGCAAGAAATGAAGCTGCGAAAGCTCAGTTTGGAGTATGTTGAGGAATTATATCCTCATCTCATGTCTGCCATTGCTGAGCGCAGGTGGCTCATCAGCCATGGCATACGCCTTGCTGCTCTTAGCACCCTTGAGTCCAAGGAGGTAGTGGACGCATTTGGTGGGGTAGTCCAATGTGCCTTGGCGAGAGGGAAGTCGGAGGCTGTGGAGGCGCTGCAAGAAGCTGACTTGCTGAAGGTGCCTGCTGAAAAGGTACATGGTTATGATGCGCAGTCCTATGATAACCTGGTTGCTGCTATGGAGATGATGAAGGCCTTAGAGCTTCCCATGATTGCTGAAATGGAGCGCGACCAGGATTATCCCATAAGTGTTATTATGGAAGGGTTGACTTTAGCGCACCATCGTACTGATAATGTAGAAGCGCAGCCGGACTATTTTTTGAAGCCCGATGACTCTCAGCTTCAAGTGCCTGTTTTTGCTCGCCCTAGGGACATTCTGAACCCTTTTGTTTTAGAGAAAGAGATGTCCTTGAAGGAAGTGTTGGAAGCGCATGCTACCAGACTTGCTAAAAAAGAAGGTATTACAGGTAAAGCGATTTTGTGCGGGGTTGGTGCAGCTCATCTCCCAAGGTCTGACGGGGTGCCAGTGAGTGTTGCCACTGTGTCTCGTCAAGACTCGGACTTGTTGAAGAGGCTAAGCGAGATTGGAGATGATGCAAGCCGCGCAGGGACTTCATCACTTGAGTGATCTAGGAGTATATAGATAGGATCTTGTGTTTATAGACATCCTTTTGTAATAACATGTAGTCATTAATAAAAATCTCCTTTTGTTAAGTGCGTGTTAATAGTATTGCAACTTGTAATGTGCGTACTTATCTGTTTGTCTTTGTGTAAAAGACGTGTTCGTTGTCTAAGGGTCAAATTTGTACACAAGCGCGAATAATATGAGAAATTCATAGTCATGTATGAAGATCATAGTCTACTTAAAACATAATTTCTAAGTAATTGTATCATAGTCATGTATGGTGTGATATGCAGCGTACTGTAAATATCATCTTAAGGAGTCAAGTGTATTGATTCCTAAATTTGTTAAACGCGCACCGTCTGCATAGTTGCGCGTCCATCGTGGGATGAGCACCGAACTTATTCCAACGTCTTGTGAACAAGGTGTTTAACAAGGATACGTGATCCGATGTTGATGGGTTTGCAACCCTCTTACTCAACGAGTTATTTAGTAGGTTTACTCATCTTTTTACCATCGTGGGTTTATCAAATGCATGCACGCCATGTAGGCAAAAGATGAAAAATGTTAAAACATAAAGTATATAGAAATAACAATTTGGAATACGTCACGGAGTTAGCTAGAAACCGCGACATTTTATTGAGACTTGCAAGTTTTTGTGAAAGAAAGTAAAATAAAATATTACCTACGTAAAATAAAATGTAAATATACGGATAATTATTGAGCACTTCACTAAAGTGCGGGGATGTCCGTGTGCTGGGCCGTAGCCATTTCTAGAGATAACAGCGCTTGAGATTGCAAATGTTCCATGTACGCGGTAGTTCCTGACCATGCATGTCTCTTAGCCTGTATGCGCCTGTTCCTAGTGCTTCTGTAACCTCATAGGGTCCTTCCCACTTTGGTCCAAGTTTACTTGTGTCTACTGCGTGACTCACATCATTGGCGCGGTATACGAAATCACCTGGTCTGAATGAGACACTTCGTACTTTTGCATCATAGTATCCCTTCATCTTTGACTTCGATCTTGCTTCACATATAGCTGCGCGCTCACGTCTTTCTTCCAACAGGTCCAAGTCGATGCGCCGCTCGTCAACATTTGTTGCAACGTTGATTTCAGCAGTGCGAATTGTTGGCATCCCAATTTCGGCTGGTATGACCGCCTCTGTCCCATAGACTAGAGAAAAGGGGGTGCGCCCGTGCTGGTTTTGATGGAGGTACGGTGCGCCCATAGGACGTGGGATAATTCTTCCACCCACCGTCTTTTGTGTTTGTGTGACAACTGGAAATTTAGGGAGTCTATTTTAGGTAACCGCATTACGTTAAATTAAACTGAGATTTCCCTTTAACACTATTTATAAACAGTGACTTGATTTTATATCGTCGATTGGTTTTTACGGTTTATTTCATTATTAAATGAGTTATCATATGCGTTTTAACTCTATTTGGTAGGCACTATTCGATTCGGCACTAGAAAAGCCTAAAACAAGAGTTATTGTAACTTTTAGACCGTAACTCGAAAATTGACAAATAAATAGTCAAAACTTGTGGAAAAACATGAGTAACGATGTTGGGAAGTCAAATAAATGTAGTGGGACACTCGGGGGACGATATGTGAGCTCGGGAATGGGTAAACGAGATAGATACGAAAAGTTTCAACCCGAACCCTCCTTTTTTTAATTGTAGCCGGCGCCCCCCCCCCCCCCCTCCTAATTAATTATTTTGAGGTCCCTAGTTCATGAGTATATATACCCAACCCAAGCCTCACTTCCACCTTCCATTTCTCTCACTAGAAAACACACACAACACTATTTCTCTCTCTTGTTTCTCACTCTAAAAACCCTAAACCACCACTCCACCACCGCCGGCCATATTTCGGCCACCACAGGCCGCCGGCGGCGCGTCACCCCTCACCTCCACCACCAAAAGCAAGATCTCTTTCTTCTCTTTCCAACCATATATCATACACTCAATTTGGATTTCATTAACACCTCCAAATTCAAGAATTAAGATTCGTACTTTTAGGGTTTTCTAAATATTTCAAAGGGCTTTCGCAATTGGTGATTAGAGAAGGTAAATAGAACATGTTTTGAGGTTGTTTGAATGATATAAACCCACGAATTTCAAATTAGGGTTTCGACCCATGAATGAAATTTGGGGCTTTTGGGTGGAACATGAAATTAAAGCTAATTAGTGATGAAATAAACAAGTAATTAGTGTTTGGTACATGTGTGGTGCATTAATTTGATGGGTTTTGCATTTTAGGGTTTAGTTGCATGTTCTTGGTTGATGATAGTTGATGGATTTTGTGTTTAGATAGTGTTTGAAGCTTGAATGATTGGATTTGAGTGTTGTAGATTGGTTTTGGTTGTGTTTGGTTGTGAGCCATGGGGCGTACGCACCAAGAAGCCCACGATGGGGCCTTGGTTGGTGTCGTACGTGGCCTATGTTGGTCATGGGTTCGAGTCGGATTGATTTGGTAGCTTATTGATTGGTTTAGTCGAGGTTTGGATGAGACGCGTGGAGCCGAAAAGCTTTAGAAGCTTGTTTGGTTCACGTGGTCTTGACCGCGACCGTGTCATGACCATTAGGGTCATAACATTGGTTTCGAGTATAATTGGTTAATTGATTGGTTGGCGAGATTGTTTTGAGGTAGTTTGGGATTGAATTGCGACGTTATGACTTTTAATTATGGACTTGATATATATATTGTTGACTTTGAGCTACGTCGGCGTCACTTTGACTTTTTAGTCAATAGTTGACTCCGACAAAGCCGTAACATGGACTTTAGTATAATTTGGACAATTGATTGATTAAAAGACGATAAGTTATGACTCGTGCTTGTGGACTCGAAACGAATAACGTTATGAGATTTATAATGGGATTTGACGAAATATATATCATATATGAAAATGATAATAAAACTATGAAATATAAATAATAATGGGCTTTTGTACCAAAAATATCAATAACAAGATTTATCTTGTTATTTACTAGTTTTAAATGAAACTAACGACTAAATTGGAGAGGTTTTGTAATAAATAAATAATTAACGTTTCGAGTACATGTTTATCAATAAATATCAATTGTAGACATTTAATGTTGGATAAGTAATTATTTATTTGCGTTACGTGTGCATGGGTTACGGATAACCTAACGTTAATATTGTTGATCCACGTAGGTAGCGGACTTATTAGGTTGACGAATCTAATAAGAGCCCGCTAGGTACGTTGGGTAACCTTATTAATGGGTGAATTATCCTTATGACTCTTTAAGGATACGATTGATTTATGGGATAATAAGCGACACGAGTAAATAAATGAGTTTATCGAGTTGACGAATTCGATAACGTCTACTGTTTATTCCGAAACTTGTTGAACTATGGAGCTTATCGTTTAAAGGTCTCATTGTGTCGCATTGAGTTATATATTGGTTGTTTGAGTGCATTCATGGCATCATATTGAGTCGATACACCCACATGAGGATACCAAACACTAGGATTAAATGGTGAAACGAGACGTTTTTGGAAATAAAGGAATGGAATATATTGGGGTAGTTAACGTTGATTTTGAGGAATATGTATATTAAGTTGGTCTACATTAATAGCTTGTGCCGAGTCGATAGTTGTTGTGCTGTGATTTCTGTTATCTTCTGCTAGTGATATTTGTGCGTTGATTGTGCGTTGATTGCTTGAGGTGAGTTTCATAGCCCCACTTTTATATACGTTTTAACTACGTTTTGAACTATTTTGGGGTGAGAATCATGCTACTGTTTTTGGACCGTTAAAACTATTTGGATTTGCTTATATGCTGACTGAGTAGATAGATGTGCGATAGTTGTTGCCTTAGTCTAGGTTTTACCGTGCCTAACTAAGAATAGACTTCTATCTCGACCTAGCCCGGGGTTGGCAACTGTTCTAGAGGTTGCCACGACAGTGCTGGACTAGAGTCGCAGGGGCCCGAGTAAGTGATTATATGATTGGAGATCCGGGTAGGATCAGTGTGTGAAACGGTATTTGCCTATCTAGGTCTTGCATAGCAAATCAACTCTTACAGGTCCACTATGATTTTGTTGAACTTAAACCTATGAACTCACCAGCGTAAGCTGACCTTTTAGCATGATTTCTCAGGTATTTGAGAGATGTTTGGATTATTTGACGTGTGAAAGCTTGGCATGGAGGCGTGGTTCAAGGATCATTTTCTGACTCTGATAAACAACGGGGACCTATTTTGTTAAACTATGTTTTGGGCCTAAAATTTATATCTTCGGATTAAATGTTTGAATATTTGATTTGGGATTGGTTTTAAATGGTTAAATGGTTATCTTTTATTTTACTTGTGTGCGTTTTACTTGTGTGCGATACCAATCCAAAAAGTAACGCCCCGAAAACTTGATTAAGTCTTCCGCTGTACCGAGATTTGGGGGTGTTACAGATTGGTATCAGAGCTCAAGGTTATAGAGAACTAGGTATTTTATAAACCCTAAACTATAACCGCTTTTAAGAAAAATTGATCCTCGACCGACGTACGCCCGCTTGCCAAGCCGAAGCTTCTTATTTGATTATGGTATGAGAAGCTACTTGAATTATGAGATGATATGTTAGAGGATATTGTGAACTGATTATGAAAACGTTATGATTATTGGTTTTTGAAATGAGATATGATTATTGGTTTTGGAAATGAGATATGATTACTGGTTTTGGAAACGAGATATGATTATTGGTTTTGGAAAATGAGATGTGATTATCGAAATATTACGGAAATTGATTTGAGTAAACGGTATATTACGATTTTGGAATTTGAACTTGATTGTTTTGATATGTGATAGAACGGAACTTATGTGTGTTATTTAAAGGCATGTTTTGAGTAATGCGGTACCTACACTTTTAAAGCTTACATTATGTGATATGTGTTTTGGTTAAGTTGTTGCGCTTATTAAAACTAGTTGTTTCGAACACTTATACCTACCCTATGTCGTTGTCACAGACTATGCCTTTACTAGCTTTTGATGTGTCTGAGGAAGTCCTTTTTGTAGCTAGTTCGCCAACATTGACTCTCATGACGGTTGCGCAGGGTGATCCTTATGAGATCGCCCGTCACTCTAGTTCATCATCAGATCGCCCTAGCTCGTCTAGGCAGCTCAATTTACATCAGGTTTTAGCGAGAGCACAGACTCCTAGGCTTGCTTATAGCACTGCCCACATGTCCGTGCGACCACCATCATCACCTATTCGTTTAGCAGCATCACCATGTCTTAGGAGGCCTAGATCTCCTAGTGTACCACCTCAGGATTTACCTGCACAGAGACTCCGACTCATGGACTCTCCCCTTATGGATGAGGGCGAGGAGGAGCATGAGGTCGAGGAGGAGGATGAGATTGAGGAGCAGTATGTTGATGAGGATGAGGATCCTCAGGAGGAGGATGATGAGGATATCCCAGAAGGGGGTACTCCTCTATTGCAGAGTCCTGCACATTCTCCTGGACCAGGTTCTCCTTTGCATGAGCCTGAGTCCCCTGGACAGCCTTTAGATATCGACTCGCCACCTTACTCACCTGATATAGGTAGCCCATTAGGATCTGAGATACCATCAGATATTGTTTCTGAGCCCGAGGAGTACGGAGGTACGGGTCAGGTCTGGAGGAGAATTATATCCCAGAATATTAGTCTCAGTAGGTTATCAGATCGATTAGATGGAGTGACGAGGACTGGTGTAGAGGATTTGAGGATAGATTTGACTGAGGTAGAAAAGAAGTCGATGGCCTTGAGAGAAGGTCTGTTGGGACTCTATGAGCCGGTTGGGTACTGGCATACAGAGTGCCTGACAGCCCTGGAGGCCGACCAGGCGCTTCAGCGCAAGGTCGACAGTTTGGAGAAGGAGGTCGTGAATCTTAGGAAAGATTGCGACTCTCAGCGTTTGAGGATTTTATCACTTTGGAGAGTGATGGATGATGTTTGGAGATCATTTAGGAGTATTCGTAGATGTGGCTAGATAGTATTAGATTTATGGTTTTGTGCCATCTTGAAACTAAGTAGTACTTGGTTCGAGATGTAGGATTATCCTAGTTGTTTGTAGTTATCTCTGTTAGGATCGTTTTTTATTTCTTCGAATCCTTCCATGTATTCCCACTTGTGAAACCTATGAGTTATGGTTACTGGAACGTGCATCCTTAGTTATGATGCGGTATTTGATTGTTTCGCTTTGGTATAGCGTTATCCTTGTTAGCCTTGAGTATGTATTCAGGCGTTATGTAGTGACCCTTGGAACCCAACTCTGTTTTAGAGCGTAAATTGTGAACTTATGAAACTGTTCTTCTTGCCCCCAGAATGGTAGCAACAAGACGAAACTTGATTAGGAACAACCGAGCAGCTCCTGCTGCTGTTGTTGCCCCTGGTCGTCGCGGTCGTCGTCCGACCCCGACTGCACCACATGTTGAGAACCCGAACATTGATAACCCACCTGTAGGGAACCTGAATGTGGATGACCGTGCTGAGAATGGTCCTGTTCCACAAAACCCTCCACTAGTGAACCCAACCCACATTGACCAGCTAGTGTCGCAGCGTGTCGCTGAACTGCTAGCTGAGGCTAATATCTCCAATACTTCTAGCGGAACCCCAGTACTGAATCGAACTCGAGGTTGTACCTATAAGGAGTTCCGATTCTGTGGTCCCATTGAGTTTGGAGGAACTGAGGGAGTAGTTTACCTAACTAGGTGGTTGGAGAAAACTGAATCTGTGTTTGCTGTGAGTAACTGTGATGAGGATTGTAAGGTTAAGTATGCAACCTTCACTTTGAAGGACGAGGCGTTAACCTGGTGGAATAACTACCACAGAGCCGTAGGAATTGATGTAGCTTATAGTATGTCTTGGACTCAATTTAAGGCTCTCCTGATTAAGACTTACTGCCCAAGGAATGAAGTTAAGAAGTTAGAAAGTGAGTTCTGGAACCATAAGGTTAAGGGTACTGACATGGCGACTTACACTCGTTGTTTCCAAGAGCTATCCTTGCTTTGCCCTGAGATGGTTCGTACCGAAGAACTTAAGATTAAAAGGTATACTGATGGATTGCCTTTAGCTACTCGAAATGATGTCATCGCTGCAAGGCCAGTCAATTTGCATGAGGCAATTGTTGTGGCTCAGAGTCTGATGGACTCTTGTTTGTTAGAATTAGGAGATAAGGGTAAGAGTGATAGGAACGATAAGAGGAAGAGGAATGAAGTTGTAAAATGGAATGGCAACAAACGGCAAGAGACAGCCAGAGTGTTCGCCATAGGAAATGGAGATAAGAAAGGTTACGAAGGTAGTAAACCTGTGTGTGGTCGTTGTAACCAACACCACCATGGACCGTGCCTGATTGTGTGTATAAAGTGCTCTAAGGTAGGACACATGGCCAAAGACAGTAGGTCCCGACCACTTGCTGCAGCTAAAACTGCACAAGGAGCGGACTGGAAGGCCACTGTCACCTGTTTTGGATGTGGAAAGAAGGGACACTTTAAGAATAAGTTCCGAGAGCCGTGGATGAGAGGAAATCCCGGTAATGTAGGAGGATTTGCTAACCGAGGTGTAGGAGGTAATGGCTTAAACCCTGTGAAGCGTGAGGTTGTGGAAAACCAGGGAAACAATGGTGTTAGGAATCAGCAGAGAGACATGGGAACAGCGCGTGTTTACGCTATTGGGAAGGAAGCTGGTGAGGACCCTAACGTAGTTACAGGTACGTTCCTTCTCAATAATCGCTATGCTTCCATACTGTTTGATACTGGTGCGGATATGAGTTTCGTATCCACCAACTTTATGCCATTACTAGGAATCTCCCAAACACCTCTAGGGTTTAGTTACGATGTGGAATTAGCGAATGGGAATAGAGAGAAGATAGACACCGTAGTTCGAGGTTGTACCTTAAGTTTCCTAGACCGCCCGTTTAGTATAGATTTGTTTCCAGTTACCTTAGGAAGTTTTGACGTCATCATCGGAATGGATTGGTTGTCGAATAACGGTGCACACATCATTTGTGATGAGAAGATTATGCGTTTACCGTATGGAGGAAAAGTTCTGAGTATACAAGGAGATCGGAGCGACCGTGGAAGTCCTTCCCGGTTGGGCATCATCTCTTGTATTAAGGCTCAGAAGTACATCGATAGAGGAGGTTGTCTTTTCTTAGCTCGAATTTCTGAAAAGAAAAGCGAGGAGAAGAATGAAAGAAACCTTAATGATGTACCTGTCGTTAGAGAATTTCCGGATGTGTTTCCCGACGATCTGCCAGGGATTCCACCTGTTCGACAAGTGGAATTCCAAATAGAGTTGATACCCGGTTCGGAACCCGTAGCCCGGGCACCTTATCGACTTGCTCCAAGAGAATTGGAGGAACTGTCTAAACAGTTGGCTGAATTGTCAGAGAAGGGATTCATTCGACCAAGTTCGTCGCCGTGGGGAGCACCAGTGTTGTTTGTGAAGAATAAGGATGGATCGTTTAGGATGTGTATTGATTATAGGGAATTGAATAAGTTGACCGTGAAGAACCGATATCCGTTACCTAGAATAGATGATCTATTCGACCAACTCCAAGGAGCTAGTGTGTTTTCTAAGATCGATTTACGATCTGGTTATCACCAGCTTAGAGTTCGAGAAGAGGATATCCCTAAGACTGCGTTTAGGACTCGTTATGGACACTATGAATTCCAAGTGATGTCGTTTGGCTTAACCAACGCACCAGCAGTTTTCATGGATCTCTTGAACCGAGTGTGTAAGCCATACCTAGATAACTTTGTGATAGTATTCATAGACGACATCTTGATATACTCTAAGAGTAGTGAGGAGCACGAAGAGCATTTGAGGCTCATTTTGGAATTGTTGAGAGAGGAGCAGTTGTATGCCAAATTCTCTAAGTGTGAATTTTGGATTCCGTCTGTACAATTCTTAGGTCATGTGATAGATAGTCGAGGTGTTCATGTTGACCCAGCTAAGATTAAGGCCATTAAGGAATGGGCAGCTCCTAAGAACCCATCGGAAATCCGACAGTTTCTAGGTTTAGCAGGCTATTATAGGAGATTCATTGAGGGATTTTCCAAGATAGCTAAACCGCTGACCAAACTAACCCAGAAGGATGTTAAGTATGAATGGGGAGAAAAGGAAGAAGAAGCATTCCAACTTCTGAAGAGGAAGTTGTGTAGTGCGCCCATCCTAGCTTTGCCTGAAGGAAGCGAAGACTTTGTCGTGTACTGCGACGCTTCGCATAAAGGCTTAGGTGCTGTTTTGATGCAACGTGAGAAGGTGATTGCTTATGCATCCCGACAACTTAAGAAGCATGAGAAAAACTACACCACCCATGACCTTGAGTTAGGTGCTGTAGTGTTTGCTCTTAGGATCTGGAGACATTACTTGTATGGAACCAAGTGTGTAGTATTTACCGACCATAAGAGTTTGAAGCATATCTTAGATCAGAAGGAACTGAACATGAGACAACGTCGTTAGTTAGAATTGCTTAGTGATTATGACTGTGAGATTCGTTATCATCCTGGTAAGGCTAACGTTGTGGCTGATGCCCTTAGTCGTAAGGAGGACATTCCACCCCTACTTGTTAGATCCTTAGGAATGATCATTGTTTCACCCTTACCATCCCAGATTTTAGCCGCCCAAGTAGAGGCATTGACGGAAGAGAACCGTCCTTATGAGAATCTTCATGGAATGGTAGAAAGTGAAAATGGCTTCTTGAAGCGTTCCGATGGAACATTATGCTTCAGAGACAGAAGCTGGATACCATTGTATGGTGGAATCCGTGAGTTGATTATGCATGAGTCGCATAAATCAAAATACTCTATTCATCCCGGAGCCGATAAGATGTATCAGGATCTTAAGAAACTTTATTGGTGGCCCAATATGAAAGCCGAGATAGCTCAGTATGTTAGTAGGTTCCTGACTTGTTCTAAGGTTAAGGCCGAACATCAGAAACCATCAGGACTTTTAGTTCAACCCGAACTTCCAGAATGGAAATGGGAGCGAATAACCATGGACTTTATCACTAAATTACCGAGAACAGTTAGCGGCAATGACGCTATCTGGGTACTAGTTGATCGTTTAACTAAGTCTGCTCACTTCTTAGCTATTAGTGAAACCGATAGTCTTGATAAGCTTGCTCGATTGTATCTTAAGGAGATAGTATCGCGTCATGGGGTACCGATATTTATCATTTCTGTTGGGTCTATTATAGATTTGATGATACAAAACAAGAAGAATGAAACGTGAAGGACTAAAAGTGACAAGAAGGGAAACTACAAAAAGATGGAGGATTTGGAAGATTCTAGAAGATATGCTTAAAAGAATATTTAGTTTTCTAATTATATTATGATTCCTCTTGTAAACTCTAGATGTCTCTAGTATATAAAGAGACATAGGGTCATTAGTTTCATAGTACGTACAAGATGTAGACGTCTAAAGGTGTGTGTGTGTGGGAACCTAGGCGTAGGGAAAACGCCTAGGGTTTAGTTAGTTAGTGTTAGATCAAGTATTTGATCTTTATTATAGTTAGTTAGTTAGTTTATGATAATGAAAAACCTTGTTCATAATAATGTTGATTCTATGTTTGAATATTCCGCTTTCATTATTATGTGTTCCTAGATATAATATTAGACCTAGTCTAAGAGCTTACAACGATCTTCACATGAAAAGATGGAGCTTGCTTGGTTTGTGTTCTTATCATCTAGCTTGATGAATCTAGCAATGTGTGATTTTTCTTATGATGCTCTATGCACACATTGGCTATCACTTAAAGGAGTTACATTGTAGTGCTCAGTGTCTCATACTAGTTGAGGATTTTTGTCAAGGGATTGCGGTCTACTTATATTTGGTTCGTATAAGTATGGAGTTCCGTGGATAGTACAAGATTTAAGACACAAGTTTGGGAAATTCTACTTCTTCATCAAATTCGTTATACTCGGTTTTCTTCACAAGTAATCATTACATAAAGCCTACAGATTTTGAAGAATCATTGATCTACATGCATCACTCAAGGGGAAGTGTTTGATTTTTACTACTGTTGATCATTATTACTATTGCTAGTTGCAGTTTCTATTGTTTTACATCCATTTTTCCTGTGGTGTGTAATGGTGGGCGATTTTAAACATTGGAAGTCTTAGATTGGAAGTATGATATTGGTTTTTGGTATTCAAGATCATTATTTGCATACGTTCCCTATTTGGATAATAACAAAAAGGGGAAGAGATGTTTGAGTTGCATTGCATGGATTAAGGGGAAGATAAGATTGTTTCATTCGTGGTGAGATTTAATTATCTCAATTTCTCTACTTCGTCTAGGGAAGTTCGTACAAGAATCGTGTTTGTTTTGTCATCATCAAATAGGGGAAGATTGTTGGGTCTATTATAGATTTGATGATACAAAACAAGAAGAATGAAACATGAAGGACTAAAAGTGACAAGAAGGGAAACTACAAAAAGATGGAGGATTTGGAAGATTCTAGAAGATATGCTTAAAAGAATATTTAGTTTCCTAATTATATTATGATTCCTCTTGTAAACCCTAGATGTCTCTAGTATATAAAGAGACATAGGGTCATTAGTTTCATAGTACGTACAAGATGTAGACGTCTAAAGGTGTGTGTGTGGGAACCTAGGCGTAGGGAAAATGCCTAGATTTTAGTTAGTTAGTGTTAGATCAAGTCTTTGATCTTTATTATAGTTAGTTAGTTAGTTTATGATAATGAAAAACCTTGTTCATAATAATGTTGATTCTATGTTTGAATATTCCGCTTTCATTATTATGTGTTCCTAGATATAATATTAGACCTAGTCTAAGAGCTTACAACGATCTTCACAATTTCTTATAGGGATAGTCGTTTTACATCCCACTTTTGGAAGTCTTTATAGACAGCTTTAGGAACGAATTTGGATATGAGTACTGCTTACCATCCACAGACCGATGGTCAAAGCGAGAGAACTATTCAGACTTTAGAGGATATGCTTAGAGCATGTGTTATTGATTTCGGCAAAGGCTGGGAGAGACACCTCCCTTTGGCCGAATTCTCTTACAACAATAGTTATCACTCTAGTATTAAGGCCGCCCCATTTGACGCATTGTATGGCCGAAAATGTCGTTCTCCTGTTTGTTGGGCTGAAGTTGGCGAGAGTCAACTTACAGGTCCCGAACTTGTCCTAGAGACTACTGAGAAAATAGTACAGATTAGAAACCGGTTGCAAACTGCTCGTGATAGACAAAAGAGTTATGCCGATAAGAGGCGGAAACCTTTAGAATTTCAGGTTGGAGATCGTGTTATGTTGAAAGTTTCTCCTTGGAAAGGAGTGATTCGTTTTGGAAAGCGTGGAAAACTCAATCCCCGATATATTGGTCCCTTTCCAATCCTGGAAAGAATCGGACCGGTAACATACCGCTTGGAGCTACCATCGGAACTGAGTAGTGTACACAATGTCTTTCATGTTAGTAATCTTAAGAGATGTCTTTCGGAGAAAAACATAGTTGTGCCATTAAGAGATATTCGTATTAATGAGAAATTGAATTTTGTCGAGGAACCGATTGAGATTATGGATCGTGAGATTAAGAGGCTGAAGAATAGCCGTATTCCGATAGTTAAGGTTCGTTGGAACTCCCGATATGGACCGGAGTTCACTTGGGAACGTGAGGACGTTTTCCGTAGGAAGTATCCTAAACTGTTTATGACACCAAGCAACTCGGAGTGAAACTCGGGACGGGTTTCTTCTGAGGCTGGGAGGCTGTGACAACTGGCAATTTAGGGAGTCTATTTTAGGTAACCGCATTACGTTAAATTAAACTGAGATTTGCCTTTAACACTATTTTATAAACCGTGACTTGATTTTATATCGTCGATTGGTTTTTACGGTTTATTTCATTATTAAATGAGTTATCGTATGCGTTTTAACTGTATTTGGTAGGCACTATTCGATTCGGCACTAGAAAAGCCTAAAACAAGAGTTATTGTAACTTTTAGACCGTAACTCGAAAATTGACAAATAAATAGTCAAAACTTGTGGAAAAACGTGAGTAACGATGTTGGGAAGTCAAATAAATGTAGTGGGACACTCGGGGGACGATATGTGAGCTCGGGAATGGGTAAACGAGATAGATATGAAAAGTTTCAACCCGAACCCTCCCTTTTTTAATTTTAGTCGGCGCCCCCCCCCCCCCCTCCTAATTAATTATTTTGAGGTCCCTAGTTCATGAGTATATATACCCAACCCAAGCCTCACTTCCACCTTCCATTTCTCTCACTAGAAAACATACACAACACTATTTCTCTCTCTAGTTTCTCACTTTAAAAACCCTAAACCACCACTCCACCACCGCCGGCCATATTCCGGCCACCACAGGCCGCCGGCGAAGCGTCACCCCTCACCTCCACCACCAAAAGCAAGATCTCTTTCTCCTCTTTCCAACCATATATCATACACTCAATTTGGACTTCATTAACACCTCCAAATTCAAGAATTAAGATTCGTACTTTTAGGGTTTTCTAAATATTTCAAAGGGCTTTTGCAATTGGTGATTAGAGAAGGTAAATAGAACATGTTTTGAGGTTGTTTGAATGATATAAACCCACGAATTTCAAATTAGGGTTTCGACCCATGAATGAAATTTGGGGCTTTTGGGTGGAACATGAAATTAAAGCTAATTAGTGATGAAATAAACAAGTAATTAGTGTTTGGTACATGTGTGGTGCATTAATTTGATGGGTTTTGCATTTTAGGGTTTAGTTGCATGTTCTTGGTTGATGATAGTTGATGGGTTTTGTGTTTAGATAGTGTTTGAAGCTTGAATGATTGGATTTGAGTGTTGTAGATTGGTTTTGGTTGTGTTTGGTTGTGAGCCATGGGGCGTACGCACCAAGAAGCCCACGACGGGGCCTTGGTTGGTGTCGTACGTGGCCTATGTTGGTCATGGGTTCGAGTCGGATTGATTTGGTAGCTTATTGATTGGTTTAGTCGAGGTTTGGATGAGACGCGTGGAGCCGAAAAGCTTTAGAAGCTTGTTTGGTTCACGTGGTCTTGACCCGACCTTGTCATGACCATTAGGGTCATAACATTGGTTTCGAGTATAATTGGTTGATTGATTGGTTGGCGAGATTGTTTTGAGTTAGTTTGGGATTGAATTGCGACGTTATGACTTTTAATTATGGACTTGATATATATATTGTTGACTTTGAGCTACGTCGGCGTCACTTTGACTTTTTAGTCAATAGTTGACTCCGACAAAGCCGTAACATGGACTTTAGTATAATTTGGACAATTGATTGATTAAAAGACGATAAGTTATGACTCGTGCTTGTGGACTCGAAACGAATAACGTTATGAGATTTATAATGGGATTTGACGAAATATATATCATATATGAAAATGATAATAAAACTATGAAATATAAATAATAATGGGCTTTTGTACCAAAAATATCAATAACAAGATTTATCTTGTTATTTACTAGTTTTAAATGAAACTAACGACTAAATTGGAGAGGTTTTGTAATAAATAAATAATTAACGTTTCGAGTACACGCTTATCAATAAATATCAATTGTAGACATTTAATGTTGGATAAGTAATTATTTATTTGCGTTACGTGTGCATGGGTTACGGATAACCTAACGTTAATATTGTTGATCCACGTAGGTAGCGGACTTATTAGGTTGACGAATCTAATAAGAGCCCGCTAGGTACGTTGGGTAACCTTATTAATGGGTGAATTATCCTTATGACTCTTTAAGGATACGATTGATTTATGGGATAATAAGTGACACGAGTAAATAAATGAGTTTATCGAGTTGACGAATTCGATAAGGTCTACTATTTATTCCGAAACTTATTGAACTATGGAGCTTATCGTTTAAAGGTCTCATTGTGTCGCATTGAGTTATATATTGATTGTTTGAGTGCATTCATGGCATCATATTGAGTCGATACACCCACATGAGGATACCAAACACTAGGATTAAATGGTGAAACGAGACGGTTTTGGAAATAAAGGAATGGAATATATTGGGGTAGTTAACGTTGATTTTGAGGAATATGTATATTAAGTTGGTCTACATTAATAGGTTGTGCCGAGTCGATAGTTGCTGTGCTGTGATTTCTGTTATCTTCTGCTAGTGATATTTGTGCGTTGATTGTGCGTTGATTGCATGAGGTGAGTTTCATAGCCCCACTTTTATATACGTTTTAACTACGTTTTGAACTATTTTGGGGTGAGAATCATGCTACTGTTTTTGGACCGTTAAAACTATTTGGATTCGCTTATATGCTGACTGAGTAGATAGATGTGCGATAGTTGTTGCCTTAGTCTAGGTTTTACCATGCCTAACTAAGAATAGACTTCTATCTCGACCTAGCCCGGGGTTGGCAACTGTTCTAGAGGTTGCCACGACAGTGCTGGACTAGAGTCGCAGGGGCCCGAGTAAGTGATTATATGATTGGAGATCCGGGTAGGATCAGTGTGTGAAACGATATTTGCCTATCTAGGTCTTGCATAGCAAATCAACTCTTACAGGTCCACTATGATTTTGTTGAACTTAAACCTATGAACTCACCAGCGTAAGCTGACCTTTTAGCATGATTTATCAGGTACTTGAGAGATGTTTGGATTATTTGACGTGTGGAAGCTTGGCATGGAGGCGTGGTTCAAGGATCATTTTTTGACTCTGATAAACAATGGGGACCTATTTTGTTAAACTATGTTTTAGGCCTAAAATTTATATCTTTGGATTAAATGTTTGAATATTTGATTTGGGATTGGTTTTAAATGGTTAAATGGTTATCTTTTATTTTACTTGTGTGCGATACCAATCCAAAAAGTAACGCCCCGAAAACTTGATTAAGTCTTCCGCTGTACCGAGGTTTGGGGGTGTTACAGTTTGTCCAGACGTGCTTTGATTCCTTCACCTAGGCTTCGATTTGCACGCTCTACTAACCCATTGGATTGTGGATGTTTAACCGACGCGAAGTGCTGCGCGATATTCAACCTCTCGCACCAGTCCTTGAAGGGATTGTCACAAAATTGTTTCCCGTTGTCCGAGATGATTTCCCCAGGCAGTCCGAAGCGACATACAATATTATCCCAAACAAAGCGCTTGACCTGATTGCCAGTAATTGTCACCACTGCTTTTGCTTCGATCCACTTGGTGAAATAGTCTATTGCCACTATTAGAAACTTTAGTCCTCCTGCTGCAACGGGAAAAGGACCTGCAATGTCGATACCCCACTTGTAGAATGGCCATGGTGCAGTGATAGGCGTTAGCTCCTGTTGTGGTTGGCGCGGAATGGGTCGATGAACCTGACAGTCGCCGCACTTCTTTATTAATTCCCGCGCGTCACGGTGCATGGTGGGCCAGTAGTACCCTGACCTTAAAGCGCGCGCCACCACAGATCGTGGTCCTGAATGCATGCTGCATGAGCCAGCGTGTATTTCTCTGAGTACATAATTTGCTTGTAGGGTACCGACGCAGCGGAGCCATGGTTGCAGGAAGGAGCGTCGGTAGAGCACACCATCTCTAAGTTCAAACCTCTGAGTTGTGCGCCGTATTCTTCGGGCTTCCGTCTGTTCTTGGGGCAATACACCCTTGCTTATGAACTCCATTATTGGGGTCATCCACGTAGGACCTTCTTCTTCTATTACCGTTGATATTTCCACCTCCGAGATGGATTTGCTCTTCAAAGTCTCTACTAAAACTTAGTTTGACAGGTGTGCGAAGCTTGTGGATGCGATCTTTCTTAGTGCATCCGCCTTCCGATTTTCCCCTCTAGGGACCTGTTTGATGGTAAACCTGTTGAAGACTTGGATTAGTGATTTGGTCTTGTCGAGGTATTGGACCATATTCTCCTCTTTAGCCACGTACTCGCCCAACACGTGATTGGCTACTAGCCGGGAATCTACATTTGCTTCTAGGTTGCGTACACCCATTCGAGCTGCAATGCGTAGTCTGGCGATTAGGGCTTCGTACTCTGCTTCATTGTTTGTTGCTGTGAATTCAAAACGTAGTGCGTAAGTGAATTCCATTCCTTCCGGACTTGTGAGGATGA
Organism: Chrysanthemum seticuspe; assembly: GCA_019973895.1. Lineage (NCBI taxonomy): Eukaryota > Viridiplantae > Streptophyta > Magnoliopsida > Asterales > Asteraceae > Chrysanthemum > Chrysanthemum seticuspe. The sequence goes on from BPTQ01000008.1 coordinate 245,939,926, forward strand.
GGCCTGCTTCTGACCCATCCACACATGAAGATCCATCTGTAAATAAGACCCATGGATCTTGTAGTTCCTTCTTGCCTAGTACGGGTGCAGCATCAGTGTCTGGTTTTTCGATGATGAAATCTGCGAGTATCTGCCCTTTTATCGCCGTACGTGGTCTGCAGGAGATGTTGTGCTCACCTAGCAATACGCTCCACTTCTGTAGTCGTCCTGATGAGTCAGGTTTGGAGATGATTTGCTTGATTGGCTGGTCTGTGATCACTGCTATTGTATGCGCTTGGAAGCACCTGCGCAGCCGCTTGGCAGCGAATACTAAAGCCAGGACCAACTTTTCCATTGCACTGTAATTGATCTCCGTTTTCTTGAGCGCTTTGCTTACAAAGTACACCCGTGTTTGCACTGACTCCCTGTCTGTCAGCAGCACCGCGCTGACTGCTCCATGTGTCGCAGATAAGTACATAATTAATTCTTCCCCTGGTCGGGGTGCGACTAATGTGGGGAGCGCTGCCAGGTGTTGTTTAAGTTGTGTGAAGGCTTCTTCTGCCTCCGTAGTCCAGCGAAAATCTCCCTTTTTTATACACTTCTTGAGTGTCTTGAAGAGAGGTAGTGACTTGTCTGCTGACTTGGATAAGAATCTGTTTAGACCAGCCAGTTTTTCATTAAGAGATTGGACTTCCTTCAACGTGCGCGGTGAAGGAAGTTCGATGACCGCCTTGGTTTTTTCTGGACATGGTTTGATGCCATCAGGTTCTATCAGGTATCCGAGAAACATGCCTTCTGTAGCGCCAAAAGTGCACTTTTTAGGGTTTAGCTTCATGTTGATCTCTTTGAGTCTCCTAAATGTTTTCTCAATGTCGCGCACCAACTCATCCTCAGTATGGCTTTTTATGACTAGGTCGTCAACGTAAACCTCTAAGTTGCGGCCCACCTGTTTTTCAAATGCATTATCTACTAACCGCTGATAGGTGGCGCCTGCGTTCTTCAAGCCAAAGGGCATTTTGGTATAACAGTAGACGCCTTGGCTTGTATGAAAGGCCTTTTTTCCTCATCTTCCTTAGCCATCTGGATTTGGTGGTATCCTTTGTATGCATCTAGGAAACACTTGAGCGGGTATCCACACAAAGATTCGACCTTCCAGTCTATCTCCGGTAGTGGGTAGCAGTCTTGTGGACATGCTTTGTTGAGATCTGTGAAGTCCACACACATCCGCCAGCTACCATCGTTCTTCTTTACCATTACTGGGTTTGAAAGCCAGTCGTGGTAATAGACTTCTCTCATGATACATGCCTCCACAAGCTTGTGTACCTCTGCCAGAATTGCTTGTGCGTGTTCTGGAGCTTGGCCGCGCTTCTTCTGGCGTATTGGTGAGTATCCTTGTCGGATTCTCAGCTTGTGTTCTGTGATTGAACGTGGTACCCCAGTCATGTGCTTTGGCTCCCATGCAAAGATGTCCAGGTTCTTTTGCAAAAGTGCGCACACAGATGCCTTGCCGTTGTCCGACAAGGACCCTCCGATCGATACTTCCTGTTCTGGGTAATCGGGATGAATTGCAACCTTTAGATTTGGAACTTTGGTTGCGCGCTGTTCTGGGATGGGTGGAGTCTCGCATGTAATGGTGTTACATTCTCTATGTGGTACAGTGGCGTTGTAGAGAGTAACAATACCACCTTCTACTGGGAATTTGAGCATCCCATGTGCTGTAGAAGGTACTGCGCGCATGGCTGATATCCCCGGTCTTCCGATAATGCCATTGTATGGCGAAGGGGATTTGATCACCATGAAATCCATCCAGGCTGTTGCGGAGTGTTCTTTATTGCCCACACTGACTAGCAGGCGTATTTGTCCCATAGGCCATATCTTTTCTCCTGTAAAACCAGTCAGCGCTATTATGACCGGGCTTAACTGACTGCGTGTCTCAGGTATCAGGCGTTTGAAACAGTGTTCGTACATTATGTCGGCGGATGCTCCTCCGTCAACATACATGCGGTGGATATCGTGACCCCCCGCATTAATTTCAATGGTGAGCGGCTCTACCACTGCGTTGTCCGCAGTTAAGGTGGGGAAAGAAATTTCACTTCCACGGGAAAATTTCTGGCTGACCTTCTGCCTAGTAACTCGCTGCCATGATTGTATCATGTAGATGGTGTCAGCCTTGTATTTGGGTGTCTCTTTCTTGTTCCCATTCTTCTGTCTATCCTTTCATTCCTTGATGTTTTTTACCAAATGGTCCAATCTGCCTTCCTTCACTAATTTCTCGATTAGTTGGCGCAATTGGACACACTCGTTGGTGGTATGGCCCTTCTGTCCATGGTAGTCGCAGTATCCACTTCCCACGCGCCGATCTTCTGGAGTGCGCATTGGTGGGAGCCGTGGGAAGTTTGCGCCTTCCGTCAAGAATATCTCTTTTGGAGTCTTTGTGAGTGGGGTATACTTGTCGTTATCCCGCCCACTCCCCTGGCTGCGGTAACTCCTGTCGTTCCTGCTGCGGTTGCTACTCTGGTCAGTGGATTGTCTCCGAGGTTGTTCCTGTAGTTGGAGTAACCTTTCTTGCTATCTGCCGCAGCAGCTTCTCCTTGGATAAAGGACCTTGTGCGCTTCATCAGTTCATCAAACGTTTGGGGGATTTTGTCATTCAGCTTTTTGATGAGTTCTGGGTTATTAATACCGTTCATGAATCTTGAAATCTTCAGCACTTCTGGGCACGCCTTAACCTGTATGCATTCATCTTTGAAGCGCTCCACATAAGCGCTTGTGGATTCCCCCTGGCGCTGTTTTACCCTGGCGAGTTCGACAGGGTTTTTAGCGCACTTCTTCCTTTGAGTGAAGTTTAGGCGGAATGCTTTCCGCAGTTATTCGAAGCCATTGATGCTTCTGCGTGGAAGCTTGCTGAACCAATTTCGCGCGTTTCCAACCAGTGTGGAATTGAACATGTGGCACCACACGGGTTGTGGCCAATTTTCGATTGTAGCGGCTGATTCGAAGATTTTTAGGTGATCATCCGGATCGCCTGTTCCATCATAAGTTTTCACGTTGGCGGGCATACGCCTTCTTTTGTTTTCTGAGAAATCGTTGATGCGCCGAGTGAACGCATCCACTTTTTGGCGGCGCCATGGGAGGGAGATGTCCTCCTCCTCTTGGTCGCGATAGTTCTTCCTGGACTTCCAGTGTCCGGTTTCACTGTCCCCGTTATCCGAGGAATTACCAGAGGATGAGTTTTCCCTCTTTCGGCGCTTGCGCCGACTATCCTCCGAGTTTTCGCTTGAAGGGCTTTCACTTGGAGAGTACCTTCGCCTAAGTCTGTCCTGAACTCTGCGGCCACCAAGCCTGGCATGGACATTGGTACGCCGTTCATCCTCCTCGCTTCCTTCCGAATGCTGCGAGTTAGATGTCTCATCATTCTCAACTCTCCTCCCAATTCTATTAAATACTGGGGGTCGGCGACTATCCCTCCCGCGCTTATCTTTCTGACGGCGCGGTGGGGATGTTTCGTATTCTGAGTCAAAGTTTAGTTGGGCATGCAGGCTCCGATTTGACCTTTTTTTTGCTTCCTCTTGCATGAGAGCGGCCAAGGTTTCGTAATTTTGCGATACAAAATCTCTCAGTGCTAGTTCCGGTGCGACTCCTTCTAGAGCAAGGGTGCCTGTTTCTACCACTGGGCCCTTGTTTCTATCGGGTGCATCTGGTGCCTTTGAGAGGTCAGTTTCTAGCACTGGGTGCATCAGGGGAGTAGCAAAAAGAGTGCGCAGCGGATCTGTCGCGCTGGTGGTGGTTGTAGTGGCTTGGGTTGTCCCCGAGCGTTGCTCCACCGTAGGAAGGACCAGGTCTGGGCCTAATCCCTGATTTTTAGCGACACTGGTTGTCCCAGTAGTCTGCTTAGAAGCTGATCCGCTTTGCAGCTTCTTCCCTGTAAGGTCTGCTTGCGATCGCTGATTTCCGTGCTTCGTCATTCTAGTTCTTAGTGATGGTCCCACGGATGGCGCCAATTGTTGATACAAAAGTTGGGCGTTCCTTGTTTGGGCTCCGGCTCTCGTATCAATTGATGATTGCTGCTTGAGACCTGCGCACTAAGTAAACAGAAAACACCGTTAGGCTTATCGTGGGATTGTCTCCCACGATTATCCTCCGGCGTGAGAGTAAGTAATCGGTTTTAGGGTTTAGATCGTACCTTTAATGAGGGCTGAGATGCCCTTTATATACATACGCAACCCTTATTAGTTGTGTGTTCCCCAAACTTCGGCGTATCCCGCCTAAGTCGGTCATAGGATAAATATCCCCGAAAATAAGAGATATATCTTAGCCCATAAATAACTTTGGGTTTGGGCCTTCGTGGGCCCAAACCGTTACTGGGTTAGCCCAGTCGTATTGGGTTTGCTAGTAGCGGTCATTGGTCGGGTTAGTGACCCGAATGTAGACTATACGTCATCATTGTCCTTTATTTTCAACTTCATTATTATACAAAATCCTAGGGGAGATGATGCTTCAGTTGACAAGTTTTAAGTCTTGCTTCTAAAATTTAAATTTCACGGCTGTTATCCAAAGATCTATGTTTTACAAGTTTGAAGTATTGTACAAAATAGCATTAAACACAAAATCCCAGAGACTACCTTTTCTCTATCTCCCGTATACCCTTTCTAAACATGAAAATGTCATCTAATGGTAATGTTTTGGACATAAATGGTAGAACAATCTAAGGTACTACAACGGATGATCTATATTTTTTATTTTTTATTGCAATGCTTCATTCCCTTTATTTTTCAAATGTTCAGTTCTAGCAATGGGTGTTATTAGGGGTACATCCCTAGTGGTTAGTGGCACCCCCTAGCCACTTTTACCCATTTTGTCCACACGTTTTTTGTTCTGTAGTTTTTGTCTATTAATACTTTTAACTTATCAAACTTTACATTTTATGTTCCGTACTTTCAGTTCTATAGTTTTATGATAAAAACAAAATTGTAAAAAAATAATAATAATAATAATAAAAAGGGGGGGGGGGGGGGGGGGGGGGGTAACAACTAAATTCAATGAATTTGCTTTATAATATCGTGGTGTACCAGAACAGAAAGATGGCCATGGTAAATGCCCTAAAAAGCCGTGGGGAATGTCCTATTTGCAAAGAAGGATCGGAGACGTCTAGCCATCTTTTCTTCCAATGTAGGGTGGTTAGACAATTGGCTCAAAAGATATCTACTTGGTGAAATGTTGAATATTCAGACGTGAATTCGTATGAACAATCTACTTGTGTTTATTGCAATGCTTCATTCCCTTTATTCCCTTTATATGGTTCTTTTTTATTCGAAGACTCCCGAGAAGGCGATGATATTTGATAACTTAGTCTCTATTTCTTTATTTTGGTGCAAATATAGATGTAAAGCGTCGTTCACTTGGGACGATTGGCTTAAAACCCCTTATATTGTAGTTGTTTAATCTAGCTTCTTGCTAGTTGCTTTATAAAATTGTCGTTCAAAAAAAAAAAAGGCCGTCGGGATTAGAAATTTAGGATAACGAAAACTAAAAGGTTAGAACTACGAAACTTGTGAAAGCTTGGTGCTTTTTACCACTATTGACCCAATATTCAACTTTTGCATCTAATTTATTAATGGATAAATTCTTTTCAAAGAATAAGAACGGCGTGCTTGTTAACGTTGTACATCGACATAAAAAGACCTTTTAAGTTATCTTCATGAACATGATCCAACAACTTCGTGGGTTGTTCATACGTGCGGTCCAACGTAGATTGCTTCAGTTTGATTGTGCCTTTTGAAACAGGCCCCACTCAAATCCATTTTTTTCTTTTTTTGTTTACTATCTTACACTATAAATACCAAAAATAGCGCGGGGTGTGGCGTGACTAAGTCTCCCACGTTTACGGAAAGGCGAAGTTTGTGTTTATAAGACGTGATATAAGGCGGTACAAAATATGAAAATATTTATATATTTATATCATATTTCATATATATCGAGTTTACAAAAAGACGTGGCATAAGACAGCGTGGCGGCGTGGCGTAACGGCATTACCAAGCCTCACGCTTTTGCGAGGCCTTTGCGAGCCTTTTAAAACCATGATATTTACCCTATGTTATAGAACTGCAAATAACAACAAAGCAGATGCCAAATGTTTAACTAAAAATTGACCATTAAAAAAATGCAAACGTAATCTGATAATCATAATTAGAGAGGGACGGAGACAGAGAGATAGACAGAGGGAGGAAGCATATCAAACTATTTAATGTCCTTCAAACAAAACCTGTTCTACAGACTCCATACACAACTCTCCTAAAGTTCTTGCATACACACAGGGGTTTTTCCCGATCACAGTTGAAGAAATACACATCAAGATGCAAAACTTCATGTTACAATATAGTACAAACAATTGCACATATACTCAGGTGACACACACACATACATATATGTATAGATGTATGTGTATGTGTCTGCAGAAAATATAAAATATAAAGAGAGAAATGCTGGCCATATGCAGCATGAAGTATCTAGTGTATATGGTAATAAAATAGGTTCAGAGAGTACCATTTACACGGACATGATAAGGTGGGCCTCGACAAAAGACTGGCTCATCAGGTGACGAAGATCGTGCACGAGCCCTCAAAATTTCATTAGGATCGTCTATTACTGCAGCAGCCAACAGTGTGTACTCACCCGGGACAAGAAAATAAAGACAGAACGAATGCTTAATCTCTTCAAGGGGAGGAACATCCACCTTCATGCCACTTAAAGCACCTGCATAAACACATAAAGTAAAGTAAAGTAACTCCCAATGCTGTCTTCCACGGTTTATGGGTACCCAATACCGTTTCCAGTGTTTGGGGGAGGTTAAGATGTAGACCCTTCCAGTTCTACCAAAGGTAGAAAGGACCTCCCGGTTTGGTAGAAAGGACCTCCCGGCCTTTTGTAGGGAGTGAGGATCGAACCCCTGAACTCTCGGTTGAGAGGCAAGGGGTTTTCCAACTGATCCAACCCTACTTGTTTGCATACACACATAAGAAAATAACTAAAAGAAAGAACACCATTAATGTTGTTTAAGTAGCTTAAGTATTACATTTACCAGGTTAAAACCCTTTACCCAAAAAGTAGCTTAAGTATTACTATTTTAACATATTGACTATTTATTATTAAAAAAAAAAAGCTGTTACAATGGAAGAGTTTGTGGGCAACTAAGCCCCACTCACACTTAAAATTACCCACCTAGGCTCATTACACAATCTGATTACTTTATCACCAAAAATATAGGGTGCTGGTCTTTTATTACAATCTAATCATCCTTGCGAAAAATGAAAACGACACCGGAGTTAACAATAATTAATTTTGAACAAGGTGGAGAAATATAAATGCAAAATAAAAAGCTTGTTGCACTTGACACTTTTCGACCAAAATTACCATTATTGCAATTGTTTTTCTTTTTCTGGTTTGTGCATTTTCTCAAAAACCGATGGCTTGAAAAGTCGATAATTCCATGTGTATGTGATAATAAACACATACACACATTTACATACATACACACACAGAGCAGACTGTCTTACCAGACCATAAGACAGCAGAATTGCTGCCTTCGATGCAGTTTTCACCGGCTACATCTCTGCACGTGATACTAAGACTCATAGTGATGGAATCCTTCGTGTTATTTCTAACCAGAACTTCCATGGGCGTCATGTCATGTGCCAGCACAGGACCCTTCGACGGAAAATAATTCCCTTCGATAACAGATCCATTGGATGAATGTTTTTTATCAACTTCTCCTACCTGATCTTTAACAAGCCTGAAACTGAAAGTCAAAGGATCTGGTAGCAAAACGTCCATTACTGATGTCTGAAGGGCAGCCTGTGTGGCATCCTTGATATGCAATTCTCCAGAACTATTCCGTCCAGATACCCACCTAACTTTAATCTTAGAAATCAGATTCTTTATAGAAGCATTGAGTTCGGCTTTCTTGTTCTTCTCTGAGAAATTTACAGTTTTTCCGCCATTCCCGTTTGACTGTGAATTTGTAACAAGAAAAGAACCGTCGAGTACAGGCAGCTTAAAATGCTCCAATGGTATTAGTACTCTTGCAGTGTAATCTCTATCTATTCTTGTTTTAGGATAATCAAATTCAGAAGTATTATCCTCAATATTTCCATTCTCGAGCTGTACAGAGACACCAACCTCAAATACAACATCAGTTGGATTAGATAACTCAAGTTCAAGAAACCGTAGGCCCCAGCTTCCTCGGTAGGGATCAATTTTCACCAACCTATCGGTGTGATTTGAGGGGTCCGTAGTGTTATCAGCAGAATTATTATGCGCACTATCAGAAATTTCTCCCACATGAGCGGGAATTTCCATTGAAAGCAAGCGAGCTTTTACAAAAGACAATCCCTGAAAAACACAGACGTTTAAGGGAGTCACCAGGCGTCGACCAGGTGGCATGACACTAACACTTTCTGGTAGTTCTTCATGATTATCTGCAGGACCTGAGACAGAAAACAAGTAGCAAGGAAACTGGTAAATGCGATAGAAAACAGGTGGCAACTTCAACTCATTTACTGTCTCTATGATCTAGTCAATCAGACATGTGAAAAAATAAAAATTAAAATAATAATAAGACTGTTCGTCAAACGGATTGAAATTTCTTCCAACATGTACTTTTGATACATAAACCTTTTTTAAAATCAATTTACACAAAAGCCCAAAATACTTAAAATAATATAAAGTTTTTTAATCAAGCCTCGCAGCCAATGTGTAAGTCAAAATTTAGAACAAATACTATATAAGAATAACAATATACCAAAAGGCAGAAATAAAGTAACAATTATGATCACCTGCATAATGGATCATTAACATTGGGCTGCTTGCATCCTTCATAGGCCTTATTGCATTTCCAGATGTGCTCTTGCTAGCGATGCTATCAAGATCCATCAAGCCAAGCTGCCAAGCTTTCAAGGTGACTGGTATAGTCACTTCAGCACCAGGTTTTAGCGGAAGAGCAGATTTCAATGCTTCATACCCAATGGAAATAACAGAATCTTGATTTTTTCCTGATAATGAGATATGTGCCTGTTCCACTGGAACTGTACCAGCATTAGCAACACTAATCCAAAGGTCACGAATCTCGCCTTCATATAATATCACAGCACCATCACCACCGACAATGTGTGAAACCAACAATGGCAGGGATGGTACTACAGTAATATTTGGAACAATTGTTGTTTTCAGCTTTCCGGACCCACAACATCTGAAAGGATCAGAAATAACAAGCCCCTGTGCAGCTCCAAGAAGCAAATTTTCAACATCTTTGAATAAATGCTCAGTGATTACGCCGAAACAATGAACATGGCATCCCGGAATATTTACGGGACCCACTGCAGTTGGAATTCCTGACAAGCTGATCACTTTGGAGGAATTAGGGGGAAGAGTCACACTGATTGGGAATGCATCAAAATTTCCAGAATGAACTGACAGATATATGCTGTTAACAAGCAAGTCGAAGCCACAAGGATTTGCTAATTCTACTAACACTTGAACAGGTTCTCCAACAACCCAAACGAGCTCTTGCTTACTGTTGTCAACTGAATCTCCTTTGCTGAATGGTGTATAGATAAAAGGCCCTGAAGGAGCTGATCCTGCCCACCAATCTTCTCTTCCTGGACTTCTTTTTATAATATCCATCTGTGATGGATGCAGAGGAAATGAATGCAACCTAGATCAAATAAGATGTTCAGAAGGTAATATAAAAAAGATTGACAGAGCCATATAACTAAATGCAACCTGATCATCACTTTGTTATCATAATCGGGAAAAAACTAGCTGTGTTATATCAAAACTGGAAATACGCCAGAGGAAGGAAAAATAAATAAATAAATAAATAAAAATAAATAAATAAATAAAAACAGAAGACAGAATCATAGGGCATGAATAGGATAGGTCTAAAGTTAGAAAAAATATACAGAAACTAATTTTCAATAGGTTAAGAAACAACCTTGCTTAGCAATAGAGGTGGCAAAATAAGTGGGTGAGTAGCGGATCATAACAGGATTGGGTCGATATGGGTAATTTGTAATACAAATGCTTTGGTCCAGTACCTTTAAACTGTTAATATTTTATGTATATAAAATGCTTTCAGAAGTTATATTATTAGGACAAGGATCAAACTATTTTTAATTGAAAAAATTAGGAGATTGCAAGCATTAAAATACACCATGGCCAAATCTCGACCTGCGTAAGATAAAGTATAACCCAAATAACCCATTTTAAAATAATTGGGCCAAGATTGGCACCTCTACTAAACAATGAAGAGTCCATCCCTATAATGATCCTTAAATTTATAGGACAAAGTTCCCCACATCATCGACCAAACCAGGTTCCACTAACACCATTTTATGTGTATTGCCAAGGTTAACGTTATCAGGTCGCCCAAAGGTGGTGATATAAAAAATATAACTGAAATGTAATTGCAGGGGAAATGAACTTTTGACTCTCAAACCTATAGAAGATTAAATATACTAGACCTGGGAATTATTAAAGTAAGCAGCTAGCATAGTTCCATAGTAATAGCCATGATCCATGGGTAAGAGCATTCCACAAGAACTCATAAACATATTATTACAAAAATAAGCAACAGAGTTAGTTCTGTCTGGAAAACCAACATATTTTCTCCAGCTATGGCACTGTTTTGGCACTCAGGTTGCACCATTTTTTAGGGTGGTTCTGCTACCATAATAACTATTAGAAATATAGGATTAATGTGTTTTCCATTGTAGCTCTGGTGTAGTATCATAAATAAGCCAATGAAAGCAATCAATGCTACTGAAGCAGCATGCAACACATGATTACAGTTCCAAACTAGATAATAATATTCATAAACTGCAAATTACCTCACGAAAGGTAAGGCCGGATCAGCACAATGAGTTCCAGATGGAAGCCTTTCTGCTGCATTGTTCAGTGCACTTGCAAGCCCATTTTGCCCTGAAGGTGTTATTAGAGGATAGTAAGATCTTAATAGACGTGCTGCAGCACTCCACGCAGCAAGAGGGTCTCCAGCACGGACAGCTGAGAGAAGTATCTCCTTTAGTACAACCATCTGAAGGGTGCTCCACTGGGACTCAAATAGAGACACTACCAAGTGATGATGCATCTTCCCTCCATCAGCAATAGATGGCCCAGTATCCTTGTATATAGTAAAACATACATACGGTCAGCAAAATTCACACGGGTGAAGCAATTTTTGTAACACTTTACATTGATATAGCCAAAAAAATACATATATATTTAGAAACTAGAATGCATGGTCAAATCCAAAGGATTGGTCGGATTCAAGAGAGCTGTAGCATGTATTTTTTATGTGTTCATTATATATAGCCTAGTTTATCAAACCAATCATACAGTCATCTATATACATTATAAGGCCTTTAACCTTCTAATCTTAAAAGTTGGAAATTAAGTAGGGAATTTACTAATCTACCCTTAATAGTCATAAAGGGGGAATGTTATCAAAAATGGAAAGATTACTCATGGAAGTCAATTTTTGATGCATGAAATAATATCATTGTTTAAAGTTATTCCAACAAAATATTGTAGCCATTATATATTTTTTATGTGTTCATTATATATAGCCTAGTTTATCAAACCAATCATACAGTCATCTATATACATTATAAGGCCTTTAACCTTCTAATCTTAAAATTTGGAAATTAAGTAGGGAATTTACTAATCTACCCTTAATAGTCATAAAGGGGGAATGTTATCAAAAATGGAAAGATTACTCATGGAAGTCAATTTTTGATGCATGAAATAATATCATTGTTTAAAGTTATTCCAACCAAATATTGTAGCCATCCGTGAAGTTATTGTCATGAAAAGTGTGCAACCAGAAAAACTCCTCGACGAAAGCTTGACCTCATCTTTGTCGCCGCCGCATCATGCTGATATGTTGCTAGTATTTGATTATTAACCAAAACTCTATTGAACCCCTTTGCTTAAAGAATACACACACAATAGAACATAATCACATCATCAGTGTAACTCTGTAAGAATAAATACTTCCAGTACATTCTTTGATGAGTAGAAAAACTCATTGGTGCTCTGAAGTTAAGAGACATTAATTGGCCAAATGGAAATGCTCTGGTATTTCATAATCTTACCCAAAAAAAGAAAGTAGTAATAGATATTCAGGGATTTAGGTCTATCAGATTATTTTTGTTGCGCATAAAACTGGTGGGCAAGTTGGAATCAAGCCACCCATATCTTAAAAGGAAGTTGCCACCTTTAAGAATCTCCAAAACAAACTTTGTTGAGCTAGTTTTTCTTAGAATAAGATCGATACTGTAAACATGAAATATAACCAAAAATACAGCACATTAATAGCTTCCTGTCAAATTCTAATAGATGAATCCTAATGAAATCTTCAAAAGATATAGATACCGACATATAACTTTGAGTAGTATTCGTGATATAACTTAAGTTATTGAGAATTTAAAAAATAACGTTTTCCATCTCATTACACTAATAATTTAACACAGTACTTGTACATAACGAACTATGGATAATCCCTACTATCATATCACATAGGAAGAGAATATTATGAATTATTCTTGTTTGCCCAATTACAACAATGTTATATAAAACATAGACTAGTATTAAAGCCAATGTGCTACTGTACTAAACTTCTCAAGTCCATCACACAAAAAGATCACACCACACATCCACCAGAGACCTATATCATTTCTTTTCATTCCCTAAAGCAAATATCGGAGAAAGATTTGATGCATTGTGTCATTTATAGACTATTATCAAAAAGAGATAGTCCTTGAGATGTGAGAAATTTATGCCTTTATTAACTATTAAATCAATTTTTTTCATCAGTTGTGCCAATTGTTAATTATCTTGCTATTTATCATTTACCGTACCATTTTCATCTTGTTCTATGCTAAACCAACCAACTATACCTATTTCTCCCTAAGCATCTACCTTACACTATAATCTTCTAAATATATGGTTGCTAAAAGAAGTAACAGAGGTGGCTACATTGGGAACACATGACTGAAAATTCGACAACCCACGTGCTTAGAAATCAAGTATGATGGCCTATAAATGTAATCAGGACATAATCCTAAGGGAGTAATATGCTCAAACTAACTAGTAAATGGCAGACAGTTATTGACTGATATTGATACTGTGTTAACAATGCTTCATATGATGAAAGATCAGTATTAATGCTTACATTAGAAATAGCATGTTTGGGAATGGAAGCTCTACTCTGAACACGATAAGCTTTTGTAGTCAGCGCCAACACTTGCATGGCACTAATAGCAGCCAAACTGTTCTCTTGCTGCAAATATAGCTGAGCCACCTGTCTGGAGAAAAAGGCAGCTTTCCTGTGGTAACCAAGAGTTCCATATAAACGGGCTATCTCAATGTACAATATCAGTCTATCACTTGCATCAATCAAAGATTTTGCTCCATCTGCAGCAGCAGTCAAAAGCTCCACTACATCCTTAGCCAGCTCTCGTCTGTCAATCACATGAATATGTAATATGTAACTAATAATTACAGATACACCTGGAATGCAGATTGACTATGATACTACTATACAAAATAAGAAATTCCAAACAGCTTAGCAGACGCTGATTATGCCACATTGGATTCAAAGAACACTAACAAACTCAAATACAATCCAGGTACATATAGGGGGTGGAACAAATCCAGGTACATATACTGAGGTCAAACAAAAACAAAGTACAGATCATACAAAGGCCCAGAAAAAATACTTCAAAACATGGCCACATAGCCAATTAATTGCATCTTTGATGAAAAGTTTTAGTGACTTCATAAAGCCACCACCAAGGTGACCTAGTGGTCAAGCATTTTAATGTCCTCACAAGAGGTCTCAAATTCAAATCCCTAGGTAAACATTTAGGGGGTGGACAGAGAAAGAAAGGATTTGGAAATGGTCACTGGGATATTTCTGCTAGGCTGCGTACCTCTGAGTCAAAGACTCACCCTCCTCGGGTTAAGAAGACAAACTCTTTAAAAAATGAATAATATTAAGAAAGAGTACTAAATGTTTGAAGCTGTGACGACACATAGGAGATGTGTAACTTCTAACTGCAACGACTAACTAAATCGCTTAATAGATTATAGAACTTCCTCTTAATAGATTTAGATAGGATTTCTATAGAAAAAAGGTTTATAAAATGAAAAACAATACGAAGTACAAAAAGAGGGCAGGAGAAGGGGATCCTAACACAAGTAACATAAAAGCCTACTTTTTTGCTTTACGATGTACGACGAATAACATTGGAGCATGACCAGTTCTCAACTTTATCCACTCTCATGTTGAATAGAAATCTAGCTTGGTTAAGAAGAAAAAATACACGAGTGGCATTCTATTTGTCATCATTGTCTATTTGTCTCCTAAATCTCCTGGATCCCCCACATATACTCTTATTTTCATCAATTAATTTCTTCGCAGTCATTTGAGTCAAGAGACTACCTTCGCACCTGGCTACATTTTATAGCAGTGTCATGTACAATTGGATCAAGCCTGCCTATACTGAATTCTCATTACCCTACTTCTCTTTTCTAATAATAATCACCAAGATGGTCTTTCTTAATCAATGCCAAATGAGTTGACATTATATCAAGCTAAGAAGTTACACATAATTGCTGCCAAAAAGATTCACTGTGGTTCCATGTTAGATCACATGTCCTTGCAGCATGTTGCAGTTTAATGCAAATATGCAATGAAAATTAATAAAATGATGAATTCCCTAGTGGTTCCTTTTTCAGACTTTATTTGGTTACTTGTTAGCAAAAGATAGGTAAACCGACCTCTTTCACTTAGTAACCTGTATTCTTTAATTCTAAAATGCCTTACGAGCCTCAGACTACTGTTATACCCTCAAACAAGCTGACACTTGTATACAACTTTCACTTCAAGTCCTACTTCAAGTAATTTAAGAAAATGTTTTTGATTGTATGCAATGAGGGAACTGTTATACAAGAAAGACGATGTGAACGAGAAAGCAACAATTTCATTGGCCTTATGTGATTGGAAAGTCCTCAATAAAGCTCAAGAGGCAAATTTTATAGGATGAAAATACAACAGGGGTTACAAAAAATGCGACACTGAAGTGAACTTTGATGATCAGATCATAAATGAAGATACAAGTTGGTTAAGAACTTAAGACTTAAGATCGCTCGAACGCGGAAAAACAGAGACAGCATTGTTATTGGGAGGTTGGCCAAGATTAACAGATGAAAGTAGTGAAGAGAAACATGAGTATGCGGGTGGGGGGGACGAAGTCCAGGAGAATATAATTCTTAATATTCTATTGGGTTCTAAGGCTAGTCTATTTAATAGGTTAGGGGTGACAAGGTTTGTTGGTGTAGATCACTTTGAAGTGGCACAATATACATAACGAACAAGTGTTCCTGGTAATGACATAAACATCATGTGCCTCAATAAAAGATTGATGTCCCAATAGAGTTTAGACGATATATAGGACATATTACAGCAGTCACAAAACCTACTGCAGGTGAAACAACTAACACAAATTTTGCATATTTACCTGCATAGAAATCTTGCCAGTTTCAATGTAGCTTCCAGTTCAAAGCTGAGTGGTGAGACCCTGCATAGAGTTAAAGAATCCATTTAAATATATTCATGAAAGACTTAATCTGGATGTGCTAACTATATCCTTTATCATAAGGATCTGTATTTAACTCCCATTCTGGATTTAAACATCTTAACAGCATTAAGTTTCTGCTAACTTTGAAAAAGTGTGAAGGACAATCCATCAGCATAAGTAACATTATTAAACTTGCCACATATATTTAGTCTACCAAACCCTGAATAGCACCCCACGCACCACACCCATCTTGCTAATATGTACAGATATAATAACTTCAATGACACATGTAAAAAAGATATATATAAAGCAATCAGTCTGCCACAGATGACTAACTTGACGCTAAAACAACGTCTTGGTGTCATATATTGGGGACAAGTGAAGTAAACGCTAGACAAGAAAAATCAAAACCAGTGACAGATTTATGATGACTGTGGGAGGAAATAGGTCATTTAAGTCAAACTTTTAAATTAAAAAAGATTGCACCGATAATCTAAAATGGGAACTGGTGTGTTTGTGTAATGAAGAGTCTTATTACATGGCATATGTGAAAGATGTTAACCGTGTGGACAAACTGTAAGAGGCTACCTCTGAGCATTGTCTTGTGTGAATGATTTTCTGTAGTGCACAATGACACTATTGTATCGATACTTGACCTCCTCCTCTATAACTGGATCCTTCTGAACAGCTTTATCCATCTAGTAGCACAAAAAACTGTTACATGACATCCAGCTGAATGAAGGTCATACAAGTTAATAGCCATTGACAAGATCACCAGGAATTGTGCACCGGATTCACTATATACTCCGTATAACATAATAGCAGATAGCTAATCAATTCATTTATGCATACACAGAGAGAGAGAAACATCTGTTTGACTACTGATGCTATAAACTTGCTCACAAATGTTCTTAAGTACTAACACCTCAAAAAGTAAACCCGTATATCTAAAGCATCATACGCTAATGTAACTTCATTCCAAAAGATATGGAATAGTAGCACCATGCAACAAAAATAAGGCTGTAATTATCATAGCTTTGGGATATGATGAAAATACTACAGAATTACCACCATACATTTCATTAAATATTGGGCAGGAAATCAGTACCGATGTACCTAACACTTTTAAAGACACTTGTTCAACTTTTAAATTTAAAATAGAACTTCCCTGAGTTGTTCATTTATTGTGGTTTAGTGGGTTTAGGCTTCCTAAGGGTGAAGTTACATGTCTATCGCCATATCAAAATCAATGTTGTTTCCATGTGTCTGTTAGTTATATGCATGCCATTTCTTCCAAGTTCAAACCCGGTAAGAAGTTGATCGACCAAATTTCTATAAAGATACAATATGCGTTATGTTGTTGGTCATTACAATAAGAAGTGACGCCTAGCTTTAAGATTACATAGAAAAAATAATAACTTCCACATCCTCGTGATTATAAGCTACATCATGAGCAAGCATGCAAACTTAGACAATCAATTTTATCCAGATCCTAGAGAACAGAATAAATAGGCCATGTGGAAACTGTTGCTACAATAACAGCATGGATAATAAAGAGATCAACACACCAAATGTTAACACATAATATGCCATATGTGTTTTTGATCCTTTCAAATGCTTACCAGCAAGGCACAAACACCACCTTCCAATGCGCCAGCATACCAAAAGTAATCCCCAGTCAGCCTGGCTAGTTCTAAAGCAGTAGAATAGTGAGCATTAGCGTCGACAGGTGAACCAGCTAGTAAACAATAATCTCCAATTGTTTTCTGCGCTCGGCCAAGTCTCCTCTTTTTTGCTTTGATCACCTGAGACAGTTGATTAATCTGGTTAAGTTGCCATCCTTAAAAAAATAACTTGAAAATTTGGCGTTTCGTAGCTTTGAGAATGGGAAAAAAAAACATAGCAATTATTAAATCACAGGACACCTAAAATTTAAACCTCCTCTGAGCTGAGACTCGCTTGAGAATCTAAAGGTGTCTTTAAAATGGTTCCACCAGATTCAGCTTGAAGAACCCACTTTTCAAATTCCATTAGAAGTGAGGCAGCAATGTCTTGCATCATTGTTTGCATGTGAATCTCCTGAGTCCGTTGGTCAGCAGGAGGAAACAAAACCAAATTATTTCCTTGACTATTCCCATCTGCTAGCTGCAGTATACAATAACAAGAACATGCATCAGCTATCCAAGTGATGGCATTTCTAGGAAGGATTGAAAGCAAAATATACCTACTCTTAACAATATTTTAGTTATCAGGTATCAATAAAA
This sequence comes from Chrysanthemum seticuspe, assembly GCA_019973895.1. Taxonomy (NCBI): domain Eukaryota; kingdom Viridiplantae; phylum Streptophyta; class Magnoliopsida; order Asterales; family Asteraceae; genus Chrysanthemum; species Chrysanthemum seticuspe. The sequence continues at coordinate 245,957,807 of BPTQ01000008.1, forward strand.
GGTTGGACATTTTACTTATTAAGAGGATACTTTACTCAACCATTAGAATCAGCAATATATTGATTTTTGTTACAAGCTGTAACTTCTGTCAGCTTATAAGTTTTTGAAAATGAATTCAAAACTTGTGAGGTTTAAAGTTTAAACTGTTGCGAGGAAAAGAAAAAAAAAAAAAAAAAAAAAAAAAAAAAAAACTATTTCTGAAGATAAGAAAAGATAGAACTCTGTACACACACAAAGAACAACTTTTTTTACTGGTGATGATAAGCAAATAGAAGTACCAACCAAACACAACTTAGTTAGATTTTCTCTTGTTATCATGTCAACTCAAAATATGTAAGAATTGTTTGGGCAAGAAAGGTGAGAATCAATTGTCGATTATATCTTAAAGCTACTGTTCTCCGACCTGGAAAGCCATGTGATTCATATAACTAAGACAGGCCTATGTAGATTAAGCAGAAACAATTGGCAATTATAGAAATTCAAATCAATACATGAATGCATATTAGTATGCATGAATGAACATACATCCCAGTAATATAATATTTATGAGCTGAATGTACGCTTGTTCTACATGCCTTATACAGTTCTACGTTCTACTCCTCAGCCGTGACATTTGATATAGAAACTGGACTTACTGCCACAACTGTGAGCAAGTGAACGGAATTTTTCGCCTGAAAAAACACCAAGATCATAGATCTGACTTCGAAATTTACAAGGCTACTTTTCAAACTTAATTTCTTTTACTTCTCAAATATCCAGAAACAAGCCTAAACCACTCCATGTCAACTCTTTCTAATAAAAGAAAGACAAGATGCAATCTAATACCAGTCTTACAAACTGATATTTAAGAACTTTTTAACACTAACACTACAAACAACCCATGAGGAAATTTCCCTAGTAATACAGAAAATGGTCTTACTGCCACAACTTTGAGCAAGTGAATGATATTTGTCGGCGGAGAAATCTGTAATAGATCTGCTATTTCAATATCTCCCAGGTATGTGACCAACATCATGAGTCTAGGTCTAGAAGTTACCATCCTACATCTTGAAATCTAGCTCTTTTCCACTTCTTCAATATCTAGATGGATACCAACTAATATTTGAGACTTGGGTTCGACTAAACAAGTCTATACCACTCCACATCAGCTATTCAATATAGTTACACCAAAACGCTTAAATAGGTCTAGCATCCATACTGATCATACAAAAAGAAGTTTACAATCTTTTTCAACTATAACCACAATCCATATGTTAACATCTACTAACTCTCTACTTATATTCAAGTATACATGCCGCGATTCAATTGCAACAAATCATAATAAACTTGACATTCTACTAAAATAAACTATGCAATAACA
>BPTQ01000008.1:245964166-246023286 GCA_019973895.1 Chrysanthemum seticuspe
CAAATGTGAATGATATACCTAGTAATAGTAATTCAACAACAATTACAAATGCATTTACTAGGCCTACTGAAGGATATGCTGCTATTAAGACAACCATTAAAAAACGAGATAAAGCAAAGGATGAAAATAACGAAAAATATAAGCCATATGAAAGTATGAAAAATGAGCCTATTAATCCTTTTGGAATATATTTAAATCTTGATTGTGTTAACAATACTGAAGAAGCCATTGATAAATGGGAAACTGCCCTTAGGGAAATAAATTATGTGATATGTGTGAAATAGATAGGTATATTTGTGTATTCCAAGATTATTATTACCATATATATAATCAGGTTCCAAATACCGAAAGTTATTTGCCTTTATTTTTTGCTAAAATACCTGACCCTTGGGGAAATAAATTAATAGATGCTTATAAACCCGGTACAACAGATACTCTAGGAAAAAGAATTACACATTTAAGAGATAAGCTAAGTGAATGGTGTGGAGATGCCATTTTAGCAAAAATGAGTAAAGGGTTAAAGAAAAGAACATCATTATGTTGTGGTAATCCTAAAATGCCAACTATGATTGGGTGTGATAGCTCATATTATTATGGAAAAATAAAGAAGAAATATAAGAAAAAGACCCATTATAAAAAGAGGTATTTTAGAAAAAGGAAGACAAGATATTTTAAAAATAAAGGATATAAAAATACTTTCAAACCCACTTTTAGAAGAAAAACAAGTCCTAAGACTTGTAAATGTTTTTACTGCCACAAAGAAGGACATTATGCTAATAAATGTGCAGAAAAGTTTAATAAAAACTTAAAGTTTTTTGAAATTGATGAAGATATTGAAAAAATAATTGATAATGGTGATTTTATACCAATTAAAAATTTTCAAGATATTGATCCAGATGAAAGCATTTTTATAATAACTGCAACTGAGTATACTTCGTCTGAAGATGAATAAATCAAATTTACAAATTACAGATAATCTTTCAATAATGAATTCTCAAGAAGAACAATTTGGAGAATATAAGCAAGAGATTTTGATAGATAAGAAAAAGCTAAAACAAATACAACATGAAAACTTTTCTTTAACTAATCATGCGGGATTTAAAGTAAATACGTTACAGAAAATGGGTATAAGTCCTAGAAACCATCATCTTTACTATGGGCTAAATATCTAAGAAATGGCTTTAGATATAAATATAACTTCCAACAAAGTCATGATACCTTTATTATCTAAAAAAGATATTCAAAATAAGCTTCAAAAAATAAAACCCGAAATTAGAAATACTTTAGGATGGGTACATGTTGGAGCTATACAAATTATTATAAAATCAACCTTCAAAGAAGGAATAGATACACCCATAGAACTAGCAATTATGGACAATAGGATACATAATAGGGAAGAAGCCTGCTTGGGTATCTTACGTAGAAATTTACAATATGGAAAATTAAAGTTCAATGTATACCCGAGAATTTCATATCATATACAAGATAGAGATTTTGATAAAACCTTGAGTTTATTACAAGATTTTAAAAGGAGAGATTTCTTTAAACAACATAATAGGCCTTATTCGATAACTTATGCTATCTCATATGCTATTTCTAATACTCGTCACTCTGAATGTTTTAGCATAAAAGATACTATTGATTTTCCATTTTTATTTAATGATGTATGCCAAGTTCATGTCCCCACCTTATCTAAAATAGAGGAAATTGATACCAGACCTTTAAGCTTAGATTTACAAGATAAACCCCTTTTATTAAAAAGCCAAGTAATTCCTAAACTTACTTTTACTAACCAGGGTGTTTCTAGTAGTTCAAATAGAGAATTATCTATTTCTAATAGATATGATAACACTATAAGGGCACGTTTGGTAGAGAGAATTTCAAAGAAATGAAATGATGCAGAGAATAGAAATTCAGAGAATAGAAATCAGTAGAGAATTTTGTTCAATTCTAATGTTTGGTAACAACAGAGACTTGACCCGAGAAATGAAAAAAAAATAAAAAAATTAAATAACATTTTCTCATATGAGACTCACTTGTATTTGTTTGTTGATTTTTTTTAATTACTTTTTCTAAATAACAATTCTAAAAATTTAATTTTTTTAAATATTTTTTTTAAATTATTTTTTCTAAATAACAATTCTAAAATATTTTTTTTAAATAAATATTTTTTTTAAATTATTTTTTTTAAACCTTATTTAAAAAAAATTATATTAAAAAAATAATTTTTAAATTTTATTTACTTTCTTTAATTTTTTATAAAATAATTTTTTTTAAAAAATAATTATTTTAAATTTTTTTTTAAAAAATAATTATTTTAAAATTAAAAAAAAATAATTTAAAAAAAAATAATTATTTTAAATTTAAAAAAAAAAATTTTTTTCAAAAAAACTAATTTTTTAAAAACTAATTTTTTAAAAACTTTATTTTTTTTAAAAAATATTTTTAAAAATGTATTTATTTAAAAAAAAAATTACAAATACTCTCATTTCTCTCATTTCCCAACTAAAAGTAGTGGAAATGAAAGTTACAAAATTACACTACCAATTTTCCACAAATTCTCCACAATTCTCCACCTTTTTATTTCTCTAACGTACCAAACAAAAGAATTTAATTCATTTCCATTTCTCCATTTCCATTTCCCTCTACCAAACATACCCTAAATGCAAAAGAAGATACAATAAAAAATTATAAGATGCAAGGTGAATACTTTGATGGAAAAAAGTTTACATGTGTCAATATTTTAGTAGATACAGGAGCAAATGGAAGCTATATAAGTCATAAGTTGTGTAGGAAACTACAAAAACACCAATTAGAAGTGCCCCACCGTTATACAAACTTTAATGGAGAAGTTCATGAGATAAAAGAGGCAGTAGAAACTATAGTCAAGTTTGGCGAGAAAAAATTCCTCTAAGGTTATTAATTGAAAATGGAAGCGAAAATGATACCTTAGAAATCATGTTAGGATTAACATTTTTAGAAAATGTTAAACCATATAAAATAATCTCTTATGGTTTAAAAATAACTTATAATGATAAGATAATATATATACCCAAATGACAAGCCGTAGTAGTGTTTATATCCCTATGGGAATTACATACAAAGATTATAAAGCATAATATTTTGCTGTTTATATAGATAGCGGTGTTGGCCTCTGTGTATGTAAACCTGAATGTTACCCAAAAGAATACCATCAAGACCTTGAAACATACAGAGGAATTAGCTTTTCAAAAGAGATTTTGTTGTTAAATAAAGGTATCAAAACCCCTTGGCTATTGATAGGATCTTATTTAGTTAAAGGTCCAACATTTTATTTTCATGATGCGGGCACAAATGTCTTATTAGGACAAAATTTCCTTGAAAGATTTAATATTGTAGCTTTTCAAATTTTATTTAAGACACCATGTCATCATTTAATATCTGTTAAAAGAATTAATAGAGCTTATGGAAGAAATTTACCTATAATTTTTAAACGACGTGAAAAACATGATGACATAGGATACCAAAGAAAGCCAATCCTTGAAAGAGGAAAACTTTTATTAAAATACCAAAAAGATGAAAACCTTTTAGATTATTAGAAAACTTGATAATAGTATAGAGGATATAAAAGAAAGGTTATATAAGTGCTATACAGATAACCCTTTAGAATTCTGGGATAAGAACCAAATAATGGCCAAACTAGAAATGAAAGACAAGGATAAAGAAATTAAGGTAAAACCCATGAGATATAACCATGAAGATAAAAAAGAATTCCAGGTACAAATTAAGGAACTCTTAGATAATAAACTAATAAGACCTAGTCATAGCCCTCATAGTTCGCCAGCCTTTTTAGTTAGAAAACATGCTGAGATAGCAAGAGGCAAAGCGAGAATGGTGATAAACTATAAAAAATTAAATGAAAATACAATCTTTGATGGGTACTTTTTACCACATAAAGAAAGTTTGATAAATTGGACTAGAAATAAAAAGGTATTTTCTAAATTTGATTGTAAAAGTGGTTTTTGGCAAATAAAAATGCATCCTGATAGTATAGCCTACACTGCATTCTCTACTCCATAAGGCCAATATGAATGGTTAGTTTTACCTTTTGGATTAAAAAATGCTCCTCAAATATTTCAGAGGAAAATGGATATTATTTTTAAAGAATATGATTTTATCTTTGTTTACATTGATGATATTTTAGTTTTATCTGATGAGATAAGCTCACATTTGAAGCACCTAGATATTTTTGTAGATTTATGCATAAAAAATGGTTTAGCTTTATCAGAAAAGAAAACAAATTTGATTAAAAAAGAAATTGATTTTTTGGGAATGAAGTTAGATGGTAATGGAATAGAGCTCTAAAGCCACATTCTTGAAAAAATATCATCTTTCCCAGATAAATTAATTGATAAAAAGCATATACAAAGTTTTCTTGGAATACTCAATTATGCATTTGATTTTATCCAAAATCTAGCAGAATTAAGAAAACCTTTCCAAAAGTTACTCAAGAAAGATAAAATATTCAGTTTTGATAAAAGCCTAGAAGGACATGTAAGAAAGATAAAAAAATATTTGTAAGGATTTACCAAAACTACAATTACCAAAAGAAGATGATGATCTAATTTTAGAAACTGATGCTTCTGAAAGTAATTGGAGTGGTGTACTTAAAAGAATAGATTATGATAAGGAAAAACAAAAAATTGGAGAAAGTATTTATAGATATTGTTCTGGCACTTTTAGTGATACAGAAACAAGATATCATATAAATGAAAAAGAATTATTAGCAGTGGTTAGAAGTTGTCAAAAGTTTTATTATTTCTTATTACCAAAAAGATTCTTGTTTAGAACAGATAATACTCAAGTAAAAGCTTTCATAAATAATAATTTGCCATCAAAACCTGAATTTAAAAGATTGATCAGATGGCAAACTCTTTTATCCGAGTATAGTTTTGATATAGAAATTATTAAATCTGAAAAGAATGTTTTAGCAGATTTCCAGACCAGAGATGGAAAAGATCATTGAAGATATCGATATTTTGCTTACTAGCATGGATATGATGGTAAAAGAGATGAAAGATACTGCTTCCGATATGGCAGAATTAATGAATGTCATTGAAGTCATTCCGGAGAATATCCTTCAAATAAAAGATATATTTAAAAGGCAAAGTTTGACAATCAAGGCAACTACTGGAAATTATGAAATTGAAAGCATTGAAAATAAGAGATTTGATTAAAAATAAAAGCGGTAAAATCGATATTCCATCTTCTTCTTCTGATGAACAAATGATGGACGTAATTTCTGAAAAAGAAAAGGAATTGAGGGCTAAAGAATCATATTCTTTTAGACCCCAATCAGATAAAACCTCTAACTTTGAAAAAATTATTCAGAATCCGATTATTCAGGATCTTGTTGAGTTACAAACTCTAATGATGAAAGAACTACACAGTCTTTATAATACAGATACAAGATTTGTTGATTTTAAGGGGGTATACCCAAGAATCAACTATTTGCAGGGTTGCAACTCTGACGAGGTCAGATACTGGTATGAATTTGGAGCGGTAAATTCAATTTATCTTACACCTCCTAATTTCCAAGAATTATTTAAAATGCCGATATGGTTACAAAATTCCGTTAAAGAATGTTATAAAAATAATCCCATGATAAGTTATAAAGATTTATTGATGCTGAAATTCCTGTCAGCCGGGCCAGATTTCTATGAAGAATACAGGTACCCAGCCTTCCATTTTATCCAGCTGGTGATGACGCTACACGCGTCATTCGGGGTCAAAGGAACTTCCTTTTCGTCGAGCAAGTTTTTCAACACCCTAGGCAGTGAACCTAATCGTTGTAGTGTAGTATTAGGGTAAGCCACGGGTATTGATATTGTTCTCTAGGGGAATAGGAATGCTAGTGAGAAGTTACTACGCTAAGGTTGTGGTTGAGGAAGATTATTTTTTATCTTTTTATATTTTTTAAGGAAAGGAAAGGTACGAATCTCGGGGTTTGAATTGGGGGGGGGGGGGGGGTTGGTATTGCTACCGATTACTCTACTTATCTAATTATCTAATCTAAGGTGTATGTAGTCTATGTCTAATTAATGTGTGCTCGTATGATAGTTTAAAGATGTGTTTACTTAGGTTTTACTACTCCTTAATTATCTCCTATTGGTGGTTGAATTGTCACGTCCTTATTCCTAGTTGCGTTGTGTGTCTAAGGTTGTAGGGTATGCGTTTCTCCCTAACTCTTTGAACTTACCAAAGGGTCTCGTCTACAAAACCCACTAGGGATAATAAACTCTTACTCTAAGGCACTCTTTGGATGGTGTAGCTTACAACTACTCAAGGAGTCATATTCTAAGGTTCACAAAGATTTAATCAAGCATTAAGTACATAACGAATGACCTATCGCATTACTAGATCATTAACCAACTAAGATAAGAAACAACCAATCAATATTCAATAATTAAGTTTCATATTCCCTAAGCAAACACACAAGTAAATTAGCCGGACATGGAAAACATGCAAGCATACACACAAATAATCAAAGACATAATTGTATTAATGAAGTAAAACACTTATCTTGGTGTAAGATAGGGTTTGGAACCCTAAAATACTGTACAAGACAACCTTGGTTCGGTTTAGGTTTTTACTCCAAAAGACTACACACTAATACTAAAAAATTCGGATTCTATATATAATATTACACATGCGACGGCGTCACTTTATGTTTTGTGACGCCGTCGTGTCGCCGTCATTAGGGTTTCGTCTTGGCCACGTTAGACTTGCGACGGCGTCACCTTATGCTTGTGACGCCGTCCTCTTCAGCTTCTGACGCCGTCTGGACTACATCTAGGCCGTCTGAGTTGCGACGGCCTACTATTTTATAACTTGACGTCGTCACTTGAAAATGGGAGTTTTGGCTTCTGTCCCGTCACAAAGATCCTCCGACGGCGTCACACTTAACACCTGACGCCGTCACCTTATGTTTTCAGCAGCTTTGAGTGTCTCGATTATGACTTTGGCCATTTTCTTTGTATAATCGCGCCTTTTCGTCCAAATAAGTGCCATTACAGCATTTTGCCTTCAAGAGACCTAAAAAGTGAAAAGGAACGATATTAAGCAATAACGGATACAAAAGTGATCAAATAAGGGCTTAAACGACCCCTCAAAAAGGTACCTTTTAAAACCTTATCAAATATCCCTATACTTGGTATTTGCTTGTCCTCAAGCAAATGTGCTTTTAGCCAATTAATTTATAAGTTAGAGATCATGAAGCATTGGTTTAAAACAGTCCACAACACATATAAGCCCCGCAAAAGTCATAACAAGCACGGAAATTACATATTAGCACCTCACATAGGGTGTTTGGATACTCACATCTCTCTCGGGTGTATATGAAATATAACAAATTGGAAATGGAAGATAAACACTCATTAACCGGTCCTAGTACATAGATTACCATAGGCTTGAGAATAGATCAAACCTCCATCGCTTTGGCGTAAGCACCTAGGAAAGACTATCAAAGAGGTCTTTAAAGGGTTGTAATGTTAGGCTTACGGTAGGGAAACAAAGGGTTTGGTGGGATAGGCTATATAGTGGTGGTAAGTCAAAAATCTCTTATGTTACAAGAATACGAAGAATGGCGTTGCTAAGCCAAGACTCGACACTCTAAACTCTAGCTAACTGAAACAAACAAACATAAAATTAAAGGATAGATGTAGGATGGTAGCCCGTATGTTTTTTTTCCCATACACTTTTACTCTACCATCCTCTACGGTAACATCAAAATGATAGGGATTTATAGGCACATCCCTACACTTGAGTTTTTATTACTCTAACACTAATTTGACCCGAATTGAAAAGATCAAAGCACTTGGGGTACATTATTATGCAAACAAAGGGAATTTGAATTTAACGTTCCCTTCCCGTCATTTCATAAACTTTAACTTTTCCCATGAATCCTAATCGTCCCAAAACTGTATACAAAGGATATGACTCGACTTAGCAACTCATGCAAGCAACTAGATAATTGAACTAAGGGTTTAAGGTGATAACAATAATGCACTAAAAGTGAGTGCATACAAGGTAGGATAAGGCGATTTGGGTGTACATTTGGGGTTGGGGTGTAAACAATGCTCTTCATTGATATTCCAAAAAAACCGAAACATCACGAGAACCGCGAAAAGGATAGGCTCTGAGGGGTTAACTAGGGGTATCATGCACTAAAGATGAGTACAACGCAAAGGGTGTGGGGGAATTACTCAACCGATGTGGAAGAAGTAATTATATTACGGGTATCAAACAAGGGTTATCCTAATGCCTCTTATCATTTAGTTATTCCTAACTACACAAGTGTAGTCTTACTAGCGATCTCGGAATGCATCACAAAACAAGTTCTAGAATCTAATATACTACCGGTTCACACTCTAAGCATTAAAGATGAATGCTTTTAATTCCTACTAATCTAAGGGTGATCCTCACATTTTAGGTGGAATTTAGGTGGTAAAGGGTTTTTTGTGCTAGTCATATAACTTCCTATCCGTGAGACGCTTTTGTTAAGATTAATGGCCCACTCCTATATATCATGAAACCCTAACCGACATTTTCTCATGGTTTATTACACAAATACAATTAGACAAAGCAAATAATCAAGGATAAGCATAGTTTCAAAGTTCCCGTTTTATTTTCCCTCCCTACACTTAAACTGAACATTGTCCCCAATGTTCCCCTAAAGTATCAAAGTTATGATAATGGAAGGTAATCAAAAACGAAAGAAACTAGTACTCCCCTGATTAGCTCGGTAGGATCCGTGTGTGAAGTAGTGGTTAAATTCTTTCCAAGAAGAATTTATGCGTGAAAAGCTCCTTCCAATCTTATGTAACTTCTTCTTGATAAATTAAACCTGCACACTTGAAGAAACAAACAAAACCTTCGCGTAAAATCGGCGGTAATAATATATATAAGACTCGATTTAAACTAAGATATAATGCTTGTGGAATGGATGTTTACAAAATTTCTGGAAAATTAAGACCTGGAAAATTCCAATTTTTTTTAAGTAGCTCAGAAAACGAGAAAAAAAAATCTGTTGTTTTTACTCCTTCCTGACGCCGTCAGGTTATCCTGACAAAAACTGGTCTGCGATTTTCTGGAAAAATTTCTGGAAAACTTACATCTTTAGAATCTGGAAAAAATTTCTGCAAAACATCCATTATGACTCGATACAAGCATTTGACTCGAACAAACACACAAATATATCTTTTAATGAATTGTTATTCTCATGTTTACGTTTCCTTGAAAACGTGTGTAATCCTCCCTACACTTATCCCTTATGTAAAATACCTTTATATGCAATTAAGACGAGGTTAAAAACAAAATAATGCATTTTTACAAATTTAAACATGAGAATAAACAATCGATAAAAGATATATGACACTAACAAGCAAACAATTAAGCATGGGTTGCCTCCCACGAAGCGCTTTTCTTTATTTAAGAGTCTTGTAGCTAGACTCGTAGTCGTGCTCCTACGTTACTTCATTACCGCCACCTTGACGGTCTCTAATGGGGGATTCCATGTTGTAGAAGTGCCCTATAATGCACTTCTCTAAGAGTTCATCCTCTCCCCAATCGGTCCTATATTCCGGTCCTAGGCTCAAGCAATCCTTATAGAATCCGAAAATCTTAGCCATAACATAATCTACACCTTTCTCCCTATCCTCATCATTCCTATAATAGACCGACAGTTTAAGTTCCTTTTCATCATTAGAGAGTGATGAAAACTTCTCAATCTTAAACGGCATTTGGTAAGCTATGTCATCGGTCTCATCCTTGAATCGCACTACTCCTAACGAGGGATTATAGGTCATCCCGGTGCTTTCTATGAAAGGTTTTCCTAGAATAACATGGGACAAGCTAGGGTCTATGACCGTGCTAATATCATCCACAATTATGAAGTCCGTAGGAAACGTGAAACTACCTACATAAACGGGCAATCCCTTAATTCTTCCGAGAAAATTGCAACTAACATTAGGATCATTGGGGTCTTGCCTAGTTGGAATAAGCTTCTTCAATATCCAATTGTAGTAGGTGCTAGTCATTATGTTGATTGGGGACTTGCGATCAATGTAGGCCTTTGCCACAAAAAGGTGTCCTATGCAACATGGTATGTTAAGATTCCAAGGGTTCCCAAACTTGATTCTAGGGCTTTTCCTAACATACATGTGACGGAGGTCACGCACTAAGTGAGGGTGGTGAGATAGTTCTTCTTCCGTAGGAAACTTATTGAAATAGTCATTGTCTACTTCATCTACTTCCTCGGTTGTTTCATTATTCTCAAGTGTATGATCCTCTTCGTCATTTGTTCCATTAGGTTTAACTAAGGCGATGGTATTGATGAATTGAACGTGCTTAGCTAGCTTACTTGGGTCCTTAATCTCTACACCGGAAGGCTCGGGAGTTGAGATAGCATTAACCTTCCTATCACTATTAGTTATGGCTTTCAAAAGGTTGTCTATCTTCCTATCCATTTCGGCTTGTTGTTGGTTAAAGCAGTCCGAGAGCTTAGCTATTTGGGATTCTTGGGATGCAACAAGGTTTTGCAACATCCCTTCGATGTTTTGTTGGTTAGGACCGTTAGGTGGGGGCCATGAAAAATCATTGGAAGTGAATTCCTTGGTTAGTCCCCAGTAGAAGTCGGGCTTGCCTTTCCATGCCTATTGGGTTTCATTGAAATTCCTAGGTCCGGGTATTGTAGGGAATCTTCCTCCCGTTCCATTAATACGTGAGGATGCGTAGTCAACGGAAGCATGTTCGGGGGATCGAGTGCTAGTGCGCGTGTTATGAGGATCACAAAACGGCTCACACGAGGAAGAAACTTTGTTCACATGGTGTGAAGATTTAGGATTTTCGTAGGAACTCATTAGGAATTTTACTTGATCTTCAAGTTCAATCATCCTACGGTCGGAAGGAGGCAATGAGATTGCCTTAATGATTTTGGGCAGCTCACGGGGGTCATCCCAACTTTCGTTGTCATAGAGGGCGAGGTCCTCTATCATACCCCATGATTCTTCCGCGGTGAGATCACTAAGTTTTCCACCGGCCGCTTGGTCAATGGATCGCTTGGTGGGGAAGTTGACATGATCATAGAAAATTTGGACTTGGAGCCAAAGATCAATGCCGTGATGAGGGACTTTATGAAGTAAGTCCTTGAATCGAGTCCATGCTTCGTAGAGAGATTCACCTTGACGTTGTTGGAACATCAAGATGTCGTTCCTAAGCTTAGTGGTTCTCCCCGGTGGGAAAAATTGAGCAAGAAAGCGAGAGGTAAGATCATCCCAACTTGAGATGGAGCCGGCGGGAAGTCGCTCAAGCCAATTACTAGCTTGGTCCCGTAGAGAGAATTGGAAGAGATGCAGGCACGTGGTCTCCCGAGTAGTAGCATCAAGGTCGATGGAATCGACAATTTTGAGGAAATCCCTCAGATGCTGATTTGGATCTTCGGAACGAAGTCCATGGAATGCACATCCGTTTTGCACCAACCGGATGGTGTTTGATCGCAGGGCCGTAGTTTGGGCTTGGTCGGGAAGCTCAATGGTGTTCCTATAGCCTGAGTGGCTTGGTCTCGAGTATTCACCAAGAGTACGGGCTCTTGGCGGGTCAATTGGTGGTGGGTTGATGAATGGTGGGTGGTTATCACCTTCCATGATGGAAAGTGATGGGGTTACGAACAAAGGTCACGAAGAAGGGGGATAGACTAAGAGGAAGCTAAAAATGAGAAAAAAAAGTTTACTTGATAGGAATCAAGTAAAGAAACCTAAACGAGGTGGACTACTAACTAGCTATTCTATTCCCCGGCAGCGGCGCCAAAAACTTGATGACGTTACACGCGTCGTTCGGGGTCAAAGGAGCTTCCTTTTCGTCGAGCAAGTTTTTCAACACCCTAGGCAGTGAACCTAATCATTGTAGTGTAGTATTAGGGTAAGTCACGGGTATTGATATCGTTCTCTAGGGGAATAGGAATGCTAGTGAGAAGTTACTACGCTAAGGTTGTGGTTGAGGAAGATTATTTTTTATCTTTTTATATTTTTTAAGGAAAGGAAAGGTACGAATCTCGGGGTTTGAATTTGGGGGGGGGGGTTGGTATTGCTACCGATTACTCTACTTATCTAATTATCTAATCTAAGGTGTATGTAGTCTATGTCTAATTAATGTGTGCTCGTATGATAGTTTAAAGATGTGTTTACTTAGGTTTTACTACTCCTTAATTATCTCCTATTGGTGGTTGAATTGTCACGTCCTTATTCCTAGTTGCGTTGTGTGTCTAAGGTTGTAGGGTATGCGTTTCTCCCTAACTCTTTGAACTTACCAAAGGGTCTCGTCTACAAAACCCACTAGGGATAATAAACTCTTACTCTAAGGCACTCTTTGGATGGTGTAGCTTACAACTACTCAAGGAGTCATATTCTAAGGTTCACAAAGATTTAATCAAGCATTAAGTACATAACAAATGACCTATCGCATTACTAGATCATTAACCAACTAAGATAAGAAACAACCAATCAATATTCAATAATTAAGTTTCATATTCCCTAAGCAAACACACAAGTAAATTAGCCGGACATGGAAAACATGCAAGCATACACACAAATAATCAAAGACATAATTGTATTAATGAAGTAAAACACTTATCTTGGTGTAAGATAGGGTTTGGAACCCTAAAATACTGTACAAGACAACCTTGGTTCGGTTTAGGTTTTTACTCCAAAAGACTACACACTAATACTAAAAAATTCGGATTCTATATATAATATTACACATGCGACGGCGTCACTTTATGTTTTGTGACGCCGTCGTGTCGCCGTCATTAGGGTTTCGTCTTGGCTACGTTAGACTTGCGACGGCGTCACCTTATGCTTGTGACGCCGTCCTCTTCAGCTTCTGACGCCGTCTGGACTACATCTAGGCCGTCTGAGTTGCGACGGCCTACTCTTTTATAACTTGACGTCGTCACTTGAAAATGGGAGTTTTGGCTTCTGTCCCGTCACAAAGATCCTCCGACGGCGTCACACTTAACACCTGACGCCGTCACCTTATGTTTTCAGCAGCTTTGAGTGTCTCGATTATGACTTTGGTCATTTTCTTCGTATAATCGCGCCTTTTCGTCCAAATAAGTGCCATTCCAGCATTTTGCCTTCAAGAGACCTAAAAAGTGAAAAGGAACGATATTAAGCAATAACGGATACAAAAGTGATCAAATAAGGGCTTAAACGACCCCTCAAAAAGGTACCTTTTAAAACCTTATCAGCTGGTAATAACTGAAGATAAGGAAGGTAACATAGAGAAGTTAAGAAAGCCATTTCATGGATTATATAAAGATGGGATACGCATTAGAAGGGCCATTGGATTGAGAATCATTTTACAAGCAATGGAAACAGCCCTAAAAAGGGATTTTAGAACATATGGTGGAGAAAGCCTTTTTTCTCCAATAATGATCGCCCCGACGAGAAGATCTCCCCCAAGAGCTATAACATATCTTCAACAAAGGATGAAGAGAATTGAAAGGGGAATTATAAAATCAAGTCCTGATGCCCAAGATAGATTTTGTATACAAAGAGATCATAAAAGACAAGGAGGCGAAATATGCCCAGCTTGTTCAAAGAACAAAGATATCACAATAATCCCAGATGATTAAAGGTATAATTAGATATTAGTGATAATCATTAAAAGACCAGACCATGTGAGCAAATAAAAAATGTTATAAACAGTATTATCTAAAAAAGAGGATAAAGTTTATATTCCCAAAGTTTCAAAAGATACGTGCATCTTTTCAAAGATGACTAAGCTATGCAAGAGATACATGTCAAGACTCAAGAGTACATGCCAAAAGTGAAGGACCAGGTGTGAAGGATTAAAGTAAGAAGTGTCAAGAGTGAAGAACCAGGTGTCAAGAGCTGAGGCAAGAAGGCTTAGCCAAGTTGTAATATAAATAGTACATATATTGTAATAAGGAAGGACATCGTTCCTTTCATGCAAACTTAATTTCACTTTCATACATTTACATTTTCCCATGCAAACTTCCATGCAAACTTGTAATATATTCCTGTATGAATAAATAAAATTCTTTATTATCCTTATAATTCCTTGGAGTTATACATCTTGTTTGGATTATTTTACTCTTATCCAAAAGATATCTCCAACTGAAGCAATATTTGTCTACCGTACGTCTACCGTAGGAAACGAAATTGGGCTGTGCTGAATATTATTGAAGGAACCACAAAAGAAGTCACCTATCTCAGAAGGATAGGTTGGGGTTGAGATACTCTACTAAGAAGTCTAGTGGTGTGACCCGGTAATATTTTGGTCAAAAAGGTAGACAGATACGGAAGCGTGTTGGACGCATCTTTTAGGTAATTTTAAAGTAATCTTAACTAATGCTATAATTCTTGGTCATTATAAGGATTGTTTTCTTAAAACAAAAGTTTCAAAAGGTTATTTAGCTTAAGCTTAAAAAATTATATTATAAAACAAAAATAAAATATAAAAAATAAAAAAATAAAATAAAAAATGATAAAATTTAAACGTTTATAATCGTTGAGTTTGATAATTTAGAATTACTTTATGATTTTTAATATGATATTTATACAAGTTACATATGTCTTTATATATGTTTATACTTTAAATTTAAGGATTTAACTATGTGGAATATTGATATAGTCACTTTTAACGAATTTGATTACATGTTTAATTTCTTAAACGGGAATTTATTAGATTTAACGATTTTGAACCGACAAAATATCTCGGCTAATACTAATGGTATCAGAGCCAATCAAATTGTTTCACCCGGTGAGATGGATATTGATTTAGATAGAATTTTGGCTCTAAATTTAAATTTTGTAGAAAAGTCAGTTTTGGTTTTCGAAGAAACACATATAAATACTTTGGATAATAATATAGACTCAAACTTGATTGAAGACTTAGTTGATGAATTTGAAACCATAGATTTAAATAATGAGTCAGGAAACACAGATAATGAGTTTGAAAACTATATTTCTGATGAAGATTTTACTTTTGATAGATATGAATGGACAACATCTGATTATACGTATGATGACACAGACTGGCACTATAATTCTTCTTAATGGATAAATATAGCTTTAGTAAACTAAAAAATGAAAATGATAATTGTTTAAAAACTGAAAAAGACATGATAGAATTACAAAAAACTATTATTTTTTATGGAGAAAAAATATTGTCGGAATTAGAAAATTTAAAGATTTTGGTAAAAACATCTACCCACCATAAAGAAAAAATTAAAGAAACAAATGATTTTTATAATAGTACTCAAGATAGTTTACTTCAACAACTACTTTCTTTAGAAATACCAAAAGGTTATAAAGACTATTAGAAATAAATATGGATTCAGATTTTGAAAATTATATACCACCAGATATAGATAGCTTGGTCACTAAAATTGGAGAAATAGATATAAATGATAATTTCGTAAATTTAAAAGGAGAAATTAAACAAGAAAATTATGTGCCAAATGTGAATGATATACCTAGTACTAGTAATTCAACAACTATTACAAATGCATTTACTAGGCCTACTGAAGAATATGCTGCTATTAAGACAACCATTAAAAAACGAGATAAAGCAAAGGACGAAAATAACGAAAAATATAAGCCATATGAAAGTATGAAAAATGAGCCTATTAATCCTTTTGGAATATATTTAGATCTTGATTGTGTTAACAATACTGAAGAAGCCATTGATAAATGGGAAACTGCCCTTAGGACAGCTGTCGCAATAAATAAAATGGATAAAGATATTTTAAGAGGATTTTTAGAAAGGACTTTATTAAATAGCGCTTTAAGATTTTGGCAAAATATTACCGAAGATACAAGAAATACTATATTTGAAAATGATGATAATCTAGCAAACATAATTACTAGAGCTGTAGAAGCATTGCGATTAGAGTTCTGTGGAGAAGGAAATATTATTAAAGATACTGCCACGGTTCAAAAGTATTCTACTGTTTTACTAAGGTTACAATTATGTGATATGTGTGAAATAGATAGGTATATTTGTGTATTCCAAGATTATTATTACCATATATATAATCAGGTTCCAAATACCGAAAGTTATTTGCCTTTATTTTTTGCTAAAATACCTGACCCTTGGGGAAATAAATTAATAGATACTTATAAACCCGGTACAACAGATACTCTAGGAAAAAGAATTACACATTTAAGAGATAAGCTAAGTGAATGGTGTGGAGATGCCATTTTAGCAAAAATGAGTAAAGGGTTAAAGAAAAGAACATCATTATGTTGTGGTAATCCTAAAATGCCAACTATGATTGGGTGTGATAGCTCATATTATTATGGAAAAATAAAGAAGAAATATAAGAAAAAGACCCATTATAAAAAGAGGTATTTTAGAAAAAGGAAGACAAGATATTTTAAAAATAAAGGATATAAAAATACTTTCAAACCCACTTTTAGAAGAAAAACAAGTCCTAAGACTTGTAAATGTTTTTACTGCCACAAAGAAGGACATTATGCTAATAAATGTCCAGAAAAGTTTAATAAAAACTTAAAGTTTTTTGAAATTGATGAAGATATTGAAAAAATAATTGATAATGGTGATTTTATACCAATTAAAAATTTTCAAGATATTGATCCAGATGAAAGCATTTTTATAATAACTGCAACTGAGTATACTTCGTCTGAAGATGAATAAATCATACAGATAATCTTTCAATAATGAATTCTCAAGAAGAACAATTTGGAGAATATAAGCAAGAGATTTTGATAGATAAGAAAAAGCTAAAACAAATACAACATGAAAACTTTTCTTTAACTAATCATGCGGGATTTAAAGTAAATACGTTACAGAAAATGGGTATAAGTCCTAGAAACCATCATCTTTACTATAGGCTAAATATCTAAGAAATGGCTTTAGATATAAATATAACTTCCAACAAAGTCATGATACCTTTATTATCTAAAAAAGATATTCAAAATAAGCTTCAAAAAATAAAACCCGAAATTAGAAATACTTTAGGATGGGTACATGTTGGAGCTATACAAATTATTATAAAATCAACCTTCAAAGAAGGAATAGATACACCCATAGAACTAGCAATTATGGACAATAGGATACATAATAGGGAAGAAGCCTGCTTGGGTATCTTACGTAGAAATTTACAATATGGAAAATTAAAGTTCAATGTATACCCGAGAATTTCATATCATATACAAGATAGAGATTTTGATAAAACCTTGAGTTTATTACAAGATTTTAAAAGGAGAGATTTCTTTAAACAACATAATAGGCCTTATTCGATAACTTATGCTATCTCATATGCTATTTCTAATACTCATCACTCTGAATGTTTTAGCATAAAAGATACTATTGATTTTCCATTTTTATTTAATGATGTATGCCAAGTTCATGTCCCCACCTTATCTAAAATAGAGGAAATTGATACCAGACCTTTAAGCTTAGATTTACAAGATAAACCCCTTTTATTAAAAAGCCAAGTAATTCCTAAACTTACTTTTACTAACCAGGGTGTTTCTAGTAGTTCAAATAGAGAATTATCTATTTCTAATAGATATCATAACACTATAAATGCAAAAGAAGATACAATAAAAAATTATAAGATTCAAGGTGAATACTTTGATGGAAAAAAGTTTACATGTGTCAATATTTTGGTAGATACATGAGCAAATGGAAGCTATATAAGTCATAAGTTGTGTAGGAAACTACAAAAACACCAATTAGAAGTGCCCCACCATTATAAAAACTTTAATGGAAAATTTCATGAGATAAAAGAGGCAGTAGAAACTATAGTCAAGTTTGGCGAGGAAAAAATTCCTCTAAGGTTATTAATTGAAAATGGAAGCGAAAATGATACCTTAGAAATCATGTTAGGATTAACATTTTTAGAAAATGTTAAACCATATAAAATAAGCTCTTATGGTTTAAAAATAACTTATAATGATAAGATAATATATATACCCAAATGACAAGCCGTAGTAGTGTTTATATCCCTATGGGAATTACATACAAAGATTATAAAGCAGAATATTTTGCTGCTTATATAGATAGCGGTGCTGGCCTCTGTGTATGTAAACCTGAATGTTACCCAAAAGAATACCATCATGACCTTGAAACATACAGAGGAATTAGCTTTTCAAAAGAGATTTTGTTGTTAAATAAATGTATCAAAACCCCTTGGCTATTGATAGGATCTTATTTAGTTAAAGGTCCAACATTTTATTTTCATGATGCGGGCACATATGTCTTATTAGGACAAAATTTCCTTGAAAGATTTAATAAAGTTGTATTTGATATTGTAGCTTTTCAAATTTTATTTAAGACACCATGTCATCATTTAATATCTGTTAAAAGAATGAATAGAGCTTATGGAAGAAATTTACCTATAATTTTTAAACGACGTGAAAAACATGATGACATAGGATACCAAGGAAAGCCAATCCTTGAAAGAGGAAAACTTTTATTAAAATACCAAAAAGATGAAAACCTTTTAGATTATCAAGTAAACCTTAGAAAACTTGATAATAGTATAGAGGATATAAAAGAAAGGTTATATAAGTGCTATACAGATAACCCTTTAAAATTCTGGGATAAGAACCAAATAATGGCCAAACTAGAAATGAAAGACAAGGATAAAGAAATTAGGGTAAAACCCATGAGATATAACCATGAAGATCAAAAAGAATTCCAGGTACAAATTAAGGAACTCTTAGATAATAAACTAATAAGACCTAGTCATAGCCCTCATAGTTCGCCAGCCTTTTTAGTTAGAAAACATGCTGAGATAGCAAGAGGCAAAGCGAGAATGGTGATAAACTATAAAAAATTAAATGAAAATACAATCTTTGATGGGTACTTTTTACCACATAAAGAAAGTTTGATAAATTGGACTAGAAATAAAAAGGTATTTTCTAAATTTGATTGTAAAAGTGGTTTTTGGCAAATAAAAATGCATCCTGATAGTATAGCTTACACTGCATTCTCTACTCCACAAGGCCAATATGAATGGTTAGTTTTACCTTTTGGATTAAAAAATGCTCCTCAAATATTTCAGAGGAAAATGGATATTATTTTTAAAGAATATGATTTTATCTTTGTTTACATTGATGATATTTTAGTTTTATATGATGATATAAGCTCACATTTGAAGCACCTAGATATTTTTGTAGATTTATGCATAAAAAATGGTTTAGCTTTATCAGAAAAGAAAACAAATTTGATTAAAAAAGAAATTGATTTTTTGGGAATGATGGTAATGGAATAGAGCTCCAAAGCCACATTCTTGAAAAAATATCATCTTTCCCAGATAAATTAATTGATAAAAAGCATATACAAAGTTTTCTTGGAATACTCAATTATGCATCTGATTTTATCCAAAATCTAGCAGAATTAAGGAAACCTTTCCAAAAGTTACTCAAAAAAGATAAAATATTCAGTTTTGATAAAAGCCTAGAAGGACATGTAAGAAAGATAAAAAATCTTTGTAAGGATTTACCAAAACTACAATTACCAAAAGAAGATGATGATCTAATTTTAGAAACTGATGCTTCTGAAAGTAATTGGAGTGGTGTACTTAAAAGAATAGATTATGATAAGGAAAAACAAAAAATTGGAGAAAGTATTTGTAGATATTGTTCTGGCACTTTTAGTGATACAGAAACAAGATATCATATAAATGAAAAAGAATTATTAGCAGTGGTTAGAAGTTGTCAAAAGTTTTATTATTTCTTATTACCAAAAAGATTCTTGTTGAGAACAGATAATACTCAAGTAAAAGCTTTCATAAATAATAATTTGCCATCAAAACCTGAATTTAAAAGATTGATCAGATGGCAAACTCTTTTATCCGAGTATAGTTTTGATATAGAAATTATTAAATCTGAAAAGAATGGTTTAGCAGATTTCCTGACCAGAGATGGAAAAGATCATTGAAGATATCGATATTTTGCTTACTAGCATGGATATGATGGTAAAAGAGATGAAAGATACTGCTTCCGATATGGCAGAATTAATGAATGTCATTGAAATCATTCCGGAGAATATCCCTCAAATAAAAGATATATTTAAAAGGCAATGTTTGACAATCAAGGCAACTGCTGGAAATTATGAAATTGAAAGCATTGAAATAAGAGATTTGATTAAAAATAAAAGCGGTAAAATCGATATTCCATCTTCTTCTTCTGATGAACAAATGATGGACGTAATTTCTGAAAAAGAAAAGGAATTGAGGGCTAAAGAATCATATTCTTTTAGACCCCAATCAGATAAAACCTCTAGCTTTGAAAAAATTATTCAGAATCCAATAATTCAGGATCCTGTTGAGTTACAAACTCTAATGATGAAAGAACTACACAGTCTTTATAATACAGGTACAAGATTTGTTAATTTTAAGGGGGTATACCCAAGAATCAACTATTTGCAGGGTTGCAACCCTGACGAGGTCTGGTATGAATTTGGAGCGGTAAATTCAATATATCTTACACCTCCTAATTTCCCAGAATTATTTAAAATGCCGATATGGTTACAAAATTCCGTTAAAGAATGTTAAAAAATAATCCCATGATAAGTTATAAAGATTTATTGATGCTGAAATTCCTGTCAGCCGGGCCAGATTTCTATGAAGAATACATGTACCCAGCCTACCATTTTATCCAGCTGGTAATAACTGAGGATAAGGAAGATAACATAGAGAAGTTAAGAAAGCCATTTCATGGATTCTATAAAGATGGGATACGCATTAGAAGGGCCATTGGATTGAGAATCATTTTACAAGCAATGGAAACAGCCCTAAAAAGGGATTTTAGAACATATGGTGGAGAAAACCTTTTTTCTCCAATAATGATCGCCCCGGCGAGAAGATCTCCCCCAAGAGCTATAACATATCTTCAAAAAAGGATGAAGAGAATTGAAAGGGGAATTATAAAATCAAGTCCTGATGCCCAAGATAGATTTTGTATACAAAAAGATCATAAAAGACAAGGAGGCGAAATATGCCCAGCTTGTTCAAAGAACAAAGATATCACAATAATCCCAGATGATTAAAGGTATAATTAGATATTAGTGATAATCATTAAAAGACCAGACCATGTGAGCAAATAAAAAATATTATAAATGATATTATCTAAAAAAGAGGATAAAGTTTATATTCCCAAAGTTTCAAAAGATACGTGCATCTTTTCAAAGATGACTAAGCTATGCAAGAGATACATGTCAAGACTCAAGAGTACATGCCAAAAGGGAAGGACCAGGTGTGAAGGATTAAAGTAAGAAGTGTCAAGAGTGAAGAACCAGGTGTCAAGAGCTGAAGCAAGAAGGCTTATCCAAGTTGTAATATAAATAGTACATATATTGTAATAAGGAAGGACATCGTTCCTTCCATGCAAACTTAATTTCACTTTCATACATTTACATTTTCCCATGCAAACTTGTAATATATTCCTGTATGAATAAATAAAAGTCTTTATTATCCTTATAATTCCCTGGAGTTATACATCTTGTTTGGATTATTTTACTCTTATCCAAAAGATATTTCCAACTGAAGCAATATTTGTCTACCGTACGTCTACCGTAGGAAACGAAATTGGGATGTGCTGAATATTATTGAAGGAACCACAAAAGAAGTCACCTATCTCAGAAGGATAGGTTGGGGTTGAGATACTCTACTAAGAAGTCTAGTGGTGTGACCCGGTAATATTTTGGTCAAAAAGGCAGACAGATACGGAAGCGTGTTGGACGCATCTTTTAGGTAATTTTAAAGTAATCTTAACTAATGCTATAATTCTTGGTCATTATAAGGATTGTTTTCTTAAAACAAAAGTTTCAAAAGGTTATTTAGCTTAAGCTTAAAAAATTATATTATAAAACAAAAATAAAATATAAAAAATAAAAAAATAAAATAAAAAATGATAAAATTTAAACGTTTATAATCGTTGAGTTTGATAATTTAGAATTACTTTATGATTTTTAATATGATATTTATACAAGTTACATATGTCTTTATATATGTTTATACTTTAAATTTAAGGATTTAACTATGTGGAATATTGATATAGTCACTTTTAACGAATTTGATTACATGTTTAATTTCTTAAACGGGAATTTATTAGATTTAACGATTTTGAACCGACAAAAACTCATGTATCATTTGGTTATTAGTTGCTAAAATGTTAATTTGTATTAAAATATTATTTTTATGTGTATTTTTGCTAAAATTGTTATTTATAAATGTTTTAGTGGTTTTTTAGACTTGATCTTATTTTTATAACTTTAAGTTTGATCTCACATTAACTCTCCCCTATATATATATATATATATATATATATATATATATATATATATATATATATATATATATATATATATATATATATATATATATATATATATATATATATACATAGAATCCGGATCGATTGAGAAGGTTTTTATTTTGAGAAGATTGAGAAGGTTTTCAAAAACGATAGATTTTTAACTTTGATTCATGTTTTTCAAGCGTAAAACTCATTTTAATGTGATTAAAATTCAAAATGTGTAAAAAAAAATTTGAATCAGTGTTAAAAATCTCTCGATTTTACGATATATGTTGAATACCGAATCATTTGTACAAACTTAATAAATCATCATCATAACTCGATTTTAACAATGATTTGTGAATCAAATTTGTGATTTATAGATTCGATTCACTATAAATTGATGTTTACTTGTGAATCAAATCAAAAACATGAATCAATTTGCTCAAACGAAGATTTTTCAATCTTCTCAAAATAAAAACCTTCTCAATGGAACCGGAGCATATATATATATATATATATATATATATATATATATATATATATATATATATATATATATATATATATATATATATATATACACACTAGTGTCAAAACCCGTCCGATGGACGGGTATGACTTGTGGTTATTATTTTTATGATTTTGTGGATCAAATATATGCTAAAAATTAATTAAAAGTTAAATGAAAGGGTTAAGATATATAACTGATGTTACCATAATCCATTAAACGACTAAAAGTAGGTAAGTACTTTGATTTGTGGTTTTTATTTTTAGGATTTAGTAGAACAAATATATAGTTAAAAGTTATTAAAAGTTAAATTAAACGGTTAAGAAGTATAATTGATGTTACCATAATATATAAAACGGCTAAAAGTAGGTAACTACTTTCTAACACTTTGTTCTAAACAATATTAATCATGAACATCTTTTACATTTGAACCGCTGTTAGTTTCTTAAAACAAAAATAATAGTGATCTACGATTTATTTCAAAAGTAACAAATGGTAAATTGGTGTAGAGCCTGGAAAGAGGCTTAGAAACATGATAGCATTACTTTACTTGTTAGGCAGGTCATACTGTGAACCGTGTTTCGGATGGTCTGGCACTTTAAAGACATAGGTACGCTAAAGGTTATAGTAACGTCTCAGGCAAAGGATGGCTGCAGTGTTGTAGAAAATGATAAGCGGATCAACTAAGAACCCTACAATATATAGTAAGGTCTCAGGAAACACTATATTGTGTGATAAAACCATTTAAGAGACACATCGAATTATCAATTCCCACGACACTACTCTTGCACATGATAATAACAATAGGCTTCATAAAGTCATACTAAAAATTGTAATTAGAAAATTCTAGCTCCAAAAACTTCATAGATAGTTGGGGTAAATAGTCAGTTGCAAATATTGCAATTGACAAATTCTAATTAGAAAACCTGAAAGCCACTCAATTAAATAGGTCATACAAATTTTGAATAACAACGTAGATACTGGTTAAGAATATGACCAAATTAAATGATATGTGATTTCCCCTGCATATAGTTATAGAAGTGGTCTTTCATATATAATTATAGAAGTGGTCTCTTCAATAAATTATTCGAGTACATAATTACTTTTTTTTCATAGCGGTTTCTAAACACGACATATGTATTCATTACCATCTTCATCTGTCACAACTAATTCACACACCTTCTCTTAGACTTTCAAGTTATTGAATAGAACAAAAACTTCAATGTCAAAATCATCATCAGTAATAGCATATTATGTTGCATTTTGGTCCACAAGATTCTTACATTTTATAATGTCTAGTGGCAGTAAATCGAATAATACTCGAACATTTACTTTTCAAATTAAAATCACCTAGAATGGGTAAGTAGCCGCTTGTGGGATAGATGTCGGGACTTGTGGATGGGCATAGCTACTTCCATAAGAATTATATTTGCCATAAGAACCTTATAAGTATAACACTTGTTAGAAGAAAGATATTCAACTATTATAATCAGAACATAGAATGAATTTAAGACTTACGAATTCTCGGCCAGCATTTTCATGTCATTTCCTTGTCGATAAACATAATAACATCACTAAACATATGATTATCGAAGGGCTTTTTATAAATGGCATGCACATAAGAAAATGATATGAATATTTGTTTCCTGAACTTCTAACATCATTTGTTTAGTTACAATTGTTGAGAATATTTACCCTCTTGTATTGGCCATACCTATGTGCTACATATTGTAAGGGGTGTTTTAATAACTGCATTAATTGTATTTATTGACCAGTTAATTAATTAACTACATTAAATATCTTGACTACATTAATAGTGCTTTGTATTTTGTACATTAAGCTTTAAGACTTGTAAGACTTAAAATTAAGATTGATGAGAAAGATCATTAATAGTGCATTATGTATTGTACAATAGGATTTGTATTTTGTAAGTCTTAATTTTAAGACCATGATGAGAGAGATTCATTCCTCTATTAGTATAGATAACAAAACGTTAACAGGCCCAAAAGGAAACCATTGGCCCAGAAAACACACGGCAGTCCACATAAAAAAGCCATCGTTTTTCGAACGCTCTTTAGTATATATACTAAATAGTATACTAATTAAGTAATTAGGGTTTTAGTATCTCATTCAGTATTTTCAGCCGCCCTTTACGGTATATGTAAATCTGATGTTTTTTTATTATGTTTTCACTAAGGATCTTATATATGTGTGAATTTTGCTATTCGTATATAATGTATTTTTTGTTTATGTTATTTATGTAGATCTAGATATGAAATTTTTTGAAGCTTATAATCGTATATAATATTTTCTTTTTCGATTGTTGTAGGTATTGACATGTCTGAGAAAGAGTGCCTTATTTGTGGTTTGTGTGACAAATCCTGTCCGCTACGTCGTGTTTTCGGGTATTCTTCTTTAGAAGAGAAGGAGGTTAAGCTTGCAATGGCGAAAACACTAAGCTACACCTACACGCCCAACCAACTGAAGATTTATTTGAGTAATCCACCTTCTGAAGAAAAAGATGTAGGTTTACTTCATCAACATGCTTCAGTTATGCAATCTTTTATAAGTGATTTGCTTCATCCCTTAGAGTCATTTGTATATGGCATGGATAGTCTTGAGGATGAACGAAAGGAGCTGAATAGCCAAGTTGAACTACAGTTGAAATCTATTGGTGAAATGCAAGCCTATTTGAGTTCTTCTAAGTTGCGTTTAGAAGAAAAAATGGAGGAAAATAATCAGCTTAAGCAGGGTATAGAAAGTTGCAATGTTGATGTAGCTGCATATGTGTTGAAGGCTAAAAGAGCTAAGGTTGTAGCTGGCAAATTCAAGTATCAAGCTGAAAAGTCAGAAGCAAGAGTGAGTGAGCTGAAAAGCCCTTTGGCTGCAAAAAGTGTGGGATCCAAAGGAGATCCCTAAAGAAAAGAGGTGTTAAAAGCTACCGGTTTGTTTTAACTTTTAACCCTATTGGATGATATTGTTTATGGTAGTATTGGATATCGGTTTGCTTAACTTTTGTTAGACTATGCGATTTTTTTTTGAATTATGGTTTTTTTCTTTGTAACTTTTGATCATGGTTTATATATTTTCCTAGTGTCCTTGATCATCCAATGTATGTGCTATAAATTGATCTTTAGCATGGTGTTGACAAGTGGAAAGAAGTTAAGATAGGAATGTTCAAATCATGGATGTATTTTGTGTTAAGATCTGCGCTGATTTCTCAGCGGAATTTAGTTTTCACGTAAGCCCCTGGAAAACATCAAATTTAGAACTTAAAATTTGCTCAACTCATGTCAAGCTTGCAGGAAAATGAGAATGATGAGATATTTGAAACAACAAAAGGCTACATCTCAATCCTGTTTTAGCAACATATAAAACAGTGCTCTTCCGCCTCAATAGAAAATCTGTCACATGATAGAACAATCTCATAGACGAGTTTTATATGAATAGTGTGTAGTAATGAGTCAAAAAGATGGCAACTACAACAAATAGGTGTAACAGAACCAACTATAAACAAGACTATTACTAGAAAATTCCTACAAATTAAACTTGCTTTTTTTGAAAGTAAGATCCTTAATGAATCAATCATTGTGATTTTTCATGAGAAAGAAGTTGATTGGATAGCGCTCTTAAGACTGGAGTTGAGTTTGAACATAACCTGATCCTCGCTTTCATTTCTTTTGACCTAAAATAGTGAATCATCAGAAACAATATCATAGTATAGTATAAACATGGATACACTAAAGAATATTTCAGGTAGAACTGCTACACTAAATATGATTTCAGCAATTAATTTAGACCAATAATGTAGCATAAAGGGCATTTAAAGGTTATAAGCATCATATAGATCATATAGCATCCTCTTTGAAATCTCATAATGTCATCCATAAATATCAAATATTGATGTCAAGGATTATTTGAGGGGAGGTGCCCAAAAGAAGACGATATACCTGATTACAAACAATTTAGAGTCTCCTCGCAGGCAAATATGCCTAAATCCTCTCTCAAGGGCATACTGCAGTCTTAAAATCAGAGCTTTATATTCAGCAACGTGTTTACTCACACTGCCAAGACCCTCACGGCCACAATAAACCTACAAATTTCAACATATATCAGTAAGCCCAAACGTTGCTCAAACTTACTACATGATTATGACGAGTGCATATGGTATTTTAATAGTTAAGTAGCTCATACAAGATCCCTATCTGCAACACGGGGCAAAAATCCAACACCAGCTGATATAGGATTTCCTTTTACCACACCACTAAACTCAAGAACACTGAACACATTCTCTATCATCATCACTATACGACGAAGAACTTGATCCATTGTTGGGAAATACGCTTTTTGGAGTTAATACTTATTTCAGTAGAGTTAGTACTTATAGTGTTATATGATAAGTATTAACTAGTTAGTACTGATAGTGATAATATTAGTACTGATAGTATTAAGTTTGTACTGTTCTAAGTAAGGAATGTCGTGTAAGAATTGTAACAGCATATCTTCTATTCTAATAGAAGATATGATATACTTAGTGCATAGTTATCTCTGTAAGGGATCTCCTTAGTGTATAAAAGGAGATCATAGCTAGGTTAAACATACATATCATATTCTAGTCGTCTTAAGAAGAGCTTCAAGGTTGTAAACCCTAGTACTAGGAGAGTACTCGTATTATTGCTTAATAATATTGAAGATGTTGGTATTATACTGTGTTTACATTAATCTTCTAAGTGCATTCAAGTAGATTCCGCATACTTGTGTGCATCTACAACAAAGTTTCTCATTGTTGTTTTGGAACCATCCAAGGCAACTAACACGTTTGCAAGCTAAGTGTTCTAGATCCAAGGTTTGGGACTCCACAAGTGGTATCAGAGCTTGTGTATAGAAGCTTTGTTTTTAGAAGATCCTGTGTGACAGATCTATTGAAATGGATTTTGACTCAAACAAATCCAATGATGTTAACAGAGTTCCTAAGTTGCAGCCAAATGAATATGAACTCTGGAGAATGCGCATAGAGCAGTACTTCTTAGTACTTGACTTTAAGCTGTGGAATATTGTGATCAATGGAGACTCTTTCAAAACCACTGTCATTGAAGAAGTTAATGGTAAGACCTTTGTTAAAGAAAAAAGTGATCCTATCACCAATGAAGAAATGGCTCTAAGGGGCAATGATCTCAAAGTCAGAAGTCTTTTACTCATGGCAATACCTGATGATCATCAACTCACCTTCAACAAACACAAAGATGCTCAGAGTTTGTTCAAAGCCATTGAAACCAGATTTGGTGGAGATTCTGTCACCAAGAAAACTCAGAAGACTCTTTTGAAGCAAGAATTTGAAAACTTTACTGCTGGTGCAACTGAATCTATTGACTCAGTTTATAATAGGCTTCAAAAACTTGTTAGTCAACTTGCTGTATTGGATGTGGAGCTCTCCAAGGAAGATGTCAACCTCAGGTTTGTTAGAAGTCTTCCATCACCAAAATGGGACACTCATGTCATTGTATGGAAGAACAAGCCAGATTTTGAAACCATGAAGTTTGACAATTTGTTCAATAGCTTTAAGGTGATTGAACAAGACATGAAGAGAAAAGCAGCTGCATCTTCCAGTTCTGGGTCACAAAACATAACCTTTGTGGCTCACCCTGTTACTGGCAATGATATGGATAGTTTTGATGTTAGTACTCCTAGTACTAATGTTAATACTGATGGATCTGTAACCACTGCAGCAGGCATCAATGAAGGTACAATTTATGCTTTCATAGCTGAACAGAGTCAAGGATCCCAGATCACTCATGATGATATGAGACAAATCCATGAAGATGACATGGAAGAGATGGACATCAAGTGGAACATTGCCCTGATCAGTATGAGGGCAAAAAGATTCATGAAGAAAACTGGAAGGCAGATTAAAATCAATGATGGAGACACTGCTGGGTTTGATAAGGGAAAGGTTGAATGCTACAACTATGGCAAGCTTGGGCATTTTGCCAGAGAATGCAGAAGCCCCAGGAGCAAAGGGAAGCACAGTGATGCTGACAACTCTTCTTCAAAAGCAATGGTGGCTGTTGATGGTGCTGGATATGACTGGAGCTTCATGGATGATGAAGAAGAAAGTCCAATCAACATGGCTTTGGTATCTGAGGTACTAAATTGTTCAGATACATGTATTCCATTAAGCAAATATTTAGAGCTAAAAACCATGTTTGATAATGTGTCTGAAGAACTTGCTAAAACTAGCTATAATTTAACAAATCATAAGAGAGGTTTAGCAGTCTTAGAAAAACAAGTTAAGCATTATAAGGAAAATGAGTCTCTGTATACTGATGCAATTGCTGTGCTTAATAGGGAAATTTCTTTTAAAGATACTACCATAAGTGTGTTAAAAGAAGAACTAGAGAAAGTCACGAAAGCTAAAGATAATATAGAGTTAAGTGTTGAGCAACTTCAAGACGCAAAACATTATAACTCTGAGAGAGTTGATAAGTACCTTGAAAAAGCTCTAATTGGTAAAGCCAAATCAAGTATGGGTTATAAATCCGTACCACCACCATTCAGAGGTGTTCATTCACCTCCTGGTATAAACCTTGCCCACACTGGCTTAAAAGAGTTTTAGGAACCCACATTTTTCCGAGGCCCTACAATCAAAAGTACTTTTCCTGAAAAGACTGATGAAGTGTTTGAAAGTGCTAGACACCTCCTTACATGAGGTGTCTGTATCTGAAAATAAAAAGTCTAGTGTAGAGCCTAGTGAATCAAAGCAAGTTCAGACCACTAAACCAGTAAGACCATTTGACAAACCTGTTAATAAGCCAGTAAAATATGCTGAGATGTATAGAAACAGTTCATCTAGTCCTAGAGGTAATAAGAGAAACCGGAACTAGTTAAAATCTGAGCAACTAGGAGATGAATTTGTCATGTATAATAAATATTGCTTTGTGTGTGGTAGCTTCTCTTATCTGCAGGCTCATTGCAGACACCCTATGAGACCCCAACCCATCATGACCCCTAGAGCAGTTCTTCTCAAAACTGGCATAAAACCTTTGAATAAAGCAAGGCAAGTTAATACTGCTAGACCACAACCCAGAGTATTCGATAAAAGACCTAAAAGAAACTTTTCAAAATCATCATCTACTTCACCAAGGTCCTTTAAATCAGCACAAACCTTTAACTCTTATGATGAACAAATCAAGTTTTACAAGAAAAAGATTAATACTTATGAGCCAAAACTTAATACTGATAGGCCAAAAGTTAATACTTTTAAGCCTAAAATGAAACCAACTGGCTCTAAAGTGAATACTGCAAAGGGAAACAAGGGCAATGCTGTTAAGCCCTCAGCTTGTTGGGTGAGAAAGACCACTTAACCCAACAGTGCATCAGTTACTCTCAAGAAATATGATTACATTGATGCACGAGGCAGATCCAAGTCAGTAATGGCTTGGGTCCCCAAAAGGAACTAATTTCCTTTATTTTATGTGCAGGGACATTCCAACAATAATGATGATCTTGGCTATTCAGACAGTGGGTGTTCCAGGCACATGACTAGAAATCTATCCTATCTTTCAGACTTCACTGATTTGAATGGAGGATATGTTTCTTTTGGAGGTGGAATAGGTGGAAGTATTACTGGTAAAGGCACAATCAAGACTGGTAATTTGGACTTTGAAGATGTGTACTATGTGAAAGAACTCAAA
The DNA here is from genome assembly GCA_019973895.1 of Chrysanthemum seticuspe. Classification (NCBI taxonomy): domain Eukaryota; kingdom Viridiplantae; phylum Streptophyta; class Magnoliopsida; order Asterales; family Asteraceae; genus Chrysanthemum; species Chrysanthemum seticuspe. The sequence goes on from BPTQ01000008.1 coordinate 245,994,700, forward strand.
TACAATCTGTTCAGTGTGTCACAAATGTTTTCTAAGTAAGGAATGTCGTGTAAGAGTTGTAACAACATATCTTCTCTTCTAATAGAAGATATGATATACTTAGTGCATCGTTATTTCTGTAAAGGATCTCCTTAGTGTATAAAAGGAGATCCTAGCTAGGTTAAACATACATATCATATTCTAGCCGTCTTAAGAAGAGCTTCAAGGTTGTAAACCCTAGTACTAGGAGAGTACTCGTATTATTGCTTAATAATATTGAAGCTGTTGGTATTATACTGTGTTTACATTAATCTTCTAAGTGCATTCAAGTAGATTCCGCATACTTGTGTGCATCTACAACAAAGTTTCTCATTGTTGTTTTGGAACCATCCAAGGCAACTAACACGTTTGCAAGCTAAGTGTTCTAGATCCAAGGTTTGGGACTCCACAAGTGGTATCAGAGCTAAGTGTTCTAGATCCAAGGTTCTAGAGGAATTTTGTTCTATTCACATATACTGATTGCTTGGTTTTATCTCCTAACTTTAAGTTGCCTAGTGATGATCAGGTTCTACTTAAGTTTCCTAGGAAAAGCAATCTGTATAGTGTCAATATGAAAAACATAGTGCCCAAAGACAATCTTACATGTTTAGTTGCTACAGCTTCTTTGGATGAATCTATGTTATGGCATAGAAGGCTAGGTCATGTGAACTTTAAGGTAATAAATCTTTTAGCTAAAAACAACCTTGTAAGAGGTTTACCTTCAAAAAGATTTGAAAATAAACAGACATGTAGTGCTTGCCTCAAAGGGAAGCAACATAGAGCCTCTTGTAAGCCCAAGGTTTTTAACTCTATCACCCAACCACTTCATATGCTGCACATGGACTTATTTGGCCCCACTAATGTTAGCAGCCTGAATTTTAAGAAGTATTGTTTGGTTGTGACTGATGATTTTAGCAGATTTACTTGGGTTTTCTTTTTGAACATTAAGGATGAGACCAGTGAAATCCTTAAGTCATACATAACTGCAGTAGAGAACCTTTCTGATAAGAAAGTTAAAATCATTAGGTGTGATAATGGGACAGAGTTTAAAAACCAAGTGATGAATGATTTCTGTCAACTTAAGGGTATTAAAAGAGAATACAGTGTAGCTAGAACTCCTCAGCAAAATGGGGTTGCTGAAAGGAGAAATGGGACATTGATTGAGGCTGCTAGGACTATGTTAGCAGATTCCAAGTTACCCACAACATTTTGGGCTGAGGCAGTTAATACTGCTTGTTATGTTCAGAACAGGGTACTGATTGTAAAGCCTTATGGCAAGACTCCCTATGAGCTGTTTTTAGGTAGAAAGCCCACACTAGACTTTCTTAAACCTTTTGGGTGTCATGTCTCTATTCTCAATACCATTGACCACTTAGGTAAGTTTGATGGAAAATCTGATAGTGGGTTTCTGGTTGGATACTCATTGAATAGTTAAGCCTTTAGGGTTTATAATTCTAGAACCAGAAAGATAGAGGAGAATCTGCACATAGAGTTTCTTGAGGACAAACCTAGTGTAGAGGGGCAAGGACCATCATGGCTTTTTGATATTGATATGCTAACAGAATCTATGAACTATGTGCCTGTTTCTGTGGATTCTAACATGATTGCAGGAGAAAAGCAAGGTCCAGATGCAGATTCTGATGAGGATGATGATTGCATACTATTGCCCATTTGGAATGACAACTCAGGTGGAAGCACTTCTTCAGGGGAGGCAAACAAAGCTGATGATCAGCCTCTAAAGACCTATGAATCTAATGCTGAAGGAGATGCAATCAATATAGATGAAATTGTGATTGAACCTCAAGTGTTCAGTACAACTGTGGTGAATACTGATAAGCCACAAGTTAGTACTGATGAGCCAAATTTTAGTATTGGTGGTCCTCAGACTATTCCATCAGTTAATATAGAGGTTCCTGATCCTTTTGGTGAAGCTGATGAGATTGATATGACAAATATAGCTTCATCTTATGATGTTCCTGCTACACCACACAGAAGAATCAATCAAGATCATCCATTGGGAAATGTCATTGGAGATGTCAATGCTGAAAGAACTACAAGATCTAAATTTCAGCATAGTGAGACAGGATTCTTCAGTGCCATCTATGAAGAAAGAAATCATGGTGCCTCACAAACATGTCTCTTTGCCTATTTTGTTTCCCAAGCAGAACCAAAGAAGGTATACAAAGCTCTTGAAGATGAGTCCTGGGTAGAAGCAATGCAGGAAGAACTTCTCCAATTTAAACTTCAAGATGTATGGGTTCTGGTGGATCTCCCTGATGGCAAGAGAGCTATTGGCACTAAATGGGTTTTTAGAAACAAGAAGGATGAAAGGGGTGTAGTAATAAGGAAAAAGGCTAGACTGGTAGCTCAGGGGCATACACAGCAGGAAAGGATTGATTATGAAGAAGTCTTTGCTCCAGTGGCAAGGATTGAGGCTATCAGACTTTTCCTGGCCTATGCATCATATAAAGACTTCACAGTATACCAGATGGATGTGAAGAGTGCTTTCCTCTATGGGAAGATTGAGGAGGAGGTGTATGCCTGTCAACCTCCAGGTTTTGAAGATCCAACCTTTCCAGACAAAGTGTACAAAGTTCAGAAGGCACTCTATGGTCTGCATTAGGCCCCTAGAGCTTGGTATGAAACTTTGGCCAAGTATCTTTTGGGCAATGGCTTCAAAAGAGGTAAGATTGATCAGACTCTATTAATCAAGAATGTGAAGACTGATATCCTGTTGGTACAGATATATGTGGATGACATTATTTTTTGTTCAACCAAGCAGGATCTATGCAGAGAGTTTGAGAAGTTGATGCATGACAGGTTTCAGATGAGTTCTATGGGAGAACTCACCTTCTCTCTTGGGCTACAGGTCAACCAGAAGACAGATGGCATATTTATTAGTCAGGATAAGTATGTCAAGGAGATTTTGGTGAAGTTTGGCTATGAGAATACAAAGATTGCAAGCACTCCTATGGAGCATAATAAGCCACTACTTCCAGATGCTGATGGTGAAGAAGTAGATCAGCATCTCTACAGGTCCATGATTGGATCATTGATGTATTTGATTGCCTCCAGACCAGATATTATGTTTGCAGTGTGTGCATGTGCAAGATTTCAAGTCTCTCTAAAGCTTTCTCACTTGCATGCTGTTAAAAGAATCTTGTAAAGCGATATTATAGAGCCGATATGTTCCATGTTTGACCCAACTCATTTTCATACTCAAAGATCGATCTTTGTGCCAATAAAAGCACATGAAGATCCATTTGGAATCTTGTCATGTTCTGTATCATTTATCGTTTCTGGTTAATCATACGTAACTCTCAAAAAAACTTACATAAAATGTTACGGGTTGGCTAAACACATTTTGACCCAAACCCATTTAACTATTACCCATCTCGTCCAACTTGCCCAATATCTAGATCACTTTTAATAGGGAAGGATCTTACCGCTTTTATCCTACCATATTAAGATCTAACTCTCTCAAGCTCATGTACATATCATATCAAATGAAAAACCATTAGCAGTAGCAAAATGAAAGAAAAAATCACCATCCCTTATAACAAAAAAAAAAATACCTTTCATCAATTCAACATCAATAATCAATAAGAAATCAAGTCAAGATTTGGCTAAAAGGAAAAGAGTGAAAAGTCGATCCAACCGGTTTAAACCTCTACGTATGTCTAACTTGCTTTCAAACAAACCCATTTGAGCCATTGCCAGAGTCTATATATTACAAAGTAAGATAGAAATAGTATATAAAACTCACACCTGTCATGCAAAGCCTATGCCAACGCACTATCAACTTAACAACAACTTGATAATGTTTAGTGCTCATAGAACACCAATTAACATAGGTCTTAGATATTTAACCCGGCTACAAGAATAAAACAGATTGCCTTACTAAAAATGATGCACGGGCATAGGACCATCACAAGAACTATATTTCTAATGAAACTTTTAAGAGGGAAAGTAAAAAGGTTACAGTACCTTACAACAACATAGCCAATGATGCCAGTAGCCAGTTACCCGAAAATAACACCACTCCACCATAAAACTCTTGCCCTAAAGTAGAGTTCCATTACCAATTGATCTTTGTTCATATTTGATCTTGCAATAGCAACATCAGTCAGTTAGAAGAGCCAAGTTATTATCATTTAAAGTAGCAGGTTAGATAACAAAGAAGTACTTTTCAAAAAACAACATTAGTAAATCCATGTTCAATTCAATCTTCAAAAGTTTTTTTAATTAACAACACATAACCTTTGATATCCCAAACAAAGACAATGGATATTGCTTCCATGTATATTAAGCTCCCATAAGAACGTTTATGATTATACAATCAATATTACGTGAGTTACTTTACCTTTTTGGGATTTTCATATGCATTTGAGAACTTTGTTCATGTTTACAAATGTCTTCAAGTTATGACCCTTTCGTTATTTTACTTACACATGTTTTGTTGTAACATATTGGATTTCACAAACACACTAAACCAAAGATCAAAGAGGCGTATACAATGGTTTTAGAGAGAGAAAGTTAGAGGTTGGGAACTTTAGTGAGAGAAAGAAAAATCTTATTATAAGCTCCAACTCTCTACCTTGGGAGGTAGAGAGTATTTATAGTTCTTACATAAATCGCCACCTACGGGCTGTGGATCAGGCATACAGTGGGTAAAGACCCGTCCGTCCTCCACGGTGTTACTTAACTAAATACTACTAAACATTAACTAATCTACGACTATGAGCTTTCTAACGATTACATATACTTGAGGTGACCGACTCTTTAATAACTGGATTTACTAAATCCTAACAATCTCCCCCTAAGGGAGGTCACCTCAAAAATACATAGAATACAAACAGATATTACAATTAGATTGTTCTTGGTTTCTTGTTAATGTTCTTTGCTCTGTAGCTCGTAGTCATTGATTCTTCATTATTGCATGTTTGGATAATCAATGTGGAGGTCTTTAACTGATCCACGTGATAATGAGTTTTGAGCCAGCTTTGAGATCATCAGCAAACATAAATCTATGACCATTGTGGTGTTGGTATTATGTGATGTTGTGACATTTGGACCGACATGCTCACATTCTGGATCATGATATATTCTCATCAGAGTAGCGGAAGCTTACGTTGATTCATGATATTGGCAGCAGCGTAGCAGAAGCATGGAGTGAAAATATCAGAGTCATTGATGCACTAATCATGATTTCTTTAGAAATGAATGTGTTGTGTGAGCATGCGGCTTTGGATTGACCGCTTCATTCTGATCAGCTGCAAACGTCTGGCGTACCTGCATACAATAGTTAGCAATAAAGTGCACGAAAGTGTCTTTGATCACTTTTGTTGAATTGAGGTACACGGCCCACGGTTCCCCGTTGATCAGTACAAGTACTGCCTGTGATCAGGTATAATTCCGAAGAATTTCCTTGACTGGGTTTCGCAGCTGTTCTAGCTGTTCTCAAACCGGAACGTCTCAAAGAAGACAACACGGAGTGAGTGAACCAGCGAATTGAGATTCACTGATTGATAAGAAGAGATTTGAAAAGCAATCGTGTATCGCTCAATAGAAATTATTTTTGCAATACAACGAAGGTTTTTAAAGAAAATTAATTATCAATCATTAATACCTTTTATTTTGAAATATTAGTACACAGTCGATGTGCTAAGGAAAAGAATTTTTAAGCACAACGACCGGTTTTTCAAAGGTATCCATCAATCCATAACCTGAACCAGGATTGATTCAAAATATTGAATCGCCCCATTGTTTCTGCTCAGTGGTCACATGGTTGATCTATTGGATAGATCTCACATGCCACCCACCAGGAGCTTATTTGATGTTGGCTCCAGAAGGCTTTCCATGTTCATTGTGAATATGTTTGTATATCACTCAGATGTTCTGGCAATACCACAAGGATAATGCGTAGGACTCATAAGATATAATCTCTCTTTCCACATTGTGTGAAATAGAGAGTCTTCATTGACAGTGTCCTAATGAGATTTATTTGATGATCTCGTGGCTCTAGACTCAATTGTGCATATTTTGGTTCCTATGCCAGAGACTAGGGAGAGGGTCTCCTTCTTCAATATCAACAAACTCTAAAAGAAAGTCGATAGATAATGTCGGTTCCCCGTGAGAATGAAACAAGTCCTTTTAAGAGAAACTTGAGTAGCTTGGGAAGTTGTAGTGCAATGCGTCACTGGGTCCATGACGTCTTGTCTTCAATATCGATGTTACAATAGTAAAAACTAGTAGCATATGTATTGAACCCGGTTACTGCCCTAAGGTTGAATTATTGGAGGGCTATTTCGTTTCACCCCTTTTCACATTCAATTCTTTTTCATTCTTCAACCTCTTCAGTGCTTACCGAGATTTCATAACTAGAACCTTGTTGGGTTTATTCCAGGTCTAGCTCTATCTCAGTCCGCACTCTTCCCATATCTCACTTTTATCCTTTTTTCATCATACCTAAGGACTCTACAGTATCTAGTGGATTGTCCCTGGGCAGATCCCTCTGGTTCTGGCGGATCATGGGAACGAATACCTAACCTAACCATCCTTATATCACCATACATAAAGTAAATTTGGTCGGTCTATTTGGTATTGTTCATCTGCCGTTGGAACCAATTGAAAACCATTTGAAAATCAATCCAGATACTTGTGATATATTATCAAAGCATTTTGTACCTGAATTGTTTTTGATATTTTTAGAACAAGAGCTCCCCCTCAACATGTGCATCATGTATTAGAAATTGTTTTAGCACACGGAGGCAAGAGGAAGAATTAACTTCTTAGATTACCATTTTCTAAAAGATATCAACATCACTTCCCTGATCAAATCAAGTAGATAAAGCATATTGAGGAAGGATGAGTTTTTCATAAGTTTGCTCCCCCTTAATATGTGCCTCGAGGTTTCAAAGAGTTTTGCACATATTAGAAGGAACCTGCACTTAGAGACAAATCAATCACGTTTCAATTATTTGTGGTTTTAAAAGGATGCTCCCCCTCAACATGTGCATGGAAAATTTGAAATCGTTTGGCACATGTGGGGAGGAAAGCTTGCAAAACACTTGTGAAACTATTTATCGAATCGTCAATTTAAATCCAATTTAAATCACAAATTCTCCCCCGATCACAATTTTCTAATCATTTGAGATTTGTGATCTCTGTAGATTTAAATTGATTTTGAAAGCTTTTGAGGAGAATTGTGACTTGATTATGAAAACATTTTAACTGATAAGGATCGGATTATGAGATTTTAAACTCCATTGATTAAACATGCGTGATTATCTTTTGAAAATGTTAGGAATTAGAAAATTCCATAGTGAAGTGTCGGTCACCCCAAATGTTATCTAGCATAAGTTAGCTCGTAGACTTGTAGTTATTTACGTTGTTTAGTAGTTTATTTGTTAGTTAGTAGAATAGTTTAGTGCAACACCGTGGAGGAAGGACGGGTCTTTACCCACTGTATCCCTGATCCACAGGCCGATAGGAGGTCGTTGAGTCTGTAAGTATAAATACCCCTTCCATCCATGGAAGGGGTGGTGCTTTCAATCTAATATTCCATACTTTGTGTAAACCTCTAGCAAGAACACCCTCTCTCTCTCAACTAACTCTCTAACTATGGCAAACATGTATTTTGATCATCCAAGACCACCCGAATCATCAACACAATAAATATTATGATCCTACAATTGGTATCAGAGAGCCAAGGTTTATTGTGTTGTGTCGATTTATTGTGGTCTTTGATTCTTTTTAAAACTGTTTTGTATACCTTTTTGTGGTCGGATTTTTCTGCTATTGTTTTGGTTACAGATTTTAAACAATGTTTTTGTATCTTACTTTGGTCAAACATTGATGGTCTTATCTGTGGTCATATCTGTTATGGGTTATATGAATCTTTTTTTGGTCTCAAGTGGTCATCTGTTTCATAGTCCAAACAATGGGTCAAAAAAGAAATATTTCATAGCAGTTTCATATTATGTTTTATGGGTAAGTATGAAGATGGTCGGAAATGTAGTCGGAAAACTCATCGGAAAACATAAAAATCTTGCTAGCGACTTAGACACAAAACTGTCCTGATTCATTGTATTGCAGTAGCGAGTTGTATGAATATAGCGACTTGGTGACGGTTTGACTTTTGAGTCAAACTGATAAAGCTAGCGATTTGTTATAGACCTAGCGACTTGTTATTTAACAAGTCGTAGCGAGTTAGCTTAGCGAGTTGGCTTAGCGACTTGGCTAGCGACTTGGCTTAGCGACTTGGCTTAGCGAGTTGGCTTAGCGAGTTGACTCAAGACCATTGTCACTAGCGACTTGACTCAAAAGATGATGCAACTTTACAGAAAGGTAGAAGAATGAGAAGACTTGACAACATAAACCGAATACCACAACTGGGCTCGACATCAAAACTATACCATTCACCAAATACCAATATCATACCTCAGTTTGTTCAACAAACATCATTAGTCCCAAGTATCCTAAACCAATCGAATACAAGACCCTATCCTAGTCTCAACCCAAGAGCCTCACAATCCAAACATGACTCGACCCAAACTTTTTTTTTTCTCAGTTTTATCTCATTTTTTTATACTCAACGTTCCATCTAAACACAAAAATGAGATAAGACACATCACAGATCATAACCAACGACTCATGCATGATCTCAGCTTTGTTCCTCTTGTGAGTGGTTCTTCAACACATAGATATTACTCTATCTATTCACAAGGAACTTATGCATCATAGATCTTGTTGGAATATTATCCCTCTGAATATCCGAATCATCAAAGTAATAAAAACATAGCAAGGATGCTAGTTTTATTTCTTTTGTTCGTTGTTTGTCAAATCCGAAATGAAAAATAAAACGTTTTCAAATCATGAAAGAACCTACCTGTGAAGTGAAACGAGAATCATGACTATCTTGGAGAACTAATAATACATCTCGTTGCCATCTCTGTGGCTGAGACGAAGCCATGTCCAAACCTCAAGCCATCCCTGTGGCGAGGACATATAGATCATATGGTGTTAAAGCTGCTACTAACAGATTCACAAGATGTGGTTTCAACTGTGATTAATTAAAGAGATGGCGGTTATCCTTTTCTCTTGGATGCGTGTTGTAGATGGTTTGTTCTGTTTTAATTTGTGCTTCGATGATGAGAATATAATCTGATAAGGTAGTTTGGATTTTGAGATGTGTTGGATGTGAAAAGGTGTAGGAGGGGGGCGGAGTGTTTTGAGATGTGTTAGGGTTAAGTGAGTGATCTTAGGGTAAGATTCTTATATATGGTCATTTATATAACCGGTTATGGGTGTTAATTTCATGGATCGGGTAAGTCTTGTAAGTTGGACATGGGCTGGACGCTTGACAAAAGTGATGGGCCGAATGCATGTTTCAGTGGTTTTGGGCTTGATATTGTTTACCAATGTGTCATGGGCCTTAAAATGATATTCAGGATGGACGCATTAGTAAGTTTGAATGGACCATTTGGAATATTGTGAATGTGATTTCTGTTTTAATTCACATTTTTTTAAGGTTATTAATTCACGAAGATCAACTTTAATGGATCACATGAGCTTGAATATTTTTCTCCTGGGTTGATCATATACTACTTGGACATTAACATGAATTGCAGCAGTGTTGAATCGGGTTTGAATTATATGGGCTTGAATTGATATTTCTCGAGCGGAATATTTATTTGGACCATGTGATGTTGATCAGATGGGCTTCTCTATACTGGATTGATCTTTTGAGACTGGGCTAATATGAGATGCGCCGATGAGATTTGATCATAAACATTGTTGATGTGATTTAACTAATATGTGACTTGTTGATATGAGGTTTAAGTGATTTGGGTCTTATGATATTCGTTAAAGAGTTGTGATGATGATATGATTGGGTATGATAATAAGAGTTGTTGTGGTATACTGTTTGGTACTTTGGGTTACACATGTTCACGAAGTATATTATATCACGGCTTAAAATGGTTATTGGAAAAGGTTGACTACAGGGTTGTTTGCATTTGGTATTTCTTATTTGGATTTGCAGTGAGGTTTTCCAGGCGCGTTTACTTATTTTCGTCTTCTTTCTTTCTACCCTTCCGCGAAGATGACTTGTTTGAACATTTATAGAGGGTGATAAAGACTTGACTATTTAATTACGGCTGTGGTTCTTTCTTGCTTTACCCACAACGTAACTATCAGTTCTGTGTCTCACCCAGTTGAGAATGTCAAGAGGTTTTGTACATTGGGTACACCGTTTCTTCTTCACAAGAATTAGTACAAGTTTAAGTAACAAATCTGGGGAGTTTTACTTCATGATCAAGTTTGGCATATCGGGTTTAATTCTCCATGTGGTCTCTACAATAGCCGACAGAATGCTTGAATGTTGTGTTTACCAAAGTGTTGAATGGATGGTTGTTGATGTTATTGATGTTGTTGATGTTGGATAATGGACCGTTGATGAACCGCAGCATGTTCCCCTAAAACAGATATTCATTGAAACCAAAGTTATCATAATACATTCAAGCTGACATTGTTTACGGTTTTGTCTTGATTTTGTAAAATCCCGCGAAAGAAACTATTTCTCGGTTTAAATCATAGACCTGTAAAATCCCGTGACAATGGAAACATCCTGTTAATGGTAAAGTGCATTTCCGGATATATCTTACGGTTTATTCTTGGTTTTGTAAAATCTCGCGAAAGAACCTATTTCTCGGTTTAAACCATAGAATTGTAAAATCCCGTATTGATGGAACCATCTTGAAGAAAGGAAAGTGTATTTCGGGATCTTATTTGATGCTGGTGCTACGTTTTCTGTTTCGAAGAAGGGATAAAAAGGGTGTACTTAATGAATTGGATGTGTGTTTGGATTTTTGTCATGGCAGTTTGGTTATTACATGGTTTTACGGGGTTATGTGCTTTTAACCATGGTCGGGATGAAAACCATTATCAAAGTTCACTTCAAACGTCAAAGGAGGCTAGAATTGAGCTTTTAACCAGAAGATGTGACAACGGAGTTAATTCACTATTATTTATTTGAGGTTGAAGTGAAATATCACGAGCGAGTGTACTTAGTATCTGAAGGTATCGGGGATGGATGGATGAAGATTCTTCATGATCCTTGTTCAAGCTTATTTCCAAAAACGAAGACTTGGAAATCTAGTTATTTTTGAGAGTCTATATTTTCTGGGGGAATTGGGCTCTTTTTACCACAAAAATAACTATCACTTTAAGGAGTTACGTTGTAGTGCTCAGTGTCACATTCAATTGTGGATTTTCAAGAGGTAATGTACGTCTATTACTTGATGGTTGGTTGGTTGAAGAGTATAGAGTACTTAAGAGATTCAATGGAGCATGAATTCTCGGCACCGCTCTTTGTTTCATATGTGCAAGTTTAAGTCACGAGTTCGGGTTAGTTTACTTCAGGGTCAAATTTATCATATTGGGTTTTCTCCATCAGATGTCACGACAAAGAGCCTACTGAATGATAATGGGGTTGATTACATGTTTTGCTAAGAGAGCTGAAAAGAGAGAGATTATGACGTATGAACACAACAGTTCATGCCTCGTACTCTAAGGAAAAGAAAAGTGTACGTTTCAGTGCGCTTTATCTTCAAAAGAAGAGAAATCTTCTTATGACGTTTGAACACAACAGTTCAAGCCTCGTACTCTAAAGAAAAGAAAATTGTACGTGTCAGTGCGCTTTATCTTCTGAAGAAGAGAAATCTTCTTATTATGACAATTCTCATCAACATGCTTCATACTTTTTCCATGCGCTTCAGTCATCAAGTGAACCGGGCTACCACTGATTGTTTTCTCATTCCACTTGCTCGATTATAATGAAGATGGCTACATCATGTGCTGATTTTGCGGGAGAGAAGTGTGAATAGAACATTCGGATGATTTTCACTTATTTAGTCAAGAATGGCATCTCCGTATGCAATTCTTGAGGGGGATAAGAAGTGTGAATTTTTTGCATTGTTGATTGATATTTGAGAATATAAATGGTCATACGGCTCTAAACTCATGTAAGAACCGAGCCTCTTCTTATCGGGTTATCTTCACATGGAGTTTTTCTCTTCTAAGAGCCGTTGGTTGACATCTTCACTCGGATTGATGAGTTTATCGACAAAGTGCTTCCGGTTAATGCTTCACGTATACATCAACATGATGATTCCGAACAATCTCTCTGTTCTTGTTTGATGTGATTGGTAGTTTGGTGTTACCATCTTGTGTGTTCGTTGCGGCATGATTGCTGATTTCCTTGATGAACATCTTTCTGTTCTTGTTTGATTGGGAGGGATTTTAGTTAAGGGGATTTGCAAGATGTAAGTTAATTGGGATGCTTTTTGGTGGGATGCTTTTTGGTGTGAGTTGAAGATGTTAATTATCTATTCCCCAACTGGACAATCTTGAAGAAGGTCGAGTCTACAGTCTGTTCTACATTTCTTGCTATATGTTAGAAGACCAAAGACGAGTTGCATTTAATGATCTAAAGACTTCTTCTTAATTTGGGCATTTATCAAAAAGATTGTCGGTCTAGGGGAGAGCACTAATTGGGGGAATGTGATATGTCAAATTTAATCCCTAATTAGACTTGCTCACATTATTCAGCATGTTGATTCTCACAAAGACTTCAAGCGATCTTCTCAACAAATTTCAAGTATTTGGGCATTCAAAGAGTTGCTGATTCTGAAGTATCAAAACCAGAAAGAGGGAAGGAGACAAGCATCTAAACGCGAGTAAACTTGATGTACTTAATACTTCTAAGAAATTGAAGATATCCCGGGAAGACAAATGTTATTACCGCAGAGAAACTCAAGGTTTGACTCATGACGAGTAAACTTGATGAACTTAACTCTTCTAATTGATTGAAGATATCCCGGGAAAACAAATGTCATGACCGCAGAGAAACTCAAGGTTTACTCATCAAGGCTTTGTGTGTTATTATTCCAACGACGTGGGGGAAGTGATGTAATAGAAAGTTTCTGAAGATAAAAGAGGTACACAAGTGTGTGATTCATTAGGGAGAGAGATTGTGTACATTGGGGATGCTGAGCTGTTTCACTTGAGTGCTTAATCAGTGATTCAGAGATATAATCACTTATCCCGGAGTTGACATCCGCAGAGATTGTCATCCGCAGAGATAATCAGTGACTTGGCCTGCTTCTTCAATGTTATCAGTTACTAATTCCTTGTGTATTGGTATACTTCGGATAATTGAGCTTCATACACGATCATCAGGGAAGAAAAATGTGAACATGGGGAGATGTTTTCATTCCCCTCATGATATGTATTCGGGAGAGCTCTTGGGTATTGGTGTACTTCGGGTTCTTGAGCTTCATACACGTTCATCAGGGAAGAAAAATGTGAACATGGGAAGGTGTTTTCATTCCCCTCATGATGTGTGTTTGGGAGAGTTCTTGAGCATTATACAAAGAAACTGACTGCTTCAATTCAACTACTTGGGGGAGTTGTTCTCTTGACACCTTTTTGGAATGGATTGCTTCGGACCTCAGTGGAAAAGAAATTTGAGAAGATTATTTATGTGTGGGATGAAACGTTGCTGATGTTCTATTGGATGATATAACCCCGAATGGAGAATCTCGATTATCGGTCTTAAAAGGAGCAGCGGGATTTATGATAATGGTGTGCTTCTCTGTGCACCTGGCTAAGGAAAGCTTGAAATAGAGCTTCGAATCTGCTCATCCAAAGGATTTTCGGTTTGGGGGGAAGCTTCCAGAGTCTCACTTTCAGATGGTTCTATTTCTTTCAATTCAAGAGCCCTTGGAAGCTTTGGTGGTGGATGTTTAAGAGATGACGAATTCTATCTTCTACGACGTGCTGCTCGATATCCTTATCTCGGTACTCGTATCATCATCTTCTTATATTATATCATCTACTCTATCTTTGTATATATTTATCAAAAACCAAAATACAAAAATATAAAACCAGCAAAACAAAATAGAAAAATATAAAACCAAGAAAAAAGGAAATAGAAAAATATAAAACCTACAAAAACCCATAAAAATCAGAAAATTTGAAAAATACCAAAAATATTGTTTTCTCATGACATGTCTTCTGGTATCGATAACATCTACGGTCTTAGAAATGTCATTCAATAATGGCACGGGACTTTAGATGAAGTTCGAGCAGGAGGTGTAAATATTTTTTTTCTAAACATGTCACAAACGATGGCTTACAGTTATTTCAGACTATAACCCGGGCTTCAAAATATGGCTTGCAGTTACTTCTGACTGTAACCCGTGCTTAAAAATGGCTTGCTATTATTTCTGATAGCAACCAGCTCTTTTAAAGAAAGGAAAGTGCTGAGCTAAACCACTTTTCAAAATTTCGTGCACTTATCCTAAAACTTAACAAGGAAAGTATGTCGAAGGACTGCTGTTCCTACACAAATGTTTTTCCGTCTAAAAATCTTCAGAAAAATATTTGGTGTTTTCAATAAATGGTGGTAAATGAGTTGCTTACAAATCAATCAGATTCAGAGTTTTCGATAAAATTTGCAAACTCAATCAATGACTTCAGCGCCTTTAAACTTTTCATAAAATGAGTCATGGATTGAGGGGGATAAGGTTTTTCAAATCTACATCATCTAACGGGCTTTCTTAATTATCCTAATATGCTTAATTAAAAATGTTGTTAACCTATGTTGAAGGACTAGGTGCCTAGGATATGATTGCTAGGATTAGATGATTAGAGTTTGATTAACACATTATTCCCATACATTTATATGATCTGATTGATATGTTGCATTGACTGTTATTAGTCGATTGTTGTTTGGGTGATGTCGACCACCATATATTTGTATGTGTGTTCACTAACATATGCAGGTATATTGGTATAAAAGAATGTTCCCGATCCGGATCCCACAATTGAAGATGATTGGATGCCGAAAGGAAAGGGTAACTATATCTTGGGTTGACAAATGAAGAAACGGAGCTTAATTGGACTTCTATGGAGAGTTGGCATAAATGCAACGTAAGAGGTTTCACTGCATCAGCAGATGGTTTTCTTCTAAGTGATTGAAGAAACGGAGCTTAATTTGACCTCAGTTGGCATTCAAAATGCAACGTAAAAAGAAGTCTCACTGCATCTGCAGATGGTTTTTCTTCCAAACCCTACAGCAACAAAATACGGAAGCTTCTCATCCACCTAACGTATCTTTGTGCAGGATATTTGTGATTATATCATTTTCTTTAAACAATTTTTTAACTAATATTGTTTTGAAAAATGGAAAAATATTGGTTTTGAAAATAAATTGGACTTAATTTTGAAAATCACCGGACTTCTTTTTATCAAAACCTAAGTCACTCAATTATTGACTTCTGTCATGGATTGAGGGGGAGAGTGATTTAAAATAAAATATTTTCAAACGATATTTCTTCACAAAAGTTCCGCTTTGTACTTTAAAATGTGGTGATCTAAAGATTTAATGTTATGTCATGGTATGATTTTTTCTTTAGAATCAAGGTCTTTCAAAATGAAATTTTTTCTGTTCTTGTTTGATTGTGAAATTGTTTTGTTTTACTTAAAAGATCTCTTAAAAACTATCATACCTGACTCTAACAATCTTTAATGTCTTAAAATGGTCCTTATCTGTCATCTTTCAAAATTGAATCTTGCCACGTCTTTCCCTAAATTTTTCTAAATGATTTAAATCAGCTGGGATCACAAATCTCAAATGGTTTGATATTTCTGATCGGGGTAGAGATCGTGATTTAAATCTCAAATATGTTTTAAATGGAATTGGTTTTTAGTCCTTCAAAGGCACTCCTGCCTCCATGTGCCAAACGATTTCAAATACACAATGCACATGTTGAGGAGGAGGATTTATCCAAAAACCAGATGAGTATTTAAACAAGGCCACATTTTCTCCCATGTTTTCTAAACCTAATTAAATCACTTGGGATCCAAAATCTCAAAGGATTTGATATTTTTGATCGGGGGAGAATTTGTGCTTTAATAATGAAATTTGATAAAAATTGATCGTTTTGATTCAGTTGTGCAGGCTGCTCTCTCATATGTGCTAAACGCTTTCGAATCTCGAAGCATATATTGAGGGGGAGCATTTTGTAAGAAAAAAACTATCGAGGTGTAAATGCTTTTATGTTTTATACATAAAGTACCTTGATTGAGTTTTAAATGGTTTCTTAATGGCTTGTGTGATCGTGGATGTGCTTCAAAAGAACTCTTGCCTCTATGTGATAAAATGATTTCAAATATCCTATGCACATATTGAGGGGGAGAATTTTACCAAAGAAATTCAAATGGCTTTTTCTAAGGAAATTGTGATCAAGAAATTATTTCAAAGAACTCTTGCCTCCATGTGCCAAAAAATTTTAAAATCATATGCACATGTTGAGGGGGAGCATTTCTAAAATGATCAAAACTATTAAGGTACAAAATGCTTTGATCTCGTATCACAAGTACCTTGATTGTTTTTCCAAATGATTTTTCAATTGGTTTCATGAAGGAAAGAACAATACCAAAAGACCGACCAATTTACTTTATGCATGGTGTTATAAGGATGGTTAGGTTAGGTATTCATTCGCATGATCCGCCAGAACCGGACGGATCTACCCAGGGACAATCCACTAGATAGTGTAGAGTCCTTAGGTATGATGAAAAAAAAGGAGAAAAATGAGAAATGGGAAGAGTGCGGACTGAGACAGAGCTAGTACTGGAATAAACCCAACAAGGTTCTAGTTATGAAGTCTCGGTAAGCACTGAAGGGGTTGAAGAATGAAAAAGAACTGAATGTGAAAAAGGGTGAAATGAAATAGCCCTCCATCAATTCAACCTTAGGGCAGAAACCGGGTTCAATACATATGCTACTGGTTGTTACTAAGGTAACACTGGTATTGAAGACAAGACGTCATGGACCGAGTGACGCACTGCCCTAAACTTCCCAAGCTACTCAAGTTCCTCTTAAAAGGGCTTGTTTCATTCTCACGGGGAACCTACATAATCTATCGACTTTCTCTTAGAGATTGTTGATATTGAAGAAGGAGACCCTCTCCCTAGTCTCCGACACAGGAACCAAATGTGCACTATTGAGTCTAGAGCCAAGAGATCATCCACAATATCTCATTAGGACACAAAATTAATGAAAACTTGTTGTTTCACACAATGTGGAAAGTAAGAATTTATTGAGAGTCCTACGCATTATCCTTGTGGTTTTGCCAGAACATCTGAGTGGTATGTAAAAGTATTCACGTTGAAGATGGAAATCCTTCTAGATCCAACATCAAACAAGCTCTTGGTGGGTGACATGTGAGATTTTTTCAAAAGATCAAACTTGTGACAACTGGATAGAAACAATGGGGCGATTCACTCGTAAATCAACCTTGGTCCAGGAATGGAATTGACGAATACTTTTGGAAAAACCGTTCGATGTGCAAACCTTCTTTTCTCTAGCACGTCGAATGTGTACTTATGTTTTGAAATTCAAAAAGTATCTCTGATTGAAAAATACTTTTAGAAAAACCGTTCGATGTGCGAATCTCTTCTTTTCGCTAGCACGTCGAATGTGTACTCATTCTCTAATACAAAAAGTATTTTGTTTGAAAATTGATCTTTCTCATAAAACCTTCGTCGTATTGCAAAACTCTTTCTTCAAACAATACGCGATTGTTTTTCAAATCATTTTTCATCAATCAGTGAATCTCAATTCGCTGGTTCACTCACTCCGTGTTGTCTTCTTTGAGACGTTCCGGTTTGAGAACAGCTAGAACAGCTGCGAAACCCTGTCAAGGAGATTATTAGGAATCCTACCTGATCACAGGCAGTATTTATACTGATCAACGGGGAACCGTGGGCCGTGTACCTCAATTCAGCGAAAGTGATCAAAGACACTTTTGTGCGCTTTATTGCTAACTGTTGTTTGCAGGTACATTTGGACGGTTGCAGCTGATCAGAATTGAGGAGTCAATCCAAAGCTGCATGCTCACAGCATCAACACTTAATTTGAAGAAATCATGACTGGTGCATATCTACATAACCTGGCTCTGATATTTCATACTATGCTTCTGCTTCGCTGCTGCAAATATCATGAACCAGTAAGGCTTCCGCTACTCTGATGGAAAGATGTCATGATTCAAAAGTGTGAGCATGTCGGTCCGAAAGTCACAACTTCACATGATGGCAACACAATAAAGGGTGATCCAGAGATTTACTGTGGCTGATGATCTCAAAGAAAGCTCGAAGATCATCAAAGACGTGGATCAGTTAAAGGCCTCCACTGAAAGTACAAAACTATGCGGACTTTGAAGAATCACTACTAAAGCACAAAGATTGTTGAAATGAAGAATTGAAGTCTACGAGCTCAAGAACAAAGACAAGAATAGAATGCTAGGATTCGAAATGTAAAACATGGGGTGACCTCCCTTAGGGGGAGATTGTTAGGAATTAGAAAATTCCATAGTGAAGTGTCGGTCACCCCAAATGTTATCTAGCATAAGTTAGCTCGTAGACTTGTAGTTATTTACGTTGTTTAGTAGTTTATTTGTTAGTTAGTAGAATAGTTTAGTGCAACACCGTGGAGGAAGGACGGGTCTTTACCCACTGTATCCCTGATCCACAGGCCGATAGGAGGTCGTTGAGTCTGTAAGTATAAATACCCCTTCCATCCATGGAAGGGGTGGTGCTTTCAATCTAATATTCCATACTTTGTGTAAACCTCTAGCAAGAACACCCTCTCTCTCTCAACTAACTCTCTAACTATGGCAAACATGTATTTTGATCATCCAAGACCACCCGAATCATCAACACAATAAATATTATGATCCTACAGAAAACAACTATATGACAAATAACCTTTTGATTTAATTGAAATCATTCTCCCCCTCAATCAATGACATAAGTTGTTGATTGAGAGATATTTTTTGACAAACGTTAAGTCCAGATGATTTTCAAAAATAGAGACCGAGTTATTTTTCAAAGCAATTAGTTTTCATTAGATAGTAAGTAATTGTTTATAGAATCAGAGTATGAGTTTTGAAAATTTAGGATAAAGCATGGCTCTGTTCTTTCTTTGAAAAACGGGTTACTCCATGAAATGACAATAAACCAATGTTTCACTTTCTCCCAAAAAAATTTTTTGATGTTTTTTTTGGAACATTAGAACAACATCTAAATTCCCGTGTCATTCTTTGAATGACAGCACAAAGACCGTAGATATTTTCGAATCGAGAAAAACATGATAAAAAGACAATATTTTTTGAAAATTTTCAAGATTTTTTCAAATTTTTTATGGATTTTTGAAAGTTTTATATTTTTCTATTTGCTTTTTGAATAAATATTTACAAGTGATGGATGAAGGAAGACCTTTACTCCTCGTCTTCCTCTTGAAGACGTTTGAGTGTTTCCGGTTGTAGACTCTTTAGACCAAGTCGTGGGAGGATAAACTCAAAACGTTCTCTAGGAAGATCTTTGGTGAAGATGTCTGCTAACTGGTATTCATTCCTCACAAAATAGAGTTCCACCACACCGTTTTCTACTTGCTTCCTGATGAAATGATGTCGAATGTCGATGTGCTTTGCTCTTGAGTGTTGTATGTTGTTGCATGAGAGAGCAATAGCACTTTTATTATCACAGTACAGAGGAATTTTGTTGAATTCAAAGCCATAGTCAGATAATTGGGATCTCATCCATAGGATTTGAGCACAACAAGATGACATAGCTATGTATTCAGCCTCTGTAGAGGAAATAGAAGTACTCATTTGCTTTTTTGAAGACCAACTCACAAGCTTATCACCCAAAAACTGAGCACCTCCAGACGTACTTCGACGTGTATCTTGAAATCCTGCATGATCAGCATCTGCATAGGCTGTTAGTGACATACCGGTGTCCTTCGGGTACCAAAGTCCCATATTGATGGTTCCTTGGAGATACCGAAAGACCCGTTTAACCGCTTCAAGGTGCTTTTTGGTAGGCTTAGCCTGATATCTAGCACACATGCAAACAGCGAACAGAATGTCTGGTCTACTAGCTGTGAGGTACACCAGGGATCCAATCATACTACGATATTTCGTTTGGTCTACCATGATTCCTGAGTGGTCCTCATCCAGTTTAGTACGCTCTATCATTGGAGTGTCAACAGGGTCACTAGAATCAAATCCAAATTTCTTTAAAATATCATCTGCATATTTAGATTGATTTATAAAAATGCCTCCGGGACTTTGTGAAATTTGTAATCCCAAGAAAAATGACATTTGTCCCATCATTGACATTTGAAATTAAGAACCCATTTCACTTGAAAAACGGTCACATTCATTGGGGTCAGTCAAGGCAAAAATAATATCATCAACATATATTTGAACGTGAATTAAATGTTTGCCTGACTTTCTGGTGAACAATGTCGGATCAACTGCTCCTTTGCTGAATCCAGTAGATAGAAGAAACTTTGATAGCATATCATACCATGCCCTTGGAGCTTGCTTCAAACCGTAAAGAGCCTTCTTCAAACGATAGACGTGAGTGGGATGCTTTGGATTCAAAAAGCCTTCAGGCTGGCTGACGTAAACGACTTCTTTAAGATCTCTGTTAAGAAACGCCGTCTTTACATCCATCTGATAGACTACCATGTTCTTACTTGCAGCATTAGCCAAGAAGATTCTGATTGCCTCGATACGAGAAACAAGAGCAAATGATTCTTCAAAGTCAATACCCTCCTCTTGACGGTATCCTTTTGCAACCAATCGAGCCTTGCTCTTCAACACATCACCATGCTCATCAAGTTTTAATTTGAAGATCCACTTTAGAGCAATGATCATTGCACAATCTGGAGCAGGTACTAATTCCCATACATCTAGTCGATCAAACTCATGAATTTCTTCTTGCATGGCATTGAACCAGCTGTCTTCATTCATGACAGTTTTCACGTCTTTTGGTTCGATCTTAGAGAGTACGGAGTTGAAGAAGCACCATAAGGCATCGATTGCAAGTTGTTTCCGTGTGGTTACTGGACGGGAAAGGTTTCCAATGATGTTGTCCAATGGATGATCATGTGTCCATTTTCTAAGGTGTTCATGTGGTTGTTGTTGAGGAACTGAAGTAGCAGAGTTGATATCTCCTGAAGAAGATGGTTCTGATGATGACTCAGGAGCAAATATGTTTTCAAAGGGTTCATCTTCTGGAGGAGCAAAAGGGTTTTCATCATCTGTAACAGCAGCAACATTTTCATTGTGTACACTTGATGATTGATGATTTGTTGATGAGACAGAGTGATCAGCAGCAGGCGTTTCTTGACTTACTGACATTGAAACTGAAGGGTTAACTTCATTGACAGGGATAGAGGCAGCCTCTGTTGATGGAACTGACATATCATTAGCACGTGGCTCATAGTGTTCATCAAACATTGGATCAAATAATTTCTTCAAATCATCTTCTGAAGGAGGTACATAAGGAGTTGCTGGTGAGGGATTAGAAACAAGAGTAGAACTGATAGGACTACTTGATAAAGATTGAAATACGGGTCCAGAACTGGATTGTCCTGGAGCCATTTGACCGGTCAGCTCATCGAACGTAACGTGAATTGTTTCCATGATATTTTGGGTTCTCTTGTTGTAGATTCGGTATCCTTTTCTGTTTGGTGCATAACCTACAAATACTCCAATGTCCGCTTTAGCTTTTAGTTTACCTAAATCTTGACCGTCATTAGTTGGGTAACATAAAGCACTAAACACACGAAGGTAGGATAGACCAGGTTTTCATTTATGGACAAGTTCATATGGAGTTTTTCCATGAGAGGTGTGAATAAGGGAACGATTTTGGGTGTAGCAAGCAGTGGCAATGGCTTCAGCCCATAGAAACATTGGAACCTTTGAATAAATTAGCATTGTTCTTGCAGCTTCCACAAGAGTTCAATTTCGTCTTTCAACTACACCGTTCTGTTAAGGAGTTCGTGGAACACTTCTTTGATGAATGATTCCAACACTTTCATAAAACTGAATTAAGTCTTTGTTAACAAACTCTGTGCCATTGTCTGTTCGAACAATTCTAACAGTATTGTTGAGTCGAACCTGATGCTGTTTGATAAGTTTGATGATGACATCTGGAGTTTCATCCTTTGTCTTCAAAAACTTTACCCAAGTAAATCGAGAGTAGTCATCAACAACTACTAGAATGTATTTCTTCCCATTTATTGTTTGCACTCTCATTGGTCCACACATATCCATATGAATGGTATGAAGAACTTCCATTACTGAGTTTGTGGGTTTTGGTTTGTGGGCATATTTTGTGCTTTTTCCCAATTGGCAAGCTGAGCAAAGATGATCCTTTTCATACTTTAATCTGGGTAATCCTCTTACTAAGTCCTTTCTGGAAAGATTGTTTATGGTACCAAAGTTCAAATGATTGAGACGACGGTGCCATAGCCATGACTTAGTTTTGGAAGCCTTTGACAGCAAGCAGATGGGTGAAGATTTCATCATATCTTCGATAGAGATGGTGTATAGGTTTGAACCACGAGTTCCTCTGAGAAGTTCCACACCATCAAGGTCTCTAACAAAGCAAGTATGTTTTCTGAAGGCCACTTCTAAATCTGAGTCACAGAATTGTCCGACAGAAAATAGATTATGTCCAAGACCTTCAACATAATATACCCTGGAAATCACACTATCTCCAACCACGTAATCTCCATAACCCATAATAGCACCAAAATGATCGTTTCCGAATCTCACAGTTCTGATGAATTTACTCACGAAGTTCATGAGCCGTGACCGGTCTCCAGTCATATGCTTGGAACAACCTGAGTCCAGGTACCACAGAACAATTTGAACGATCTGCAGTTGAACACATACAAGAATGGATAACTGGATAATTGGGATCCCCATACAAGAATGGGTTCCATTTGGTTAGTAACAGTGATTGGAACACCCACATCATAAGTAGAAACAATGGACTCATTAGAAATAGATGCAGTGCTAGTGTCCATATTTGACCTATTCAAAGTATGTTCACTTCTTAAGGGAATAGTTCTACCAGTAGGCATCCATTTTCTAGTGGGCATTGACTTAGAAAATTTAGGGCACAGCACATTAATCTTATGGCCAGTAGGTATCCATTGATAACCTATATTACTAAATTTCCTTCCAGTGGGTTTCCACTGTTTTCTAACTTTCTTTCGCCTTTGCCTTTTTGCCTTTTTAGCTTGAATTTTAACATTAACAATTTTAGCTGGGCATTTAACAACATTAGACAAATCATTCACACCACATTCAAGATTAGTAACAGAAACCACGCAATCATCATTACATGTTTTGCCAAAAGTAGCAGAATTCGCATTAGTTACAGTACGCTTAGAGCTAACACTAGAATCAACACGATTCGCCTTATTCAAATTCTCCCTAAGGTGATCTTCTACTTTCTTCCACTGAACATTCCTAGCATGCAAGGTCCTATCATTCTTTGTGTTGCCTTGAGGCTTTGACCCGCTTGCTTTGGTGTCACTTCTTACTCCTGTAGAGGGAATTGGAACATTAGTTGGTTTTGCTACTTTTTGCATTCATGAACTAGAAGTGCAAGGATCTGAACTACTTGAAGGCACATTAGTGTTCACTTTCTTAAAACTGGGCATAGAATGGTTTGTATGCTTGGCACTAGGCATAGAACAAGGCATCACAGCTTTTCCATTTGCACCTAAGGGTTTAGGACATGTTGCTATTAAACATTCTAGCAGCTCTTGAGATCGTTTGGCTTGAATGCACGCAAACCTAATTTCACTGTCAAGAGGCTTATTTATAAAATCCTCTTCCACAATCTCACGGAGACATTCTAGACTATCCTTAAGGTGAGCACAATAGTTGTGAAACATAGGTTCATTATTCCTAAGATGAGGAGGAATGTATTTAACAGTCACAGTATATTTGCAGGCTGAGGATGACTTTGATGCAACATTCTCATTAAAGACAAGTGGCAGTTTTCCTTTTTCCTGACTCCTCAAATTCTCAATTTCTTTTTGTAAAGACGTTATTTTTTTGTTGTTTTTGTCACAAGTGACTTTCATTGAATCATATAACTCTTTAAAGTGTCGTTTAACTTTTTCATTTTCTTCTAGAAAACTCTCGTTTTCCTTTTGTAAAGCATTAACTAAGTTTTGAAGATGAAAAGTTTGAGAATACTGAGAATCTAAAGGATGAGGCATTTGGGAGCCAGTCACATTGTTCTTTACACCCTTTAATTGAGAGATTTGGGCTTTCAACTTTATGATCGTGTTACAATGAGCTTGAATCTGTTCGTCACGTTTGTTTATCTGAAAAACTGCATCAAACTCTGGAACATCTGAGGATGTCTTGATACTTGAGGTTTTGACATTTTCTTTAAGATGTTGATATTTTAGTTGTAAATCAAAATGTTCAACTTCTAGTTTAGAAAGATGTTTTACGAAATTATCGTGATCATCCTGATCAATTTTCTCACTTAGTTCTGAGTTTTTGTTTTCAAGCTCAATGACACGATCATGGGAAACTTTCAATGCAATAGATAATTCATGAAATCGAGAAGCAGTAATAGAGTGCATAGTAACAGTATAAAACACATCTTGAGCAACACAACTCGAAATCAAATTCTCATTTAAGATGTGCAAGTTCTTCCTTTTAAGTTCATTATATTTGAGTTCCTGTTCATAATCATTGACTTCAACTATCATTGCATCAAATTCCTTTTCCATTTCTTTAATATATGAATTTATCCCTTTTTGAAGACTCTCAAATTGACCTTTTAATTGTTTGAAGGAAGGCATGACCTCAGTTAAATAACATTCTTTAGTTTGCTCAAAACCCCTTTCCCCCTCAGTTATCCCTGTAGGTGTGATTCTCTTCTTACATGTTTTCTCAAAATCAACAAACAACTGATAAACAACATACATGCTGATTAAGGTCTTGCTATTAGTGGCAATAGATCTAGGAACTAGATTCATTGGTGTATTTGGAGGATACACAGTAGCTGCAGGCATTTTCCTAAGGGGAGTGTTTGTTTCAACAAGTACATTAACTTTTAGCTTATCCATATCTTTCTTCCAAAAGATCTGTTCTGGGGTTAATTGAGTTTGAGGCTTAAACATGTTCAGGGAGATCCAATTTTCCTTAGTGTAATCATGGGGTTTGATCGTTATGTTATTCTCTTTACACGCAGGATCGTTAAGCTTCTTATTCATTTTCTCCCTAGATGCATCATCTAATTTTCTATCTTCCTCAGTGCACTCAATGCAACTAGGTTTCTGTCTAGGTTTAAGAATCTCATTGCCATCATAGATTACATTTTGAGCAGCTTTTGCTTTCTTACCATACTCAGGGTTGGATTCCTTTATAATGGGGGTACTATGCTTATCGCTGAGAACTCTATGCTTAGTGATCATGTGAGCAGTCTGAATGGTATTCCCTTGTACGTACAACTTATTTTCAAGCTTGTTTTTCAAGGTTTTTAGATTAGAAAAATCATTCAAAAGTTTTGATTCCTTAGCACTGAATTCTTGCTTAAGCATTTTAACATTTTCTTGAAGTTCTTGTTTTTGCTTAGCAGTTTTAGAAAGCTTTTCATGTAAGGAGTTTAACTCTTGTTTTAATACTTCTTCTCTAAAATTACTTTTTCTAATAATTGTACGCATTTGGTCATCCATTTCCTGCTCACGGGTGGTGATGAGTGTGTAAATACTCATCATTTTTAGTCAAATCTGAACTGCAAAACGTTTAAAAATGCTCAGAAATGCATCAAAATACTGAAAATATTCCAAAATTGCATTTTATGTGTTTCAGATGCAAAATGTTTAAAAACAGGTGAAAAATGAGCAAAGTTTGCATAATTGGCAGTTTCAGTCCCCCAAGTTTCTAAAATTGTCAGAAATAGTCCCTGAGCACTTAATTTCAAAAGAAAAATCACCAAAGGTCCTTTTTAAATCATAACTTGTCAAAATTAGTCCTTTGGTGAAAAATATAAAAAGTTTGAGAAAATTACAAAATCAGTCCCTCAAGTTTTACAATTGGCAAAAATGGTCCTTACGTTATTTGAATATAACAAAGCCAACCCTTGGACTGCATTTTCAGATTTTACAGCTTAGTCCTTGAAGTTCAGTTTGTACACTTTTGGTCCTTTAAATGCTAAATGAGTCCAAGTCTAATCCTAGTCCAATAAACATTTAGCCTAACCACCCTTGGTCCAAGATAATACCCAAGCCCAACCCTTTATCCAATACCCGGTCCAGTCCACCCCGTATACCCTATCCAAACCCTAACCCGTCAATTGTTAACCTACCCAACCCTTCCTTCTTCATTTGTTCCCGCCCAAGCAAACTCAACACAGAACACAAGAATTAATAAAACTTTCAACCCATGCCTCACCTCTTCCCCAAAACCTGACAACACCCACGCACCTCCCCTGACAAATCTCTCAACTCTACCCATTGACCCATCACCTCCCCACCTCTGCGTCAGAAAAAGAAGACAAAGACCCAACGAGCCAAAGAAAGGAGAAAGAAGAAAGACTTTTTTTTTTACTTCTAGTATAAATGTTGTAGCCGTGAGATAAGGCAAGAAGTTAGTTTTTTTTAGTAAGAGTCTTAGTTTTTTTTATTTCAGTTGTAGAATAGTTTGGGCTCTAGTCCCATTTTTATTTCTGAAAATCTCTTGTACTTTCATGTAACCGTAGTTTTATGATTAATGCAATTCTCAGTTTTCAACTTATAGTTCATTGTAGTTTCACTCTTTATTTATGTGCATTAAAATCTTAAGTTTGTTGGTAGTCATTTGTAAGTTCGTTATGGTGGTACAAAATTAGTATTCTCCATTTCATACCATTTTTCAAACAAAAGAAAGGAGTTCTCTTGGTTGTTGCTCCAAAGGAGGTGTTAGGATCAGTTTATATGAAGGTCAAAAACTCATAGTTTGACCCAAGTTTGGTCTCATTGATTTAATCGGGTTTTTGTGATGTTGTGACAGTAAAGACTGTCAACATTCAGTTGGTTAGTAGCTTGTGGGAGTTTTCTTTTATGTTAATCTCATGTTCTGTCTCTGTAGCAGCAGCCCCTTGCAGCCTCTTTATTAGCTTGTTAGAAGCTTGTAATTGGTTATTTGTGGGGGCAAAAACTTGTCCCCCAGCTTGTCTCCAAGAATCCATAAGCTCATCTGTTCATTCAGCCTATAGCTTATTGAAAGCAAGCCACAAAAGCTCCTTATTGGGCTTTTTGTGACTAAAACAGAAACAGGAACAACAGCAGTTCTGCAGCTCATTCACTTTTCAGTGCTTATTAGGTAATCCACTTAGCTTATGCAGGTTTCTTTTTTTTTAGATACCAAGTTAGTGTATCAGTCTAGGATAGCTTTTATTTTGCTTAAAAGTCCATTGTTGGACTGTTAGGCTGCTGTAGCAGTTGCAAACCAGTAAGTTCCCTTTTTTTTTTGCTCAGTTGATGATTTCATTTGCTCATTTCAGCCCCCCTTAAGTGCTTTTAGGAAATTTAGAATAGTCTTCATTAGGTACTTGGTAGCTTACTTAGTATAGGTTTATTCTTATTTAGTTTAATTAGTGCTTATTTGTATGTTTTTCTTTCATCTTTTAGATTTAGGCTTCCCTTAGTTTAGCTTATGAGCCTTCTGTTCCCTCCCTTCTCATGATTGTTGGATTTTTTTCGGCTTATTCATGTAGATGTACACATGTAATTGTTCAGTAGCTTATTTAACTAGAAATACCATAGCTTATTTGTGCTCACAAAAGCTGTCCAAGGTGTGTCGGTTCATAATCATTAGCTGGGGTAAATAAGCTGTCTCAAATAGCTTATTTAGTGGTTCTCATAAGATTTGTTGTTGGGTTTTAGGTTCCTTGTATGATGAATTACTCTAAGTAATGGAACCACGGACAAGCTTGAAGATAACCACGGACTGAAGAAGTGTAACCACTGATGAAGATAACCACGGCTAGTAGTATTGAGTAACTGCTGATAGTATATTGTAAACACTACTAGTTATATATAGTCGGTTAGTTTATTGTATCAGATAAATATGGAAAAGATATTTATCTTGTAGGTTACGTATTGTATATTGTATAGGACTCCTTAGCCTATAAAAGGAGGTCCTTGGCTAGGTTAGATATACGTATGTTTTATATCTAAGGTCGATACACTTCAAGGTTGCAAAACCCTAATACTGTAAGAGTATTCGTATTAATAAATAATATTGAGGTGTTGAATGTTAATTGTTCTTCTTCTTAAGATTAAGTATTAAATTCCGCGTGATACTTAATAAGTTCTTTGTTCAAGTCAGTTTCTATATTAGATCGTTTGCTCAACTGGGATCAACAAGTGGTATCAGAGCTTGTGATCTAGAAACTGTTATCAAGAAGAAGTCTGTTGATTTGTACTCAAGAAAGTTAAGATGTCTGAAGAAACTCATATGGTAACTGCTTCTAAGGTTCCCATGCTCAAACATGGTGAATATCAAATCTGGAGGATGTGAATGAGGCAATACATTCGCATGATTGATTAAGCTCTATGGGATGTTGTTGAAAATGGAGACTCTCTTCCTTTGAAGGGTGAAGATGGTAAGGAGATTGCAATTATAA
>BPTQ01000008.1:246065752-246078252 GCA_019973895.1 Chrysanthemum seticuspe
TACTTTATATTTATGAACTTTATGACAAATCCTCACTAAGGTTGTTAGAGGGGGAGTTCATATATACTTATTGCCACTTCCGCAACTACATTATCATCGACACTGCAGAAGACTGTAAGAAGAAAGAACACTCTCCTTAACGGAACCAAGCTTGTTAGAGAGGTCACATCTCTCTATCAATAGAAACACGCCAAAACGAAACTGCAGTAGTAATTGAAACAAGAAACTAAATAACAAGAAACACCACTTCCACTATCATACAACAACAGACGTAGTCAGACGGAGTCCAGACGAAGCGACGAGGTCACAGAGGTGCAGTAAGAAGTTGTACGAGTGTACGAGAAACTGCCACTTTTAGTTTTGACTACTTCAAGAAATTCAGAAATTGAAACATCTAAGAAACCAAACTGCTTCTTAGTAAGACTGACAACACAACGTAAACTTATCTTGAAGGTAATCACAACTACAACCGCACTCGTACTCTTCTTAGTCGTGCTAGTAGGGCGAGGCCTCGGAGGTATTCTTCTTTTGTAAAGTTTGCCAATCATTATTCGCCAAAGGCCGTGAATGTTCAAACTTGAAGCTCTCACAGTTGTCGTATCACACTTCTGTGTTGAGATTAAGAATGTTTCCGGCAAGGACTTGACCTCAGGGTGTTCACTCTATTGCGCTACATGGCTTCATGTAGATGTCAAGTCTACTCAGCGACTCCATGTGGCTTCGTAGTGGAGTGCTGACATCTGGCAAACTCTGTGTGAGGCGCATTAGGTGCCCCTCAATGGCTTCGCTGGACGACAGTCCCGACAAACTACAACTGGGACCGTCCTCAAAGGTAAGTTAGTGACTCCTAGTGTCTACACTTGGAGAGTATTTACAAGAGCTGTCTAACGATTCTAGACACTTCCTGAGCTATACTTGGTAACTTAGTGACTTCTAGAATAACAACTAGTTGCTCACTAATTTTACAGTTCACAAGGATTCTCTAGAAAACTACTTAGAGCACCGAGATCTGAGTTATCACGCAAAACCAAAAGGACTCGCCTCTGATCCCTCTCCCAGAGGAAGAAGTTATGGTCGCTAGAGATTCTCTTTCGGTTATCAAATGCATCCCAAGGGACACTCCCGTTTGAAATGTTTTCTTCTTATGGAGGCTCCGGAGCGGGATGATCGTGCTGATTCTTCTCATGCTCACGCCAACATCAACACTAATGGAAGTTCTATTCAAATGCAACACAACAGTCAGAATGATTCTTCGTCAAACCAAAGAATCTACAAAGTTAAAGACTTAAAGAACTTCATCAGTTTTGATTTTCACCGTCAAAGAGCATGTGAGCATGTTGAAGAATGACGTGGAGACACTGGAGCAGCGAAGCAGACCTGAGGCAGACTGATGCAGACAACAACATACTATCACCTTCACCACAAAGAACAATAAATCAAAGAACAAAGTTAATGATGACGTCAAAGCAAAACCGCACAAAGATAACTATCTCTCTACACTGGAGAGATTGTTCGAACCAAGGCAATTCCTCTCACAAGAAAGAAGAATGTCAGAAGACGTCACAGCTACTATTACATCAACGCCTTCACCGTTATTCATATATACTTGAGGGGGAGATTGTTGGAATCACTCCTAAACAGTATTTCAAGTATTTATATTTCATATGTAATAGGTAGCTTTATTATGGCCTTTATGTTTGTTTAAGGTCCAGCTTATGTAGAAGGCCCATAAGCTGAGGCCCAAGCCCAATAAGGAATAGGGAAGGAGAGGGAGTGTTGCCCTAGCTCCTTGCCTATATAAACTATTGTAAACCCTCATTTGAGGGTTGGTTGTTCAAGTTATTCTCTCATTCACTCTTATTCTTAACCGTATCATTGTTTATGCGTGTATGTGTGTTTAGCTTGTTCATCCGCCTTCATCTCTTCTCTTATAAGCTTGTGTTGTAAAACTTGTGACCTAACAATTACATCATACAATCCATATTCTGAGTATTACTAAGTATATTCCGCGTACTTATTAATATAATTCAAAGTATCACTAACACAAGGTGTGTGTTTAGATCCATCAAGTGGTATCAGAGCTCTGGTTCTAATACTTTGATTCAGAAGATCCAAGGAATAAGCTTAACCTACTCACTCAAATCTATGGAGATGGAAAACCAGTCCAACTCTGCTCCAAGGCTTCCTAAGCTCAAACTCAATGAGTTTGAGATGTGGAGGATAATGATTGAGCAATACTTTCTCATACAAGACTATGCTTTGTGGGAGATCATCTTAACTGGTGATTCCTTCAAGTCTCAGAAGAAGACTGAGAAAGTTGGTGACAAAGAAGTTGTAACAGTTTCTGTACCTGAGACTACTGATGAAAGAACACAGAAGAAGAATGACATGAAGGCCAGAAGTTTGTTACTAATGACTCTTCCTAAAGACCAGATCATTGCTTTCAGCAAATTCAAGACAGCAAAAGAACTTTTTGAAGAGATTTGTTCAGTGTTTGGTGGCAATGATGCTACTAAGAAGACTCAAAAGACATTGTTGAAGCAAAGCTATGAAAACTTCTCTGCTTCAAGCAATGACTCACTTGACAGCATCTTCACCAAACTCCAGAAGATTGTCATACAATTGACTGTGTTTGGAATTGAGGTAGAAAAGGAAGACCTCAATTTGAAGTTTCTAAGAAGTTTTCCTGCTGAGTTTCATACTAATGTTACAGTCTGGGAAAATAAACCAGAGATTGAAACTATGAAGCTCAATGATCTTTACAACAACTTCAAACTTATTGAACAAAGGTTGAAGAAGGCAGGGAAACTTGGTACAAGCTCTAGCAGCTTGGCATTGATGTCAACCTCTGTTGACAGTGATGATTCTGAAGATGACAGTGATGATGATATTGCCACTGCTGGTTCTACAGTTTCCACTGGTAATGCTATTGTTACCACTGCAGGTTCAAAGAAGAAGGTTGCTGGTATTGGAGATCCTACCTTTTATGCCTTTATCTCCACTCAAGTTAATGGCTCTATATTAACTCATGAAGACATAGAGCAAATTGATGATGATGACTTGGAGGAGATGGACATAAAGTGGCAAATAGCTCTTCTTAGCATGAGGGCTAGGAAATTCTACAAGAAGACTGGCAAGCCAATTCACATCAATGGTAATGAAACTGCAGGGTTTGATAAAAAGAAAGTAGAGTGTTTCAACTGTTACAAGTTGGGGCATTTTGCTAGAGAATGCAGAAGACCAAGGAAGCAGGACAATAGGTCTACTTGGTACAAGCAAAAGAAAGAACCAATTATGGAGGAACCAAAGGCAATGCTGGCAATTGATGGTGTGAGCTATGATTGGAGTTTCATGGCTGATGGACAAGAGGAACAACCTTCAGATGCTGCTTTTATTGCTACAGAACATGCTCTCATGGCCTTCTCTGACTCTAAGGTACAAAACTTTGAAAGTTGTTCTAAAACATGTAGGGCTTCTAGAGAATGTGAAAGGCTTAATGAAGAATATGACAACAAAAGAATAGAGTTGTTTGCTGCTAATTATAATGTGACAAACCTTAGAAGAGGCATATCTGTATTAGAAAAACAACTAGAGCATTATAGAGCAAACGAGACAAAATATAATGATGATATGGTTGTTCTTAGAAGAGAGTTAGATCATAAGATAGCAGTGAATGAGGAACTAAAAGAAGAGCTTGAAAGACTTAAAAAGGTAAATGAGAACGTCAATTTATCTGTTGACACTTTATATTATCAGTCTAAGTCAATTGATAAAATTTGGAATGCTCAAATTACTAGTAAAGTTAAGTCCGGTATGGGATACAATACTGTTCCTCCACCACTAAGGGGTGTTCCATCACCTCCTGGCATAGATTTAGCTCATACAGGTCTAGAAGAATTTCAGGATCTGAATCTTGAATACGGTCCTCCCAAATTTGTGAAAAGTGAGGAAGAGGTTAAGCATAAATCTGATGTTTTTGAAAGTGCAAGTGACTCATCTGTTGTAGATGAAAATACTAAAAAGAATGTAGAGGCTTCTATCCCACAAGTTGTAAATACTATTACAGAGGAACCTAGGAAACAAGCTAATAAACCTAGATCAACTGTAAGGTATGCTGAGATGTATAGAAACAAGTCATCAACTCCTAGGGGTAACCAGAGGAGTTGGAATCATGTAAAATCTCAACAACTAGGTAGTGAGTTTGTGATGTACAATAAAGCATGTTATATCTGTGGTAGCTTTAATCATTTACATGCTAATTGTGACTATCATGTTGGGAGAAGGGAAGTTTATGGGAATAAAAGGGTGGAGTCAAACAGGTTTCAAAACAAAATACACCCTAATTCACACAACAACATGATCCCAAGAGCAGTACAACTAAGAAGTGGTCTTAAAACCTTTGCCACTGCTAAAACTGTTAACACTGCTCACCCTAAAACACTTGTTGCAAGTGCAAAATCCAAAACAACTTTGTAAAATCTGCACAAACAGGGAAAAGGTCTTTTCAAAATAAAAGGGTTCAATATAACATACATTGGGTACCAAAAACTAAACCAACAGTTACCACTGCTCAGTCAAAAGTTCCCACTGCAAGGGTTGTAAACAAGAACAGGGGTAACATGGGAAATGTTCTGAAGGCCTCAACACGTTAGGAATGGAAACCTAAAGGAATTACCTCAACAACCAATCCCAATGGTGTATCAATGACCTTTGATAGATATAACTATATTGATACACGAGGCATATCCAAGTCAATCATGGCTTGGGTCTCCAAAGGAAACTAACTTCTTTCTTATATGTGCAGGAACATCCAAGGACAAAGAGATCAGATAAAGGCTACACAGATAGTGGATGTTCAAGGCCCATGACTGGCAACAAGTCATATCTCTCAAATTTTGAATACTATGATGGACAGTTTGTCAGCTTTGGAGGTGGAGTTAATGGAAAAGTTACTGGTAAATGGGTCATCAAAAATGGTAACTTGGATTTTGAACCTGTGTACTATGTAAAAAAGCTTAAGTATAATCTTTTTAGTGTGTGACAAGAAAAATAATGTTCTTTTTACTGAAGATATGTGCTTTGTTCTCTCTAAGGATTTTAAGATGCCTGATGAAAGTCAGATTCTTCTTAAGATTCCTAGAAAAGGCAACTTATATAGCTTTGATATGAATAACATTGTTGCTAAAGATGATTATGCTTGCTTGCTTGCAAAGGCCACAGTGAATGAATCCATGTTATGGCATAGAAGACTTGGTCATATTAATTTCAAAACCATAAATAAGATTGTTAAAGATGGTTTGGTAAGAGGCTTGCCTAAGAAAAGATTTGAAAATGATCAAACCTGTGTTGCTTGTCTTAAAGGCAAACAACACAGAGCTTCTTGCAGGTCAAAATTGATTAACTCTATTGCTCACCCACTTCATATGTTACATATGGACTTGTTTGGTCCTACATCTGTGAGTAGCTTAAATCTTAAGAAGTATTGTCTTGTTGTGACTGATGATTTCAGCAGGTTTACATGGGTTTTCTTTCTTAGAACTAAGGATGAAACAACTGGCATCCTTAAGACCTTCATAACAGAAGTAGAAAAACAATATGATATGAAAGTTAAAATCATTAGGTGTGACAATGGGACAGAGTTTAAGAATAGAGTTATGGATGATTTTGCAGAGATAAAGGTATTAAAAGAGAATTTAGTGTAGCTAGAACTCCCCAACAAAACGGTGTTGTTGAGAGGAGAAATAGGACACTAATAGAGGCTGCTAGAACCATGTTGGCAGATTCAAAATTGCCAATCACTTTCTGGGCTGAAGCAGTTAACACTGCTTGTTATGTGCAAAACAGGGTTTTAGTGGTGAAAACAAAGAACAAGACACCTTATGAGTTATTTAGAGGTAGACCCCCTATCCTAGACTTCATGAGACCATTTGGATGTCATGTCACTATTCTCAATACCATAGATTATCTGGGCAAATTTGAAGAAAAATCTGATGAAGGGTATTTTGTTGGGTATTCCATGGTTAGTAAAGCTTTTAGAGTATTCAACTTAAGAACCCAAAAGATTGAAGAGAATCTGCATGTTGAGTTCCTAGAAAATAAAGTGAACGTCAAAGGAACTGGTCCAGAAAGGCTGTTTGATCTTGATACTCTAACCCATACCATGAACTATGTACCTATCTCTACAGGTACATCTACTTATGATTTTGCAGGTTCAGAAGAGTTTCTTGATGATGATGAACCAAGCAAGGATCAAGCAGATGATCCAGATGAATTCATTTTGCCACTTTGGGACTATGCAGATAATGATGATATTCCAAGGACTGGAGATGCTCAACCTTCTAATGATTTTGGAAAAGAAGGAGCTGGCAATATGAACACTGCAAATCCTGAAAGCAGTGGAAATTCAGATTCCACTGCTATGCCAGAAGTTTCCACTGCAACACCAGAAGTGGAAAACACAACTCCAGTTACAGAGGAAGCTCAAGCCAATGATGTTGAAATCTCAAATATGCCAAATGAGATTGCAGTTCCTCAAACTCCCCATACCTCAGTTCATAAATCACATCCTCTTGAAAATGTGATTGGGGATGTAAATTCACCAGTGAAGACTAGAATACAATCAAAATTTCCTGATGTTCATGGATTTATTAGTGAAATCTATGAATCTAAAAATCATGAAGGCAAGAATGAATGTCTTTTCATGTGTTTTCTGTCACAAATGGAGCCAAAGAATGTATACAAGGCACTTGAAGATGAAAGTTGGGTGGAAGCAATGCAAGAAGAGTTGCTCCAGTTCAAGATTCAAAAGGTTTGGGTGCTTTGCGATTTACCTTCTGGCAAGAAGGTAATAGGTACAAAATGGGTGTTTAGAAAAAAAAAGGATGAAAGAGGAATTGTTATAAGAAACAAGGCTAGGCTTGTAGCTCAAGGATACACTCAGGAGGAGGGTATTGACTATGAAGAAGTGTTTGCCCCAGTTGCTAGAATTGAAGCAATTAGGTTGTTCTTAGCCTATGCATCTTTTATGGGCTTTAAAGTCTATCAAATGGATGTAAAGAGTGCTTTTCTATATGGGCAAATTGATGAGGAGGTATACGTTTCACAACCTCCAGGCTTTGAAGACCCTGGCTATCCAAAAAAAGTGTACAAGGTGGTTAAACCTTTGTATGGCTTGCATCAGGCACCAAGAAAATGGTATGAAACCTTAACTACTTATCTTCTTGATAATGGGTTTCATAGAGGTAGAGTGGATCAGACTTTGTTCATTAAGAAAGACAAGAATGATATCTTACTGGTTCAAGTATATGTTGATGATATCATTTTTGGCTCTATAAAGACAGAGATGTGCAAAGAGTTTGAGAAGCCAATGAAGGATGAGTTCAAGATGAGTTCTATGGGTGAACTCACATTCTTTTTGGGACTTCAAGTACAACAAAGTCCAGATGGTATTTTCATCAATCAAGATAAATATGTGGCTGAGATACTAAGGAAGTTCAAGTTCTCTGATGCAAAGTCATCCAGCACCCCTGCAGACAAGACTACACATCAACTTTTGAAGGAAAATAGTGGTGAAGCAGTTGATGTGCACATGTACAGATCTATGATTGGTTCTTTGATGTATCTTACATCATCTAGACCAGATATTATGTTTGCAGTATGTGCTTGTGCAAGGTTTCAGGTCACTCCCAAGTTCTCACACTTGACTGCTGTGAAGAAGATTTTCAGATATCTTAAAGCATTTCCTAATCTGGGATTATGGTACCCTAGAGAATCACCTCTAGAACTGGTTACTTACTCAGATAGTGACTACGCTGGAGCTAGTTTGGATCGAAAATCTACAACAGGTGGATGCCAATTTCTTGGAAATAGATTGGTGTCATGGCAGTGCAAGAAACAAACTATGGTGGCAAATTCATCAACTGAGGCAGAGTATGTGGCTGCTGCAAGTTGTTGTGCTCAAGTTCTATGGCTTCAAAATCAACTTTTGGACTATGGGTACAATTTTATGAATACCATCATTTATATTGACAATAGTAGTACCATTTGCATAATTAAGAATCCAGTTCAACACACAAAGACTAAACATATTGAAATTAGACACCATTTTATAAGAGATTGTTATGAGAAAAGGCTAATTCAAGTTGTCAAAATCCATACTGATGATAACTATGCTGATTTATTAACAAAAGGACTTGATGTGGGTAGATTTCAGTACTTGGTAACAGGTATTGGAATGCTTAATCCATAAATTTTTGTGTCTAATGGTCTTTGGTGTTGAGGGGAGGTTTTTGGTACTAAAATTGTTGTATAAGTTTGTATTAGTTTGTATATGTTTGCTTGTATTTTTGCTTGTCCACTAACTTTTATGCAGAAAATAAGGCTAACAGTGGAAACTAAAATGCAAGCAGTGGTAAAAGTTTCTCTCACAGTGGAAAAAGTTAAACAAAGAAACTTAATTTCATTGAGAAGAAGTTCATTACATTCAAAGCAGAGAGTACTAACAACCACCATCAAAACACAAAAGATAAAAACCTAAAACAACCTACACCCCTACACACGCTACTCCATTGGCTTCTTGCCCTTGCCCTGATAGTTGTGCTTGGTCTTCTGTGCACTCTTCCTTTTGTTCTCAAAGGTTGACTGTATTCTTGGACAAGCAAGACCAAGAACTTGTGGAGGAGGCCTTGGTAGCATTGCAGGCTTCTTTGGTATGGAGATTTTCTTCATGTTGGAGAGAGCTGCTCCCAAAGCCTTTGTCAGAGCCCTTGACAACTCCTTGGACAAGGAATAGGTCTCATCATCATCATCATCATCATCTGATGAGCTGGAGTAGAACTCAACAGAAGGTGCAGGCTTGGCAACAGGTGCAGACTTGGCAGTCTCCTTTGTTGGCCTCTTGGAAGAAGATCTTGTAGCACAGGGTGGAAAGTAACCTGCCCACCCTGATGCCTCTGAAGATGACTCAGAAGCCATCACAATCTCTATTTCAGAATCAGAAGAGATGTCAACTATGTTGGGAAGATTGCTCATGGTGATTTTTAGGGTTTTTGTGCAAGGTAGAATGTGTTTTGATAAAGAGTATGAAGAGCCGAGCCTCTTTTTATAGGCAAAGTCAATCAAAAGGGTTCATTAAAGGATATATTTATTTTTACCTATTTTGGTAGGTTGAAAAGTAAATATAGATATTATCGGGTTGACTTTGGGAAGATATTTGTGGATAGTGGCTTGGTTAAAAGTAACTTTGGTTAACACAAGTTGGTTATGAATATTCTTTGTACTATACTAACAATTGCATGTATATAACCAATCTTTGCTGGGAGTTGATCATAAAAGGTGTGTAACTGAGACACACAACAAATGGTTATTGATTCACCATGTCTAATCCACATAAGAATCAACTAGTCCAGAGCAAACGGCTTCTGGTAAAGACTTAACAAATCCGTTTATGGTTGATAGTTTATCAAAAACTATATGGTTATCAACTCACCATATTCTATTTGATTAAGAGTTCCCTAGTCCATAGCAAACGGCTCATGGTAAAGACATATCAAATCCGTTGATAGCTGGTAGTTTGCTAAAAACTATAAAAAGAGCAGTCCTATTCTCATATGTTTTACTTACCACTGCTCTTGCAAATTTTTGTGAAAAATTCCCACTGCTAGTTCACAATTTCCACTGCCAGTGTTATTTTTACCACTGATGAACTAGCCGTTACAACTGTTGTGTCTGTAACAAACTTTTTACTAGCCGTTGAGAGTAACTACTTTCTATACTAATAGGGTAAAATTTTTAGAAGATTATCTACTTTCCTACTTGCAATTTATTCTCTTAAGATAAATCTTTTCCTTAGATAATCTTTCTTGCGCAAAACTCTCAAACCCTAACAGTATATATCTTTCTCTCTCAATTGGCAAGTTCTTCATTCAATTCATACTCACACAACATATTTTTCATCAAAAGATATTATGGCTCCAATCACCTTTGCAGATGAGCACAACCAAGTGGCCTATTTGGAAAAGTCAAACGACAAGAGTGGCCCTGTTTTTCATCAGATTGTGGATTTTATAAACACTACTCATGTAAGGTATGCTTTACTTCTCAATCCCACAATCTATGTCTCTCAAATCAAGCAGTTTTGGAACTCTGTTAAGTCCATCACTATTGAAGATGGAGACACACATGAAACTGTGGATGCTCTTAGAGCCACAGTGGATGGGGTAACTATTGATGTTACTGAGTCATCCTTGAGGAGAATTCTCAACTTGGATGATCTCAATGGTATCATCACATTACCCATGCCAGAAATTGATGAACATCTTTCATCCATGGGGTATGATACCACTGACAAAAAGGCTACTTTCAAAAAGAGTGGTTTCTGTCCTCATTGGAGATTTTTAATACATACTCTATTATATTGCCTAAGTCCTAAGAAAACATCTTATGAATAATTCAGTTTAACAATGGCTTACCCTTTGGTTTGTCTAGCCACAGATAGGACTTTTATTTGGACTAAATATATTTTTACAAGTATGCAAGGCAATGGAAAGAGTTCAACAAAATTTTTGATGTATCCAAGGTTTGTGCAAGTAGTGTTAAATGAATTTCAACTGCAACCCCATACAAGAGTTTATAAAATCCGTTGCCTTAAGCCCAAAGTTTTTCAAAACATGAATACGGATGGTAATAGGGTTGTTAAACCACTTTTTCCTCAAATTCTTGCAAAGATTTCACAGGTACAGGGTGAAGATGCAACAATCCCAGTTGTATCCCAAAACACACCCACAATCACAGTTCCAACCGTAAACTACACTCCACCAGTTACTCACACTTATGAGAGGAGGCAAAAACAGCCAATTCCTCTCATTACAACACAACATGTCCCTGATCCTCTTGGTTTAGGAACAAGCAGTGGTGGTTCCAGGCTTCAACCTAGTCCAACTAGGCGTGAGTCTGAGCCAATGCCCCATGATTCACCTCTCCCAATAGGTCACACAGTTGGAAGTGTTGAGGGCAGTGGGCAACCTATGGAATTGATGAAACTATGTACCAGGTTAACTAAGCAGGTTGAATATCTGGAGAAAGACCTGGCACAAGTAAAGGAGCAACATGCCAAGGATGTTACACAATTGCAAGAAGAAATTCAGACTTTGAAGAAAGAGTTGCAGGGGTTGAAACAGAAAAGGAAACCTGTAAAGCTAGTGTTTTCATCTCCATCCTCACCTCATGATGATGACTCAGAGGACTTCAGTGAAGATTTTGGGAATTCTCCCAAACAGGGGAGGAAAAAAGATGCTGAAACCAAGGGGAGGAATATTGATTTTGGAGATGAAGGTGATTCTGATTTTGGATTTGATGAGCCAATAGGTGAAAGCAAAGGTACTGAGGAAGTTGATACTCAAGAAGAAGTTCCTCAACAGCAACCAGAGCAAGTAACTTCCACTGCTGCAACCACTGATACCATTCCTACTGCAGAGCAAATGGTTCCCACTGCTGGACAAGATATTACCACTGTAGAGGAAGAAAGTGAAAAGAAGAAGAAGGAGAAAGGTAAAGCAGCTGTACAAAGTAAAGAGCAACCAATAAGGAAGGTTTCAAAGAGAGAACAAGCTCAAATTGATCATGATGCAGAAGTTGCTAGAAAGCTCAGAGAAGACGAAGTTGCAAACAAGAAAAGGCTTGATGAAATGGAGATTGCAGACTTCATGGAGGCTAAAAGGTTGGACATAATGGAAACCACTGGTCCAATGGATGAAAATCCACTTTCCACTGTTCCACCCACAATATTCAAAGAAAAGACTCCAGAGTTTAGCTATGTACCTACAGAACAAGAGATTGAGTTCTTGATTACTAATGATCCAGTAGTCAAGAAGAAGGCAATTGACCTAGTTGCAGATAAGTCTTTAACTAAAGAACAAAGAACAACACAGTTGAAGGACTTCATTCAAATGAAGAATAATCAAGCACTTCAAAATGCAATTGGTTTAGTCAGAAAGGGTCAAAAGAAACCAAGACAACCAACCAAAGCACAAGTTATCTCAATGATGAAAGCTTATTGTTGCAGTGTTGGTGGCTGGAAAAAGAATGAGTTCAAAGGGATGACTGATGATCAGGTTGAAGGTATCTACTACAGAGTTAAAAGTCAAGATAATGACTTTATTCCTATGAACTCTGAAGAAGAAGAAGAAAGAAGATATCCTCATCTGAAGAGAAAAGCCAAAGATAGTGAACCTCAGACACATAAGAAAACAAAATTTTCTAAAGAACAAGAAGTTCAATCTGAGAAATTCACTGAAGAACACCTGAATGGTATGATTTTGATTGAAGAAGATTTTTATCCTGACCCACTGCAAGTCAGACACCCTATTGTTGATTGGGAAGTGTATACTGCTAGCAATTTTGCTCCAACATGGAAGATTACAAGGCTAGGTGGTGAAACTTCATCATTCATTCAGTTTGAAGAACTCATCAAAGCATGTGACAGAGTTGATCTTGATACATTA
>BPTQ01000008.1:246083252-246090925 GCA_019973895.1 Chrysanthemum seticuspe
CGAAGTACATCTACAGTTCAGATAAGTCGCTGAGGTACACCGAAGTATCACCTCACGACTGTAGACCGTTTGAGACACACTCCGCGTAATCCACGGGGAGTTACCGAAGTGACCTGCTGTCAGGGCTGTTTGATGTTGACCGTGGCAGGAGTTTCCATTCAATCACTGAGGATCACAGATGTGAACCTCTCATAAATGTTCTCGACAAATTGCTAAGATCTGTGAAGGACTCGATATGAACCACTGATAATCTTATTTGTTGATCATCAAGTGATTAAATGTCAAGTGTTCCTAAGAGATCTTTTGATGAATCTCGTGGCTCTAGACTCAATAGTGCGTTTTGGTTTTCCTGAGCGGAGACTAGGGAGAGGGTCTCCTTCTTCAATACCAGCGATCTCTAAGAGAAAGCCAATAGTTTACGTAGGGTTCCCTGTGAGAATGAAACAAGCTTCTGTTGAGAGAAACTTGAGTAGCTAAGAAGGTTTAGTGCATGTGTCACTGGGTCCATGACGACTTTTAATCTTCAATACCGGTGTCACTAAGTGACAATCAGTAGCATATGAATTGAACCCGGTGTCTGCCCTAAGTTGAATAATCTGGAGGGCTGTTTCTTTTTACCCTTTACTTTACATTTCTTTTTGATTCTTCAACTCCTTCTTTCTTCGATTCTCATTTTCTCCTTTTTACAATCATTCCTAAGGACTTCTAACACTAACTAATGGTAGTGTCCTTGGGTAGATCCCTCCGGCTCTGGCGGATCATAGGACGGTTATTCCTAACCTTAGTCACCTTATAACTCCATGAATAACCTATGTTGCCATTAAAACCACTGTATGTGAAAATATCTCTCAAAGGGTTTGTAAATGAAAAACATGTTTGAACCACTGTGAGAGATGAAGTTTTGCATAAATACTCCCCCTCCACATGTGCTTAATAGTTTTAATGGTTAAATGCACAGTGAGGAAAGAGCGCGCACTTTTTGAAT
The DNA here is from genome assembly GCA_019973895.1 of Chrysanthemum seticuspe. NCBI lineage: Eukaryota > Viridiplantae > Streptophyta > Magnoliopsida > Asterales > Asteraceae > Chrysanthemum > Chrysanthemum seticuspe. The sequence continues at coordinate 246,084,238 of BPTQ01000008.1, forward strand.
TGATCCACTGAAGATAGACAATCCCCCGCGAGACACGGTTACGTTGCATAGTTAAAGAGTTGCATTGTCAGCTTTTAGGTGACAACTAGCTCTAATAACTACCTTGAAGGTGTAGACAAACCTCGAAAGGTTGTCATACCCGTCAGAGTTCATGTCTATCAAGAGTTTCTCGAATGGTACTTTCTACTTGGACAAGTCCTTTGCGAGACACGTTTACATTACTAGCGAACTAGCTTGAAATTATTACCCGTCCAGGACAAGTCTTTTCGAGTTACAAACAGTTTAGTACCGTCAATTCGTTGGTTAAGTCTGAGGTACACAGATTCATTTGCATTTTGCACAACATATTTCTTATCACACAATTTTCTCCCCCTCAAAAATGGCATATGAAAATGTTATTTTTGAAACGTTTGAGAATAAATATGACCATTTCGAGTGTTGCGGGAAGAGTGACCACTGTGAACAATTTGTGAACAAAGTTTTCAACAAATACTCCCCCTCAACTAGTGATATAAACGGTTGAGGTTTTAAAATCATATGGGGAAGTACTTGTCTTTTTGAGCAAAACCTTGAAAAATGAAAGGTTTGATAGGTTTTACTCAAAAATAAGAAGCTTTCGCTCCTTTTATAAGGGTTGTGGCACTTAGGCGTACCACAGTGTCCTTTCTTGACAATTACGGGTTGTACACTGTTATGTGTGCACAAGCCATCGACATATATAATCACACATCCAAAATTATATGAAGGAAACAATTCAAGGGGTACCAGGAAGTGCAGTGATGTTCCCAGGAGTACGAACAGGGCGTTGATAGCCGGTGATGTTGATCCTGGGTCGACCACCAACAAAACTTTCCAACGTTCTGAACTGATCCCTTCTGAACAACCGTTCATCAATCATGGTGATGATCCTTCTCACATCCCTCCTTTCCTGAGAATTCCAGCGCTTAGACGACCCAATTTTCAGGTGTATATCCTTCAACCTGTACGCCAATCCATCCCTAACTCGCTTCAAGGTATGATCCCCGAATTTCTGAAGTTCACTACACGCCATTAAGCAGTTTCTTTGAAGTTCACTATGGTAAACAACTCCGAATGGTTTGCTGATGAGCGTATATTGAGTTAGCTGATTGATGTCGGGAAGATCAAGCGTTGGAGGAGTGAGGTTGACACGTTTCTGATATGATTCAACGGCAAGCTGAAGATCTTCAACACGTTCTTTGATGACTATGCGTCTGATGAAGATGAGCAGTGACTTGATGAATTCACGTTGTACTTCAGTTGGAAATTGTCTCATGCGACCTTGAACTTTGGCAAGGTACATGTCTTCAATATCGTTGATGTTCAAATTCTCAAAGTCAGCTTCAGAGAATGCATAGTCCCTTTCGTCTTGTCTTTTGACCACAATCTTCTTGAGAAAAGTGTAGTCCCATTTAGACGATAGACCAACATGTTGGATGGCCACGATACTTTTAGTACTGAACACTGCATGTTGAGACTTCTGGACCAAGCAGCTTTTGTAGTAGATTCTTCGGCGTTCCGGCCAATGGTGAATCCCATACATTGCATCTTGGTCATACGCTACCACTTTGTCGGAGAACATGTGGGTAGCACGTTCCTCGATGGCTATACAATCAGAGTATATTGCAGCAGGGAATGGAAGTGTCAGAGATGTAGCGTATTTCCTTGAACCATCGCCACCGTGTTGAAGAAAATCTAAGTCTTTGTTGAAGAAGTGTCTGAAAGGAATCCTAGGCTGATCAGGTTGGCCAATGGTAGGTAGAGGTCGAGACCAGTCGGTGTAATATGGAGGATTGTCCCGTTTGGTGAAATCGATGTTTGCTTCTGGGTTGAGCCAATCCATGTTATTAGACATGGCTCGAGCAATGTTTTCAAGGTGATATTCAACCTCGATTGCACTTTCCGAGCTGTCTTTTAAAAGTAGGAATGCATCATTCTTGATGCGCTTCAATTCAGATTTCGTCATCTTCTTCACCCGAAACCTTTCTTGCAAAATCTTTGCATGCTCCAAGGTACTACCGTCTACCAATTCTTGACCTTCTTCAGGGTAGGGAGTGTTGTTAACAAGTGTAGCAAACCATTCAAATTCTTCAGTTTTATCGTCATCTAGCCATGATATGACGTCAGTATGAAGCGTCTTCTTCTTCTTTTTCGAAGGCTTAGATGATGATGCTGGTTTCTGTCCTTGTTTGGGAGAGGTGGGTTGTTGTTGGGGCTTGAGGACCTCTTCATCGTCACCACCCGTGTACTCAAAGTAATCACCTGTTTTTTGAGTCAGGGGTGGTAACTCGGAATCGTCCCGAGGTTTATCAGTAGAAGACCGAGGTGGAGGAGACTTTTGTTGAGAAGAAGTCCGTTGTGGAGGAGGTGGTATCGAAGAAGATTCACCAGACTGCTTCTGACGTTTTGGTGCAGAGTCTTTATCCTTATCATCGTCATCTCTTGGCCGTTTGGGTTGATCGGCTGACTCCTTGCATGATGAGCTTAGTTGAAAAGCAAGTAGACCTTCGAAAAATTTAGCTTCATCCGAAGTAAACGTTCCATATCGCTTTGACATTTGCATCACTAGTTTAGCGATTAACTCAGATTCAGAGAGATCAGCTTCTTTGGCCATTGTATGTTTCACCAATGCGACGATGTTAGGGGTGAGTTGTCTGGAAAATACTTCTCTAGTCACACCGGGGACAGTGTCGAGAAGAAACTTGTGGGTATGATCTCTTGCTGTCTTCTCCAGTTCCTTTTGGACTTTAGGAACGATATCCTGAAGGTACTTGTTAGTGTAACCTTCGATCATTTCGTTCAGTTCCTCTTTACGATGACTCTTCATGAACTTCTGAACAAATTCCCTTTCTTTCTGCATCTTGTATTTCTCATCATTTAAGTACTGTATTTGGTCAGCAAACCAATTCAGTTTTCTGTAAAGTATGTCCTTCTTTCTGACTTGTTAGACAACTTTCACAATTCTTTCATGAGTCTGAGAAATCCAAGATTTAGGTGGTTTCTTCACGGATTTGGATGATGATTTGGTTGACTTCTTAGATGGTGGTTGTGATGAATGAGATGAAGAATCCGATGATGATGAGATGTGAGGAGATTCCGGGTCCTTTGGTGGTTCAGAAGTTTCCTTCTGTGAGCGTGTAGGACTATCCAGAAGCACATCGTCGTAAGCAGCATCTTTATCTTTCTCATTTTCCGGTTTCTCAAAATCATATACAATAGTATCCTCAACAGGCTTTTGTTGTTGCACAAGAGTGGTGGCACCAGCTCCCTTATCGGGTTGATTAACCGCATCAGGAGTTGGTGAAGATTGAGCTGCACCACTTGACCCACCGGGGCCACCCATTTGGTCTTTAGCAAATTCTTTAGCCTTTTGAAGATGTCTGACGATTTTAAACTTCTTCCTGTATGATTTATCCAGTTGCTCTTCTTCTTCTTCAGAGCTCTCATCATAGGGTACAATTGCTGGAGTCTTCCCTTTTCCTTGGACAGCTGGAGGACTTGGAGGTTTTGCTACTGAGGCAGGTGCTTCGGTTGCAGTTGCAGAGTAATGAACCTCTTCATCTGTATCAGTATTTTCAGAGCTCTCGTCCTCAAGCTTTCTTTGCGGTTCAAGTGTGGGAATAGGTTCGACTTCCTTTACGGGAACAATCCTTTTAGAAGGAGGATTCCTTTTAGGAAACTTCCTTTTACTCATAGTACTTGTTGCGCTTCCTGCACTTCCTCTTCTGGTTCTCCTTACAGGTGTTCCAGAAGATTTTTCGTCGAGATGACCAACTTTGCCTTGTCTAACTGATTCCAGATACCTTTTGTACGTTTCGAGCTTTCTGAAATCTTCAGTTAGAAGGAAATCTGGCAACACAGCACCTTGTTTCTTAGTAGACGATTCCTTGATTCTGACAGATAGAATAGGTTCCGTCAACATATCGTGATTGTCGGGGTCATTGAGCCTCTTGGGAATATCAGGATGAAGTCCAAGTGCTCTCTGGATCAACAGTTTAGTATATCTGATGTAGGGAATCTTTGAGCCAAGCTTGTTGAGAAATGACATCATGTCATCCCAAATCAGAGCTTCGATAGCGATGTGTTTCAAGTTGACCAGTGCCCAAAATATTTGCAGTTCCATGAGCTTAGGATGCTCATAGCCACTGTCACGACCAGAAACGGACTTGGTGATAATCATGTAGAGAGTTCTCCAGGGTTGAGGAATACTCTTAAGCTCTACGTGAGAATGCTTGGTGATTACTCCTGTAGCCTCGTCATAACCGATATCGATTAAGAATTGGAGAGTGAGCTCTTCAACAGGTGTGGCATATAGTTTGGTTGGATCGACTTCAGGAATTAGGAGAACAGCCCTTAAGTCTGCAGGTGTAATGGTGACTTGTTTGTGATTCAGAGTCACCGTCACAACAGTTCGTCCTTTGACCCTTTCCATAGTGTTCCAGAACTGTTGGATATAGATCTCAGGAACAGTTGCAGAGTGAGTGAGCATATTGTGATACGGATGAGTCCTCAGAATATCAATAGCAATTAGACACGAAGATTCTGAGCAAGTGAGAGTGTCAAAGTCAACACGGAGATTATTCTTTCCTATCTTCATTGGATAGCCATAAGGATAGATATCAGCAATGGAGAGAACTTCAGATGCATCCACATTCATTTGTTCAGCCATGTCGTGATCTGAAATAACATTAGCCAAAAGAACCAACATATCAAAATACATAACGTTAGTCAACAGAAGTTCTTATTGTCTAGTTATTGAATGTACAGTGATAATGATTGTTACGATTCCTAAGTCACTTGTCTGTCCAATAGTCTAATGATGTCGAGAAATGTTTCGTGAGTTAGTTAACTTTAAGTTTTAAAGTTTATGTTATCACTTATTGTTCACAACATATCAAACAATTAAGTTTATTAGTGACATTATTGGATTCGTGATGATATGATAAGTTTATTAACAAGTTTGTACACGTAACAATTCATAATGAAGGTCCATCCAGGCTTATGCGTAGCAATGACAAAGTTATGCGTAAGCAAGTGTTTTATACGCGTAGTTATAAGCTTACGCGTAGGATCCTATCTTACGCATAGAAAAAGTTACGCGTAGGAAAAAGGGGACCTTACGCGTAGGCGTATAAAAACCTTATGCGTAAGGTTTACTCGTAAGGGTAGACCTTATGCGTAGAGGCACTGTTTACGCATATCCTTCACAGGATACGCGTAGTCCCACTGTAGAACCTTACGCGTAGGCATAACTGACTACGCGTAGGGTAATCCTTATGCGTAGAAATGCAAATGACCTTTGTTCTGAATTTTAAGCGTAACAAATCCTGAAATAAGTTCATCAAATCATTAACATTATCACAGAAAATCATTTTAACAACAATTTATGGCAAGAACACATGTCAAACAGTTATGCGTAGAAATCCTTACGCGTAGTCTAAAAACCCTAAATCTACGCGTATGAATTTTAGCCATAGAATTTGCACCAAAGTTTTTCTGGTATGTCATAGATGTTGTGAGAGTATATTGACCAAGTTTTAACACTTAGTTTGCAGTGAATCAAAAACACCCAAACTCAAGAACCTTAAACCCTAGTTTCTAATTTTGACACAATTAGTGTTTCTGGGTGGTAATAGAGCATGGAAATCATCAATTCAACAACACAGAAGCATACCCCAATAATATTTTTGACCAAAACACTTCAAATTTAAAAATACCCAATTCGACTCATAAACCCTAATATTCAAAAATCATCAATTCGTCTTACTGGGTTTGTTTTGAGCTTAGAAACTGTTAGGTCACCATCTTATCACAACAATATGTATTTCTAGAGAGAGAAAGTTTTAGTGAGAGAAAGTGGAAGGAACTAATGAATGATTAATGAAAATGATAATTGTAATTAGAACCAACAACCCTCTCCCTTCTAGGGAGGGGGTATTTATAGTGTTTACATAAGTAGGGGTGTTTCCCCTTGGTTCTAGAAGAACCTTCTATCACAGCTCATGGGCTTACTACATGAGCTGTGAAATCAATTACAAACATTTATAAACCATATTAATTAACGACCTATTACAAATGAAATGACCTACACTTGATAATTAAAACATGTTCCTAACAATCTCCCCCTAAGGGTTGGTCATCATTTGTTGTCTTGCTTAGGTCGTTTGACGTCTTGAACTTCTTTGGCGTTCATGGCTTGTGACGTCTTTGATTCTTTGCATCTTTGTTCTTTGTTCTTGTTGTTGTGATCAGTTGTGAAATCTGCCTTTATCAACATCTTTAACTTTGATCTTTATCTCATAACTTTGCAGATTCTTTGACTTTGATGTAGAATCTTTCTGAAATTTTCTTTGCTTTTTGAGAGAACTTTCAATTAGTGTTGATGTTGGTAGAAGCATGTGAAAAATCTGCACGATCTTTTCTACCCGTGAGCATCCATAAGAAGAAAAACATAAAACATGGGTTAGAAATAATCCAGCGCTTACAAGTTTGAACTTCGAAAGTGTTAACAGCATAGTGTGAAAACACATCTCTAATTCTCACAAAGGCTGTTCCTGAACTGGAGTCCCACAAGTGAGATAACGCGATGTACCGAAATACACCTACAGTTCAGATGAGTCGCTGAGGTACACCGAAGCATCACCCCACGGCTGTAGACCGTTTGAGACAC
>BPTQ01000008.1:246112770-246117770 GCA_019973895.1 Chrysanthemum seticuspe
GGAATAACAATGCGCATTGAAAACCACAAAAATGCGTATTCACGATGAACCAAAGAACATAAAAGATGCGGATTCCTGTGAAGTAGTTGTTTCCAAGTAAGCTGATGTTTCTAGGTAAAAATGATGTGTTCAAATAGTTGTACAGAGTTGGTGGTATGAGATTGATAAAGGGAGTGTGAATATTAGTAGTTGTTGTTGTTGTTAATTGAGGTGTTGTAGTTGTTACCTTAGTTGTTGTTCGTTAAATAGTTGTTGTTAAATTAGTCGTTGTATGAGGTGTTGAACCACGTTAAGGGGGTGGTGTTTACCAAGTTTGTGGCGGTTCAGAAGTTCAAGTTGGGATGTGTTTGCTAAAGTTAGTTGTAGGTAGTTCCTTGTGGTACTTCCTTGGGTGAACCGAACGTTTCTACACACTTCGAAATTCGTCGGTTGTTAGTTAAGTACTTCGACCTAGTGAACTATCTGGAGGTTACGAGTGAGGTCCTTTGATGCTAGTTACCCACTATTCCAAGAAATCCAAAACACTAGACTTCTTCGGTGGTTGCAATGCTTCGAATGGATCGATTTCCTCAGTCGCTTCACTGACATATGCTTGAGCATTGTTGCTGTATGGAACCAATTGATTTTGTTGAGGTTGTTGCTGTGAAGGTGTGTTTGAAGCAGTTGGTTGAGTTGCTGGTTGAGAGGGATAATTCTGTTGAGCATACAAGGCAAGTTGTTGATTATCCGGATGTGACTGTTTAGTAATTTGAGCACGGAGAATCCTTTCCCTATCAACTTCCTTTTCATGAGGCTTCAAGTAATCGTACAACAATCCATAAGTAGAATGATGCATATTCTTCGCTTGACGGAGAAAAATGACATACTTCTCCCATTCAGGACCAAGACTACTCAGGAACTTAGTATTAACTGCAATTCTTGGCATGATGATGTTGTGTTTATCCAAATCATTGATGATGTCTGAAAATCGATGATGATAGGACTCTAGTGTCTATCCAGGTTCAATCATGAAGTGTTCATAAGCCAAGTAAATTTTGGATTCTAAATCCTCCTGATTGAGTACAGATCCTTCCATAAGAAGACGAATATGATCCCACATTTTTTGTGCAGTCTTTTGAGCATCAACACTACGAAGAATTGGGTTTGGTAATCCTAAGAGGATGTATTCCATTGCAAGTTCATCAGCTTTATAGTGTAGAAGTTCTGTAGCATTGAGATCTGCAACAGTAGCAATGTTGGTTTGTTCATCTCTTGGTGGAACAGCAGTTGGATCTCCGGGTACAATAACAGTAGGCATCTCAAATGGACCTTCCAAGATAACCTTCTTTAAGAACTTTCCATGTGGCTTCTTCAGATCACAAAACCTAAAGAACCTTATCACCCATTGATCGTAGTTTCCTGGAGTGAGCATTGGAGGTCTATCAAGTGATCCAGCTTCATGAATTGATTGTTGGCTGCTTAAAGCTTCACACATCTTTGCAAGCCAAGTGGGTTCCTTCATGGTGTTCCTTGATGGATGTTGATTGAAATCGTTTGTGTAGGGTTGAACTTGAAGACTTGGCGGTGTTTGAACCATTTGTGGTGGGGGAATTGCACCAAGTTGTGGAGTATGTTGCTGATTAAATTGTTGTTGATAAATTGCTTGTTGTTGATTCCATTGTTGATGTTGTGGAGTTAATTGTTGTTGTTGTTGATGATTATAAGTGTGAGGGAAATAGTTAGAGTATGGTGGTTGAGACATGTTGATAAACTTGTGTAGTAAAAATGGATCTTTGTAGTCGAATGAACCTTTGTTGATGAAGTGTCCTTAGGCGTAGAAAATACAAGAAACCAAGTAGCACTTATGCGTAAAAACACCAAAAGTTACGCGTAACAATAAGGAGTTACGCGTAGGTTTTAGCTTACGCGTAAGTAGGAAAAACACTAAAGTTATGCGTAGACAAAAGTTAGGCGTAGAAAGGTAGGCGTAGGATTACCTTATGCGTAGAACTGAGTTTACGCGTAAAGTGAATCTTATGCGTAGGATTTCTACGCGTAAGCTTATGCTTATGTTTAAGTTTAGGGTTTTTGCCCAAATGATCTTTTACACTATCACAGTGCAAAAGATATCCAAAGTCGACGTATTTTCAGACTTATCCAAGTAAGAAAACACGGAATAAACCAGGAAAATGAAGATCAAACCAAGGAAAATCTTACGCGTAATTTTAGGGTTTCAGTACGCGTAGGATTACTCGTATTTTTGATTTTGCCCAAAGATGTTTCTAAACCAGTTTTTGTGTGATGAAATAGCTTCAATAACACCAAAATAACACAAAAGTGTGAAACTTGATGATCCAAAGCTCTCAAAACAGTTATGCGTAGAAATACACCCACGAATAAAAACTAGTTCAAAAACAATGATCCACGCATAAAGTTTGAAACTTTTTGCCAAAAACAAGTATTTTAACACCTTAAAACGTTGAAAGTACAAGAATCTTGGATTAAAAAGTGTAAAAAACAAGTTTTTAATAGAGCAAAAGAATGCGTTATCTTTACGCGTAAGACCCAAAAACCAAAAAACTTCAAAAACAAACGAGTACACCAAACTATTTGGCGATTGATACCACTGTTAGGTCACTAGTTTTACAAACACAAGTTATAGAGAAAGAGATGAAGGCGGATGAACAAGTTATCACACACACACACACTTATAATAATACGGTTAAGGCAAAGAGAGTGAATGAAAAGAAAACTTGAACAACCAACCCTCAAATGAGGGTTTACAAGAGTATTTATAGGAGGGAAGCTAGGGCAACACTCCTAGTTCCCATTTTTCTTATGTGGGCTTGGTCCTAAGCTTATGGGCCTTCTACATAAGCTAGACCTTAAACAAACATAAAGGCCATAATAAAGCTACCTATTACATATGAAATATAAATACTTGAAATACTGTTTAGGAGTGATTCCAACAGTTCCTAGGCCGAAGTAGAACGACGAAGCCTATTCCGAAGCGACCAAGGTTCCTGGACGTCATAGACCAAGTTTCCTAGGCCGACATAAACCTGCCCCGACAGTTCCTAGGCCGACGTAGAACGACGAAGCCTATTCCAAGGTTCCCGGACTTCGTAGACCAAGTTTCCTAGGCCGACGTAAACCTGCCCCGACGGTTCTTAGGCCGACGTAGAACGACGAAGCCTATTCCGAAGCGACCAAGGTTCCTGGACGTGGTAGACCAAGTTTCCTAGGTCGACATAAATCTGCCCCGACGGTTCCTAGGCCGACGTAGAACGACGAAGCCTATTCCGAATCGACCAAGGTTCCTGGACGTCGTAGACCAAGTTTCCTAGGCCGACGTAACCTGCTCCGATGGTTCCTAGGCCGACGTAGAACGACGAAGCCTATTCCGAAGCGACCAAGGTTCCTCGACGTTGTAGACCAAGTTTCCTAGGCCAACATAAACCTGCCCCGACGGTTTGCTAGGCCGACGTAGACCTAAAAAGGCTATTCCGAAGTGACCAAGGTTCCTCGGCCATCGTAGACCTTCGATCAAGGTTCCTAGGCCCGACGTAAACCTGTCCTGGTGGTTCCTAGGCCGTCGTAGCGACCTATGTGAAAAAGTATGACTCCTCAGAAAATCAATATATGTTCCTGTCACTTAAGTTTTTGTCCAATAAGTATATATAGGGGGTACCCTGGTGACTCGCTTACCTTGGTGCCCAAGAAGGGGGAGGGATGCCTAGACGATACGAGGTTACTAGAGCGACCTCAGAAGCGACCAATATTCGTCGACCCGACGTAGACCGACCATGGCTCCTTCGAAGCGGCCCTTGACGCGACCAACGTTCAACGACCCGACGTAGACCTGTCCCGAAGCAACCAAGGTTCCTCGACATCGTAGACCTTCGACAAAGGTTTCTCAACCGTTATAGACCTTCCCCGATGGTTCCTAGGCACGTCGTAGACCAACGAAGCCTATTTCGAAGAGACCAAGGTTCCTCGACTCATCGTAGACCTTCGACCAAGGTTTCTCGGACCGACGTAAACATGCCCCGATGGTTTCTCGGCCCGTCATAGAAACTTGTAGAAAAAGTATGATTCCTCAAAAAATCAATGTCTGTTCCTGTCACTTAAGTTTTTGTCTAATAAGTATATATAGGGGGTGGTATTATTTGGAGGCAAGGATGTGCGGGCAGCAGTCGGCCTATGGAATCACCGTTGTATGCTCCGTGCATTACATCGAAATCAAATACGCTCCCTAATCGTTGTGGTCTTGCAGCACCGGTCGAGCTTGATAATCTCAAGCCTGTAGACGACGGTTCACCTAACGCTTTCACCTAAAATGTGAAAGCGTTAGGTGAAAGCGTCAGCATTAAGTTGGATGTGTCTGCTGGCTCCAACCCGGGTAGTAGATTATCTCTTGATAATCTCAAGCCCGCGATGACAATTTTCAATGAGCTATCCTGGATCATTGTCAACCGGGCTTGATAATCTCAGGCTCGTGATGGGTACCATCACTTGTGGGTTCCGTTGCTTCCTGATCTAGCTTATATATATGTGCGAGTCCAGACTTGTTTCTCTTGCCTCGTTAGCGATTTAAATCCTTCGCTTTGCAAACGTGACGATTCGTTGCTTGCGTCTGCTGGCTTGACTCGCTCGTATGCGGTTGTTAAGGTGAAGGGACTCATTTCTTTAGGTAACTTGATCCGACGATGATGTTACCGTGCGTTGATTGAGCTTTGCTTTTGATCAATGGCATAGCTACGGAGTCGTTTGGTCTTTGTTGCGCGAGCAGCATGAGCGACTTGTTCCTTTTACGTGGATATATATAAGAAAGGGATGATGCAATGGTTCTTACCTGTGACAGTTTTCATCGATGGTTCCTTCCTGATGACGGTTTATATTCCTGGTTCTCCCATCGTTCGGGGCATTATGGGGCTGTTTTGGCTATTGGTTGCTTGCTTGGTCTTGTACCGAATGGGTGGCTTATAGTCTGGTGGCTTCGGGGATGTTGACCGTAAAGG
>BPTQ01000008.1:246125270-246165270 GCA_019973895.1 Chrysanthemum seticuspe
CTTTGTCACTCGGCCACCTAGGCGAGATTTATTGAGACGCTCCACCAATAAGGCGAGACTTTATAGTGATGCTCCGAACATGGGAGACTCCTTTGTCACTCGACCACCTAGGCGAGATTTATTGAGACGCTCCACCAATAAGGCGAGACTTTATAGTGATGCTCCGAACATAGGAGACTCCTTTGTCACTCGACCACCTAGGCGAGATTTATTGAGACGCTCCACCAATAAGGCGAGACTTTATAGTGATCATAGCATGTACGGTTCAATAAGTTCAAATAAGTAATAGGTTCGTAATTAAGTTCAAGGATTTGATTCGAGTTCACAAGTTCTAGTCAAACTAGTTAATAAAAGTAGTAAACAATTTAGCTCAAGAAAAGTTCATGCATTTCGCCCCAAAATATAGTAAAAACGGAAAAAGGGGGGTTGTGATTACTCACTTGGTAAACTGGTGGGATGACAAAAGTGGGTACACTGAGGTATAATGTGATGTGTCAACCGGGACCTATTACGAATGATATGATATGTCATGAGTTGCAATGTAATGTTATGCATGCACTTTGTATGTTATTTATACCATTTGCGAGTTTTGAAAATATTATTATTCGTCGAAAAATACTCTTTTGACGTCTTGACCCTTCAAAAATCACTTCACAGGTTTTTACGTCAAAATGCCATCCTACAATGGTTTTGTAATGATTTATAGTGAAATTATCACTTTTCGTCACAAAACAATGTCGTCGGAAATTTCTTGAAAGTGACAAAAATGACTCCGAAAAACTAGTCGTAAAATGGTGTACGTCGATCTTTAGAGAACGAACTCAAAGGTTTTGGAAAGTTTGTATCGATATCTAGAAGTTTCAGTTCAGGAGTTTTCGTCCAAAAGGTCTCGATCATAAAGATATTAAGGGCTAAAGATAGTGATTTTGGCTAATTGTGTGCAGAAAATGAGTTTCGGCCAAGTTTGAACATCCGTAATTAATTTACTATAACTCCGCTTTGCAAACAGCTTGTTGTTTTGAAAAATATGGCCGATGAACTTGATTTTACTAGAAGACATTTCGTTCTAAAAAGTTTCACAACCTCGTTAAAAACAGCCGCAAACATGGTCGTTACAGCTAATGTAACACTTGTAACGTAAAAATAATATAGTTTTTCAGAAAATAATAGTTACGGCAACTTTATGAAAACGTGCATATCTTTGTCGTTTTAAATCCGTTTTCTACGTATAATATGTCCTTAGCTTCGTATCGAAGTAAACTAATATATTTTTGACTAGTCGAAATAATTTGTGAAGCTTAAGGCTCGTTTTTGACCCGAACAAACTAAAAACTGCATGCTGAATTTTCTGAAAACTATTTATTTCGTCGTCAAACTTTAAAAATCCATAACTTCTTCGTTATAAGTCCGTTTTTATCCGTTCAAGCGGCCACGGATTCGTTTTAAAGTATATTTTCTAAATATCAAGGCCAAAGTTTCGTACCAGCTGTCGGTTTTTCCAGAAAATCGAATTAAGGACAGAACATAAAAATATACATATCGAAAATAGTTTTTCTCGGACAAAACCTATTCTAATCCCTTCAAATCAACTCCAAAGCTAATCTAATCCTACCATACACCTTCTGAGGGTGTCATGGGTTCCTAATCACCATCAAGACCAAAGAATACCATGGGAATATTTATAGGATGACCAATATGTATATATAACTCAAAAATCATGAAGAAAAATGGTATAAATCACATATCATGCATACTATCTCCAAAAATGAAAGGAAACATATGAAAATAAAAAGGAAACATGAAAATGATAAAAACAAGCTTACTAGTGAAAATGATGAGGTGCTTGTAACAAGGTTAGCCTAAATACCCTAGGTTTTTATTTCAAAACCTAAATAAGAGTATAAACTAGATTGTGAAGAACTTGAACTTGAGAAAAAAAAATATGATGATCCCTTGAAGAAACCTTGTAGAACCGGTTATGATGGAAGAGAACAAGAGAGGAAAAAGTTTTTGCTAGCTAGGTGAAATATGAGACAAGATGAATGAGTAAGTGAATCAAATAAGACTTTATGTAATGTATCATTTAATACAATCAAGTAAACCTTACTCAACATTAATGTCACCCTCCCCTTGTCGTCCAAGGGGGAGGGATATCAATATATTATATATATTTTTTTTCTCTTGCAAGTATAAATGTGTATATATTAAAGTGTAAGTAAATAATAATAACTTGTAAGGTTTTGGTAGCTTTTAGGTACAAGCAAATTTTTAATAGATCAAAATAGAGTATAATGATTTTATAAAAATTGTAAAAATACATTCCTTGTGAAATTTAAGTGATATAAAAATTATCGTATAGTTTTTAAGAAAAACATCGTAATAATATAACTTTAACGATTTATATACGAAATAAATTCAAAACACTAGTTAAACTCAAAATATAGTTTTTATAACTAAATGTAAGTTTAAAAATACATCGGGATCATTTTTGAAAGTAACGGATTAAATATTTAAAATAATAACTCACGCGATAACGTTTATTAAATATAAAAATTACGCGTTAAATGTGAAATGAAATGCCATGAATGAACTAATATGATGCATATATAATTAAAGAAATGACCGGAATTTGTGAATTGTGACATTCTTCCCATGTCAGCGGAATCACGTCCCCGCGATTCGATTAACGATACTATGGTCCGAACCTCGACAAGAGTTCTAAAAGTTCATGCCCGTACGAACAGTCTAAATGATCATATCAATGCCCATGCGTACAGGTTCCCCATTCAACTAAGTACGTGCCCGTGATTGGATTGGATAGGGTAAACTTGCCCAATATCGAACGTAGCTCTCAAAAGACCTTTAGGTAGTCGATTCTAATTTAATCCCACAACTCATCAAACAAGAACTGTCATGAGATTAAACTAAACCGACTTGAGTAAACTTGTCTCTTAGCTTGATTTTCGCAACTCATCAAACAAGAACTGTCACTAGATCAAGCTAGGAAACAAGTTGTTAGAAAGATAGGAATCAACATCCTTGAATGAAGTCTTTTGAAAGATTCGCTCGATATTGGATTTGCTTACACAATCAAATCAAATCAACAAAATATATAACAACTAAGGTCGATATTAATAGGTCTCAAATTAATCAATGTCGTGAACGTGGTAAGAATTGGAAGGAAGTTATGCACTCAAAATCATGTCGTACAGAAATAAGGTGGTTGTTCAAAAGAATGTACCCGTTACGCGTTGCGGGCTTCCTCGGTGCCCAGATAGAATGCTCGACCACGTGCGGAAGGAATTTCAATGTTCTGATCTTGTGGGCCTTCTATTGCCAACGCCAGGTTTGGACGATTACCTCCTTGAGTGGGAGTCCTTTTCAGCTTTGGACAGGTATTGCGAAGGTGATCTAGACTTCCACACTCGTAACATGCTTTTCTCTGTCCTTGATTTCCAGTTTTGTTTGAGCACTTTCGCGCGAAGTGGCCCGTCTGTCCACATTTGTCGCACCTTGGGCAGTCTCCTAAGTGATGATAATTACATCGCGTGCACAAAGGATGTGGACCTGCATATCCTTTGCGCTCCTGGGTGGTCGCCCCATAGTTCTGGGTTATTCGCTGCCTCTTGTTTTGCTGATTCTGGTCTCGGCTTCCCTGGTGATCCTCCTGTCGCTTTCGTCCATTGTTTGAAGTACCTTCTCCGTTATTGGTTCATCTAGCATCGAGATGTATTATAATTTGGGTGAGTAGGTCCGCTATTCTAGCAGCGTTGTTGTTTGGATTGTCATTGTTGTTTGGGTTGCCGTTGTTGTTGCCTCCTGAGCGTGTGTTTCTTGCAGCCATGATCCTACAGAGGACCAAAACATCGGGTTGAGTAAACGACATTCGAACGAAGTCAGATGAGGTGCAGAACGGTGGTAATGTGCGTTATAGTGATCGAAACATGACAGGAACAGAGGCATGCTATGTCTAACAAGTCGAAAGATGGAGAAGAGAAGATATAAACAAGGTACGGTAATGTAGACGTGAACGTAAAAACATGCTATGCATACCTACCCGACCAATGCAACTTCAGGTGACCAGACTTTAAAGACTCGACTAAACATGATTTAAAACTACCACTCTTATCATTGCATGGTTCTTCATAAATTAGACATAGTTGATCAGGCTATGTATAATTTATGAGTAACGATGCAACGATAGGACTAGTTGACTCGAATGGTGTTCATTGTTTAATAAAATAATATACAAAAAAAATTTATTCCGGTTATAGCTGTGATTTTTTTATTTTTGAAAAATCGGCATTCTCTATAACCTTTGGCTCTGATACCAATCTGTCACACCCTCGCCGGAGGCGGAAGCACGAGGTGTAACGGAAGGGAACATAAGCACAAGATAATAGAACATACCAACATTAATATTAAAAAGAAATATTACACCATTACAATACCAGTTTAGCCGACATCGGCGAATATATTACAAAGCTTAGATTCCAAAATATTATGTTTTAAACATAATGATTTATATTGACAAGTGAAAGCTTCATTATGCTAGACTTGGTAGAAAAAGTTTACTAACGATCACCTGAAATGCATGAGAGAAAAACGGGTCAACTATGAAAATAGTTGGTGAGTAAACACGCTTAGCAAAATAATAAAACTCGTAAGAAATAATCAAAGCTTTCAGTCGACGAAAATGGTCCACCAAGCAAAGGCGTTGTAAATCCACTCAGTTTCAAGTTCCGCCCATACAAAACTTGCAACCTGTGTGTTCACAACCCACTGCCAAAAGTAGTATGTCTAAAAGTCAAGTATAAACGGTCATAATAGTTCACAATATTGCACCACGTATATAATCATTCAGGGATGCTCCGAACATGAGAGACTTTGCACTGCTCCAACAAGGGAGACTCCTTTGTCACTCGGCCACCTAGGCGAGATTTATTGAGACGCTCCACCAATAAGGCGAGACTTTATAGTGATGCTCCGAACATGGGAGACTCCTTTGTCACTCGACCACCTAGGCGAGATTTATTGAGACGCTCCACCAATAAGGCGAGACTTTATAGTGATGCTCCGAACATAGGAGACTCCTTTGTCACTCGACCACCTAGGCGAGATTTATTGAGACGCTCCACCAATAAGGCGAGACTTTATAGTGATCATAGCATGTACGGTTCAATAAGTTCAAATAAGTAATAGGTTCGTAATTAAGTTCAAGGATTTGATTCGAGTTCACAAGTTCTAGTCAAACTAGTTAATAAAAGTAGTAAACAATTTAGCTCAAGAAAAGTTCATGCATTTCGCCCCAAAATATAGTAAAAACGGAAAAAGGGGGGTTGTGATTACTCACTTGGTAAACTGGTGGGATGACAAAAGTGGGTACACTGAGGTATAATGTGATGTGTCAACCGGGACCTATTACGAATGATATGATATGTCATGAGTTGCAATGTAATGTTATGCATGCACTTTGTATGTTATTTATACCATTTGCGAGTTTTGAAAATATTATTATTCGTCGAAAAATACTCTTTTGACGTCTTGACCCTTCAAAAATCACTTCACAGGTTTTTACGTCAAAATGCCATCCTACAATGGTTTTGTAATGATTTATAGTGAAATTATCACTTTTCGTCACAAAACAATGTCGTCGGAAATTTCTTGAAAGTGACAAAAATGACTCCGAAAAACTAGTCGTAAAATGGTGTACGTCGATCGTTAGAGAACGAACTCAAAGGTTTTGGAAAGTTTGTATCGATATCTAGAAGTTTCAGTTCAGGAGTTTTCGTCCAAAAGGTCTTGATCATAAAGATATTAAGGGCTAAAGATAGTGATTTTGGCTAATTGTGTGCAGAAAATGAGTTTCGGCCAAGTTTGAACATCCGTAATTAATTTACTATAACTCCGCTTTGCAAACAGCTTGTTGTTTTGAAAAATATGGCCGATGAACTTGATTTTACTAGAAGACATTTCGTTCTAAAAAGTTTCACAACCTCGTTAAAAACAGCCGCAAACATGGTCGTTACAGCTAATGTAACACTTGTAACGTAAAAATAATATAGTTTTTCAGAAAATAATAGTTACGGCAACTTTATGAAAACGTGCATATCTTTGTCGTTTTAAATCCGTTTTCTACGTATAATATGTCCTTAGCTTCGTATCGAAGTAAACTAATATATTTTTGACTTGTCGAAATAATTTGTGAAGCTTAAGGCTCGTTTTTGACCCGAACAAACTAAAAACTGCATGCTGAATTTTCTGAAAACTATTTATTTCGTCGTCAAACTTTAAAAATCCATAACTTCTTCGTTATAAGTCCGTTTTTATCCGTTCAAGCGGCCACGGATTCGTTTTAAAGTATATTTTCTAAATATCAAGGCCAAAGTTTCGTACCAACTGTCGGTTTTTCCAGAAAATCGAATTAAGGACAGAACATAAAAATATACATATCGAAAATAGTTTTTCTCGGACAAAACCTATTCTAATCCCTTCAAATCAACTCCAAAGCTAATCTAATCCTACCATACACCTTCTGAGGGTGTCATGGGTTCCTAATCACCATCAAGACCAAAGAATACCATGGGAATATTTATAGGATGACCAATATGTATATATAACTCAAAAATCATGAAGAAAAATGGTATAAATCACATATCATGCATACTATCTCCAAAAATGAAAGGAAACATATGAAAATAAAAAGGAAACATGAAAATGATAAAAACAAGCTTACTAGTGAAAATGATGAGGTGCTTGTAACAAGGTTAGCCTAAATACCCTAGGTTTTTATTTCAAAACCTAAATAAGAGTATAAACTAGATTGTGAAGAACTTGAACTTGAGAAAAAAAAAATATGATGATCCCTTGAAGAAACCTTGTAGAACCGGTTATGATGGAAGAGAACAAGAGAGGAAAAAGTTTTTGCTAGCTAGGTGAAATATGAGACAAGATGAATGAGTAAGTGAATCAAATAAGACTTTATGTAATGTATCATTTAATACAATCAAGTAAACCTTACTCAACATTAATGTCACCCTCCCCTTGTCGTCCAAGGGGGAGGGATATCAATATATTATATATTTTTTTTTTCTCTTGCAAGTATAAATGTGTATATATTAAAGTGTAAGTAAATAATAATAACTTGTAAGGTTTTGGTAGCTTTTAGGTACAAGCAAATTTTTAATAGATCAAAATAGAGTATAATGATTTTATAAAAATTGTAAAAATACATTCCTTGTGAAATTTAAGTGATATAAAAATTATCGTATAGTTTTTAAGAAAAACATCGTAATAATATAACTTTAACGATTTATATACGAAATAAATTCAAAACACTAGTTAAACTCAAAATATAGTTTTTATAACTAAATGTAAGTTTAAAAATACATCGGGATCATTTTTGAAAGTAACGGATTAAATATTTAAAATAATAACTCACGCGATAACGTTTATTAAATATAAAAATTACGCGTTAAATGTGAAATGAAATGCCATGAATGAACTAATATGATGCATATATAATTAAAGAAATGACCGGAATTTGTGAATTGTGACAATATCCTTTATTTGTAGAAGTGAAACAAGTGTCAACATTTTCTACATCTTTACTTTTTGTCTTAAACATTTTCTACATATTTATATCCAATTAGATTTCGTCAAGTATTATCATGAAGTTAGCCCGCCCATTCGGGCGGGCTATGAAGCTGGTATATATATATATATATATATATATATATATATATATATATATATATATATATATATATATATATATATATATATATATATATATATATATATATATATACACACATATATATATACACATATATATATATATACACACATATATATATATATATATATATATATATATATATATATATATATATATATATATATGTATATATATATATATATACATATATATATATATATGTATATGTATATATATATATATATATACATATATATATATATATATATGTATATGTATATATATATATGTATATGTATATATATATATATATATATAGAGTGAGGATCAGGTGCGGATTTTTTTAATTCGTGCGGATGTGCGGATGGATCTGGACCGCCCATTCCAGATCTGATCTTGACTTTTTGTAAAAAAATCAAGATCTGCACTAATTTCACGGTAGCAATTGACCATGTAAACGATTTTTTTTAATTTTTTTTTCCTTTTGAGGGATCGTTACTATTGTTATCTTCTTTCATTTTTTAATTTTTTCAGATTTTTCTGAGCAATTTTTGTTTTTTTGATTATGAGTTCTATCGTGATATTAACGATATTATGAGTCCTACTGTGATTTTAACAATTTTACTTAATATCACTGCCTTTTTTTATTATGATATTAAGAAAACTTACGGTGATATTAAAAAAATTAACTTTGATATTAAGAAAACATGTAAAAAGTAACTGGGATATTAACAATTTTACTTAAAAAGTTACTTTGATATTAGAAAAAAATTTAATATCACTGCTAGTTTAGAAACTACTGCTAGCCTTAGTGAAACTACTACTAGCCTTAGTGAAACTACTGCTAGCCTTAGTTAAACTACTGCTAGCCTTAGTTAGTAGTGATATTAAGAAAGCTTGATAATTACGGTGATATTAACAAAATTCATAATATCATTGTACCTTTTAACCATGAAAATGATTTTTTTTCTGAATTTTTTTTCAGCGATTCTTAATAAATTGTTGTCCTCTTTCTTTTTTTAATTTTTTCATATTTTTTTGAATTAATTTTTTTTGAATGTTACTGTGATATTATCCGCACCATCCCTACTTAAAATGTAATCCGCAACCGATCCCTTCCTTATATATAGGGTAGGGTTAAAATGAAAGTTTTTATAATGAAAAGAATGAGAAAGCATGTGGAGGTGACATGTGTCACATTTGCCGCATCACCATGCCATGTCATGTGACATGTGTCACCCCCACCCCCACCCACCCACCCCCCCCCTCGAAAAAAAAAATTTTTCCAGCCAAAAAAAATTTTTTTTTTGGCAAAAAAAAAAATTCTCTCCAAAATTTTCCCGCCAAAATTTATTACTGCATCACAGTTATAAAAATACTGCATCACAATCATAATTGTGATGCAGTAACTTATAATCTTAATGCAGTAAAATCATGATTATGATGCAGTAACTTTATAACCGTAATGCAGTAACTTATAACCTTAATGCACTAATAAGTTTTGGTGCACTTTATTATAAGTTACTGCATCATAGTTAATAGTTAAGTGCATCAATTATGATGCACTAAAATCAAGGTTATAACCTTAATGCACTAAAATCATGATTATGATGCAGTAACTTTATAACTGTGATGCAGTAATTTATAACCTTAATGCACTAAAATCATAATTGTGACGCAGTAACTTATAACCTTAATGCACTAATAAGTTTTGGTGCATCTTTATTATAAGTTACTTCATCATAGTTAATAGTTAAGTGTGTCAAGTATGATGCACTAAAATCAAGGTTATAACCTTAATGCACTAAAATCATGATTGTGATGCAGTAACTTTATAACTGTGATGCAGTAATTTATAACCTTAATGCACTAAAATCATGATTGTGATGCAGTAAAAAAATTTGGCGGGAAAAAAAAATAGCCCAAAAAAAAAAATTTTGGCGGGAAAATTTTTTTTTGGTGAGGGGGGAGGTGGGGGTGGGGTATGGTGATGTGGCATGGTGATGTGGCAAAGGTGACACGTGTCACCTCCACATGCCTTCTCATTCTTTTCATTCTAAGAAACTTTTCATAATAACCCAAACCCATATATATATATGTATGTATATACCTATATATATATGTATATATATATATATATATATATAGGGGAGGGTTAATGTGAGATCAAGCTTAAAGTTGTAAAAATAAGATCTAATCTAAAAAACCACTAAAACATTTATAAATAACAATTTTAGCAATCATACACAAATTTTTTTTTTTTTTTTTTTAATTCAAATTAACATTTTAGCAACTAATAAGCAAATGATACATGAGTTTGGATTAGTGATACATCTGATACACATTACACTAATAAATATTCCAAAACCTGATACACATACAAAAACCTGATACACATTAAACTTCTAATCAAAATGTATCACCTAGGTTTCGTAAATTTTAAAAAGAAATCTATCGAAACTTTAACAATTTTAGTTGTAGTAAATAAAAAAATTATTTTTATTGTAAGGAGAGTATCTCTTGTCAAATTTTAGTTCGATCTCATTTTAACAACTTTAAGTATGATCTTATTTGATCTAGATTCTATATATATATATATATATATATAGATATATATATATATATATATATATATATATATATATATATATATATATATATATATATATATATATATATATATATATATAGGGGGTGTTTCTTGTGAGAAGTCTAATTTTTGTGAGAACGAGAGAAGAGATCCTAGCCCTCCATCTAATCCTTCTTTTTTTTAGATCAAACGGCTAAAATCAATCAAAATATTTACACTAAACTTATGTTATTTCCGTCTTTTTCATCAAGTCTATTATAAAAGGAAAAACACACACAAACATCACATTTTAAGTGTGAAACAACAAAAATCTCTCTCAAATTACAACAGTAGAGACTTTACCACCATCACCACCTCCGGCCGCCTGTCTTCACCATCGCTCACCCTGTTAATTACCATTAACCACGATTATCATCACCAAACACACCTATCACCACCGTGCGCCATCAATAATCACGCCGATAATTATCATCAAAAACAAAAAACCCTCAAAATTAACTATTATAACTGTAATCGTCTGGTAATTGTTGGAAAAGTTGATGAATTTGACAATATTCTACAAAGAACAAAATTATATATTGAGTATGTCTGAATTAAGCTTTTCATATTTTTTTAATTATGTGATTTTAGATTTTTGTTTTCTTGTTTTATATGCTTTAGTAATTAGTTATGTTGATGAAGTTGATGATGAGAATGAAGATCTAGATTTAGATCAATATGTCTTTGATGGTAGTTTGTTAATGCACACCAGGTGTTTGATAAAATACGTATTTTTCTTCACATGCGAAAAATATCAGCATGAATGAAGTTTTGATGTTATTAGCGAAATTTTTGATTATTAAAGTATAGCAAGAGTATCTTCGCATGTGAAAAATATTAGCGAAATTTTTTCGCATGTGAAAAATAATCTTCACATGTGAAGAAAACCAGCATGAATGAAGTTTTGATGTTATTAGAAGAATTTTTGATTATTTAAGTTTAGTAAGATTATCTTCGCATGTGAAGAAAATAAGAATGAATGAAGTTTAGATCTTATTAGAGGAATTTTTGATTATTTAAGTTTAGCAAGATTATCTTCACATGTGAAGAAAATGAGCATGAATGAAGTTTTTATGTGATTAGAGAAATTTTTGATTATTTTAGTTTAGTCAGATTAACTTCGCATGTGAAGAAAATCAGCACGAATAAAGTTTTGATGTTATTAGAGGAATTTTTGATTATTTAAGTTTAGTAAGATTATCTTCGCATGTGAAGAAAATCGGCATGAATGAAGTTTTGATGTTATTAGAGGAATTTTTGATTATTTAAGTTTAGTAGGAAATGTTGATGTTATTAGTGGTCACTAGTAGTGGCCTCTTTTTTTCTTTGGGAAGTTGTTCCTCACATCACATGTAAATAAGCTCAATATAAGCCCATAACTCTCAATATAAGCCTATGAGTCTCAATATAAGCCACATGTTAAGTAGAATATAACAGAGATTAAGTTTAGTAAAAGACTAAAAGTATCTTCACACGTGAAGAATATCACCAAGGAATGAAGTTTTGACATTTTGATAATAGTATCTTCGCGCGTGAAAAGTTTAGAAAGATTATCTTCGCGCACGAAAATATAGGAGATGTTTTCTTCGCGCGTGAAAATATAGGATATATTTTTTCTGCGCGCGTGAAAAGTTTAGTATCTGATATTTTTCTTCTCGCGTGAAAAGTAAGATTATCTGTTTATTGTGCTCGCATTTATAATTTATATATCAGTTAGTTTCAAGTAACAATTATTTACCTCAATTTGATCAATCTGTGTCTTGGTATCTAGGGGTATCCGGATTTTTACAGATTCAGTGTCGCCATTGATCTACTCGATATGATGAAGGCCAATGATCTGTTACAACAAACACAAGGTGCTCTGTCTTTTACATTGCAGTTTAAGTTGATCCAAGAGAAAACTGATGTAGAGCACTGCCAATTGTTTTCGAACTACATTCAAAACAAGGCATTGGAGGTAAGTTTTTTCTCTTCGTAAAAGACTTTAGGTATATATTATATACTTATTTCTTAAATTAGTTATTTAGAAAATAGATGTTACATGCTTTTATGGATAATAGTAACCAACACATGCCAGAAAAATGGTGAATTGACGCCTCTTTTTTACAATTGACGCCTCATAAGTATTGTAAGAAATAAGTTCGTGTGTGAAAGTAATGATCAAGGATTGAAACTTTGGTCTTAGTAGCGTACTTTTAATACTAGAAGTGAAAAAGTAGGAGATATTGATGTTAATAGACGATTATCATTTTACCATTTTAGGACTTTTATCATTTTCAGCCTTTCTAGGTCTAGGACTTTATACTACTCTATGGGCAAATCGGTGACCATTTTACCATATCTATGAAGCCATAAAGGGCATAATGGTTATTTTAAGACATTATCAGAACTATGCTTGTGATTAGAAGGATAAATCGTATTACTATATTTGTTTGAGCAAAGTTTAGGTGATTAGCGGTGTTAAAGATGTACTCGACTACTTTTTTTTATCTTGCATGTAAATTGTATGATAGTCTGTTACCTACATTAATATTAGGTTCTTCGTTGTCACCATCCATCATAAAATAATTTTTTTCTAACAAGGTATTCATATGTTTTGGTTTTGCAATACGATGCAGTGTTAGGAAAAGCAAAGGTTTGTCTACCACAAAAAATTAATATTTTGTTAAAATTTGCTGTAAATTTATTGAATTTGGCTCACAGTTTGTATTATGTTTACTGGCCACAGATCGAAAGAGAAGTGAAAGATATCACAATCACAGAATCGGTCAAGTCAAGTTCAGAGAAGAACCAAAACAGCTTATAAGAGGTTTTGTTACAAAAGGAGGAAACGCCGAGGCTGCTGAATAGCACATTGTCAGCACGCAATTTATTTGCAGGAAGAGACATATTGGGTCAAGTGACTGACTTTTGCAATGAGTTGAAGTGATTGGCAACGAGGACCAAGGACAATGAGGTGAAAGATGTTGCCAAGAAACAGGAAACCGGATGGTTGTAGGAAAGTAAGAATGAGAGTATGTCGTTTTTAGAGGTGAAGAAAGAGAAATATGAAGAGACTGAGAAGCAAAACAATGTCACAAAGAAGCTTATAAAAGAAAAAGTAAGTTTTAATTTGTTTAAATTTGAACCTATGGGTGTTTGGATATTCTTATTTGAACCAAAATTTAGTCCGGCTAATAACTAATTATCAGAATTTTCCATACATTCAAACATATGACTACCTTGATTTCACAACGTGTTTAAATCATAACTACTTATCTGATTTTCACTTGATCACTTTCAAAACACACTTCCAAACACCACCAAAAATTCAGAAGCATAGTTTGAGACTGGGGTTGGTTGATGTAATCCGATTCTGAGGGACAGATCCGTGTTAATTTGTGTCTATGCTTCCTTTGGTCTTTCTAGTAGTAGGGGTGCTTTGCTCTGTAGTAACGTTTCCTAGAAATGGAATGCAGCTAGACAAGTCCTTCGGGATAGGGCTAATGACGATTTATGTGGTTTTGCTAGAAACCAGATTAGGGATCGATAACGCTAACTGGTCATGCTGTTTTAGACATGTAGAATCTCAATGGTTTAGCTAAGGCGTGGATATTTTTTCTAATGTGCAGATTATTACATCTAATATATGAAATCTTTGAGTACATGCAGTTTAAGATGTATGCATTAACCTCATATAAGCTAGAAAATAATAAGCAGTACTGAATTGTGATCATATCTTACGCATCAGCTACCAATATAACTTGAATGAATTTTTTACTGTTTTTTTCCTAGCAACGCTCGCCTACTTGAGTAAACCTATTCATTAAAGTACTGAGATTTCAACAAGCTATAAATTAATTTGGTTAATTCAAAATCCTTTCTTTTGTCTATTTTGTTAGGTGCAAAAACAACATGAACAACTTGGTGCTTTCAGTTGCTCCAAAGTTTAAGGGCTTGAGGCGTTTGATCCTTCGTCAAGATAAGCCACAACTACGCGGT
Source organism: Chrysanthemum seticuspe (assembly GCA_019973895.1). Lineage (NCBI taxonomy): Eukaryota > Viridiplantae > Streptophyta > Magnoliopsida > Asterales > Asteraceae > Chrysanthemum > Chrysanthemum seticuspe. The sequence continues at coordinate 246,139,601 of BPTQ01000008.1, forward strand.
CGAGATCATTGCAAATAACTGTCACGACTTGGAGGATCTTGACCTCAGCCAGAGCCTTAAACTTTGTGACCGATCTTTGTATTCTTTGGCTCACGGTTGTCCAAATCTTATTAAGCTCAACATTAGTGGATGCTCTTCGTTTAGTGATATGGCTGTTGCGTGTCTCAGTAGTCATTGCAAAAAACTGAAAGTGTTGAACCTCTGTGGTTTTGTGAAAGCTGCATCAGATAATGCTCTAAAGGTATACAAGAATCATCATTTTATTGTTCTAGTGTTAGTTGACTAGAATTCAGTTTAACATAAGTCACAATGCCGACACATTTACTAATTGTGGGTAACGAACACTTTTATAAAAAAAAGTTAAAATTTTTGTTAATTACGTGATTAAATTTGATCTAATTATTATCATTAACCCTTTTTTTATGAAATTGTGTTAAGCGAGTGATTAAATTCGACCTAATTATCGTTAACGAATTTGTTAATAGAAAACTAGTTGTTTAACGAACTTATTTAGTGAGAATTCGTTAATCTGTTTGACCTGATTATTATCGTTAACGAACTTGTTTTGCGAAAGTTAGTTAATCGTAAGTACCATTAAATTTTTAGTGAGTGATTAACTGTGACTTAATTGTCATTAAAGAACTTGTTTAGCGAAAATTAGTTAATTTAGTGATATAATTATTACTCTCGTTAACGGACTAATTGTTATCGAAAGCTAGTTACTCGTGTGATTAAATTTGGTGTAATTTTTATCGAAAATTTGTTATTATAGTGATGATTAAATTTAACCTAAATTAGTGTTAACTTTTTTTTATCGAATGTTCGTTAATCGAGTGCTTAGATTTGACAAAGTTATCATTAAGTTGCTAGTTGAAAGTTCGTAAATGAGTGATAAAATTTGACCTGATTGTTATTTGTGTTATTGTGATTTGATGTAGGAAAGTAAGTTTTTTGTTGTTGTTGGTGTTGCTACTTGTTCGTGATATTATAACTGTATTAGGATTTATTTATGTGATAAAAGTGATTTAACGGCACTGCGGAAAGAAAGGATATTTAAGTTTTCTATAGACGAAAAGAAAATAGTTGCATAATGGTGTAGTATGTGGAGGTGGTCCGGCATTGCATTTTGATAGTGTTTGTGTGATATAAGTGATGATCGGAATCAGATAATTAGCTGTAGCAAAACAGATAGTAAAATATTGTGATTTAAATGTGCTTATTGAAGTTGTGTGTAAAATGACATACAAATAATACGATCCCTAGATAACTAGAATAAGTGTTACTATATCCAAACACTAGAAAGTAGAAACCACTTTTATGTGTCTTGAAAACGCAGTAATCAGATATACACGTGCAAAACGCAATACCAAACACCCTGTCATTTATCTACTGTGTGAGTTTTTTTGTTTGTGTTGGTAGATCGCTTTGCTTATTTATGAATAGAGTTTGTAGGCCAAATGAAAATGCTTTATTTCGATTTTTTTCATAGTAAGTGTGAGTATGGTATGATATTTGATATCATTGCAATGAACTAGATCAGGGCTCAGGGTTAGTTTTGATGATTTGATTCATAGGGGCACAGCGCAGACATGTTTTGGAAGAAGTTATGACATGCCATAGACGTGTTTGGTCATCTTAATTGATGATAGAGATTTTTCAAATAAGAACAAGGTTAACAAATATATTAGCGCCACATAAATCAAGTATGCGTGTAATTGTTTTCTGGACAGCTTTGAGTGTTTGGAATAGCCTACTGGTAGCCGAATATCCAGCAACTTCTAAAACACTTAACTTTTGGATAAGTATAGAAATTATGACCAAAGTGGCTTAACGATCAAAGTATGACAAGAGAAGGCATCAAGAGTGATTGTTATAGTTATCGCATGTTTGTAGAAGCAAATGTAACCAACAGTATAACTATTCTATCTCTATTGCATTAAGAGTGATCTTTCTAGCTAAAAGCACTTTTTTAGATACATGTTACTATTCAAGCGATATGAAAACTGAAATTGCTATAAGTTTTAGTGTTTTACTTGGATCTTTGAATAATGTAACATGAACTTTTGCTTTTATGTAGCAACTTTAAGCATTGTCTTTTCTTGGATAGAGTCGAGATTTTTGAAGTCCTGTTCAAACATGAATTAATGATGATGTTTTTTATCGTAATTTTTATGCAGATATCCATGTCGAATCGGTACATGCTCATCACCAATGGGGCTAACATGTTCAGAATTGATTGCAAGTGAAGTGCTTCCATCAGGGGTGGTGAAGCCTCTCCTGTACCCAGGTGCCATTGGAAGAGCTATTATAAACGACAAACGTATTCCTAAGTACAAAAACCTACTAGACGCATACAATTTGAAAAATCTCAAACGAGCCCCTTCAACTACTGATCTCCAGTATCTCGAGGTGCGTTTTTTTATCTTTCTTTTAGCTTTGGGGTTCTCTTCTTCAAGTTTTTCAGCATACATTTATTTTGTTGATCACAAAAAAACACGCCTAAAATTACCATGTTAACATATAAACTGATTTAAAGTGAATCTATGGCTATTCTTTAACTGTGCGAAAACCATAAAAGCTTTAATACAAGTATATAACGTCATTTGTGTTGGCACCAGGTTCTAGCAGGAAGCTATTTGGCTGTGGCAGGAGCGACAATTAGTTGCTTTAATTCAAGAAGGTTGGGTCTTTTTGGTATGCTTTTGCTAATTTGGGGACTTTCTAGTGAACCCCGTATATCGAAAGGACATGGAGAATTTAAAGGTCACAAAATCGACATCTCTATCTACTACCCCACAATGACAATTGCGGTCCTTTCTGCCTTCCTTTCTATAAGAGCCGCTGTTAAAAAGATCGTGTCTTGTTTCAAGTGGACCTTTTCAAAGTCGAAATACAAATGAACCTGTTAAATGCGAAATAACATCACAATTTTTTTTTCTGGCCAAAGATGTAGCTTTTGTCAACCAAATTGGTTCATCGGATACAATTTTTACCCTAGCCGTTCCATTTTTTTTGGTTATGATTCGATTTGTTCATGAAATTTTTGTATAGCTAGCTTAGCAACAATGTATCTGCTGTTTCATTAACAAGATTATAATGAGAAATAACGACAAATTGTCCTTATCATTTTTGGGTATTCTGATCCTGCATTGTTGAGGATTGTTTTTCATGTATTTCCTATTTTTGCTTGCGGATATAGATATAAAAGAATGTTGCAGTGCAAGTCTAAAATGAGAGTTCCAAGTTACTTTTTGAAGATCTGTAAATGATTGTTCGGTATCTTGTAGTCTGTATGATCAAGCTTAACAAATTAAAGGTACATACATTTGCATAAGGCCTGCGCAACTTCAGACCAAACACCTTGTTTAAATTGTGTAGTATGTATGATCAAGCTTAACAAATTAAAGGTACATACATTTGCATAAGGCCTGTGCAACTTCAGACCAAACACCTTGTTTAAATTGTTGCAACTATACTGATATTATATTTACACTAGGAGACAAAATGTCTTCCTAAACGTAGAAGGATATATTTTTGAACTCGAGTCGGGATACAAATTACTATTACCATCCCACATTCCAGAGTATCACATAATGGATACACACGGTGAACCAAAATCGTGAAAAATAAAAAATTAAATTTCGAATTACACTAAACAAACAACCACATGCATAAGGAGTCGAAGATTAACCAGAAAAGATGGGATAAAATGGAAGCTGGAGCACAAAACAAGTCTGAATTTACATCTTTATGAGACGAGAGCTCAGTCATACAGGCCATAAATATAAATAATCTTCCTAAAAAAGGTAGTTCAAAGACTCTCCTGCTGTAAATGGATTTTCTTATATACATGTATCAGTATTTCAACGATCCAATCTCGACAAAGAAGATGATACGTTGTCTGCTCAAGAAAAAAAGGAATGGGGTGGGGCAATGCAGCTAGGTATCACACGGTTCCACCTACTGGAGCTTCTTGATCCCCGGAAAAGATGGAAGAATTGCAACTAGAGCATCACCGTATCCCACAGGATCTGATAATAAAAACCGAACATGTAAGACATAGGGTTGCATACACAGTGATGATACTAGAGGTGGCAAAATGGGCTAGCTGATAATGGGTCGGTATTGGGTGCTTTTTGGTACGGGTTGGGGGAACATTTTTCGTCTAAATTAATAAATTTCTCATTACTAGTAATTAGTATATTATTTCAAATAATCTAAGTTTTAGAATCATACGATTTATTAGGAGGTTAATTTACACTTTGGACAGCTTTTCGAGCCATTTAAACTGTTCCTTTGAAGCTAACATAGTTTTATTTTACGCAATTGACCTGCTAGCAGAAAACATAACCCAAAACGACCCCCCTCATACTCAAATGGTTTCAGTTTGCCACCTCTAACTAAAACTATTAAGAGTACTCAATAAGTATAAATGGTGCATACCACCATCATTACGAAGTAACTTAATAACCTCTCCAGCTACATCAGACTGGAAAACAGAAGAAACAAACAGTAAGATGGAAAGTAATAACTGGAGCTTTAATTTATCAAGAGAAACGATCCTTAATGTGAACAGAATTTAAGAGGAGACAGAAAGTATAAACCTTGATAGGAAGCTCTCCTCCAAACTGCTCGATATAACAAACAACTTGCCCTTCCTTTACTATTTGCTTCTGTTAGAACAATGCATATATCAGTAAAATAACAGTATAGTAATGACAACATTCATATATAATTGTTAAAGAATATAGCAGTGGGTAACATGAAGAGCTGGTTACCCTTTTTGTAACATGTCATATTTTCGTATGTGGCTGTCAGGTCAGCATCTCGTGGAATATTTTGATCCACGTCACCATTAATGTGGTAAAAAACTGATGATGCGCATTATTTTATGTTTCAAATTATTTTGTATCAGAATTTAGTTAATTGTTTAAAGATTTTTCCAAAATTATTTTTTATACAAAGTAAATCGTTGTCATTGTCTTTGTTAGTCAAGTTCATACCAAATAACATACCCAAAAATACATATACCAAGAGAACACATTAAAAACACCAATACCGTGTACTAAAGATATCAAGAATACTCAAATATCGTTACCTCTTTGCATGCTGGAGGTGCTTTTTTCCTTTTAATGGTTCGTGATCTTCGGAAGAACCCAACCTAAATTGAAATTTAAACTTTTAGATGCATATCTTACAAAAATAAGTATATCAGGTTGAAAGTGGATTAATTATATATCTGCTCTTACTCTGGGAGACTGAATTATAGTCAATCCTTCATCTGCAGCTGTATCAAGAATTGTTTGAATCCCGACGAAACTAGGTTCAGCTTTAGTGATGGCTAAAGATGGTGAAGATGCTCAAAATGCCCAAAAATGTTTTCTTGTTGCATAATCTTTAGTGATCGATTATGTGTGCAGGCGATCGGATATAATTGTAGAGAGAACTATAATCTTTGAATCTCGGATGGTGCGAGGAAGTTGGCGACGCTGGAGTAATGAGCTTAGCTTATGGTTGTCCTAATCTACGTTCACTCGACCTTTGTGGTTGTGTTCTTATAACAGGTAACAACATAGTCCCTTATTTTTGTGTTTGGTTATAAACTTATAAATATATGTCAAAAATTGATTTCAAATGTATTCTTCAAAATAGATGATAGCGTTGTGGCCCTTGCAAACAACTGCCTACATCTACGATCTCTGGGGCTCTACTTCTGTCAAAATATCACAGACAGAGCAATATACGCTTTAGCCCACAGGAATGAGCACCAAGTGTGGGTTTTGGCTAAAAGCAATAGGGTCAAAGAGGAAGGGTTAATGAACCTCAACATCAGTCAATGCACGGCTCTAGCACCTCCTGCAGTTCAGGCACAGTGTGATTGTTTTCCTGCACTTCATACCTGCCCGGGTAGGCATTCCTTATTATAAGTAGTTGATTGAATTTGACTTCGGTGCATTGTGCATGTGCTTTTCAAGCACATCTTCCAGTCAACGCACTTGCTCATCATACATATTGAGGGTTCAAAAGGTGGGTGAATCAGTGATCGAGTACTTTAAGTAGTTCATTTCTTGTTGTTTTTAGGTAGAATCGTGTATATAGTTCCTTATGTCTATGAGTGTTTGTGAACGAATACTTGATAAGGTTTTAAAAGGTACCATTTTGAGGGGTCGTTTTAGTCCTTATTTGATCACTTTTGTATCAGTTATTGCTTAATATCATTCCTTTTCACTTTTTAGGTCTCTTGAAGGCAAAATGTTGGAATGGCACTTATTTGGACGAAAAGGCGCGAATATATGAAGAAAATGGCCAAAGTCAAAATCGAGACACTCACAGTTGCTGAAATTAGAAGGCGACGGCGTCAGGTGCTAATGGCGACGCCGTCCCAAGATTTTTGTGACGATTCAGAACTCAAAACTCGTATTTTCAAGTGACGACGTCTAGTTGTGAAAGAGTAGGCCGTCGCTACTCAGACGGCCTAGATGCAATCCAGACGACGTCAGAAGCTGAAGAGGACGGCGTCACGGACATAAGATGACGCCGTCGCAAGGTTAACGTGGCCAAGACGAAACCCTAATGACGGCGACACGACGGCGTCACGAAACATAAGGTGACGCCGTCGCATATGTAATCTTATATATAGAATCCGAATTTTTCAGTCTTTTGGAGAGAGTCTTTTGGAGTGAAAACCTAAAACCGAACCTAAGGTATCTTGTACAGTATTTTAGGGTTTTAAACCCTATCTTACATCAAGATAAGTCTTTACTTCATTAATTCAATTATGTCTTTGATTATTTGTGTGTATGCTTGCATGTTCTCCATGTCCGGCTAATTTATTTGTGTGTTTGCTTAGGAAGTATGAAACTTAATTATTGAATATTGATTGGTTGTTTCTTATCTTAGTTGATTAATGATCTAGTAATGCGATAGGTCATTCGTTGTGTACTTAATGCTTGATTCATCTTTGTGAACCTTAGAATATAATTACCTGAGTAGTTGTAGGCTAAACCATCCAAAGAGCGCCTTAGAGTAGGAGTTTATCATCCCTAGTGGGTTTGTAGACGAGACCCTTTGGTAAGTTCAAAGAGTTAGGGAGAAACGCATACCCTACAACTTTAGACACACAACGTAACTAGGAATAAGGACGTGACAACTCAACCATCAATAGGAGATAATTAAGGAGTAATACAACCTAAGTAAACACATCTTTAAACTATCATACGAGCACACATTAATTAGACATAGACTCCCACAACCTTAGTTTAGATAATTAGTTAATAGTAGAGTAATCGGTAGAAATACCAACCCCCCAAATCCAATACCCGAGATTCGTACCTTTCCATTTCATAAAATATAAAAAGATAAAAAATAATCTTCCTCAACCTTAACCTTAGCGTAGTAACTCCTTACTAGCATTCCTATTCCCCTAGAGAACGATATCAATACCCGTGGCTTACCCTAATTACTACACTACAACGATTAGGTTCACTGCCTAGGGTGTTATAAAACTTGCTCGAAGAAAAGGAAGTTTCCTTGACCCCGAACGACGCGTGTAGCGTTATCAAGTTTTTGGCGCCGCTGTCGGGGAATAGAATAGCTAGTTAGTAGTCCACCTCGTTTAGGTTCTTTGCTTGATTCCTATCAAGTAAATTTTTTCTCATTTTTAGCTTTCTCTTAGTCTATCCCCCTTCTTCGTGACCTTTGTTCGTAACCCCATCACTTTTCATCATGGAAGGTGATAACCAACCACCACTTGATAACCCAACACAAAAAAATTCAATGTCACTCAAAACCCAACCCAATAACCAACACAACCGTCGAAGCCGCTATGTGAGTAGAAACACCGACCTTCAGGATTTGCCGAAAATATTCGATAGTACAATTAGGGAAGCTGTTGAGAAAGTAGTCAGCGCTGCTATAGTTGGCTCTATGATTAGCAGTAATTCGGAAAATGGCATGATAAACAACAACGTGGATGCGGAAAATAGTGCTTACTTCAATCTTTACCCCACTAAGGAAGAGATTGCGTACCATCAATACATAATCGATAATCCACGATCACCTATCATTAGGATATGCCCAAAGATTAGGAGGGGAAATCCCTGGAACCTAAAAATCCCTTGTATGATCGGATATAGGAGTGTCGACCACGCTTACATAGATACGGAATCCCCCATCAATGTAATGTCATCTGCTGTCTACAATGACATTATGAATGAGCGACTCAATATTAGGAGAGACCCTAAGTATCCGGGAGGAGTTTGCAACTTTGTGGGAAGAGTCAAGGACGTGCATGTCTTTATAGGAAATTTCACCTACCTAGTTGATTTTATGGTCCTAGAAGATGTAGGATGCGTCATTGACTATAGCTTATCCCAAGTAGTGCTAGGGAAACCGTTTGTTGAAACATCTAGAATGAGCCATAACAAGCATGATGGAACGGTTAGGTTCAAGGAAGGAACCGATGAGATCACCTATAGGATGCCTTGGAAAACAACTGAGTATGGGCACTTGTCCATTTATGATCGAGACAACATCAAAGCTTTTGAGGACAAAAGTAAGGAAGATGTTGAAAAAGGTTATAAATTCATGTGGGAAAGAAGGAGGCATTATTATAAGGATTGCTTGACTTTAGGGCCTAAGTATAGAGTCGATGAAGATTTTGTCAACATGATAGAATTCTCATTGAGGATGCGTGAGGAAACGTAGGAGCACGACTATGAGTCTAGCTACAAGACTCTTAAATAAAGAAAAGCGCTTTGTGGGAGGCAACCCATGCTTAATTGTTTGCTTGTTAGTGTCATATATCTTTTATTAATTGTTTATCCTCATGTTTAAATTTGTAAAAATGCTTTATTTTGTTTTTAACCTCGTCTTAATTGCATATAAAGGTATTTTACATAAGGGATAAGTGTAGGGAGGATTACACACGTTTTCAAAAGAAACGTAAACATGAGAATAACAATTAACTAAAAGATATATATGTCTGTTTGTTCGAGTCAAATGCTTGTATCGAGTCATAATGGATGTTTTGCAGAAATTTTTCCAGATTCTAAAGATGTAAATTTTCCAGAATTTTTTTCAGAAAATCGCAGACTAGTTTTTGTCAGGATAACCTGACGGCGTCAGGATTGCAACCTGACGGCGTCAGGAAGGAGTAAAAACATCAGATTATTTTTTTCTCGTTTTCTGAGCTACTTATAAATTTTTGGAATTTTCCAGGTCTTAATTTTCTTAGAAATTCTGTAAACATCCATTCCACGAGCATTATATCCTAGTTTAAATCGAGTCTTATATATATTATTACCGCCGATTTTACGCGAAGGTTTCGTTTGTTTTCTTCAAGTGTGCAGGTTTAGTTTGTCAAGAAGAAATTACATAAGATTGGAAGGAGCTTTTCACGCAATAATTCTTCTTGAAAAGGATTTAACCACCACTTTACACGGATCCTACCGAGCTAATCAGGGGAGTACTAGTTTCTTTCGTTTTTGATTACCTTCTTTTATCATAACTTTGATACTTTCGGGGAACATTGGGGACAATGTTCAGTTTAAGTGTAGGGAGGGAAAATAAAACGGGAACTTTGAAACTATGCTTATCCTTGACTATTTGATTTGTCCAAATGTGATTGTGTAATAAACCATGAGAAAATGTCGGTTAGGGTAATTTTGGCACCAAATTTAATTTTTTTTTATGACATATAGGAGTGGGCCATTAGTCTTAACAAAAGCGTCTCATGGATAGGAAGTTGCATGACTAGCACAAAAAACCCTTTACCACCCAAATTCCACCAAAATGTGAGGATCGCCCTTAGATTAGTAGGAATTAAAGCATTCATCTTCAATGCTTAGAGTATGAACCGGTAGTATATTAGATTCTAGAACTTGTTTTGTGATGCATTCCGAGATCGCAAGTGAGGCTACACTTGTGTAGTTAGGAATAACTAAATGATAAGAGGCATTAGGATAACCCTTGTTTGACACCTGTAATATAATTACTTCTTCCATATCGGTTGAGTAATTCCCCCACACCCTTTGCGTTGTACTCATCTTTAGTACACGATACCCCTAGTTAACCCCTCAGAGCCTATCCTTTTCGCGGTTCTCGTGATGTTTCGGTTTTTCCAGAATATCAATGAAGAGCATTGTTTACACCCCACCCCCAAATATACACCCAAATCGCCTTAGCCTACCCCTTATGCACTCACTTTTAGTGCAAATGTTTGTTATCACCCTAAACCCTTAGTTCAATTATCTAGTTGCTTGCATAAGTTGCTAAGTCGAGTCATATCCTTTGTATACAGTTTTGGGACGATTGGGATTCATGGGAAAAGTTAAAGTTTATGAAATGACGGGAAGGGAACGTTAAAAATTCAAATTCCCTTTGTTTGCATAATAATGTACTCCAAGTGTTTTGATCTTTTCAATTCGGGTCAAATTAGTGTTAGAGTAATAAAAACTCAAGTGTAGGGATATGCCTATAAATCCCTAGTATTTTGATGTTATCGTAGAGGATGGTAGAGTAAAAGTGTATGAAAAACAAAAAAAAAAAAAACATACGGGCTACCATCCTACATCTATCCTTTAAATTTATGTTTATTTATTTCAGTTATCTAGAGTTTAGAGTGTCGAGTCTTGGCTTAGCAACGCCATTCTTCGTATGCATTTAACATAGAGATTTTTGACTTACCACCACTAAATAGCCTATCCCACCAAACCCTTGTTTCCCTACCGTAATGATGAGTGTGTAAATACTCATCATTTTTGTACAATATAAACTGCAAAATCATCTGAAAACACTCAGAAACACATCAAAATGATCAAAATATCACAAATCAGTGTTTTATGTGTTTTAAATGCAAAAATATCAAAATCAGATGAAAAACATATCAAATTTGCAAAAATTGCAGTTTTAGTCCCCCAAGTTTCAAAAGTTGTCAAAAACAGTCCCTGAGCACATAATTTCAAAAGTAAAGTCACCAAAGGTCCTTTTAAAATCAAAAGTTGTCAAATTTAGTCCTTTGGTGAAAAATATGAAAAGTTTGAGAAAATTGCAAAAATGGTCCCTCAAGTTTAAAAGTTGGCAGAATTGGTCCCTGGAAAATGTGAAAATGGCAACATTGGTCCTTATACTTTTTGAGAATGTCACTTTTGGTCCTTGGAACATCTTTTCAGAATTGGCAGGATTAGTCCCTTGAAGTTCAGAAATTACACTTTAGGTCCCTTGGATTATTAAAACCTTTAACTCATTTTGGACCCTATCATAATCCTTTTGGCCCTGCCATAGCTTGTGACCCCCTGTCAATATGCAATTGTGAACCCTCCCTATTATTAACCACTGTTGGTCAAACCTTGGTCAAAAACCAACACCCGCCAAAAGTCTCCATTATCAACTGCTTCCTGCAACTAGCTTACTACCCCATCCCCCCTCCTCTCCAATCACTCTCCCATGTCCCCTCCACCTTAGCATACCTCCAAACTTCATTTATTGCTCCCCCCTACCCCCTCAATCAACCCCAGTTGTCAAAAGAGAAAAATGGCGCCAAAACTGATTTAAATGGCCAGGATGATTTTTCAAGCCATCCAATGGCTGGATTTGATGGGAAAGATTCAGATGAGAGAGACAAAGGGATTGGGTTATAAAGAGAGAAGGAAAGAGAAGAAGCAAGTAGTAGATTTTAGTTTTAAAATTATCTTATGTCGTTTTTACTATTTCTGTCTTAGTTTAATTCCAGAGTTGTAATATTTGGTTCCTAAGTACTGAATTCAAGTTATATTTTCAGTTTAATCAAGCTTTAGTCACTAATTCCAAATTTCATTCAGTTTTACTTTGATATGCTCACTGTCTTAATTTGCAATTTCAAGAACCTAAATAAAAGTGTTTAGAAGTTTAATTTAAAGTTCATATCAGCTTATATAAGCTTATTACAGCTTTTGACAAGCTCCCATTCAAGTTTCCAATCATTTTGATTATTGGTCAACAGAAGTCAAACAGGGTCAAAAAGGATGTTAGAAATGGAGATGGGTTGATGCAGGCTTTGATTTGGGTTAAAAATGGTTTAGCACAGTGGTCCTTTGTTCTGGTTTTAGCTTTCATAACAGTTGGACAAGTGGTTAGTGATTTCTCAATTTTCACTTTGCATGCCATTTTTGCCTTTCATGCTTGTTTAAGTAATTAATGTCAACAATGGGTAAAACATGTTTAGATAGCTGTACTTAGGATAGTTACACTTGGTTTGATCATTAATATCAAGTGGATTAGTGTTTTAATCAATTTTACTTGTTTAACAGTAGTGTAAAGGGGTGTTTGGTTTATCACTTAAATCTGTGGTAGAGGTGTGTTTGTGTTTTAAATTCTGGTTGTTCATGCTTGTTAGAGTAAAGTGAGTACATATCTGTCTTGCTTTAGAGTTTAGTACCTGCAAAAGTCAATATCCCACTCAAACAATCTCAACAGTTAACTGTTGAGATTTTTGGACATCCAAAATCTTGTTTTATGTTCCAAAGTTATAACTAAGGCTTGCAGAGGTTACATTTCAAACATTAACATCAATCTCAGTGTTTAAATCAGTGGCAAAACTCAAAAAAGTCAACTTCTCATTTCTTGATTCAAAAGTCAAAAGTGACATATCTGTTTTGAGCCCATTTACAAGGATTTTTCTAGGATTCATTTTTGGGTCTAAATCAGTGAAATTTGTTGCTTTAGAAACTTCAACTGGTCCTTCTACTTATTAGCATTTTTGTTAAATTTTACAAATTTTATACAAGCTCCAAACAAGCTAATCCTTCAGGTCAAAAATCCCCTGCACCACTGTACTCAGTTGGTGCTGGGTTTTTCCCAGTTATTGCATCAGTTGCACAGTGCTCAAAAGAGCTCACCATGGTCTGAATTTTTGTGCAATTGATCTCACCCAGGTCCTTTACAATATCCAATTCATAGTTTTCCTTTTGAGCTTATTTCTAAGCTTGTGCTAGTGCTTAAAGTTAGTCCCCAGAAACTGTTTTGGCTTTTATAAGCTCAAACATCAAATCTGATCTAGCTTGTGAATCAGTGGTATTAGCTTGTCAAAACTCACTGCATTTTAGTTAAATTAGCTTATTGCAGCTTGTGTTTCAGTTTGGTAGCTTTTGGTGAGCTTTTGGCTTATCAAGTGCTTATTTCAATAAGCACTCTCATAGCAGTTTCAAATTTATCTACATAAGCACCTATTTTTCTATTTTTCCTTTATTCCTTATAATATTTTAGACTTTTCCTGAAATTTTCAGATTTTTCTAAGCTTGTTTGCTATTTTTCTTATTTTAAATTAGTTTTTAAGCATTTTTAAATAGCTTTTAATACAAATAATTAAGAAAAGCTTCAAAAAAATAATTTTTCATTTTTCTTAAGTTTAGATAAATATAAGTAGCCTAAAAAGTATTTTTCCATAATTTTCTTAGGTTAAAAAGTATTTTTTAGCATTTTAATTAGTTTTAAATAGTTTTAAATTAGTAATAAATATATAAAAAGTCTAAAAAATATATTTTCTGTTTTAAAATTAGTTTTATCATATGTTAGATTTTTCTAAGTCTTAAATTTATTTTTCTAGTCTTATTTCATATTTTCTTTTATTTTAGAGTATTATTAAATAGTTTAAAATAGTTTTTAATTAATAATAATTAATTAAATAGTGTTAAAAATAATTTTCCTTTTCTAATAATTTTCTTATATAATTAGGATTGTAAAAATGTATTTTTCATATTTTTAGAATTTATATTGTGTAAGTTTCACGTTTTTATTTGTACGTTTACGTAGTTTTTAATTTAAACGTACGTTTTAGGTTTTAAACGTTCATCACTTTAAAAATAGTGATAGCGTTTATTTAATAGATTTTAACTTTTTAATTTTCTTAATTTGCATTTAAGTCGCTTTTATTTTATAACCTTTTTCAGTAGTGTAATATTCGATCCAAATCCTTTCTGATCGCTATCATTAGTGATCATTCTATCGTCTGATCATGTGTTTAACACACCATTGAGTCTCCTTGGGACTAAACGACCCGGGAATCCACTATTGATAACGCTACACGCGTCGTTCGGGGTCAAGGAAACTTCCTTTTCTTCGAGCAAGTTTTATAACACCCTAGGCAGTGAACCTAATCGTTGTAGTGTAGTAATTAGGGTAAGCCACGGGTATTGATATCGTTCTCTAGGGGAATAGGAATGCTAGTGAGAAGTTACTACGCTAAGGTTGAGGTTGAGGAAGATTATTTTTTGTATTTTTATATTTTTGTAGAAATGGAAAAGGTACGAATCTCGGGTATTGGATTTGGGGGTTGGTATTGCTACCGATTACTCTACTATTATCTAATTATCTAAGCTAAGGTTGTGATAGTCTATGTCTAATTGATGTGTACTCGTATGATAGTTTAAAGATGTGTTTACTTAGGTTTTACTACTCCTTAATTATCTCCTATTGATGGTTGATTTGTCACGTCCTTATTCCTAGTTGCGTTGTGATTCTAAGGCTATAGGGCGTGCTTATTTCCCTAACTCTTTGAAATTACCAAAGGGTCTTGTTTACAAATCCTCTAGTGATTTATAGACGCCTACTCTACGGTTGTCCTTGAATACTTTATCCTACAATTACCTAGATAATTATATTCTAAAGTTCACAAAGAAATGTCAAGCATTAAGTACACAACGAATAATCTAGCGCACTCTAGATCATTAGTCAACTAAGATAAGTATCAACCAATCAATATTCAATAATTAAGTTTCATATTCCCTAAGCAAACACACAAATAAATTAGCCGGACATGGAGAACATGCAAGCATACACACAAATAATCAAAGACATAATTAAATTAATGAAGTAAATACTTATCTTGATGTATAATAGGGTTTAGAACCCTAAAATACTGCACAAGAAAGCCTTGGTTCGGTTTTAGGTTTTTACTCCAAAAGACTACACACAAAAACTGAAAAATTCGGATTCTATATATAAGATTACATCTGCGACGGCGTCACCTTATGTTTCGTGACGCCGTCGTGTCGCCGTCATTAGGGTTTCGTCTTGGCCACGTAAACCTTGCGACGGCGTCACCTTATGACTGTGACGCCGTCCCCTTCAGCTCTGACGCCGTCTTGGCTGCATCTAGGCCGTCTGAGTAACGACGGCCTACTCCTTTAGAACCTGACGTCGTCCCTTGAAAACATGCAATTTCGCTTCTGACCCGTCGCAAAATTCCTTCCCGACGGCGTCGCAGATAAGCAGTGACGCCGTCGCCTTATGTTTCAGCAGCTTTGAGTGTCTCGATTCTGACTTTGGCCATTTTCTTCGTATATTCGCGCCTTTTCGTCCAAATAAGCATCATTCCAGCATTTTGCCTTCAAGAGACCTAAAAAGTGAAAAGGAACGATATTAAGCAATAACGGATACAGAAGTGATCGAATAAGGGCTTAAATGACCCCTTAAAAAGGTACCTTTTAAAACCTTATCAAATATCCCTACACTTGGTATTTGCTTGTCCTCAAGCAAATGTGCTTTTAGCCAATTAATTTATAAGTTAGGGGTCATGAAGCATTCATTCAAAACGGTCCACAACACATATAAGCCCCACAAAAGTCATAACAAGCACGGAAATTACATACTAGCACCTCACATGGGGTGTTTGGATACTCACATCTCTCTCGGGTGTATATATGAAATATAACAAATCGGAAATGGAAGATAAACACTCATTAACCGGTCCTAGTACATAGATTACCATAGGCTTGAGAATAGATCAAACCTCCGTCGCTTTGGCGTAAGCACCTAGGAAAGACTATCAAAGAGGTCTTTTAAAGGGTTGTAATGTTAGGCTTACGGTAGGGAAATGAAGGGTTTGGTGGGATAGGCTATTTAGTGGTGGATAGTCAAAAATCTCTATGTTGCAAGTATACGAAGAATGGCGTTGCTAAGCCAAGACTCGACACTCTAAAACTCTAGGCAACGAAAATAAACAAACATAATTTAAAAGATAGATGTAGGATGGTAGCCCGTATAGTTTTTTTTTTTTTTTTTTTTTTTTTTTTTTTTTTTTTTTTTTGTGCATACACTTTTACTCTACCATCCTCTACGGTACATCAAAATGATAGGGATTTATAGACACATCCCTACACTTGAGTTTTTATTACTCTAACACTAATTTGACCCGAATTGAAAAGATCAAAACACTTGGAGTACATTATTATGCAAACAAAGGGAATTTGAGTTTAACGTTCTCTTCCCTATATTTCATAAACTTTAACTTTTCCCATGAATCCCAATCATCCCAAAACTGTATACAAAGGATATGACTCGACTTAGCAACTCATGCAAGCAACCAGATAATTGAACTAAGGGTTTTGGGTGATAACATAAATTTGCACTAAAAGTGAGTGCAATAAAGGTAGGCTAAGGCGATTTGGGTGTATATTTGGGGGTGGGGTGTAAACAATGCTCTTCATTGATATCCCGGAAAAACCGAAATATCACGAGAACCGCAAAAAGGATAGGCTCTGAGGGGTTAACTAGGGGTATCGTGTACTAAAGATGAGTACAGCGCAAAGGGTGTGGGGGAATTACTCAACCGATATGGAAGAAGTAATTATATTACAGGTATCAAACAAGGGTTTATCCTAATGCCTCTTATCATTTAGTTATTCCTAACTACACAAGTGTAGTCTCACTAGCGATCTCGGAATGCATCACAAAACAAGTTCTAGAATCTAATATACTACCGGTTCACACTCTAAGCATTAAAGATGAATGCTTTAATTCCTACTAATCTAAGGGCGATCCTCACATTTTGGGTGGAATTTAGGTGGTAAGGTTTTTTTGTGCTAGTCTTGCAACTTCCTATCCATGAGACGCTTTTGTTAAGACTAATGGCCCACTCTTATACGTCATGAAAAAATTTTAAATTTGGCTAAAATTACCCTAACCTACATTTTCTCATGGTTATTACACAAATACACTTGGACAAAGCAAATAGTCAAGGATAAGCATAGTTTCAAAGTTCCCGTTTTATTTTCCCTCCCTACACTTAAACTGAACATTGTCCCCAATGTTCCCCGAAAGTATCAAAGTTATGATAATAGAAGGTGATTAAAAACGAAAGAAACTAATACTCCCCTGATTAGCTCGGTAGGATCCGTAAAAAGTGGTGGTTAAATCTTTTCCAAGAAGAGTTTTTGCGTGAAAGGCTCCTTCCAAACTTGTGTAACTTCTTCTTGACAAACTAAACCTGCACACTAGAAGAAAACAAACGAAACCTTCGCGTAAAATCGGCGGTAATAATATACATAAGACTCGATTTAAACTAGGATATAATGCTTGTGGAATGGATGTTTACAGAATTTGTTTTGAAAGTTAAGATCTGGAAAATTCCAAAATTTTACAAGTAGCTCAGAAAACGAGAAAAAGTAAGCTGATGTTTTTATTCCTTCCTGACGCCGTCAGGTTGCAATCCTGACGCCGTCAGGTTATCCTGACAAAAACTGGTCTGCGATTTTCTGGAAAAAAAATTCTGGAAAATTTGCATCTTTAGAATCTGGAAAAACTTCTGCAAAAACATCCATTATGACTCGATACAAGCATTTGACTCGAACAAACAAACATATATATCTTTTAGTTAATTGTTATTCTCATGTTCACGTTTCTTATGAAAACGTGTGTAATCCTCCCTACACTTATCCTTTATGTAAAATACCTTTATATGTAATTAAGACGAGGTTAAAAACAAAATAAAGCATTTTTACAAATTCAAACATGAGGACAAACAATTAATAAAAGAGATATGACACTAACAAGCAAACAATTAAGCATGGGTTGCCTCCCACGAAGCGCTTTTCTTTATTTAAGAGTCTTGTAGCTAGACTCGTAGTCCTACTCCTACGTTTTTGCCTCGTTTTGCATTCTCAATGAGAATTCTATCATGTTGACAAAATTTTCATCGACTTTATACCTAGGCCCTAGGGTCAAGCAATCCTTATAATAATGCCTCCTTCTTTCCCACATGAATTTATAACCCTTTTCAACATCTTCCTTGCTTTTGTCCTCAAAAGCTTTGATGTTGTCTCGATCATAAATGGACAAGTGGCCATACTCAGTTGTTTTCCAAGGCATCCTATAGGTAATCTCATTGGTTCCCTCCTTAAACCTAACGGTTCCATCATGCTTGTTATGGCCCATCCTAGATGTCTCAACAAACGGTTTCCCTAGCACTACTTGGGATAGGCTATAGTCAATGACGCATCCTACATCTTCTAGGATCATAAAATCAACAAGATAGGTGAAATTTCCTATAAAGACATGCACATCTTTGACTCTTCCCACAAAGTTGCAAATTCCTCCCGGATAATTAGGGTCTCTCCTAATATTGAGTCGCTCATTCATAATGTCATTGTAAACAGCAGACGACATTATATTGATGGGAGATTCCGTATCTATGTAAGCGTGGTCGATACTCCTATATCCGATCATACAAGGAATTTTTAGGTTCCAGGGATTTCCTCTCCTAATCTTAGGGCATATCCTAATGATAGGTGATCGTGGATTATTGATTATGTATTGATGGTACGCAACCTCTTCCTTAGTGGGGTAAAGATTGAAGTACGCACTATTTTCCTCGTCCACTTTGTTGTTGGTTATGCCATTGTCCGAATTATTGCTAATCATAGAGCCAACTATAGCAGCGCTGACTACTTTCTCAACAGCTTCTCTGATTGTACTATCGAATGTTTTTTGCAAATCCGGAAGGTCGGTGTTTCTACTCACATAGCGGCTTCGACGTTGGTGTTGGTTATTGGGTTGGGTTTTGAGCGACATTGGTTGGTTACCACCTTCCATGATGAAAAGTGATGGGGTTACGAACAAAGGTTACTAAGAAGGGAGATAGACTAAGAGAAAGCTAAAAAATGAGAAAAATTTACTTGATAGGAATCAAGCAAAGAAACCTAAACGAGGTGGACTACTAACTAGCTATTCTATTCCCCGGCAGCGGCGCCAAAAACTTGATAACACTACACGCGTCGTTCAGGGTCAAGGAAACTTCCTTTTCTTCGAGCAAGTTTTATAACACCCTAGGCAGTGAACCTAATCGTTGTAGTGTAGTAATTAGGGTAAGCCACGGGTATTGATATCGTTCTCTAGGGGAATAGGAATGCTAGTGAGAAGTTACTACGCTAAGGTTGAGGTTGAGGAAGATTATTTTTTGTATTTTTATATTTTTGTAGAAATGGAAAAGGTACGAATCTCGGGTATTGGATTTGGGGGTTGGTATTGCTACCGATTACTCTACTATTATCTAATTATCTAAGCTAAGGTTGTGATAGTCTATGTCTAATTGATGTGTACTCGTATGATAGTTTAAAGATGTGTTTACTTAGGTTTTACTACTCCTTAATTATCTCCTATTGATGGTTGATTTGTCACGTCCTTATTCCTAGTTGCGTTGTGATTCTAAGGCTATAGGGCGTGCTTATTTCCCTAACTCTTTGAAATTACCAAAGGGTCTTGTTTACAAATCCTCTAGTGATTTATAGACGCCTACTCTACGGTTGTCCTTGAATACTTTATCCTACAATTACCTAGATAATTATATTCTAAAGTTCACAAAGAAATGTCAAGCATTAAGTACACAACGAATAATCTAGCGCACTCTAGATCATTAGTCAACTAAGATAAGTATCAACCAATCAATATTCAATAATTAAGTTTCATATTCCCTAAGCAAACACACAAATAAATTAGCCGGACATGGAGAACATGCAAGCATACACACAAATAATCAAAGACATAATTAAATTAATGAAGTAAATACTTATCTTGATGTATAATAGGGTTTAGAACCCTAAAATACTGCACAAGAAAGCCTTGGTTCGGTTTTAGGTTTTTACTCCAAAAGACTACACACAAAAACTGAAAAATTCGGATTCTATATATAAGATTACATCTGCGACGGCGTCACCTTATGTTTCGTGACGCCGTCGTGTCGCCGTCATTAGGGTTTCGTCTTGGCCACGTAAACCTTGCGACGGCGTCACCTTATGACTGTGACGCCGTCCCCTTCAGCTCTGACGCCGTCTTGGCTGCATCTAGGCCGTCTGAGTAACGACGGCCTACTCCTTTAGAACCTGACGTCGTCTCTTGAAAACATGCAATTTCGCTTCTGACTCGTCGCAAAATTCCTTCCCGACGGCGTCGCAGATAAGCAGTGACGCCGTCGCCTTATGTTTCAGCAGCTTTGAGTGTCTCGATTCTGACTTTGGCCATTTTCTTCGTATATTCGCGCCTTTTCGTCCAAATAAGCATCATTCCAGCATTTTGCCTTCAAGAGACCTAAAAAGTGAAAAGGAACGATATTAAGCAATAACGGATACAGAAGTGATCGAATAAGGGCTTAAATGACCCCTTAAAAAGGTACCTTTTAAAACCTTATCAACTATATTCCCTGATCTTCATTGCATTTGTGTCTGAGCAGTTTTAAGTCTGTTTAGACTTGACTGTTTAGCGCGGATCACGTAAGCCTAACATTACAACCCTTTAAAGACCTCTTTGATAGTCTTTCCTAGGTGCTTACGCCAAAGCGATGGAGGTTTGATCTATTCTCAAGCCTATGGTAATCTATGTACTAGGACCGGTTAATGAGTGTTTATCTTCCATTTCCTATTTGTTATATTTCATATATACACCCGAGAGAGATGTGAGTATCCAAACACCCCATGTGAGGTGCTAGTATGTAATTTCCGTGCTTGTTATGACTTTTGTGGGGCTTATATGTGTTGTGGACCGTTTTGAATTAATGCTTCATGACCCTTAACTTATAAATTAATTGGCTAAAAGCACATTTGCTTGAGGACAAGCAAATAACAAGTGTAGGGATATTTGATAAGGTTTTAAAAGGTACCATTTTGAGGGGTCGTTTTAGTCCTTATTTGATCACTTTTGTATCCGTTATTGCTTAATATCGTTCCTTTTCACTTTTTAGGTCTCTTGAAGGCAAAATGCTGGAATGGCACTTATTTGGACGAAAAGGCGCGAATATATGAAGAAAATGGCCAAAGTCAAAATCGAGACACTCACAGTTGCTGAAATTAGAAGGCGACGGCGTCAGGTGCTAATGGCGACGCCATCCCAAGATTTTTGTGACGATTCAGAACTCAAACCTCGTATTTTCAAGTGACGACGTCTAGTTGTGAAAGAGTAGGCCGTCGCTACTCAGACGGCCTAGATGCAATCCAGACGACGTCAGAAGCTGAAGAGGACGGCGTCACGGACATAAGGTGACGCCTTCGCAAGGTTAACGTGGCCAAGACGAAACCCTAATGACGGCGACACGACGGCGTCACGAAACATAAGGTGACGCCGTCGCATATGTAATCTTATATATAGAATCCGAATTTTTCAGTCTTTTGGAGAGAGTCTTTTGGAGTGAAAACCTAAAACCGAACCTAAGGTGTCTTGTACAGTATTTTAGGGTTTTAAACCCTATCTTACATCAATATAAGTCTTTACTTCATTAATTCAATTATGTCTTTGATTATTTGTGTGTATGCTTGCATGTTCTCCATGTCCGGCTAATTTATTTGTGTGTTTGCTTAGGAAGTATGAAACTTAATTATTGAATATTGATTGGTTGTTTCTTATCTTAGTTGATTAATGATCTAGTAATGCGATAGGTCATTCGTTGTGTACTTAATGCTTGATTCATCTTTGTGAACCTTAGAATATAATTACCTGAGTAGTTGTAGGCTAAACCATCCAAAGAGCGCCTTAGAGTAGGAGTTTATCATCCCTAGTGGGTTTGTAGACGAGACCCTTTGGTAAGTTCAAAGAGTTAGGGAGAAACATACCCTACAACTTTAGACACACAACGCAACTAGGAATAAGGACGTGACAACTCAACCATCAATAGGAGATAATTAAGGAGTAATACAACCTAAGTAAACACATCTTTAAACTATCATACGAGCACACATTAATTAGACATAGACTCCCACAAACTTAGTTTAGATAATTAGTTAATAGTAGAGTAATCGGTAGAAATACCAACCCCCCAAATCCAATACCCGAGATTCGTACCTTTCCATTTCATAAAATATAAAAAGATAAAAAAATAATCTTCCTCAACCTTAACCTTAGCGTAGTAACTCCTTACTAGCATTCCTATTCCCCTAGAGAACGATATCAATACCCGTGGCTTACCCTAATTACTACACTACAACGATTAGGTTCACTGCCTAGGGTGTTATAAAACTTGCTCGAAGAAAAGGAAGTTTCCTTGACCCCGAACGACGCGTGTAGCGTTATCAATACTCGAGTGACGTTCTTCTTTATTGATTCATTTGTATGTATAAAGGTGATCTGAGATTTTACTAAACGGGCTAAATGGGGAATGAAAACTGGTTGCGCGGGCTTGGACTTTGACCTGTTAAAATGCATAAAACTCCTATGTATAACACAGGATGTGCAGGATCTTCTGTATTGGTTTATTCAAGAAATAAAGGCTAGAGTTCTTTGGAAAATATATCATATATTATTTTCTCAGTTGCTTTGACTGGTACCGAATACCCGGATAATCCTTTTTACTTTTTTCAAACTAGCTTTAACTTGTGATGACCTGAGGTGCATGTTGATCGTCGAGTACTTTTGTTTTAAATACCCGACCTTCTATATTATCTTAACTCTCCTCCCAAAAGGAAGTATAGAAGAGTCCTTTTGTTTGAATAGCGAAAGTACATGTATGATAAATTACCTACTACACCGTGCAAAACTGAATGAATAAGGCTGTATTCATCTTAATTATAACAAAATAAAGATGAACTCATACTTAACCTGGATCTTCTTATTTTTCTATATTAAAAGTCATGAAATAGCATGACAGCATCATCAAGAACCATAAGAGAAGATTCTAAAACCTTCCATTTGTCTCCAACCTGCTTGCATTTTTGCGTCACCTCAGCTCCTACTGTCTTTCCTTTAAGCACCCTAAGAATCTGCAGAAAAGTATCACCACCTTCTGAGGCATATATCATAGATGACGATAAAGAAAAGGGGGCATTGAAGTTATAAAGAGTCTACATACGTCTTTTGCTTGTTCAAGCTCATGGACAAGGCGAAGTTTTATGTTGAGGGCAGCATGATACATGTCATCTAATACTTGCGCCCAAAGAGAACGTTTATGTATTTTCCAGAACAAAATATCCAGCTTCTGAGCTTCGTTTCCAAGTCTCTGCAAGGTAACACAAGAATTTTTAAAAAAACTTACAGATTGGCCCAGCCAGGTGCGAGTTATACCTAGAAGGGACAACTTTACTCTTCTACTATTTGTAGACCATTTTAGCTAGAAAAAAAACAGGTCAAATGGATCAAGAGGATCTTACAGTTTGTAAGTAGCTCTAAATGTATTTCCAATGTATACAACGTGACAACCTCCTAAATCACTTTATTTTAGATAAATAAAAAACTAGTTATTACTTGTTATCAAAACAACACTTTGTATTCACATTTGAACATATGGTTTATGAATAATAGGTATAAAATATTATGAGAAATAAAAATGTTTGTGGGTCATCCAAAGTTCCCAGTCCACCTGACCTGTTTCACTCAGTACATAAATTGTCTGTTTTAACCCGTTACCAACACATCCATTTGAAGCTCCTTATTACACTCATTGGCATAATTAGAAGAATTATTTGGCAATTTCAATTGGCAAAATAAAGTCTTTTAACTCTCAACACTCCACACGAGATATTTTCTCTAAACTCAATCTTATATAATTTTCTTCACAAGTGAAGATATTTTTTCTTAAACTTAAATAATCGCCTCTAAACTCAATGATTTTCTCCACAAGTGAAGATATTTTTTCTTAAACTTAAATAATCGCCTCTAAACTCAATCTTATATCATTTTCTTTCACAAGTGAAGATATTTTTTCTTAAACTTAAATAATCGCCTCTAAACTCAATCTTATATCATTTTCTTCACAAGTGAAGATATTTTTTTTAAACTTAAATAATCGCCTCTAAACTCAATCTTATATGATTTTCTTCACAAGTGAACATATTTTTTTTTAAACTTAAATAATCGCCTCTAAACTCAATCTTATATGATTTTCTTCACAAGTGAAGATATTTTTTTCTTAAACTTAAATAATCGCCTTCTAAACTCAATCTTATATGATTTTCTTCACAAGTGAAGATATTGTTTCTAAACTTAAATAATCACATCTAAATCAACACGAGAGTACACATTATTCTCATAATCTATCTTTTACGCAAACTAACTCATTCCTAGATGAATTTCTTCACAAGTGAAGATATTGTTTCTAAACTTAAATAATCGCCTCTAAATCAACACGAGAGTACACATTATTCTCATAATCTATCTTTTACGCAAACTAACTCATTCCTAGATGAATTTCTTCACAAGTGAAGATATTGTTTCTAAACTTAAATAATCGCCTCTAAATCAAAACGAGAGTACACATTATTCTCATAATCTATCTTTTACGCAAATTAACTCATTCCTAGATGATTTTCTTCACAAGTGAAGATATTGTTTCTAAACTTAAATAATCGCCTCTAAATCAACACTAGAGTACACTATTCTCATAATCTATCTTTTACGCAAATTAACTCAATTCTAGATGATTTTCTTCACAAGTGAAGATATTGTTTCAAAACTTAAATAATCGCATCTAAATCAACATTAGAGTACGCTATTCTCATAATCTATCTTTTACGCAAACTAACTCATTCCTAGATAACTAACTCATTCCTAGATGACTTTCTTCACAAGTGAAGATATTGTTTCTAAACTTAAAAATCGCCTCTAAATCAACATTAGAGTACACTATTCTCTAAATAATCTCCTCTAAAGGAAACATATCTGATCGTTGAACTACATAAAAACTTAACATGAAAATCTTCACATGCGAAAAGTTACAGTACATATAAATCAACGCCATACATTAAGTTCAAAACTATATAGACATTAAATTTCAATTAAAAAAAAGGCAAAATATGAACCAAAAATACACATAACTAAGTAAGGCATTTCGTCGAACACTTGGTCTACACATATATCCATGAAAAGTTTAGCCAAAAATACACATTACTAAGTAAGGCATTTCGTCGAACACTTGGTCTACACATGCAAGCCACAACATAGTTATGCATTTTGCCAAACACTTAGTCTACGCATACAATCAATCAATCAATTACACAAAGCATCATATAACATCTTGACATGTGACGCAATAGATAAGAAGTTTAAACACAAATTTTATAACTACAACCGGTAAAAACATTCATTAGTTGAAAATAATTACCAATATTAGCATTCAAATCCACATAACATTGTTTCAAATGATTAACAAATGAATTATCTAAAGAAAATTGTTGAAAAGTTGAAATTTATACCCAATTGAATCGGAAAACAATCAATTAAAAAGTCAACATTAAAGTCAACGCCGGAGATTATTGGCGGCAAAGAGATGATGGAGATGACGGCTAATAACCGGCGAGATGAAGCAGATGTGTGATTAAAACCAGGGAGATGAAGAACAGGTGCAGTAGGTTTGTGTGTTTAAGAGTGTTTGGTTTCTCCAGAGAAAAAAAGGGATATTTTTTGGTGGGTGGAAGTAAATGAGAATAATACACTTAGACCCC
>BPTQ01000008.1:246167770-246188597 GCA_019973895.1 Chrysanthemum seticuspe
TCTATGAATTTCACTCAACCTTTGTGTTGACAGTTTTAAGCATGTATTTCAGGTCCATATTGTACGAGGCTGGCACGGAGGAGCACGGATACTCAAGAAGGCTATAAATTTTATTATTATTCGAAAACCAATTTAATGTATTTTGTAAACCGTGAAACCACTGGGACCTCATTTTTGTAAATTCTGATATTTATATAAATCGAATGATAAATCTTTTAAAAGGACTCCATTAGAGTTCGTTTTCTATTGTTATGACTGGTGTGCCATGAAGTAACACTCAGTTTGAATTCCGCTGCGTATTACGAAATTGAGGGTGTTACATATATATATATATATATATATATATATATATATATATATATATATATATATATATATATATATATTTATATATATATATATATATACGTGTGTACATATATGTATATATATATAAATCATATAGTATATATATATAGAGTTAGGATCAAATAAGAAGATTACTTAAAATAAGAAGGAATAAGAAGAACTATAACCGCAAATTCGAGATGCACCGACCTAAATTAGATGCATCTCTATAATCTTAGATGCATTATAACGCACCATAGGTTGTTTTATAGCTTTTAATCAGAAGCATATACATATATTATATGCATTTCATGATTTCTCTTGTTTTTTGTTCCTCTGCACGTGTCGAAATCATAAAAATCAATTTGCACCATCTATACATAGAATTAACTTTCGAAACTCAAGATGTTGCATCTATATCAATAGAAATTTATCTAATGCAAGTCGTTGCATCTCAAATGCGTGGTTTTGTTCACTTCTCACCACTTCTTATTTTAATTTACTTCTCACTGGATCCCTACTCTCTCTCTCTCTCTCTCTCTCTCTCTCTATATATATATATATATATATATATATATATATATATATATATATATATTGGATCATTTAAAAAGTTGATCTCAAGAGAAAAGTAATCTCAACCATTGGATCACCCCCTCTTCCCCTCCTTTTTTTCACACCAAACTACAGGGACCTAATTGTATTTCCTTCATTCTTTAAGGAAGTTTTGTAAATTCGCACCCTACCCCCCACCCCGCCCCCCCACCCACCCCACCCCCCCCCCCGAAAAATTTTTTTCCCGCCAAATTTTTTTTTATGGGGGCCAAAAAAAATTTTTTTTGGGCCAAAATTTTCCCGCCAAATTTTTATAACTGTGATGCACTTTTTATTTTGGTGCATCACAGTTATAAAAATTAGTTATAACTATGATGCACCAAATTTTATAACCGAGATGCACCCAACTATTGTTACCTAATATGCTTCAATAACATTGTAATAACTTAGTATACTATGCTCTTTAAGGGGCATTAGTTGTACAACCAGAGACGGAGCTATGGTAGCCATGGTAACGCCGCATGCTTTGTCATTGGGATAACGCAAGTGCATATTAACAATCGTGAATTGATGAAAAGTATGTTAACCATGTGATTAATAAAATGACTTTGAAACATGTTAGGATAATTGATTTCATTGTATATTAACCATGTGATTAATAAAATAAGCGTGTTGAATCAGTTAAAAATATCTCTTTTTATACACAAAGGTTGAGGGTTCTAATTCAAAGTTTTCAGTAATAAGTTAATCATATGCGATTGATGCACCTTTTTATATTGGTGAATCACAGTTAAAAAAAGTAGTTATAACTATGATGCACCAATTTTTATAACCGAGATGTACCCAACGATCGTTACCTAATATGCTCCTATACCATTGCAATAACTTAGTGTACTATACTCTATAAGGGGCATTAGTTGTACAACCAGGGACGGATGGTAGCCATGGTAGTGCCGCATCTCTTTGTTATAACATGCTTTGTCATTGGGATAACGCCAGTGCATATTAACCATCATGAATTGATGAACATTCCTTTTTTCACATGGTTTCGTTTATATAGTATAGAACAAAAAATAGATTTCCCTTTTATAGAAAAAATAGAGGTTACTACAGATGATATTAATAAAGTATACTACGATACAAAATCAAATAATCCCATAGTAAGTCAACATCCTCCATGTAAAGATATTATAATTAAAAAAGATAATGAAGAATATATAGGACAACCTTTAGGTAAGCATGATAATAACGATAAAAAATCTCTATCAACAATAATATATCAAAATAATCATACAAATGAAATGCTAAATACTATAGGACAACAATTGGATAGAATAGAAAATAAAAGAGAAGCAAGTACGTCAAAAATTAACGAAAAAACAGTAGAAATAGAAGAAAATCCTTTATTTATACCATATAATATAGATACCACTATTAATTTGGGAAAACAAGATTCTATATTAAGAGAAATTGAAGATAAATTAGCAAATTTAAATATATCTAATGAAAAAATAAATGTTATTAACAAAAATGATCCAGAAGATAATATATCAGAATTAGAAGAACAATTTGATTTCAAAATTAATAAAATAAAAAACAATTTTTATACACCAAAACCCGAAACACGAAATTATTATCCCAGACCTACACCACCAGATCTACAATATGAAGAAAGTCATACTTTAGTACAATCTAGATATGATGGAAGTTGTATATATGAATGGAATATAGATGGATGTTCAGAATATCAAATTATAAACCTTTTACAAGAAATGACTATGGCATATAATGCTTATAAATCACATAATAAAGATGATGAACAAAGAGTTTTTAAAGCTTTAATAAGTGGATTTACAGGAGGTTTAAAAGGATGGTGGGATACATATGTTTCAGAAGAAGAAAAACAAATAATTTATAATGCTAAAAAAACTATTATAAAAATAGAAAATAATCAACAAATCCCTACAGAAATGAATGATTCAGTTAGTACTTTAATTTTTGCTATTCTTAAGAATTTTGTAGGAAATCCATCAGCATATCAAGAGAGAAGTGCTGCTATTTTACTAAATCTAAATTGTAGAAAATTACAAGATTTTAGATGGTATAAAGATGTATTTTTATCAAAAGTTATGCTTAGGTCTGATTGTAGAGAAGCATATTGGAAAGAAAGATTTATTGCAGGATTACCTAAATTATTTGCTGAAAGAATAAGAAATAAATTAAATAATGAATTTAATAATTCTATACCATATAAAGAACTAACTTATGGAGAAATTATAAATTATGTTAATCAAGAGGGTTTAGCTATATGCTCAGATTTAAAATTAAAAGCTAAAATTAAAAGAGAATGCATTAATAATAGAAATGAATTAGGAAACTTCTATGAGCAATATGGATATGAACCTTTAAAGTTGCCATCATCCAGCAATAAAAAATATAGAAAAGAAAAAAGATATAAAAGATTTGAAAAAACTAAAAGAAATTATATACAAGATAATAAGAAAGAAAAGCATAATAAGTATAAAAATAAGAATAAGAAGTATAACTATAATAAAGATACAATTACATGTTTTAAATGCGGAAAACCTGGTCATATATCTAAAAATTGTTATACTAAAAAGAAAATAAATGAATTAAATATACCAGATGAATATAAAGAACAAGTTCTTAAAATGTTGATAAATGAAGAAACCAGTGAATCTGATATATCTGATAATGAAGAAGACGATTTAAATATAGTAGAAAATGAATCAAGTGATAATGATGAATCAGAAGAATGTGAATGTTTAGGTAATCGTGTTTGTGAATACAAAATAAATGCTATAACTAATGATAGCGAAGAAATTAAAATGTTAATAGAATTAATGGAAAAAATAGAAGACAAAGAAGTAAAAAGAATGTATCTAGACAAATTAAAAGAAAAGATAAAAGAAAACAATACTATAGAAGAAACACAAGATTATAATCTTATGGAAATATTTCAAAGATTCAATGAAAAACCCAAACCTATAACAATTTCGGAACTACAGGAAGAAATTAAAACTATAAAAGCGGAAATAACCATTTTAAAACAAAGAATGAATACATTAGAAACAAGTAAAGAAAAAGAAAAAGAAATTAATAAAGATACAGGAACATCTAGTAGTTTAACTATTAATAATATACAAAGTATTAGCACACAAAGATGGTATATTAAAATAAATATGGTAATAAATAATGATTATAAATTATTACTAATTGCTTTAGTTGATTCTGGAGAAGATTTAAATTGTATACAAGAAGGATTAGTTCCAGTTAAATATTATGAAAAGTCATCACAAAGGTTATCTGGAGTTACGGGAGATAAATTAAAAATATGATATAAATTATCAAATGTTCATATTTGCAATAATAATTATTGTTATAAAACAAATTTAATATTAGTTAAAAATATGGGTTCTCAATTAATCTTAGGACAACCATTTATAACCCAATTATACCCATTCAAAGTAAATGAAAAGGGTTTAACTACAAAAATGTTAGGAAAAAAGATATTATTTCCCTTTGCTATACCAATGATAACTAAAGAAATAAATGTTATTGATAATAAGAAGAAACATATAGAATATTTGATAAATGAAATAAATGATAAAAGAATAGAAAATCAATTACAAGATAATATTGTAAAGAATAAAATAAAACAATTAGAAGAAAAGTTTAAAAATAATGTATGTGCAACCATACCAAATGCTTTTTGGAAAAGAAAACAACATATTGTTAGTTTACCTTATATAAAAGAGTTTGATGAAAAAGATATCCCTACTAAATCTAAATATATACATATGTATCAAGAATTAGTACAACATTGTAGAAAAGAAATACAAGATTTATTAGATAAAAATCTTATAAGACCTTCAAAGTCTCCTTGGTCTTGTTCAGCCTTTTATGTTATGAATAGCGCTGAAATAGAAAGAGGAGCACCAAGATTAGTTATAAATTATAAACCATTAAATAAAGTACTAAAATGGATTAGATACCTTATTCCAAATAAAAGAGATTTATTAAAAAGGTTATATGATTCAAAAATATTTTCTAAATTTGATATGAAATCAGGATTTTGGCAAATACAAATAAATGAAAAAGATAGATATAAAACAGGATTTAATGTTCCTTTTGGTCATTACGAATGGAACGTCATGCCTTTTGGTTTAAAAAATGCTCCTTCAGAATTCCAAAATATAATGAATGATATAATTATTCCTATAAGTAGTTTTGCTATAGTATATATTGATGATATTCTTATATTTTCTAAAAATATAGATCAGCATTTTAAACATTTAAATATATTTTATGACCTTGTATACAAAAATGGTTTAGCAGTTTCTCCTACTAAAATAACTTTATTTCAAACTGAGATAAAATTTTTAGGTCATAGTATAATCCAAGGAACTATTAAACCCATAGATAGAAGTCTACAATTTTCAAGTAAATTCCCAGACGATATAAAAGATAAAAAACAATTGCAAAGGTTTTTAGGATGTTTAAATTATATTCATGATTTTTCAAAGATTTAGGAAGTATATGTAAACCATTATATGAAAGACTTAAGAATAACCCTGAACCATGATCAGAAAAACATACCCAAGTAATTAAACACATAAAAAATAAAATAAAAGAATTACCTTGCTTAACTATACCTAATCCAGAAGCAAATCTTATAGTAGAAACAGATGCAAGTGATATTGGATATGGAGGTATTCTAAAACAAAAATTAAAAAACAATGATAAAGAACAATTAGTAAGGTTTTTCTCAGGATCTTGGAATGATACTCAAAAGAATTATTCTATAGTTAAAAAAGAAGTATTAAGTATAGTTTTAAATATCCAAGAATTTGAAGATGATTTATACATGAAACCTTTTTTATTAAGAGTTGATTGTTCTTCAACAAAATATATATTAGAAAAGGATGTTAAAAATTTAATTTCAAAACAAATTTTTGCCAGATGGCAAGCTATCCTCAGTAATTTTGATTTCCAAATTGAGGTTATAAAAGGAGAAGCCAATTCTCTCCCAGATTTCTTATCAAGAGAATTTTTACAGGGATGAATTCAGACAACAAGAAACCTTTTGTTCCTATACCAAAACCCCGATTATCATCTCCATCAACTCCCCCAATATCCACATCGCTATCTCCATTTTCTCAAAATCAATCTCCAAGAAAAACCTTATCCCCATTTTCATCAAATCAATCATCTCCAAGAACACCATATTCAGCCCTAGCACATATACCAAATATATCAAGTGTATCTCAAAGTCAAAACTCTTATTCATCAGTCGCCTCATCCTCAAATATGCCAAGAAATCCTAATAAACCAGAACCCAAGATAAATCCAAATCGTCAAGTTGTTAAGATTCTTGAACCAGAAGAAGAAGAAAAGTTAAATCAAAGTTTTGGTTCTCTTATCAAATATATTTTCCCAGAAAACACCCACTTTTATAACATCGATTTTCAAACAAGAGAATATTACGAAGCCATTTTATTAGAAAGTAAATCCATCGAGTTATTCCATACTCAAGATTTTAAAATACAAGGTCTTATAAGCAGTACTAAAGTCAAAATTCTCAAAGTTTTATCCTTAGAAGACTGGGGAAATAAACCTTATGTTAATAGAGTCTTACCTCGTTTTCCAGAATATCCAGCATATAATTACTATGATTATCAAGAAGCTTGGTCAAAAGCATTTTTCCTGAGAAATCATAGTCATACATGGTTTTTTCGATTTAATGAAGTATTCCCAAATAAATACCCAAGATGGTTCGTTAAATGGTTCAGATACATGGGAGGAATTCCAGAGATTTCCCCCCCAAAGATTCTACAAGGATATCAAAAATATAAATCAGTCTTTTCTCAAGAAAGTATCCCTCCGTTCGAATACACTTTATAGTTTATGATTATATTTAGACTTCCATGGATTATGTCATGGAATTATAAAAAACAAGATGCAGAAGGAGTTTCTCCTCCTCTTTTGGTAAGGGAATTCAGTGCAAGATGGTGGGGTGCAGTTTCAGAAGATCAAGCAGATGAAAAAGCAGTTATAAATTATTATAATAATCTTGTCAGATCACCAAGTCCAAGTCCCTCCATCTCAAACAAATCCTATACAGATGAAGATGCAATCAAAAGAATTCAAGAATGTAAATCAAAAAAAGAAATCCAAAAGATTCTAGATGAAGTTCGTAAATCGCCTACTCCAAGTGAGGAGTTATATCAAGATCCTTATGAAGACGATGACTTTGAATTCTTAAGTTAATCTGTTATATTCAAGTTTTTATCTTTATATCAAAGATGTAATATAAACATGTCAAGTCTTTATATTTAAGTAAAATATATTAAAGTAAAATCATTGATCATCTATTCTCACATGGAAACATTATAATTGAAGAAATAATTGAAGACGATGGCCGACAAACCTTTATTGAAGAAATAATTGAAAAGAAGAAATGATTGAAGACATTAGCTGACAAACGCAACATCTTTTGACGAATTCTGCATACCAACAAAAGACTTTATAAAAATATTGAAGATAATCTATAATTGAAGACAGAACCGACACTTGTAAGTTATCATCAATAATAGAGAAAATAACCGGCATTCAGCAGTCATCACGAAGGATGTTACCGAGAAGTTCAAATATAAATAAGGAAGACTCTCATCGTTTGAGGGCAGGCTTCATTTTTATGAAGAAAAAAGAATCAATAATATTATCCACCACTCAATGTTCAAAAACTTTAGATTTCCAAATTTGTATATCTCCAAGTTCTTCTATATGTCAGAATATCTCTACTGTAAACTCTGAATCTCCTTGTAATAATTCAGAAACAAATAATAAAGGTATCATTTTATAATTCTTTGTTATGTTTAAATTAGTTGAGAAAATTTTTATTATAGGTAAAATATTATTTATTAATATTAAAGTTTTATCAATTGATATTGAAAAATTATTAATTATAAGTGAAATATTCTTCTTAATATTATAATTTTTATATTACATTACTTAGACATAATTTATTATTATATCAGAAGCTTAATTAATAAAGTTTATACATTAATTCAAAATTTATTATCATAGATTAAATGAAATTAAAACGATCTTTAGAAATGGTATACATTAATTCAAAATTTATTATCATAGATTAAATGAAATTAAAACTCAAAATTTATTATCATAGATTAAATGAAATTAAAACGATCATTAGAAATGGTATCAGAGCCAAGTGCTCTTTTTTGAGGAAGTAATGGTATTGAATCTATGAATGATGACTATTAAAAATTATACCGATAAACCACGTAGAGTAAGTTGTATATTAAATGAATACATAACTGCGTTGGTAAGCCCTGTCGATCAGTCGGTTGGAATTAGCAGCAACATTGGGAGTCAGACTGCCGTACCACGACGATATGGGGGTGTTCCCGGAGATTCATGAATTCAGGTAATATAAAATCTACTCTATTGAAATTTATCAGAATAAAATTTTAATAATCATTATGAATAAGATTTCAAGATTATTACTAAATCAAAAGGGTAGTATTTCTTCTGATATTGATGATAAACATGATCTATCTAACTCTGTAGAAGTATCAATAGCTAATATAGAAACTAGTTTACATAATTGGAATATACCTAGAGTAGAAATTAAAACTTTATATAAACAAGGTTCTTTTGATTGGTTTCAAAGTTATTCCATTAAAACTACATAAAAAACTATACCCTTATTAAAAAATCAACAAGAAATAAAATTATTCTCTTCAAAAGCTATACATGAACATAGAAAAAATTATAAATTTTTACATATAGGAATGATTCAAGTAGCAATAAAACCTATGACAAGATTAGGAATTAATGCTCCAATATGTGTTGTATTAAGAGATGCTAGATTAACAAATTTTAACCAATCATTATTAGCCTTAGGAGAATCTAATATATGTAATGGTCCAATATATTTTCAAGCTTATCCTGATTATATAGTATCCTTATTTGATAAAAATATATTAGACGTGTTAACTTTAAATTTACAGTTAAAAGAAATTGAAATAAAAGAAGGATCTGATCCATTAGTTTTAATATATAGAGTATATTATAAAACTATGACCACTACTATAGAACCAAAATATAAAAAGGAAAAATCAGTTAATGAAACTTTGCTTATAGAATCTAATTTTCAAAACTCTAATATAACTGTTCCAAAAAGGATAAAATGGGATGAAATTATTAAGAATCAAACGTGGAATTTTAAAGAAATAATTGAAACAAAGCCTTTAGAAATGAATACTCAAGTAAATAATATTATAGATCATTCTAATGGAAATATTGATATAATTTTTGACAATAACAGAATAAGTTCAGCTAGACATTCGATTCATATTCCATCTACATATAATAATAGTACGAATTTGAGAAGAACACAATCTATGAAAATGAAAGGAGTAGATTTTAGTGCATCTGTTCCTAAACCTTTATATGAAGACGATAATATAAATGATGATTTTAGTGATCTTAGTGATCAACCAACTAAATCTGAAGTCGAATACTATAGAGAAAACTATGAGTGATACTTCGATACAAGCAAAGATTGCTAGAAATCAAAACAATATTAATCATTTAAAAAGTTTATATAAACAAGAAAAATCTTTAAGGTTAGAAATAAATTACGTTAAAGATATGATTAACAAAGGAGCAAAATATGTAAATTTAAGAGTACATCGAGGTTATCAAGTATATGATATTGAATGGAGTATAAAAAATTTACTAGTAGATCTAAAAGTCAATCAAGATATGATAAAATTGGTAAGATCACAATTAGTTATTTCTTAAAAATGAGTTTATATCAATACGAACTTAAAAAACAAATAATATATTATCAAGAATCTATTTTAAGAAATAATAAATCAATAAAAATATGTAAAGAAGAATTATTCACCGGAGAATATGTTATTAGTAAAAAGGCACATAAAGATATGATAATAAGCTTAGTTTTACAAAATCTTCGTTTAAAAGAAAAACTAGAACAATTAAAAAGACTAATTCATTAAAATGGAAGAAATAAATAATATTCCTTTTAAAATGGAAATAAAATTTCTAAAAGATGAAATGTTTAATAATTATAATAATGAAAAATTAATATGGTATTATTTAAAGTTTGATGAAAGAAAAAGAATGTTACATAATTTAGAATGGCAATCATATATTATTGATAATGGAGTAAACATTCCTTTTTTCACATGGTTTCGTTTATATAGTATAGAACAAAAAATAGATTTCCCTTTTATAGAAAAATTAGAGGTTACTACAGATGATATTAATAAAGTATACTACGATACAAAATCAAACAATCCCATAGTAAGTCAACATCCTCCATGTAAAGATATTATAATTAAAAAAGATAATGAAGAATATATAGGACAACCTTTAGGTAAGCATGATAATAACGATAAAAAATCTCTATCAACAATAATATATCAAAATAATCATACAAATGAAATGCTGAATACTATAGGACAACAATTGGCTAGAATAGAAAATAAAAGAGAAGCCAGTACGTCAAAAATTAACGAAAAAACAGTAGAAATAGAAGAAAATCCTTTATTTATACCATATAATATAGATACCACTATTAATTTGGGAAAACAAGATTCTATATTAAGAGAGATTGAAGATAAATTAGCAAATTTAAGTATATCTAATGAAAAAATAAATGTTATTAACAAAAATGATCCAGAAGATAATATATCAGAATTAGAAGAACAATTTGATTTCAAAAATAATAAAATAAAAAACAATTTTTATACACCAAAACCCGAAACACAAAATTATTATCCCAGACCTACACCACCAGATCTACAATATGAAGAACGTCATACTTTAGTACAATCTAGATATGATGGAAGTTGTATATATGAATGGAATATAGATGGATGTTCAGAATATCAAATTATAAACCTTTTACAAGAAATGACTATGGCATCTAATGCTTATAAATCACATAATAAAGATGATGAACAAAGAGTTTTTAAATCTTTAGTAAGTGGATTTACAGGAGGTTTAAAAGGATGGTGGGATACATATGTTTCAGAAGAAGAAAAACAAATAATTTATAATGCTAAAAAAACTATTATAAAAACAGAAAATAATCAACAAATCCCTACAGAAATGAATGATTCAGTTAGTACTTTAATTTTTGCTATTCTTAAGCATTTTGTAGGAAATCCATCAGCATATCAAGAGAGAAGTGCTGCTATTTTACTAAATCTAAATTGTAGAAAATTACAAGATTTTAGATGGTATAAAGATGTATTTTTATCAAAAGTTATGCTTAGGTCTGATTGTAGAGAAGCATATTGGAAAGAAAGATTTATTGCAGGATTACCTAAATTATTTGCTGAAAGAATAAGAAATAAATTAAATAATGAATTTAATAATTCTATACCATATAAAGAACTAACTTGTGGAGAAATTATAAATTATGTTAATCAAGAGGGTTTAGCTATATGCTCAGATTTAAAATTAAAAGCTAAAATTAAAAGAGAAGGCATTAATAATAGAAATGAATTAGGAAACTTCTATGAGCAATATCGATATGAACCTTTAAAGTTGCCATCATCCAGCAATAAAAAATATAGAAAAGAAAAAAGATATAAAAGATTTGAAAAAACTAAAAGAAATTATATACAAGATAATAAGAAAGAAAAGCATAATAAGTATAAAAATAAGAATAAGAAGTATAACTATAATAAAGATACAATTACATGTTTTAAATGCGGAAAACCTGGTCATATATCTAAAAATTGTTATACTAAAAAGAAAATAAATGAATTAAATATACCAGATGAATATAAAGAACAAGTTCTTAAAATGTTGATAAATGAAGAAACCAGTGAATCTGATATATCTGATTATGAAGAAGACGATTTAAATATAGTAGAAAATGAATCAAGTGATAATGATGAATCAGAAGAATGTGAATGTTTAGGTAATCGTGTTTGTGAATACAAAATAAATGCTATAACTAATGATAGCGAAGAAATTAAAATGTTAATAGAATTAATGGAAAAAATAGAAGACAAAGAAGTAAAAAGAATGTATCTAGACAAATTAAAAGAAAAGATAAAAGAAAACAATACTATAGAAGAAACACAAGATTATAATCTTATGGAAATATTTCAAAGATTCAATGAAAAACCCAAACCTATAACAATTTCGGAACTACAGGAAGAAATTAAAACTATAAAAGCGGAAATAACCATTTTAAAACAAAGAATGAATACATTAGAAACAAGTAAAGAAAAAGAAAAAGAAATTAATAAAGATACAGGAACATCTAGTAGTTTAACTATTAATAATATACAAAGTATTAGCACACAAAGATGGTATATTAAAATAAATATGGTAATAAATAATGATTATAAATTATCACTAATTGCTTTAGTTGATTCTGGAGCAGATTTAAATTGTATACAAGAAGGATTAGTTCCAGTTAAATATTATGAAAAGTCATCACAAAGGTTGTCTGGAGTTACGGGAGATAAATTAAAAATAAGATATAAATTATCAAATGTTCATATTTGCAATAATAATTATTGTTATAAAACAAATTTAATATTAGTTAAAAATATGGGTTCTCAATTAATCATAGGACAACCATTTATAACCCAATTATACCCATTCAAAGTAAATGAAAAGGGTTTAACTACAAAATTTTTAGGAAAAAAGATATTATTTCCCTTTGCTATACCAATGATAACTAAAGAAATAAATATTATTGATAATAAGAAGAAACATATAGAATATTTGATAAATGAAATAAATGATAAAAGAATAGAAAATCAATTACAAGATAATATTGTAAAGAATAAAATAAAACAATTAGAAGAAAAGTTTAAAAATAATGTATGTGCAATCATACCAAATGCTTTTTGGAAAAGAAAACAACATATTGTTAGTTTACCTTATATAAAAGAGTTTGATGAAAAAGATATCCCTACTAAATCTAAATCTATACATATGTCTCAAGAATTAGTTCAACATTGTAGAAAAGAAATACAAGATTTATTACATAAAAATCTTATAAGACCTTCAAAGTCTCCTTGGTCTTGTTCAGCCTTTTATGTTATGAATAGCGCTGAAATAGAAAGAGGAGCACCAAGATTAGTTATAAATTATAAACCATTAAATAAAGTACTAAAATGGATTAGATACCCTATTCCAAATAAAAGAGATTTATTAAAAAGGTTATATGATTCAAAAATATTTTCTAAATTTGATATGAAATCAGGATTTTGGCAAATACAAATAAATGAAAAAGATAGATATAAAACAGGATTTAATGTTCCTTTTGGTCATTACGAATGGAACGTCATGCCTTTTGGTTTAAAAAATGCTCCTTCAGAATTCCAAAATATAATGAATGATATAATTATTCCTATAAGTAGTTTTGCTATAGTATATATTGATGATATTCTTATATTTTCTAAAAATATAGATCAGCATTTTAAACATTTAAATATATTTTATGACCTTGTATACAAAAATGGTTTAGCAGTTTCTCCTACTAAAATAACTTTATTTCAAACTGAGATAAAATTTTTAGGTCATAATATAATCCAAGGAACTATTAAACCCATAGATAGAAGTCTACAATTTTCAAGTAAATTCCCAGACGAAATAAAAGATAAAAAACAATTGCAAAGGTTTTTAGGATGTTTAAATTATATTCATGATTTTTCAAAGATTTAGGAAGTATATGTAAACCATTATATGAAAGACTTAAGAATAACCCTGAACCATGGTCAGAAAAACATACCCAAGTAATTAAACACATAAAAAATAAAATAAAGAATTACCTTGCTTAACTATACCTAATCCAGAAGCAAATCTTATAGTAGAAACAGATGCAAGTGATATTGGATATGGAGGTATTCTAAAAAAAAAAATTAAAAAACAATGATAAAGAACAATTAGTAAGGTTTTTCTCAGGATCTTGGAATGATACTCAAAAGAATTATTCTATAGTTAAAAAAGAAGTATTAAGTATAGTTTTAAATATCCAAAAATTTGAAGATGATTTATACATGAAACCTTTTTTATTAAGAGTTGATTGTTCTTCAACAAAATATATATTAGAAAAGGATGTTAAAAATTTAATTTCAAAACAAATTTTTGCCAGATGGCAAGCTATCCTCAGTAATTTTGATTTCCAAATTGAGGTTATAAAAGGAGAAGCCAATTCTCTCCCAGATTTCTTATCAAGAGAATTTTTACAGGGATGAATTCAGACAACAAGAAACCTTTTGTTCCTATACCAAAACCCCGATTATCATCTCCATCAACTCCCCCAATATCCACATCGCTATCTCCATTTTCTCAAAATCAATCTCCAAGAAAAACCTTATCCCCATTTTCATCAAATCAATCATCTCCAAGAACACCATATTCAGCCCTAGCACATATACCAAATATATCAAGTGTATCTCAAAGTCAAAACTCTTATTCATCAGTCGCCTCATCCTCAAATATGCCCAGAAATCCTAATAAAGCAGAACCCAAGATAAATCCAAATCGTCAAGTTGTTAAGATTCTTGAAACAGAAGAAGAGGAAAAGTTAAATCAAAGTTTTGGTTCTCTTATCAAATATATTTTCCCAGAAAACACCCACTTTTATAACATCGATTTTCAAACAAGAGAATATTACGAAGCCATTTTATTAGAAAGTAAATCCATCGAGTTATTCCATACTCAAGATTTTAAAATACAAGGTCTTATCAGCAGTACTAAAGTCAAAATTCTCAAAGTTTTATCCTTAGAAGACTGGGGAAATAAACCTTATGTTAATAGAGTCTTACCTCGTTTTCCAGAATATCCAGCATATAATTACTATGATTATCAAGAAGCTTGGTCAAAAGCATTTTTCCTGAGAAATCATAGTCATACATGGTTTTTTCGATTTAATGAAGTATTCCCAAATAAATACCCAAGATGGTTCGTTAAATGGTTCAGATACATGGGAGGAATTCCAGAGATTTCCCCCCCAAAGATTCTACAAGGATATCAAAAATATAAATCAGTCTTTTCTCAAGAAAGTATCCCTCCGTTCGAATACACTTTACAGTTTATGATTATATTTAGACTTCCATGGATTATGTCATGGAATTATAAAAAACAAGATGCAGAAGGAGTTTCTCCTCCTCTTTTGGTTAGGGAATTCAGTGCAAGATGGTGGGGTGCAGTTTCAGAAGATCAAGCAGATGAAAAAGCAGTTATAAATTATTATAATAATCTTGTCAGATCACCAAGTTCAAGTCCCTCCATCTCAAACAAATCCTATACAGATGAAGATGCAATCAAAAGAATTCAAGAATGTAAATCAAAAGAAGAAATCCAAAAGATTCTAGATGAAGTTCGTAAATCGCCTACTCCAAGTGAGGAGTTATATCAAGATCCTTATGAAGACGATGACTTTGAATTCTTAAGTTAATATGTTATATTCAAGTTTTTATCTTTATATCAAAGATCTAATATAAACGTGTCAAGTCTTTATATTTAAGTAAAATATATTAAAGTAAAATCATTGATCATCTATTCTCACATGGAAACATTATAATTGAAGAAATAATTGAAGACGATGGCCGACAAACCTTTATTGAAGAAATAATTGAAAAGAAGAAATTATTGAAGACATTAGCCGACAAACGCAGCATCTTTTGACGAATTCTGCATACCAACAAAAGACTTTATAAAAATATTGAAGATAATCTATAATTGAAGACAGAACCGACATTTGTAAGTTATCATCAATAATAGAGAAAATAACCGGCATTCAGCAGTCATCACGAAGGATGTTACCGAGAAGTTCAAATATAAATAAGGAAGACTCTCATCGTTTGAGGGCAAGCTTCATTTTTATGAAGAAAAAAGAATCAATAATATTATCCACCACTCAATGTTCAAAAACTTTAGATTTCCAAATTTGTATATCTCCAAGTTCTTCTATATGTCAGAATATCTCTACTGTAAACTCTGAATCTCCTTGTAATAATTCAGAAACAAATAATAAAGGTATCATTTTATAATTCTTTGTTATGTTCAAATTAGTTGAGAAAATTTTTATTATAGGTAAAATATTATTTATTAATATTAAAGTTTTATCAATTGATATTGAAAAATTATTAATTATAAGTGAAATATTCTTTCTTAATATTATAATTTTTATATTACATTACTTAGACATAATTTATTATTATATCAGAAGCTTAATTAATAAAGTTTATACATTAATTCAAAATTTATTATCATAGATTAAATGAAATTAAAACGATCTTTAGAAATGGTATACTGATAAGGTTTTAAAAGGTACCATTTTGAGGGGTCGTTTAAGTCCTTATTTGATCACTTTTGTATCCGTTATTGCTTAATATCGTTCCTTTTTACTTTTTAGGTCTCGTGAAGGCAAAATACTGGAATGGCACTTATTTGGACGAAAAGGCGCGAATATATGAAGAAAATAGCCAAAGTCAAAATCGAGACACTCACAGTTGCTGAAAGTAGAACACGACGGCGTCAGGTGCTATTGGCGACGCCGTCCCAAAATTATTGTGACGGGCCAAACCCAAAACTCGTATTTTCAAGAGACGGCGTCTAGTTGTGAAAGAGTAGGCCGTCGCTACTCAGACGGCCTAGATGTAATCCAGACGACGTCAGAAGCTGAAGAGGACGGCGTCACGGACATAAGGTGACGCCGTCGCAAGGTTAACGTGGCCAAGACGAAACCCTAATGGCGGCGACACGACGGCGTCACTAAACATAAGATGACGCCGTCGCAATTGT
The DNA here is from genome assembly GCA_019973895.1 of Chrysanthemum seticuspe. Lineage (NCBI taxonomy): Eukaryota > Viridiplantae > Streptophyta > Magnoliopsida > Asterales > Asteraceae > Chrysanthemum > Chrysanthemum seticuspe. The sequence continues at coordinate 246,184,511 of BPTQ01000008.1, forward strand.
AATCTTATATATAGAATCCGAATTTTTCAGTCTTTGTGTGGAGAGTCTTTGGAGTAAAAACCTAAAACCGAACCTAAGGTGTCTTATACAGTATTTTAGGGTTTTAAACCCTATCTTACATCAAGATAAGTCTTTACTTCATTAATTCAATTATGTCTTTGATTATTTGTGTGTATGCTTGCATGTTCTCCATGTCCGGCTAATTTATTTGTGTGTTTGCTTAGGAAGTATGAAACTTAATTATTGAATATTGATTGGTTGTTTCTTATCTTAGTTGATTAATGATCTAGTAATGCGATAGGTCATTCGTTGTGCACTTAATGCTTGATTCATCTTTGTGAACCTTAGAGTATAATTACCTGAGTAATTATAGGCTAAACCATCCAAAGAGCGCCTTAGAGTAGGAGTCTATAATCTCTAGTGGGTTTGTAGACGAGACCCTTTGGTAAGTTCGAAGAGTTAGGGAGAAACGCATACCCTACAACTTTAGACACACAACGCAACTAGGAATAAGACGTGACACTCAACCATCAATAGGAGATAATTAAGGAGTAATACAAACTAAGTAAACACATCTTTAAACTATCATACGAGCACACATTAATTAGACATAGACTCCCACAACCTTAGTTTAGATAATTAGATAATAGTAGAGTAATCGGTAGAAATACCAACCCCCCCCCCCAAATCCAATACCCGAGATTCGTACCTTTCCATTTTTCATAAAATATAAAAAGATAAAAAATAATCTTCCTCAACCTTAACCTTAGCGTAGTAACTCCCTACTAGCATTCCTATTCCCCTAGAGAACGATATCAATACCCGTGGCTTACCCTAATTACTACACTACAACGATTAGGTTCACTGCCTAGGGTGTTATAAAACTTGCTCGAAGAAAAGGAAGTTCCTTTGACCCCGAACGACGCGTGTAGCGTTATCAAGTTTTTGGCGCCGCTGCCGGGGAATAGAATAGCTAGTTAGTAGTCCACCTCGTTTAGGTTTCTTTACTTGATTCATATCAAGTAAATTTTTCTCATTTTTTAGATTTCTCTTAGTCTATCCCCCTTCTTCGTAACCTTTGTTCGTAACCCCATCACTCTTCATCATGGAGAATGATAACCAACCACCACTCGATAACCAACAACCAACCAACGCTTCACCACCAAACAAATGCCCACTGCTTGACCCAGCCTCTGCTAACCAACTTCGAGCCCGTATCATGAGTGAGATTGGAGAGCTTAGGAAATTAAATATGATAATTGAGAATACACTTAAGGAAACCCTTAAGGAATCTGATCAACCTCTAGATAGTGATTCGACTACAAGAGATTCGGATGATGATCTAGAAAAAGGAGAGTATAAGATGTTAGAAATTATGAAGGGTAGTAAGGAGAAGGGAGAACTTAGGGAGTACTTTGACTTATACCCTAAAAGGAAAGAAACCGCTTATCACCATAATGTGGTTAATTTTCCAAGACCACCTTTCGAGCCTCGTATAAGGAGGGGAAACCCTAAAAACATCAAAATACCATGTATGATTGGATACTTATACAGGGATCACACCTACATTGATTATAAGGCACCCATGAATATAATGTCTAGGCTCTATTACAATTGGATCATGAGAAAAAAGCTAGAGCCTATGAGGGACCCCTTTCGCCCTAGGAAAGCAAGTAACTATGTGGGGAGGGTTAAGGGATTGCATGTGTTCATAGGTAACTTCACATATAGGTGTGACTTCATGATTCTGGAAAATGTTAAAGGAATCATTGATGGGTTTTTAGGAGACGTGATACTTGGGAAACCATTTATAGAAGAGTCTAAGATGGTTTATGATAAAGAGGGAGGGATAATCGAGTTCTCAAATGAAACCGAGAATGTTAAATATATAATGCCCCACAAAAATAAGAATTTTGAGGGCATGGATAATTTAGATGTAGATAGCATTCCGGCATTCGAAGTAGACTGGAAGAACAAAGTTTACTACACTGCTTGTCTTGAACTAGGGCCTGAATATATTCGTGATGAAAGAAGAGTTAAGGAGATCGAATGGGCCTCTAAGATTAGGGCAACGTAGGAGCACGACTACGAGTCTAGCTACAAGACTCTTAAATAAAGAAAAGCGCTTCGTGGGAGGCAACCCATGTTTAATTGTTTGCTTGTTAGTGTCATATATCTTTTATTAATTATTTATCCTCATGTTTAAATTTGTAAAAATGCTTTATTTTGTTTTTAACCTCGTCTTAATTTCATATAAAGGTATTTTACATAAGGGATAAGTGTAGGGAGGATTACACACGTTTTCAAAAGAAACGTAAACATGAGAATAACAATTAATTAAAAGATATTTATGTTTGTTTGTTCGAGTCAAATGCTTGTATCGAGTCATAATGGATGTTTTGCAGAAATTTTTCCAGATTCTAAAGATGTAAATTTTCCAGAATTTTTTCCAGAAAATCGCAGACCAGTTTTTGTCAGGATAACCTGACGGTGTCAGGATTGCAACCTGACGGCGTCAGGAAGGAGTAAAAACATCAGATTACTTTTTCTCGTTTTCTGAGCTACTTATAAATTTTTGGAATTTTCCAGGTCTTAATTTTCTTAAAAATTCTGTAAACATCCATTCCACAAGCATTATATCCTAGTTTAAATCGAGTCTTATATATATTATTACCGCCGATTTTACGCGAAGGTTTCGTTTGTTTTCTTCAAGTGTGCAGGTTTAGTTTGTCAAGAAGAAGTTACATAAGATTGGAAGGAGCTTTTCACGCAATAATTCTTCTTGGAAAAGAGTTTAACCACCACTTTACACGGATCCTACCGAGCTAATCAGGGGAGTATTAGTTTCTTTCGTTTTTAATTACCTTCTTCTATCATAACTTTGATACTTTCGGGGAACATTGGGGACAATGTTCAGTTTAAGTGTAGGGAGGGAAAATAAAACGGGAACTTTGAAACTATGCTTATCCTTGATTATTTGCTTCGTCCAATTGTATTTGTGTAATAAACCATGAGAAAAATGTCGGTTAGGGTAATTTTGGCACCAAATTTAAAATTTTTCATGACATATAGGAGTGGGCCATTAGTCTTAACAAAAGCGTCTCATGGATAGGAAGTTGCATGACTAGCACAAAAACCCTTACCACCCAAATTCCACCCAAAATGTGAGGATCGCCCTTAGATTAGTAGGAATTAAAGCATTCATCTTTAATGCTTAGAGTGTGAACCGGTAGTATATTAGATTCTAGAACTTGTTTTGTGATGCATTCCGAGATCGCAAGTGAGGCTACACTTGTGTAGTTAGGAATAACTAAATGATAAGAGGCATTAGGATAACCCTTGTTTGATACCTGTAATATAATTACTTCTTCCACTTCGGTTGAGTAATTCCCCCGTACCCTTTGCGTTGTACTCATTTTTAGTACACGATACCCCTAGTTAACCCCTCAGAGCCTATCCTTTTCGCGGTTCTCGTGATATTTCGGTTTTTCCGGAATATCAATGAAGAGCATTGTTTACACCCCACCCCCAAATATACACCCAAATCGCCTTAGCCTACTGTTAGGTCACTAGTTTTACAACACAAGCTTATAAGAGAAGAGATGAAGGCGATTGAACAAATACCAAACACACACACACGTATAAATGAGGAAGGGTTAGGCGTAGATGTATGTGAAAGAGTAACTCGAACAACCAACCCTCAAATGAGGGTTTACAAGAGTTTATATAGGCAAGGAGCTAGGGCAACACTCCCTCTCCTTCCCTATTCCTTATTGGGCTTGGATCAAGCTTATGGGCCTTCTACATAAGCTTGACCTTAAACAAACATAAAGGCCATAATAAAGCTACCTATTACATATGAAATATAAATACTTGAAATACTGTTTAGGAGTGATTCCAACAATCTCCCCCTCAAGTATATATGAATGTAAACGGTGAAGGCGTTGATGTAATAGTAGCTGTGACGTCTTCTGACATTCTTCTTTCTTGTGAGAGGAATTGTCTTGATTCGAACAATCTCCCCAGTGTAGAGAGATAGTTATCTTTGAGCAGTTATGCTTCGACGTCATCTTTAACTTTGTTCTTT
>BPTQ01000008.1:246188697-246343147 GCA_019973895.1 Chrysanthemum seticuspe
AGAAGAAACTTGTGGGTTTGATCTCTTGCTGACTTCTCCAGTTCCTTTTGGACTTTAGGAACGATATCCTGAAGGTACTTTTGAGTGTAACCTTCAATCATTTCATTCAGTTCCTCTTTTCGATGACTCTTCATGAACTTCTGAACAAATTCCCTTTCTTTTTCCATCTTGTCTTTCTCATCATGTAAGTACTGAATTTGGTCAGCAAACCAATTCATTTTTCTGTAAAGTATGTCCTTCTTTCTTACTAGTTGGACAACTTTCACAATCTTTTTATGAGACTGAGAAATCCAAGATTTAGGTGGTTTCTTCACGGATTTGGATGATGATCTGGTTGACTTCGGTGATGGTGGTGGTGATGAATGAGATGAAGAGTCTGATGATGAGGAGACATGAGGAGACTTCATGTCCTTAGGAGTTTCAGAGGTTTTCTCCTTTGAGTGTGTTGGACTGTCTAGAAGAAACGTTGTATAATCATCCTCGTCATCCTTAGACTTTTCTTTCTCAGTTATCTGTTTCTCAAAATCATACACAATAGTGTCCTCCACAGGCTGTTGTAGTTGCAGAAGAGTGGTGGCACCAGCTCCCTTATCGGGTTGATTAACCGCATCAGGAGATGGTTTAGAGTGGGCAGCACCACTTGAACCTCCAGGGCCACCCATTTGATCTTTAGCAAATTCTTCGGCCTTGTGAAGGTGTCTGACTTTGTGAAACTTCTTTCTGTATGCTTGATCCAATTGCTCTTCTTCATCTTCAGAGCTTTCATCCTGAGGAACAAGTGCAGGAGTCTTACCTTTAATAGTTTGGGGACTTGGAGGTTTTGGTACTGAGGGATTTTCATCCTTTGCAGTTTCAGAGTATGTAAACTCTTCATCTGAGTCAGTAGCCTCAGAGTCCTCGTCCCTGAGCTGTCTTTGCGGTTCAGGTGAAATGATAGGAGTGGCTTCCAGAGACGGAACTTTCTTCTTAGGGGTAGGTTTCCTCTTTGGAATAGGTTTCTTCTTTGGAACATTCCTTTGACTCTCTGTACTTGTGACACTTCCAGCACTTCCTTTTCTGGTTCTCCTTACAGGTGTTCCAGAAGATTTTTCGTCGAGGTGACCAACTTTGCCTTGTCTGACTGCTTCCAGATACCTTTGGTACGATTCGAGCTTTCTGACATCTTCAGTTAGAAGGAAATCTGGCAGCACAGCACCTTGTTTCTTTGTGGACGTTTCCTTGATTCTGACAGAGAGAATAGGTTCCGTCAACATGTCGTGATTGTCGGGGTCATTGAGCCTCTTGGGAATGTCAGGATGAAGTCCAAGTGCTCTCTGGATCAACAATTTGGTATATCTGATGTAGGGAATCTTTGAGCCAAGTTTGTTGAGAAATGACATCATGTCATCCCAAATCAGAGCTTCGATAGCGATGTGTTTCTTGTTGACCAATGCCCAGAATATTTGAAGTTCCATGAGCTTAGGGTGCTCATAGCCGCTGTCACGACCAGAAACAGACTTGGTGATGATCATGTAGAGAGTTCTCCAGGGTTGAGGAATACTCTTAAGCTCTACGTGAGAGTGCTTGTTGATTACTCCTGTAGCCTCGTCATAACCGATATCGATTAAGAATTGGAGAGTGAGCTCTTCAGCAGGTGAGGCATATAGTTTGGTTGGATCGACTTCAGGAATTAGGAGAACAGCCCTTAAGTCTGCAGGTGTAATGATGACTTGTTTGTGATTCAGAGTCACCGTCACAGCAGTTTGTCCTTTGACCCTTTCCATAGTGTTCCAGAACTGTTGGATGTAGATCTCAGGGACAGTTGCAGAGTGAGTAAGCATGTTCTGATACGGATGAGTCCTCAGAATATCAATAGCAATAAGACATGAAGATTCAGAGCAAGTGAGGGTGTCAAAGTCAACACGGAGGTTATTCTTTCCTATCTTCATTGGATAGCCATGAGGATAGATATCAGCAATGGAGAGAACTTCAGTTGCATCCACATTTATTTGTTCAGCCATGTCGTGATCTGAAATAACATTAGCCAAAAGAACCAACATATCGAAAGACATAATGTTAGTCAACAGAAGGTCTTCTTGTCTAGTTATTGAATGTATAGTGATAATGATTGTTACGAGTCCTAAGTCACTTGTATGTTTAATAGTTCAATGATATCGTGAAATGTTTCGTGAGTTAGTTAACTTTAAGTTTTAAAGTTTATTTTATCACTTATTGTTCACAATATATCAGACAATTTTAAGTTTATTAGTGACATTTTTGGATTCGTGATGATATGATTAGTTTATTTACAAGTTTGTACAAGTAACAATTCATCATGAAGGTAAGTCCAGGGATAAGCGTAGTTTTGGCAAAGTTATGCGTAGACAGGAATGATATATGCTTAGGCGTAAACTTACGCGTAGAATCCTATCTTACGCGTAAGAAATGTTACGCGTAGGAAAAGGAGACCTTATGCGTAGAGCTTATGCGTAGGCATATATTTACCTTACGCGTAAGGCTACTCGTAAGAGTTGACCTTATGCGTAGAGGTCACTGTTTACGCATATCCTTCACAGGATACGCGTAGTCCATTGTAGAACCTTTGGCGTAGAAGTTACGCGTAAGACAAGTCTTACGCATAACAAGCTACGCGTAAGGTGATCCTTATGCGTAGATTAATAACCACCTTGATTCTGAATATTACGTGTTGCAAGCCTGAAATAAATCATCATTTCAACAAAGTTAAAACATATAACATTCGTTTAAGACAAATCAAATCACATTTACATAGTTGAACAGTTACGCGTAGAATATCTTACGCGTAGACTAAACCCTAATTCTACGCGTATCAAATCTAGCCATGGATTATGCACCAAAGTTTTTCTGGTATATCATAGAAGTAGTGAGAGCATGTAGACCAAGTTTTAACACTTATTATGCAGTGAATCAAAAATACCCAAAGTTTATGAACTTTAAACCCTAGTTTCGAATTGATGACCAATTCGTGTTTCTGGGTGGCTATAGACTTTGGATATTATCAATTTAGCAACGCAAGAGCATAACCCAACTATCTTTTTAACCAAAACACATCACTTTCAAAAATACCCAATTCAACTTATAAACCCTAATTTTCAAAGAATCATCAATTCGCGTTTCTGGGTACGTTTTGAGGATTGAAGAAGTATCAGTGATGTTGTTAAAACATTTTGACACTATCGTTTTAGCCACAAACACACAAAATATGATCATGTGTTCTAACCCTTATGCGTAAGACACAAAAATCATTAAATCATAAGTTTTAGCCGTTGGATTTTCATGAAAATTAAAACCATTGTTTAAGATCTTGTTAAGAACACAAAACCACTTACAAATTGAAGATCAGATAACCGGATTTGAAGAATGATTTTTGAGCGTAGGATTTGTATGGTTATGAGTAATAAATGTGAGGATTAGGTTAGGTGGAGGTGTTTTTTATTAAAAGTAACTTTAAGCTTTTGGCAGTTTTAGTCCCTCCACCTTTTCCTTTTTCAAACCAAGCCATTTAACTTCCATTTTGGTTACCAAACGAAGATTTTAGGAAAGAAACATGACGACACTCCCCCTCGACTTGAGAAAATAATGAAAGGTTGTTAATTAAAGTCCAAGGAGTGTCTTTGAATCAGAAAGTGTACCACCATTTGTAAAAGAATCAACCGAGATGTGATAACATGCAAGTACACAGATGTTTAGAAACAGTTAATGGATTATTTTCTCCCCCTCAACACTTGATCGGTAAAAATACTGAATTTTGAAAGATAAAAGTGTTGACGGAAGAGATGTACTTTCCATGTTGAAAGAAAGATAGATTAGGAGAATATTTTTGTTGTTTTTAAAGGATTTTATATTTTTGTATTTTGTTTTTGAAAATTTTTTTACAAAAGAGGTTTTGGTGTTCGACAAGTTTTTAAGACTGTTTTAAGAGGTCATCTAGTTCCTCTTGAGTCAAACACCTCATACCAATTCGGTGGACCAACTCATTAAACCGAACGGGAGGCAAGGCTTTGGTGAGCAGATCTGCCAATTGGTATTCAGTACCCACAAAGTATAATTCAACGGTACCCTGTTCCACGTGGTCCTTGATGAAATGATAGCGTAGATCGATGTGCTTTGATTTCGAGTGCTGAACTGAGTTGCACGAGATTGCAATGGCACTCCGATTGTCGCAGTACATCGGGATTCTGTCAAATACGTAACCATAGTCTTTGAGTTGTGTTCTCATCCAAATGACTTGAGCACAACAGGCGGACATGGCTACATATTCTGCTTCGGTTGATGACAGCGATGTACAATCCTGCTTCTTAGATTGCCAAGACACCAGTTTATCACCGAGAAATTGTAGAGCTCCTGAAGTACTTTTCCTTGAGTCTAAGCATCCTGCGTGATCAGCGTCTGAAAAAGCGATTAGTTCAAAACCAGAATCCTTCGGATACCAGATCCCCAAATTAATGGTTCCCTTGATGTATCGGAGGATTCTTTTAGCCTCAGAGAGGTGGGTTTTAGTTGGTCGCGACTGATAACGGGAGCATAGATAAACGGCAAAGACAATATCAGGTCTGCTAGCTGTTAGATACATGAGGGACCCAATAATACTTCGGTATTTGGTGGGGTCAACTAATTTCCCATGTAAATCAGCATCTAGCTTCTTGGTATGAGTCATTGGTGTGGCATAAGTATCACAGGTTTTCATTCCAAATTTGTTTAACAATTCAAGGGCATATTTGGACTGACTCAGAAAAATACCACGGGGTGATTGATGAACTTGCAATCCTAGAAAGAATGTAAGTTCACCCATCATGGACATTTCAAAATTTTTCTTCATTAGTTTTGCAAAAGCGATTGAAAACTTTTTATGTGTAGACCCAAAAATGATGTCATCCACGTAAATTTGAACAATTAAGATATGTGCCCCGTGATATTGTATGAAAAGAGTTGGGTCAACCGAGCCTTTGGTGAAATTATTGGCAATGAGGAAAGATGATAGCTTATCGTACCATGCCCGAGGGGCTTGTTTGAGACCATAAAGAGCTTTGTTCAGTTTGTAGACATGGTTCGGGAACTCAGGATCAATGAATCCATCTGGTTGGCTGACATAGACCGTTTCTTTAAGTTGTCCATTGAGAAACGCCGTTTTGACATCCATCTGATAGACCGTCATGTTCATGTGAGCCGCGAACGCGAGAAATATCCGAACAGCCTCAAGACGAGCAACCGGAGCAAAAGATTCTTCAAAGTCTATTCCTTCTTCCTGACGATAACCCTTAGCAACTAGACGTGACTTGTTTCGGATGACGTTCCCTTCAGCATCCAATTTGTTTTTCCAAATCCATTTGAGACCAATGACGTAGACCCCTCTTGGTCTTTCAACCAGTTCCCATACTTCAAGACGTTTGAATTGGTTGAGTTCTTCCTGCATGGATTCAATCCAGTTGTCTTTTGTCATTGCGTCTTTAATGTTTTTAGGCTCAGATTGGCTGACAGTGAGTGCATAAATGCAATGTTCACCGTCTGAGTGAAGACGTTGTCTCGTAACGACTGGTTGATTCGGGTTGCCAATAATGTTAGCCAGAGGATGGTCTTTTGTCCATCTATGTGTAGAGGGTTGATGTTGGTATACATTGTGCAGATTCTGAGGATTCAAATGGTTTGTTGAAGATTCCGCGACATCTGGTGCAGCAGTCTCATTGGCAAACGGGTTGAAGAACGCATTTGGATCAAAATCTGAAGGTGGGGGTACTTCATTCAGAATATCATCAGCTGGTTCATCATTGTTGGAAGCGGTGTGTTCAACTGTTGTGTTGGAGTCAATTGGTGTAGGTGCATCTTCAACAGTAGTTGTTGTAGCAGGTGTATCAGGTATAGGAATATTATCAGGTTGTGCAGCGGAAACAGCGGATACACCAGGAGCACGTTCATCAATATCGTCACAGAACAGAGGAGCAAATAACCTTTCCATTTGTTGACGAGTTAGCTAAGGGCTTTCTTCAGCTGATGATGGGGGTTGAGGGAAGTTTAAACGGTTGTGACCGGGTTCTAAGCTGTTATACTCAGAAGCCATTTCCGTGAGTTCATCGAAATGAGCATGAATCGTTTCCATTACCTCCTTAGTTCGACGATTCCAGATTCGGAAACCTTTAGAATTGTCACAGTATCCAATAAAGACTCCAATATCAGCTTTGGCTTTGAGCTTTCCAAAATCATCACGATCATTATTCGGATAACAAAGGGATCCAAATACATGAAAGTGTTTGAGGTTCGGTTTATAGTTGTGGACAAGCTCGAAAGGTGTTTTGTTGTGGCGTTTAGTGATCATAGAACGGTTTTGAGTATAGCATGCAGTAGATACAGCTTCTGCCCATAAGTAATCTGGAAGTTTAGCATTGATTAACATTGTTCTTGCAGCTTCCACTAACGTTCGGTTTCGTCTTTCAACAACTCCGTTTTGTTCAGGTGTACGTGCAATAGATGTTTGATGCTGAATTCCCACTTTCTCATAAAATTCACGAAGGGTTTTGTTAACAAATTCAGTTCCTTTGTCTGTTCTGATTATTCTGATGGTGTTTTGGAGCTGAACCTGTATTTTTGTGAGAAAGGTGATGATCATTTGTGGAGCTTGGTCTTTGCTACGAAGGAAGTAGACCCAAGTCCATCGTGAGTAGTCATCAACAATTACTAAGATGTAGCGTTTGCCGTTGATCGTTTGCACACGCATCGGGCCACACAAATCCATGTGAAGAAGATGAAGCACATGCTGAGAGCTGTGTTCCACCTTTGAAGGAAAATGAGCACGAGTGCTTTTCCCTTGTTCACAGGCTGAGCAAAGGTGATCTTTTGAATACCGGAATCGTGGGAGTCCTTCAACTAGTTTGTGTCGAGCAAGGTTGGTGATGGTTTGAAAGTTTAGATGTGAGAGACGACGGTGCCATAGCCAGGATTTTGTTGATGTTGCCTTAGAGAGTAAGCAGATGGGAGAGGAAGCAACCATGTCTTGCATAGAGATAGTGTAGAGACTAGAATTACGCGAGCCAGACATAAGGTCGTTTCCTTGTAGATCACGAATGAAACAAGTTTTCTCCCTGAAAGCAACCTCCAAATCTCCATCACAAAATTGACCTACTGAAAACAGATTGTGACCGAGGCCTTCCACATAGTAAACCCTGCTGATTTCGATGTTCCCATTAACATAATCTCCGTAGCCCATGATGGCTGCGAAGTGATCGTTCCCGAATCTGACAGTGCCAATGAACTTTGCAATAAAGTTTGATAACAGTTTAAGGTTGCCTGTCATGTGTCGGGAACATCCGCTATCAACAATCCAGAGAATGATCTGTATCACCTGCATTACACACAGACGACACAGATGGAATAGAAGTAGATGTGGAACCCGAAATGTTAGAGGGTTCCGAAGCAGATATGTTAGACATACACACATTTATAATTTTAGGCATCCATTTAAATCCTAGTGTGTTATATATCCATTTTTGCCATCTATAACTACTCTTTGCTTTAGTCTTAGTGAAAGCACTAGGTGGTACTACATTCTTAGGAGGTGAAGCGGGAGCTACTGTGATAGCAATGGTTGCCTTAGAATCTAAAGATGGTGGTTTACCAAGCACAGACTTAGAATGATTAGTGGGCCTAGAGGTATTCCAATTCTTAGGATTCCGTAATCGAGAGATTATAGCTTTAGCAACACATTTGTCATGACATTCAGAATTCATACTCTTTTGACAAATAACACAAGGTGCATCAGACTGAATATCAAAAGTACTCAACGGTTTAGCATTCGTTACATCACTATTTCTATTACATTTGCCAGACGTAACATCTATAGTGGAAGCAACATGATTTTTATTCAGAGTCCTAGGGTGTTCTTCTACTTTAGCATTCCTTATTGATCTTTTCTTAGGTCGCAACTTCCTATTCTTCGATTGAGTGCTCCTAGGCTGTGAAGTGCGGACGTTTGGAAAAGATGCAACTATTCCTGTTTCAGTAGAGGGAAACACATTAGCAACTTGTGATTTGGCAGTGGGAATTCTAGGTTCACGATTACTAAGTGTGACTGGTGCTAATCTCTTAATCACAGAAGGCGGGAGTTGTTCATACTTTCCTAACATTTCCCGTAACTTAGAGATGGTGTGAATCAGATCTTGATTTTCAGAACGAATATTACCAGCAAAATTCATGACTTCACTAGTGTGAGCAAGATAGTGATCAAGTTCATTAGATGCTTCATCTCGAGTCTTTTTGAGTAAATCAAATATGACACCATATTCCTGTTTAACTTTTAAAAGTTCTTGTTCATATTTGGAGATTTGACTTTTCAAAGACACGTTTTGATCATCCAGTTGCTCAATTTTAGGATCAGAAGATTTTGCACTCAATTGAGCGATTTTCTTTTGAAAACTAAGTTGATGGTTGTGAATATCTTTTTCACACCAATGAAGACGACGTTTTGCATTGTAAATTTCCGTGTGTAATCGTTTATTTTCAGCTTTTAAAGACTCGATCTGAAGCACATTATCGGTGTTCTCAACAGTTACAACAGTTTCAACAATATCAGCAGAGATATGATCAGATGCATATGGCAACGAATATAATAGCACAACATTATGGATATCAGCACAGAGAACATCTTCCAAGAGTCGATCAACATCTTTTCTCAACAGTTTCTTTTTGCGTTTTGTGTTAGTAATAGATGTTTCTGTTTTCTCGAAAACGTTTTTCATTACCCCAAGTTCCTTATGAAAATCCTTTTCCCAGGCAATTGCATAACTTTTCAAGTTTTTAACATTAGGTAAAAGATTTTTCTGAAAGATGTCTCTTTGTTCTCGCGCCAGAGGCGATTGAAAATGTTCAACTTTGATTTCAGAGCGATATTCTATCTCATGTTGTAAAATTTTGAGGTCAGCCATGAAAATGTCAAAATATCGAAGGATTTTTCGATTTTCAGGTTTTGAGTTTACTTCACTAATGGAAGGTAAAGGACCATAAGTTTGTGCAAATTCTGTTTTGGGATTAACATGAGAAGACTCAGGTGTTTTGATGATAACCCTTGGTGTGTTATTAGAATCCGTTGGTGTGACGAAAGTGACCGCGTTTTTATAATTAAAAGGTTTGTTGTAAACAACATTTTTTTAATTTTGATCGACTCTCGTCTTCTGCATCTAATTCCTCTTGACGATGATATTCAACAACACTCATGACAGTATTATCAATTTTGTATTCTGCACTGGAAACTTCAGGAGTTGGTTTGAATGTTTTTAGTGAAAGCTTTGGTTTGTAATCAGCTAGATTTTTTCCATATCCATTTGGATTTGGTTTTAAGGTAAACTTTTCAATAGCTGTTACTGATTCACCATGTTTGTAAACAACAGTTTTAAACTCTTTAAGTTTGTTTTGCAAACCGAGAATTTCTGCAAGAAGGTCATCTACCCGATTCGTTGAATGCTTTTTGTATGCGGAGAACTGTTTTTGACAATTTAACAACTCAGCCTTAGATTTTTGATTTTCCAAGGTGAGAGCGTTAATTTGCTTTTTATGTTCATGTTTCAGTTGTTCTAATTCGGACAACAAAGCATTCTTCGAGGCGGCTAGATCACGCATCTGTCTCTCTAAATATTTTTCGTTTTGATGAGATTTTGCAAAAGCGGCTTCAAAACCTTTTTCACGGTTTTCTTGAGTTTTGAAAAAGTTGAGTTGCATTTGTAAACATTCAAAATCCTTGGTTAGCAGTGCATTTTTACTTTTTAAGGATTGATTTAATGCATAACATTCCTCCATTTTGATTTTATGGTCTTGAATTAACCGAGCAAAATCCGGATGAGGCAACAGATCATCTTGTTCAACGTGAGTCTCATCATGATCATTCTTTAGATCCTCAAGTACGACCACGGAGTCAATTTGATTATCAAAGGAGACCATAAGGTCATCTTGATCGTCAAATGTAACTAAAGGATTAACTTGAAAATCATCAGAAGAAGATGTAGAAGACTCATTTTGAACAGTCTGATCCGTGCCGAATTCAGATATTGGCGGAGATATTAGTTCAGATATGATGATGGTTTGTTCGGGTACCTGAGACAAGCCATCAGTGTCATACACTGGGCCTGTATCACTCATGTGCAGCTCATGCATATTAGCCATCAACATAACAGCTGCATTCGCCTGCAAGTCCTCCATATCATCATCTGAGTCTGCATCTGCCATGAAGCTCTGTTCTTTGTCTGTAAGAGATCCACCAGCTTCATCCTTAAGAGCCAGAAGTAAGGCCTCTTTGAAATAAGCACTGCCCCTAGTCCTTGGCTTTGGGCATGCATTAGCCAGGTGTCCCTTCTCATTGCAGTTGTAGCATCTAAGACCATTTAACCGATTCTGAGCATTTCCCTGTTCCATCATTTGAGCTCTGTTGTTATTCCTACCCACAGCATTAAACCCTTGACCACCGCGCATCTGACGACCATAATCACGATTCTGAACTTCAACACGTCCATTGTTCACAACAGCTTGAGTCCGTGTGTTAGATGAGGAACGAATACGATTGTTGGATTTGTTGGTGTAACGACCAAAAGCGTTAGCAATCATCACGAATCCTTGTTGCAATGCTTCGAACGGATCTGATTCCTCAGTTGCTTCACTGACATATTCTTGAGCATTGTTGCTGTATGGAACCAATTGATTTTGTTGAGGTTGTGACTGTGAAGGTGTGTTTGAAGCAGTTGGTTGAGTTGCTGGTTGAGAGGGATAATTCTGTTGAGCATATAAGGCAAGTTGTTGATTGTCCGGTTGTGACTGTTTAGCAATTTGAGCACGGAAAATCCTTTCCCGATCAACTTCCTTTTCATGAGGCTTCAAGTAATCGTACAACAATCCATAAGTAGAATGATGCATATTCTTCGCTTGTCGGAGAAAAATGACATACTTCTCCCATTCTGGACCAAGACACTCAGGAACTTAGTATTCACTGCAATTCTTGGCATGATGATGTTGTGTTTATCCAAATCATTGATGATATCTGAAAAACGATGATGATAGGACTCTAGTGTCTCTCCAGGTTCAATCATGAAGTATTCATAAGCCAAGTAAATTTTGGATTCCAAATCCTCCTGATTAAGTACAGATCCTTCCATAAGAAGACGAATATGATCCCACATTTTTTGTGCAGTCTTTTGAGCATCAACACTACGAAGAATTGGGTTTGGTAATCCTAAGAGGATGTATTCCATTGCAAGTTCATCAGCTTCATAGTGTAGAATTTCTGTAGGATTTAAATCTGCAACAGTAGCAATGTTGGTTTGTTCATCTCTTGGTGGAACAGCAGTTGGATCTCCGGGTACAATGACAGTAGGCATCTCAAATGGACCTTCCAAGATAACCTTCTTTAAGAACTTTCCATGTGGCTTCTTCAGATCACAGAACCTAAAGAACCTTATCACCCATTGATCGTAGTTTCCTGGAGTGAGCATTGGAGGTCTATCAAGTGATCCAGCTTCATGAATTGATTGTTGGCTGCTTAACGCTTCACACATCTTAGCAAACCAAGTGGGTTCCTTCATAGTGGTCCGTGATGGATGTTGATTGAAATCGGTTGTGTAGGGTTGAACTTGAAGGCTTGGTTGTGGTTGAACCATTTGTGGTTGTGGAATTGCACCAAGTTGTGGAGTATGTTGCTGATTAAATTGTTGTTGATAAATGGCTTGTTGTTGATTCCATTGTTGATGTTGTGGAGTTAATTGTTGTTGTTGTTGATGATTATAAGTGTGAGGGAAATAGTTAGAGTATGGTGGTTGAGACATGATGATAAACTTGTGTGGTAAGATTGGATCTTTGTAGTCGAATGAACCTTTGTTGATGAAGTGTCCTTAGGCGTAGGAAAGACAAGAACCAAGTAGCACTTATGCGTAAAAACACCAAAAGTTACGCGTAACAAAGAGGAGTTACGCGTAGGTTTTAGCTTACGCGTAAGTAGGATAAAAACACTAAAGTTAGGCGTAGACAAAAGTTAGGCGTAGAAAGTTAGGCGTAGGATTACCTTATGCGTAGACCGAAGTTTACGCGTAAAGTGAATCTTATGCGTAGAATTTCTACGCGTAAGCTTATGCTTATGCGTAATGTTAGGGTTTTTGCCTAAATGATCTTTTACACTTCACAGTGCAAAAGATATCCAAAGTCGACGTATTTTCAGACTTATCCAAGTAAGAAAACACGGAATAAACCAGAAAATTGAAGATCAAACCAAGGGAAGTCTTACGCGTAATATTAGGGTTTTGATACGCGTAGGATTACTCGTAACTTTGATTCTGCCCAAATGTGTTTCTAAACCAGTTTTTTGTTATGGAATAGCTTCAATAGTACCAAAAGAACACAAAAGTGTGAATTTTGATGTACCAAAACTGCTAAACGGGTTACGCGTAGAACGACACCCACGAACAAAAACAAGCTTAAAAACGTAAATCCACGCGTAAAGTTTGAAACTTTTTGCCAAAAACAAGTATTTTAACACCTCAAAACATTGAAAGTACAAGAATCTTGGATTAAAAAGTGTAAAAACGAGTTTTTAAGATAACCAAAGATAGCGTTATCTCTACGCGTAAGATCCAAAACCAAAACTTCAAAAAAAACAAACGAGTACACCCAACTATTTGGCGATTGATACCACTGTTAGGTCACTAGTTTTACAACACAAGCTTATAAGAGAAGAGATGAAGGCGATTGAACAAATACCAAACACACACACACGTATAAATGAGGAAGGGTTAGGCGTAGATGTATGTGAAAGAGTAACTTGAACAACCAACCCTCAAATGAGGGTTTACAAGAGTTTATATAGGCAAGGAGCTAGGGCAACACTCCCTCTCCTTCCCTATTCCTTATTGGGCTTGGATCAAGCTTATGGGCCTTCTACATAAGCTTGACCTTAAACAAACATAAAGGCCATAATAAAGCTACCTATTACATATGAAATATAAATACTTGAAATACTGTTTAGGAGTGATTCCAACACCTACCCCTTATGCACTCACTTTTAGTGCAAATGTTTGTTATCACCCCAAACCCTTAGTTCAATTATCAGCTAGTTGCTTGCATAAGTTGCTAAGTCGAGTCATATCCTTTGTATACAGTTTTGGGATGATTGGGATTCATGGGAAAAGTTAAAGTTTATGAAATAACGGGAAGGGAACGTTAAATTCAAATTCTCTTTGTTTGCGTAATAATGTACCCCAAGTGTTTTGATCTTTTCAAATCGGGTCAAATTAGTGTTAGAGTAATAAAAACTCAAGTGTAGGGATGTACCTATAAATCCCTAGTATTTTGATGTTATCATAGAGGATGGTAGAGTAAAAGTGTATGAAAAAAAAAAAAAAAAAAAAAAAAAAATCGAAAAATAGAAAAGAAAAAAAAAAATAGAGTGATTAAAAAAAAAAAAAAAAAAAAACATACGGGCTACCATCCTACATCTATCCTTTAAATTTATGTTTGTTTATTTCAGTTATCTAGAGTTTAGAGTGTCAGTCTTGGCTTAGCAACGCCATTCTTCATATGCATTTAACATAGAGATTTTTGACTTACCACCACTAAATAGCCTATCCCACCAAACCCTTATTTCCCTACCATAAACGTTACAACCCTTTAAAGACCCCTTTGATAGTCTTTCCTAGGTGCTTACGCCAAAGCGATGGAGGTTTGATCTATTCTCAAGCTTATGGTAATCTATGTACTAGGACCGGTTAATGAGTGTTTATCTTCCATTTTCTATATTGTTATATTTCATATATACACCCGAGAGAGATGTGAGTATCCAAACACCCCATGTGAGGTGCTAGTATGTAATTTCCGTGCTTGTTATGACTTTTGCGGGGCTTATATGTGTTGTGGACCTTTTTGAATTAATGCTTCATGACCCCTAACTTATAAATTAATTGGCTAAAAGCACATTTGCTTGAGGACAAGAAAATAACAAGTGTAGGGATATTTGATAAGGTTTTAAAAGGTACCATTTTGAGGGGTCGTTTAAGTCCTTATTTGATCACTTTTGTATCCGTTATTGCTTAATATCGTTCCTTTTTACTTTTTAGGTCTCGTGAAGGCAAAATACTGGAATGGCACTTATTTGGACGAAAAGGCGCGAATATATGAAGAAAATAGCCAAAGTCAAAATCGAGACACTCACAGTTGCTGAAAGTAGAACACGACGGCGTCAGGTGCTATTGGCGACGCCGTCCCAAAATTATTGTGACGGGCCAGAACCCAAAACTCATATTTTCAAGAGACGGCGTCTAGTTGTGAAAGAGTAGGCCGTCGCTACTCAGACGGCCTAGATGCAATCCAGACGACGTCAGAAGCTGAAGAGGACGGCGTCACGGACATAAGGTGACGCCGTCGCAAGGTTAACGTGGCCAAGACGAAACCCTAATGGCGGCGACACGACGGCGTCACTAAACATAAGGTGACGCCGTCGCAATTGTAATCTTATATATAGAATCCGAATTTTTCAGTCTTTGTGTGGAGAGTCTTTGGAGTAAAAACCTAAAACCGAACCTAAGGTGTCTTGTACAGTATTTTAGGGTTTTAAACCCTATCTTACATCAAGATAAGTCTTTACTTCATTAATTCAATTATGTCTTTGATTATTTGTGTGTATGCTTGCATGTTCTCCATGTCCGGCTAATTTATTTGTGTGTTTGCTTAGGAAGTATGAAACTTAATTATTGAATATTGATTGGTTGTTTCTTATCTTAGTTGATTAATGATCTAGTAATGCGATAGGTCATTCGTTGTGCACTTAATGCTTGATTCATCTTTGTGAACCTTAGAGTATAATTACCTGAGTAATTGTAGGCTAAACCATCCAAAGAGCGCCTTAGAGTAGGAGTCTATAATCTCTAGTGGGTTTGTAGACGAGACCCTTTGGTAAGTTCGAAGAGTTAGGGAGAAACGCATACCCTACAACTTTAGACACACAACGCAACTAGGAATAAGACGTGACACTCAACAATCAATAGGAGATAATTAAGGAGTAATACAAACTAAGTAAACACATCTTTAAACTATCATACGAGCACACATTAATTAGACATAGACTCCCACAACCTTAGTTTAGATAATTAGATAATAGTAGAGTAATCGGTAGAAATACCAACCCCCCCCCCCCCAAATCCAATACCCGAGATTCGTACCTTTCCATTTTTCATAAAATATAAAAAGATAAAAAATAATCTTCCTCAACCTTAACCTTAGCGTAGTAACTCCCTACTAGCATTCCTATTCCCCTAGAGAACGATATCAATACCCGTGGCTTACCCTAATTACTACACTACAACGATTAGGTTCACTGCCTAGGGTGTTATAAAACTTGCTCGAAGAAAAGGAAGTTCCTTTGACCCCGAACGACGTGTGTAGCGTTATCATATACATTAATTCAAAATTTATTATCATAGATTAAATGAAATTAAAACTCAAAATTTATTATCATAGATTAAATGAAATTAAAACGATCATTAGAAATGGTATCAGAGCCAAGTGCTCTTTTTTGAGGAAGTAATGGTATTGAATCTATGAATCATGACTATTAAAAATTATACCGATAAACGACGTAGAGTAAGTTGTATATTAAATGAATACATAACTGCGTTGGTAAGCCCTGTCGATCAGTCGGTTGGAATTAGCAGCAACATTGGGAGTCAGACTGCCGTACCACGACGATATGGGGGTGTTCCCGGAGATTCATGTATTCAGGTAATATAAAATCTACTCTATTGAAATTTATCAGAATAAAATTTTAATAATCATTATGAATAAGATTTCAAGATTATTACTAAATCAAAAGGGTAGTATTTCTTCTGATATTGATGATGAACAGGATCTATCTAACTCTGTAGAAGTATCAATAGCTAATATAGAAACTAGTTTACATAATTGGAATATACCCAGAGTAGAAATTAAAACTTTATATAAACAAGGTTCTTTTGATTGGTTTCAAAGTTATTCCATTAAAACTACATAAAAAACTATACCCTTATTAAAAAATCAACAAGAAATAAAATTATTCTCTTCAAAAGCTATACATGAACATAGAAAAAATTATAAATTTTTACATATAGGAATGATTCAAGTAGCAATAAAACCTATGACAAGATTAGGAATTAATGCTCCAATATGTGTTGTATTAAGAGATGCTAGATTAACAAATTTTAATCAATCATTATTAGCCTTAGGATAATCTAATATATGTAATGGTCCAATATATTTTCAAGCTTATCCTGATTATACAGTATCCTTATTTGATAAAAATATATTAGACGTGTTAACTTTAAATTTACAGTTAAAAGAAATTGAAATAAAAGAAGGATCTGATCCATTAGTTTTAATATATAGAGTATATTATAAAACTATGACCACTACTGTAGAACCAAAATATAAAAATGAAAAATCAGTTAATGAAACTTTGCTTATAGAATCTAATTTTCAAAACTCTAATATAACTGTTCCAAAAAGGATAAAATGGGATGAAATTAATAAGAATCAAATGTGGAATTTTAAAGAAATAATTGAACCAAAGCCTTTAGAAATGAATACTCAAGTAAATAATATTATAGATCATTCTAATGGAAATATTGATATAATTTTTGACAATAACAGAATAAGTTCAGCTAGACATTCAGTTCATATTCCATCTACATATAATAATAGTACGAATTTGAGAAGAACACAATCTATGAAAATGAAAGGAGTAGATTTTAGTGCATCTGTTCCTAAACCTTTATATGAAGACGATAATATAAATGATGATTTTAGTGATCTTAGTGATCAACCAACTAAATCTGAAGTCGAATACTATAGAGAAAACTATGAGTGATACTTCGATACAAGCAAAGATTGCTAGAAATCAAAACAATATTAATCATTTAAAAAGTTTATATAAACAAGAAAAATCTTTAATGTTAGAAATAATTTACGTTAAAGATATGATTAGCAAAGGAGCAAAATATGTAAATTTAAGAGTACATCGAGGTTATCAAGTATATGATATTGAATGGAGTATAAAAAAATTACTAGTAGATCTAAAAGTCAATCAAGATATGATAAAATTGGTAAGATAACAATTAGTTATTTCTTAAAAATGAGTTTATATCAATACGAACTTAAAAAACAAATAATATATTATCAAAAATCTATTTTAAGAAATAATAAATCAATAAAAATATTTAAAGAAGAATTATTCACCGGAGAATATGTTATTAGTAAAAAGGCACATAAAGATATGATAATAAGCTTAGTTTTACAAAATCTTCGTTTAAAAGAAAAACTAGAACAATTAAAAAGACTAATTCATTAAAACGGAAGAAATAAATAATATTCCTTTTAAAATGGAAATAAAATTTCTAAAAGATGAAATGTTTAATAATTATAATAATGAAAAATTAATATGGTATTATTTAAAGTTTGATGAAAGAAAAAGAATGTTACATAATTTAGAATGGCAATCATATATTATTGATAATGGAGTAAACATTCCTTTTTTCACATGGTTTCGTTTATATAGTATAGAACAAAAAATAGATTTCCCTTTTATAGAAAAAATAGAGGTTACTACAGATGATATTAATAAAGTATACTACGATACAAAATCAAATAATCCCATAGTAAGTCAACATCCTCCATGTAAAGATATTATAATTAAAAAAGATAATGAAGAATATATAGGACAACCTTTAGGCAAGCATGATAATAACGATAAAAAATCTCTATCAACAATAATATATCAAAATAATCATACAAATGAAATGCTAAATACTATAGGACAACAATTGGATAGAATAGAAAATAAAAGAGAAGCCAGTACATCAAAAATTAACGAAAAAACAATAGAAATAGAAGAAAATCCTTTATTTATACCATATAATATAGATACCACTATTAATTTGGGAAAATAAGATTCTATATTAAGAGAAATTGAAGATAAATTAGCAAATTTAAATATATCTAATGAAAAAATAAATGTTATTAACAAAAATGATCCAGAAGATAATATATCAGAATTAGAAGAACAATTTGATTTCAAAATTAATAAAATAAAAAACAATTTTTATACACCAAAACCCGAAACACGAAATTATTATCCCAGACCTACACCACCAGATCTACAATATGAAGAACGTCATACTTTAGTACAATCTAGATATGATGGAAGTTGTATATATGAATGGAATATAGATGGATGTTCAGAATATCAAATTATAAACCTTTTACAAGAAATGACTATGGCATCTAATGCTTATAAATCACATAATAAAGATGATGAACAAAGAGTTTTTAAAGCTTTAATAAGTGGATTTACAGGAGGTTTAAAAGGATGGTGGGATACATATGTTTCAGAAGAAGAAAAACAAATAATTTATAATGCTAAAAAAACTATTATAAAAACAGAAAATAATCAACAAATCCCTACAGAAATGAATGATTCAGTTAGTACTTTAGTTTTTGCTATTCTTAAGAATTTTGTAGGAAATCCATCAGCATATCAAGAGAGAAGTGCTGCTATTTTACTAAATCTAAATTGTAGAAAATTACAAGATTTTAGATGGTATAAAGATGTATTTTTATCAAAAGTTATGCTTAGGTCTGATTGTAGAGAAGCATATTGGAAAGAAAGATTTATGGCAGGATTACCTAAATTATTTGCTGAAAGAATAAGAAATAAATTAAATAATGAATTTAATAATTCTATACCATATAAAGAAATAACTTATGGAGAAATTATAAATTATGTTAATCAAGAGGGATTAGCTATATGCTCAGATTTAAAATTAAAAGCTAAAATTAAAAGAGAAGGCATTAATAATAGAAATGAATTAGGAAACTTCTGTGAGCAATATGGATATGAACCTTTAAAGTTGCCATCATCCAGCAATAAAAAATATAGAAAAGAAAAAAGATATAAAAGATTTGAAAAAACTAAAAGAAATTATATACAAGATAATAAGAAAGAAAAGCATAATAAGTATAAAAATAAGAATAAGAAGTATAACTATAATAAAGATACAATTACATGTTTTAAATGCGAAAAACCTGGTCATATATCTAAAAATTGTTATACTAAAAAGAAAATAAATGAATTAAATATACCAGATGAATATAAAGAACAAGTTCTTAAAATGTTGATAAATGAAGAAACCAGTGAATCTGATATATCTGATTATGAAGAAGACGATTTAAATATAGTAGAAAATGAATCAAGTGATAATGATGAATTAGAAGAATGTGAATGTTTAGGTAATTGTGTTTGTGAATACAAAATAAATGCTATAACTAATGATAGCGAAGAAATTAAAATGTTAATAGAATTAATGGAAAAAATAGAAGACAAAGAAGTAAAAAGAATGTACCTAGACAAATTAAAAGAAAAGATAAAAGAAAACAATACTATAGAAGAAACACAAGATTATAATCTTATGGAAATATTTAAAAGATTCAATGAAAAACCCAAACCTATAACAATTTCGGAACTACAGGAAGAAATTAAAACTATAAAAGCGGAAATAACCATTTTAAAACAAAGAATGAATACATTAGAAACAAGTAAAGAAAAAGAAAAAGAAATTAATAAAGATACAGGAACATCTAGTAGTTTAACTATTAATAATATACAAAGTATTAACACACAAAGATGGTATATTAAAATAAATATGGTAATAAATAATGATTATAAATTATCACTAATTGCTTTAGTTGATTCTGGAGCAGATTTAAATTGTATACAAGAAGGATTAGTTCCAGTTAAATATTATGAAAAGTCATCACAAAGGTTATCTGGAGTTACGGGAGATAAATTAAAAATAGGATATAAATTATCAAATGTTCATATTTGCAATAATAATTATTGTTATAAAACAAATTTAATATTAGTTAAAAGTATGGGTTCTCAATTAATCTTAGGACAACCATTTATAACCCAATTATACCCATTCAAAGTAAATGAAAAGGGTTTAACTACAAAAATGTTAGGAAAAAAGATATTATTTCCCTTTGCTATACCAATGATAACTAAAGAAATAAATATTATTGATAATAAGAAGAAACATATAGAATATTTGATAAATGAAATAAATGATAAAACAATAGAAAATCAATTACAAGATAATATTGTAAAGAATAAAATAAAACAATTAGTAGAAAAGTTTAAAAATAATGTATGTGCAACCATACCAAATGCTTTTTGGAAAAGAAAACAACATATTGTTAGTTTACCTTATATAAAAGAGTTTGATGAAAAAGATATCCCTACTAAATCTAAATCTATACATATGTCTCAAGAATTAGTACAACATTGTAGAAAAGATATACAAGATTTATTAGATAAAAATCTTATAAGACCTTCAAAGTCTCCTTGGTCTTGTTCAGCCTTTTATGTTATGAATAGCGCTGAAATAGAAAGAGGAGCACCAAGATTAGTTATAAATTATAAACCATTAAATAAAGTACTAAAATGGATTAGATACCCTATTCCAAATAAAAGAGATTTATTAAACAGGTTATATGATTCAAAAATATTTTCTAAATTTGATATGAAATCAGGATTTTGGCAAATACAAATAAATGAAAAAGATAGATATAAAACAGGATTTAATGTTCCTTTTGGTCATTACGAATGGAACGTCATGCCTTTTGGTTTAAAAAATGCTCCTTCAGAATTCCAAAATATAATGAATGATATAATTATTCCTATAAGTAGTTTTGCTATAGTATATATATTGATGATATTCATATATTTTCTAAAAATATAGATCAGCATTTTAAACATTTAAATATATTTTATGACCTTGTATACAAAAATGGTTTAGCAGTTTCTCCTACTAAAATAACTTTATTTCAAACTGAGATAAGATTTTTAGGTCATAATATAATCCAAGGAACTATTAAACCCATAGATAGAAGTCTACAATTTTCAAGTAAATTCCCAGACGAAATAAAAGATAAAAAACAATTGCAAAGGTTTTTAGGATGTTTAAATTATATTCATGATTTCTTCAAAGATTTAGGAAGTATATGTAAACCATTATATGAAAGACTTAAGAATAACCCTGAACCATGGTCAGAAAAACATACCCAAGTAATTAAACACATAAAAAATAAAATAAAAGAATTACCTTGCTTAACTATACCTAATCCAGAAGCAAATCTTATAGTAGAAACAGATGCAAGTTATATTGGATATGGAGGTATTCTAAAACAAAAATTAAAAAACAATGATAAAGAACACTTAGTAAGGTTTTTCTCAGGATCTTGGAATGATACTCAAAAGAATTATTCTATAGTTAAAAAAGAAGTATTAAGTATAGTTTTAAATATCCAAAAATTTGAAGATGATTTACACATGAAACCTTTTTTATTAAGAGTTGATTGTTCTTCAGCAAAATATATATTAGAAAAGGATGTTAAAAATTTAATTTCAAAACAAATTTTTGCTAGATGGCAAGCTATCCTCAGTAATTTTGATTTCCAAATTGAAGTTATAAAAGGAGAAGCCAATTCTCTCCCAGATTTCTTATCAAGAGAATTTTTACAGGGATGAATTCAGACAACAAGAAACCTTTTGTTCCTATACCAAAACCCCGATTATCATCTCCATCAACTCCCCCAATATCCACATCGCTATCTCCATTTTCTCAAAATCAATCTCCAAGAAAAACCTTATCCCCATTTTCATCAAATCAATCATCTCCAAAAACACCATATTCAGCCCTAGCACATATACCAAATGTATCAAGTGTATCTCAAAGTCAAAACTCTTATTCATCAGTCGCCTCATCCTCAAATATGCCCAGAAATCCTAATAAACCAGAACCCAAGATAAATCCAAATCGTCAAGTTGTTAAGATTCTTGAACCAGAAGAAGAGGAAAAGTTGAATCAAAGTTTTGGTTCTCTTATCAATATATTTTCCCAGAAAACACCCACTTTTATAACATCGATTTTCAAACAAGAGAATATTACGAAGCCATTTTATTAGAAAGTAAATCCATCGAGTTATTCCATACTCAAGATTTTAAAATACAAGGTCTTATCAGCTGTACTAAAGTCAAAATTCTCAAAGTTTTATCCTTAGAAGACTGGGGAAATAAACCTTATGTTAATAGAGTCTTACCTCGTTTTCCAGAATATCCAGCATATAATTACTATGATTATCAAGAAGCTTGGTCAAAAGCATTTTTCCTGAGAAATCATAGTCATACATGGTTTTTTCGATTTAATGAAGTATTCCCAAATAAATACCCAAGATGGTTCGTTAAATGGTTCAGATACATGGGAGAAATTCCAGAGATTTTCCCCCAAAAGATTCTACAAGGATATCAAAAATATAAATCAGTCTTTTCTCAAGAAAGTATCCCTTCGTTCGAATACACTTTACAGTTTATGATTATATTTAGACTTCCATGGATTATGTCATGGAATTATAAAAAACAAGATGCAGAAGGAGTTTCTCCTCCTCTTTTGGTAAGGGAATTCAGTGCAAGATGGTGGGGTGCAGTTTCAGAAGATCAAGCAGATGAAAAAGCAGTTATAAATTATTATAATAATCTTGTCAGATCACCAAGTCCAAGTCCCTCCATCTCAAACAAATCCTATACAGATGAAGATGCAATCAAAAGAATTCAAGAATGTAAATAAAAAGAAGAAATCCAAAAGATTCTAGATGAAGTTCGTAAATCGCCTACTCCAAGTGAGGAGTTATATCAAGATTCTCAAGATCCTTATGAAGACGATGACTTTGAATTCTTAAGTTAATCTGTTATATTCAAGTTTTTATCTTTATATTAAAGATGTAATATAAACGTGTCAAGTCTTTATATTTAAGTAAAATATATTAAAGTAAAATCATTGATCATCTATTCTCACATGGAAACATTATAATTGAAGAAATAATTGAAGACGATGGCCGACAAACCTTTATTGAAGAAATAATTGAAAAGAAGAAATGATTGAAGACATTAGCCGACAAACACAACATCTTTTGACGAATTTTGTATACCAACAAAAGACTTTATAAAAAGATTGAAGATAATCTATAATTGAAGACAGAACCGACATTTGTAAGTTATCATCAATAATAGAGAAAATAACCGGCATTCAGCAATCATCACGAAGGATGTTACCGAGAAGTTCAAATATAAATAAGGAAGACTCTCATCGTTTGAGGGCAGGCTTCATTTTATGAAGAAAAAAGAATCAATAATATTATCCACCACTCAATGTTCAAAAACCTTAGATTTCCAAATTTGTATATCTCCAAGTTCTTCTATATGTCAGAATATCTCTACTGTAAACTCTGAATCTCCTTGTAATAATTCAGAAACAAATAATAAAGGTATCATTTTATAATTCTTTGTTATGTTTAAATTAGTTGAGAAAATTTTTATTATAGGTAAAATATTATTTATTAATATTAAAGTTTTATCAATTGATATTGAAAAATTATTAATTATAAGTGAAATATATACCATTTCTAAGGATCGTTTTAATTTCATTTAATCTATGATAATAAATTTTGAGTTTTAATTTCATTTAATCTATGATAATAAATTTTGAATTAATGTATACCATTTCTAAAGATCGTTTTAATTTCATTTAATCTATGATAATAAATTTTGAATTAATGTATAAACTTTATTAATTAAGCTTCTGATATAATAATAAATTATGTCTAAGTAATGTAATATAAAAATTATAATATTAAGAAAGAATATTTCACTTATAATTAATAATTTTTCAATATCAATTGATAAAACTTTTATATTAATAAATAATATTTTACCTATAATAAAAATTTTCTCAACTAATTTAAACATAACAAAGAATTATAAAATGATACCTTTATTATTTGTTTCTGAATTATCACAAGGAGATTCAGAGTTTACAGTAGAGATATTCTGACATATAGAAGAACTTGGAGATATACAAATTTGGAAATCTAAGGTTTTTGAACATTGAGTGGTGGATAATATTATTGATTCTTTTTTCTTCATAAAATGAAGCCTGCCCTCAAACGATGAGAGTCTTCCTTATTTATATTTGAACTTCTCGGTAACATCCTTCGTGATGACTGCTGAATGCCGGTTATTTTCTCTATTATTGATGATAACTTACAAATGTCGGTTCTGTCTTCAATTATAGATTATCTTCAATCTTTTTATAAAGTCTTTTGTTGGTATGCATAATTCGTCAAAAGATGCTGCGTTTGTCGGCTAATGTCTTCAATCATTTCTTCTTTTCAATTATTTCTTCAATAAAGGTTTGTCGGCCATCGTCTTCAATTATTTCTTCAATTATAATGTTTCCATGTGAGAATAGATGATCAATGATTTTACTTTAATATATTTTACTTAAATATAAAGACTTGACACGTTATATAAAGATAAAAACTTGAATATAACAGATTAACTTAAGAATTCAAAGTCATCGTCTTCATAAGGATCTTGAGAATCTTGATATAACTCCTCACTTGGAGTAGGCGATTTACGAACTTCATCTAGAATCTTTTGGATTTCTTCTTTTGATTTACATTCTTGAATTCTTTTGATTGCATCTTCATCTGTATAGGATTTGTTTGAGATGGAGGGACTTGGACTTGGTGATCTGACAAGATTATTATAATAATTTATAACTGCTTTTTCATCTGCTTGATCTTCTGAAACTGCACCCCACCATCTTGCACTGAATTCCCTTACCAAAAGAGGAGGAGAAACTCCTTCTGCATATTGTTTTTTATAATTCCATGACATAATCTATGGAAGTCTAAATATAATCATAAACTGTAAAGTGTATTCGAACGGAGGGATACTTTCTTGAGAAAATACTGATTTATATTTTTGATATCCTTGTAGAATCTATGGGGGGGAAATCTCTGGAATTCCTCCCATGTATCTGAACCATTTAACGAACCATCTTGGGTATTTATTTGGGAATACTTCATTAAATCGAAAAAACCATGTATGACTATGATTTCTCAGGAAAAATGCTTTTGACCAAGCTTCTTGATAATCATAGTAATTATATGCTGGATATTCTGGAAAACGAGGTAGGACTCTATTAACATAAGGTTTATTTCCCCAGTCTTCTGAGGATAAAACTTTGAGAATTTTGACTTTAGTACTGCTGATAAGACCTTGTATTTTAAAATCTTGAGTATGGAATAACTCGATGGATTTACTTTCTAATAAAATGGCTTCGTAATATTCTCTTGTTTGAAAATCGATGTTATAAAAGTGGGTGTTTTCTGGGAAAATATATTTGATAAGAGAACCAAAACTTTGATTTAACTTTTCCTCTTCTTCTGGTTCAAGAATCTTAACAACTTGACGATTTGGATTTATCTTGGGTTCTGGTTTATTAGGATTTCTGGGCATATTTGAGGATGAGGCGACTGATGAATAAGAGTTTTGACTTTGAGATACACTTGATATGTTTGGTATATGTGCTAGGGCTGAATATGGTGTTCTTGGAGATGATTGATTTGATGAAAATGGGGATAAGGTTTTTCTTGGAGATTGATTTTGAGAAAATGGAGATAGCGATGTGGATATTGGGGGAGTTGATGGAGATGATAATCGGGGTTTTGGTATAGGAACAAAAGGTTTCTTGTTGTCTGAATTCATCCTTGTAAAAATTCTCTTGATAAGAAATCTGGGAGAGAATTGGCTTCTCCTTTTATAACTTCAATTTGGAAATCAAAATTACTGAGGATAGCTTGCCATCTGGCAAAAATTTGTTTTGAAATTAAATTTTTAACATCCTTTTCTAATATATATTTTGCTGAAGAACAATCAACTCTTATTAAAAAAGGTTTCATGTATAAATCATCTTCAAATTTTTGGATATTTAAAACTATACTTAATACTTCTTTTTTTAACTATAGAATAATTCTTTTGAGTATCATTCCAAGATCCTGAGAAAAACCTTACTAATTGTTCTTTATCATTGTTTTTTAATTTTTGTTTTAGAATACCTCCATATCCAATATCACTTGCATCTGTTTCTACTATAAGATTTGATTCTGGATTAGGTATAGTTAAGCAAGGTAATTCTTTTATTTTATTTTTTATGTGTTTAATTACTTGGGTATGTTTTTCTGACCATGGTTCAGGGTTATTCTTAAGTCTTTCATATAATGGTTTACATATACTTCCTAAATCTTTGAAGAAATCATGAATATAATTTAAACATCCTAAAAACCTTTGCAATTGTTTTTTATCTTTTATTTCGTCTGGGAATTTACTTGAAAATTGTAGACTTCTATCTGTGGGTTTAATAGTTCCTTGGATTATATTATGACCTAAAAATCTTATCTCAGTTTGAAATAAAGTTATTTTAGTAGGAGAAACTGCTAAACCATTTTTGTATACAAGGTCATAAAATATATTTAAATGTTTAAAATGCTGATCTATATTTTTAGAAAATATAAGAATATCATCAATATATACTATAGCAAAACTACTTATAGGAATAATTATATCATTCATTATATTTTGGAATTCTGAGGGAGCATTTTTTAAACCAAAAGGCATGACATTCCATTCGTAATGACCAAAAGGAACATTAAATCATGTTTTATATCTATCTTTTTCATTTATTTGTATTTGCCAAAATCCTGATTTCATATCAAATTTAGAAAATATTTTTGAATCATATAACCTTTTTAATAAATCTCTTTTATTTGGAATAGGGTATCTAATCCATTTTAGTACTTTATTTAATGGTTTATAATTTATAACTAATCTTGGTGCTCCTCTTTCTATTTCAGCGCTATTCATAACATAAAAGGCTGAACAAGACCAAGGAGACTTTGAAGGTCTTATAAGATTTTTATCTAATAAATCTTGTATTTCTTTTCTACAATGTTGTACTAATTCTTGAGACATATGTATAGATTTAGATTTAGTAGGGATATCTTTTTCATCAAACTCTTTTATATAAGGTAAACTAACAATATGTTGTTTTCTTTTCCAAAAAGCATTTGGTATGGTTGCACATACATTATTTTTAAACTTTTCTTCTAATTGTTTTATTTTATTCTTTACAATATTATCTTGTAATTGATTTTCTATTCTTTTATCATTTATTTCATTTATCAAATATTCTATATGTTTCTTCTTATTATCAATAACATTTATTTCTTTAGTTATCATTGGTATAGCAAAGGGAAATAATATCTTTTTTCCTAACATTTTTGTAGTTAAACCCTTTTCATTTACTTTGAATGGGTATAATTGGGTTATAAATGGTTGTCCTAAGATTAATTGAGAACCCATATTTTTAACTAATATTAAATTTGTTTTATAACAATAATTATTATTGCAAATATGAACATTTGATAATTTATATCATATTTTTAATTTATCTCCCGTAACTCCAGATAACCTTTGTGATGACTTTTCATAATATTTAACTGGAACTAATCCTTCTTGTATACATTTTAAATCTGCTCCAGAATCAACTAAAGCAATTAGTGATAATTTATAATCATTATTTATTACCATATTTATTTTAATATACCATCTTTGTGTGCTAATACTTTGTATATTATTAATAGTTAAACTACTAGATGTTCCTGTATCTTTATTAATTTCTTTTTCTTTTTCTTTACTTGTTTCTAATGTATTCATTCTTTGTTTTAAAATGGTTATTTCCGCTTTTATAGTTTTAATTTCTTCCTGTAGTTCCGAAATTGTTATAGGTTTGGGTTTTTTATTGAATCTTTTAAATATTTCCATAAGATTATAATCTTGTGTTTCTTCTATAGTATTGTTTTCTTTTATCTTTTCTTTTAATTTGTCTAGATACATTCTTTTTACTTCTTTGTCTTCTATTTTTTCCATTAATTCTATTAACATTTTAATTTCTTCGCTATCATTAGTTATAGCATTTATTTTGTATTCACAAACACAATTACCTAAACATTCACATTCTTCTGATTCATCATTATCACTTGATTCATTTTCTACTATATTTAAATCGTCTTCTTCATAATCAGATATATCAGATTCACTGGTTTCTTCATTTATCAACATTTTAAGAACTTGTTCTTTATATTCATCTGGTATATTTAATTCATTTATTTTCTTTTTAGTATAACAATTTTTAGATATATGACCAGGTTTTCCGCATTTAAAACATGTAATTGTATCTTTATTATAGTTATACTTCTTATTCTTATTTTTATACTTATTATGCTTTTCTTTCTTATTATCTTGTATATAATTTCTTTTAGTTTTTTCAAATCTTTTATATCTTTTTTCTTTTCTATATTTTTTATTGCTGGACGATGGCAACTTTAAAGGTTCATATCCATATTGCTCACAGAAGTTTCCTAATTCATTTCTATTAATAATGCCTTCTCTTTTAATTTTAGCTTTTAATTTTAAATCTGAGCATATAGCTAAACCCTCTTGATTAACATAATTTATAATTTCTCCATAAGTTAGTTCTTTATATGGTATAGAATTATTAAATTCATTATTTAATTTATTTCTTATTCTTTCAGCAAATAATTTAGGTAATCCTGCAATAAATCTTTCTTTCCAATATGCTTCTCTACAATCAGACCTAAGCATAACTTTTGATAAAAATACATCTTTATACCATCTAAAATCTTGTAATTTTCTACAATTTAGATTTAGTAAAATAGCAGCACTTCTCTCTTGATATGCTGATGGATTTCCTACAAAAATCTTAAGAATAGCAAAAATTAAAGTACTAACTGAATCATTCATTTCTGTAGGGATTTGTTGATTATTTTTTGTTTTTATAATAGTTTTTTTAGCATTATAAATTATTTGTTTTTCTTCTTCTGAAACATATGTATCCCACCATCCTTTTAAACCTCCTGTAAATCCACTTATTAAAGCTTTAAAACTCTTTGTTCATCATCTTTATTATGTGATTTATAAGCATTAGATGCCATAGTCATTTCTTGTAAAAGGTTTATAATTTGATATTCTGAACATCCATCTATATTCCATTCATATATACAACTTCCATCATATCTAGATTGTACTAAAGTATGACGTTCTTCATATTGTAGATCTGGTGGTGTAGGTCTGGGATAATAATTTCGTGTTTCGGGTTTTGGTGTATAAAAATTGTTTTTTATTTTATTAATTTTGAAATCAAATTGTTCTTCTAATTCTGATATATTATCTTCTGGATCATTTTTGTTAATAACATTTATTTTTTCATTAGATATATTTAAATTTGCTAATTTATCTTCAATTTCTCTTAATATAGAATCTTGTTTTCCCAAATTTATAGTGGTATCTATATTATATGGTATAAATAAAGGATTTTCTTCTATTTCTACTGTTTTTTCGTTAATTTTTGACGTACTGGCTTCTCTTTTATTTTCTATTCTATCCAATTGTTGTCCTATAGTATTTAGCATTTCATTTGTATGATTATTTTGATATATTATTATTGATAGAGATTTTTTATCGTTATTATCATGCTTACCTAAAGGTTGTCCTATATATTCTTCATTATCTTTTTTAATTATAATATCTTTACATGGAGGATGTTGACTTACTATGGGATTATTTGATTTTGTATCGTAGTATACTTTATTAATATCATCTGTAGTAACCTCTATTTTTTCTATAAAAGGGAAATCTATTTTTTGTTCTATACTATATAAATGAAACCATGTGAAAAAAGGAATGTTTACTCCATTATCAATAATATATGATTGCCATTCTAAATTATGTAACATTCTTTTTCTTTCATCAAACTTTAAATAATACCATATTAATTTTTCATTATTATAATTATTAAACATTTCATCTTTTAGAAATTTTATTTTCATTTTAAAAGGAATATTATTTATTTCTTCCATTTTAATGAATTAGTCTTTTTAATTGTTCTAGTTTTTATTTTAAACGAAGATTTTGTAAAACTAAGCTTATTATCATATCTTTATGTGCCTTTTTACTAATAACATATTCTCCGGTGAATAATTCTTCTTTAAATATTTTTATTGATTTATTATTTCTTAAAATAGATTCTTGATAATATATTATTTGTTTTTTAAGTTCGTATTGATATAAACTCATTTTTAAGAAATAACTAATTGTGATCTTGTTGATCCCAGTTGAGCAAACGATCTAATATAGAAACTGACTTGTAACAAAAGCTTATCAAGTATTACGTGGAATTTAATACTTAATCTTAAGAAGAAGAACAATTAACATTCAACACCTCAATATTATTTATTAATACGAATACTCTTACAGTATTAGGGTTTTGCAACCTTGAAGTGTATCGACCTTAGATATAAAACATACGTATATCTAACCTAACCTAGGACCTCCTTTTATAGGCTAAGGAGTCCTATACAATATACAATACGTAACCTACAAGATAAATATCTTTTCCATATTCATCTAATACAATAAACTAACCGACTATACAAGACTAGCAGTGCTTACTATATACTATCAGCAGTTACATAATACTACTAGCCGCGGTTGTCTTCATCCGTGGTTACACTCTTCAGTCCGTGGTTACATCAAGCCTGTCCGTGGTTCCAGTACTTAGAGAAATTCTTTATCCAAGGAACCTAAAACCCAACAATCCTCCCCTAAACTTGATAAATTCCAACAAAATTCTTCAAGTTTTCTTTAAGCTCAAAACATCTAAATTGGAGGATGTAGCCAAACACTTACTAGCTTTAAGTATCTTCTCATACTTCTTCAACAAATCATAAGCTTGACCATCATAGGATACTAACATCTTGATACAACCAGGCTTCAACATCTGAGCAACTATTCCTGGATGCTTATTCAATTGTGGATAATCACCTTCTACAAGCATATGAATAACCTTTCCAGAAACAGTTAAAACATGAACTCCACAAGTTTGATATAAAAACCATCTAGTAACTTGACCATTGTAGAGTCCTTGCCATTCAGGTTCATCATGAGTAGGCTCAAATAGAATCTTCAAATTATGATACATCAGCCTCTCATGATAATCATCTGGATGTACTTCACCAAATTTATTCTTGTAAAGTATCCAAAGATTCATCAAATCATCTCTATCAAAATACTGAAGCATTTGTGAAAATTTATTATACTCAGAAACTTCATTGTTGAGTCTTTAAATTTTCCAAACTCCTTCACTTCCAACTAAAAGCTTAAACTCATAAGAAATGATTTGATTTACATCTTCAACAACTTTCAATCTTTTAGAATCAGATGTCACATGAACCTCAGATTTTCTTTTTCTTTTACTTTGCATCCATTCATCATGTTCTTTAATCCACTCTTCTTCCTTTTTAGAATTCATTGGACATAAATCATCTTTGTTAATCCTCATACATCTCTCATAAAGCTCAAAAATTCTTTCAAATGAACATCTACTAAGATTATCAGAAACATATATGCCTGAATTCTTGATAATCTTCATCAATACATTCCTTAGCTGAGCAATAGTAGGAGGTTTCCTTCTTACAACTCGCTTCTTTTCTTTACTAACCTTCCTTGCCAATATACCCAAAAGTCTAGCTTTTTCTTCATCATCAAACAAAGCCCATTCTTGTACAGTATACTCATCATTTATTAATTCAGAAGCTTCAAGATAGTTTTGTGATTCATACCATGTAGCTAACAATTTCTGACTAGCTTCCTCTTCATCTTGCTTTCTCTTCATCAAAACTGCTTTATCCTCAGCTTCAACACTTTTAGCATACTCTGCATCATAAGCTTCTTGTTCTGCTTTATTTTTAAACTTCAGCACTACCTCTTTACCTTTTCCAACATTAGATTTAATCACTTTCTTCTTCAAAGGTTCACCAATAACCAAACTTTTACCTCTGGTTTTAGTAGCAGTAGACTGAACAGATAAAACAGGTGCAATGATGGTTGTAGGTATAGATGATGTTTTGCTCTGATTAATCAAGGTACTTGCAGCTTCTTTCTCAACTTCTTTAGACTTAGGTGGTATTATAGAGAGAGTTGTGACAATAGTGGAAGTGGTTATGATAGCAGTGGGTGTAACAGTAGTAGGAACAATAGCTAAGTCTGAAACTGCATCAGTGGTTACAAGAGTACTAACCATGGTTTCAGGTATACTATCAGTTGTTATGTTCTGCACTACTTCAACA
Organism: Chrysanthemum seticuspe; assembly: GCA_019973895.1. Lineage (NCBI taxonomy): Eukaryota > Viridiplantae > Streptophyta > Magnoliopsida > Asterales > Asteraceae > Chrysanthemum > Chrysanthemum seticuspe. The sequence continues at coordinate 246,220,861 of BPTQ01000008.1, forward strand.
TTTTTCAATTTTTCAAGAACAACCTCATTCCCATCTTTATCAGAAACCAAAAGATCTTGATCTCCACTATCAACATCTTCTTCCATAGGTACACTAACAGATACATCCACAACCTCCCCTGAATTCATGCCATCACTCCTCCCCTGTTTGGATACATCATTCATATTCAGAGCAGTAGAGGAGTCCACCTTCTTTTTCTTACGCCGCAGAGCTTTCAAAACAGCAACTCCAGGTCTTTTCACTTTCTCCAAAACCAAGACCCTATGCTTCAACCTCCGAATATCCTTACCCTGAAGCACAGATAACTCCTGTAGACCTGAAATGGTACCCTCCAGTTTAGCACACTTAACCGTCAATTCATTTAAATGTTCAAGAATATCCTCCCCACTTCGACCTGTGTGAACTGGTCCGAGAGGTGGTTCATTGGAAAAGTCATCATGTACAAAGTCATTAACCGTCAATTCATTGTCAGGTTCCAATCTATCCTCATCACTTCGAGCTGTGTTAACTGCTCCGAGAGGTGAATCCTTGGATATAGAAGACATAGCACCAGACCGAGCCTGGTCATCTATGTACCCTGTAGCAGCCAGTTGGCTAGGGATACCTCCACCTGTGTTAAGCTCCAAAGAACCTTCCACATTAGGAGTTGCCAAAGGTTGGGTCTTATTGATGTTTCCACTATCCTGACCAGCATCAAAGCATGAATCAGTAGTGGAAGCCCTTCCAATCATGTCACCTCCACTCCATGTGACAGCCTCATTAACCATACCACTAACACTAGCCTAAGGAAGCTTAGTGCCCTGTGTGCGCCTAGTCCATGATGCAAGACCTTCATTAAACTCAGAATCAGTAGGCAAAGTAAGCATGTGAGTAAATAAAGGAACATCTCTAATGACAACATTCTGTGGTTGATTCCTCATATGTGCAAAAACTCTAGGAAGCATACGATGTACATCATACTCTCTAGCATGTTCAATAGGTTCCTTTATTTGATGTTCCACAAGCAGTTGAACAAACCTAGGATACAAATAGTATTTACCCTTCTTCCTAATATTCTGCACTAACCCCTCATATATCATTCTAGACCAGTTAAATTTCCTTCCATCAGACAAACAAATAATAGCAGTAGCAATTTTTTAAGGAAAATCATTAAAGCCTGTGGTCTTGTTACTCATACACATCAACAAAGTATGAATCAAAAACTTCCATTGTTGTGAAAACAAACTCTTAAAAAATTGTACCTTTTCACCTCTGTGTGTATATCCTAATCTCTCTAAACCAGCAACAATCTCAACATCTGAAAAATTATCAATACCATCAGCATCATCAAGCCTTAAAACTTCTCTAATGATTTCCTCAGAAACAGAAATAGCATTCTCATCCACCTCAGTACTAAAAACCTCCAAGCCATCAACCTCTTCAAGTTTAGCATTCCTCCAAAACTGATGTATGTAGGCTTTAAGAATGGTAGGTTCAACCGATAAAGCATAGTGAATGGGACTATGAACAAGAAAATCAATCATTTGATGAAACCCTTCAGATCGAGCATCCTTAGTAAGTACAGCAACAAGGTTATGTGAAGTGGAATACTTCTCAGCCATTGTAATTAATGATGTAATTGAAGTGGATTGTGTGAAGAAATCAACAAAAGTGATTAGGGTTTAAGTGTATTGCCAATGGGAAGTGAGTAGAAGATCAAAGAAATTGATCTATCCGTGATTTTGGAGAGAGATATAAACTTTTGCCAAAGTGTCGAAACAACCCCTGTAGTATCCAAAACAGAGGATCATACTATCCGCTGTTTCATAACAACTATCCGCAGTTGTAACAAACCATCAGTGGATACAGATGATTACTCCTCCCAACGGGTCCAAATTAGAGCAAGCAAATCTGTGCCAATTGAAAAGTGATCTCACAAGATATGAAGAATTACACAAAAACTATATCTCTTTTTTTTTTTTTTTTTTTTTTTTTTTTTTTTTTTTTTTTTACACAAACACAAGCAGCAAACACACTAGCTCCTTATGCACACAAATCCTTCTTTCCTGCAAGACAAACACAAAACAAACACAGAGACAAAGATTATGGTTGTCAGTGGTTAGAAATAACCAGAAGTGGTTACAAAAGACCTATCCGTGGTTAAAACAGGAAAGTCAATATAGTCAACTTCTAGAACGTATCTCAGTCCAATATCCAAGAACCTCATTAACTCTCCAACCACATTTAACCTACCCCATATTTACTTCAATAACCCTAAACTTCACTTATAAAAAGAACTCAAATATCACATAACGCCCAAACCAATCAAAAGTTAAAAACCCTAATTGCTCCAAAATCCCCAATCAATCAAAATGTGGAACCCTAGTTGGAACAAACCAGAAGTGGTTGATCTAACCTCCTCCTCATCCTCTTCATCATCTTCATCATCAAGTGAAGATGGAAACCCATGGCTGACCTACTTTCCTCCACCAGAACCAAGACCAAGAAAATCTCCATTTCTCCCATCATCTGAAGATGATAGTGTGGTGAATCCAAGTGATGCCTCTGAAGACTCTGATGACTCTTCTAAGAAGAGGACTTCAAACCCCAAACCTTCATCATCTAACCCCCAACCAAGACCACGAGCAAGAAACCCACCACTCCCTAATGACAGAGAGGTGGTTCTTGGTCTTAGAGCACCAAGTTATGGTGCTTCTTCACACATCGTAACCAGGAAGGGAAAAGGGAAGATGGAGTAAGTTGCTGAATGGTGGTAAGAGAAGATGGAGCACAAGAAGAATATCATATCATCCATCTATCTGCCACAATCAGCTTCAGCTTCTTCGTTTGCATCAATCCATCCTTTCCATTTTGATCCTTAGCTGCTTCGTTTGCATATGATAAATGCATATCCAGCATTCAAACGATATAAGCAATGATAGTAGTAGTAGAAATCATGTATAGATGTAGTCTTTATTTAGCACTTGAAGTTTCATTGTAAGCTGTAAGCTGTAAGCTGTAAACTGTTTTGTTGAATGAACAATGTAACTTCAGTACTTCTTGAATTTCTATAATGACTTGTCTTTTATCTGCACAATGGTTAGTGGAAACACAGAACAACTAGCAGTGGATAGATCAACTCTATCAGTGGTTAGAAGCAACACTATCAGTGGATATAAAAAGAAATAGCAATACTAAGATTACATGATAACAGTCCAATACTTTTACAAACTTATACAAAACAATTTGAGAGTTTTAGAGATTAATCATTCCAATACTAACAACAAGATACTGAAATCTCCCCACATCAAAAGCTTTGGTGAGAAGATCAGCAACATTGAAATCAGTATGGATTTTTACCATTTGAATCAACCTTTTCTCATTACAATCTCTAATAAAGTGATGTCTTATCTCAATATGTTTAGTTCTAGAATGTAAAACAGGATTTTTGATAATGCAAATTGTACTGTTATTATCAATGTAAATCTTAGTATGCATAAAATTGTACCCAAAATCCAACAATTGATTCTGAATCCAAAGAACTTGACCACAGCAACTAGCAGCAGCCACATATTCAGCCTCAGTTGTAGAATTAGCCACAATAGTTTGCTTTTTACACTGCCAAGAAATTAATCTCCTTCCCAAGAACTGACATCCTCCAGTGGTAGACTTCCTATCCAGACTAGCTCCAGCATAGTCACTATCAGTGTAGGCCACCAAATCAAAGGGAGAATCCTTAGAGTACCAAAGGCCCAATTTAGGATGACCTTTCAAATATCTAAAGATCCTCTTAACAGCATTCATGTGTGAGGTATTGGGTGTTACTTGAAATCTTGCACACACACATACTGAGAACATAATGTCTGGCCTAGATGCAGTAAGATACATCAAAGATCCAATCATGGATCTGTACAACTTCAAATCAACTTTGGGACTTCCATCATCTGGTAGCATAGGTTTCTGAGTCTCCATAGGTGTACTTGTACTTTTTACATCTTGAAACCCAAATTTCTTCAACACATCTGCTACATACTTGTCTTGACTAATGAAAATACCATCAGTCCTTTGTTGAACCTGTAGCCCCAAAAAGAAAGTGAGTTCTCCCATAGAACTCATCTAAAACTTATCATGCATAAGTTTCTCAAAATCTCTGCATAGCTCCTTGTTAGTAGAACCAAAGATGATGTCATCTACATAAACCTGAACCAGTAAAATATCATCTTTGTGCTTTCTAATGAACAAAGTTTTATCAATCAGTCCTCTTTTAAACCCATTGTCCATCAAATAAGTAGATAGGCATTCATACCATGCCCTAGGAGCCTGATGCAGTCCATACATAGCCTTCCTCACCCTGTAAACCTTATCAGGATGATCAGGATCTTCAAAACCAGGAGGTTGACAAACATAAACCTCCTCATCAATAGTGCCATATAAAAATGCACTTTTAACATCCATCTGATACACAACAAAATTCTTGAATGAAGCATAAGCCAAAAACAATCTAATAGCCTCTATCCTTGCAACTGGTGCAAATACTTCATCATAGTCCAAACCTTCAGTTTGTGTGTATCCTTGAGCAACCAACCTGGACTTGTTCCTCACTACAATTCCTCTTTCATCCCTCTTGTTTCTGAATACCCATTTAGTCCCAATAGCCCTATTTTCATCTGGAAGATCAACCAATGTCCAAACCTCTTGAAGTTTGAACTGAAGAAGCTCCTCTTGCATTGATTCTACCCATCCTTCTTCTGTTAAAGCTTCTTCTACTCTCTTGGGCTCCTTTTGAGACAGAAAACAAGCAAACAAGCAATTTTGCAGATCTTTATGACTGTTTCTTTTGTGAAGAGATCTTGCAAAGAACCCATGTTCAGGAAAGGGTTCATTGTGCTTTACCCTGCTTCTTGTTTGAACTGGAGTATTCAAATTTCCAAGAATCTGTTCCTTGGGATGAATCTTGTGAATTCTGGTAGTAGTAATTGGACTTTCATTAATTACAGTTTCCAAATTAGTCAAATTAGCATTGAAGAATTCATCCAGGTCTTCATCATCAGTAGGAGTATCAATCTCTATTAATTCAGGCATATCAGGATCATGTGGATACTCCTCATCACCAAATAGTGGCTTTGGATGAGGTCCAAAGAAAGTACTATCTCCAGTACTTGTAGCTGGAATATCACTTGAACTATCAGTGGTAGAAGATGACTTGTCAGCGTTTACAGATGGCCTATCAGCACTTTCAGTAGGCTTAGCAGTGATTGCAGACTGCTTTTTCTTCTTTTCAATTTCTTTTACCGACACTAAGTTATCTTGTAACAACTCATCCTTATCTTGATGATGATCAACATTTCCTCCAGTATTCAGTACATCATCACTAGAGGGACCTTGCTTGTGTATGATGGAAGGAACAGAACCAGCTTTCCACTTTTCAACTAAATAGAACTCCTTTGGAGAATCAGCTTCCTTGGAAGATGTATCTACTTCAGAATCCTTTTGTATACCTGCATCAGCATTAGTGGAAGTTCCTGCAGTGAGAGGCTCATAATTCATAGATTTGGTTAGCATATCAATGTTAAACAACCAGTCTGGTCCTTTGGTCTCTACACTAGGAGTCTTTTCACTGAATTAAACATGTAAGTTCTCTTCAACAATTCTAGTCCTCCTATTGTATACTCTAAAGGCTTTGCTATTTGTGGAATAGCCTAAAAAGTATCCATCATCTGCTTTTTCTTGAAACTTGCCTAGGTAGTCTATGGTATTCAAAATGGTAACAGGACACCCAAAAGGTTTTAGGAATGCAATCATTGGCTTCCTATCATGTAACAGCTCATAGGGGGTCTTGTTATGAGGCTTCACTACCTTACTTCTGTTTTGCACATAACATACAATTCCTACAGCTTCAGCCCAAAAGGTAGTTGGTAACTTAGATTCTGACAACATTGTCCTAGCAGCCTCAATTAGTGTTCTATTTTTCCTTTCAGCTACACCATTCTGTTGTGGTGTTCTAGCAACACTAAACTGTCTTTCAATACCTTTAGCTACACAGAACTGATTCATCACATCATTCTTAAACTCAGTTCCATTATCACATCTAATTACTTTGACCTTTTGATTTACTAGATTTTCTATCTTAGTAATGAAACTCTTAAGAATCTCACTAGTCTCACTCTTAGTAGCCAAAAAGTATACCCAAGAAAATCTACTATAATCATCAGTGATAACTAGACAATACTGCTTATGATTCAAGCTTCTAACAAAGGTTGGTCCAAATAAGTCCATATGAAGCATAAACAGTGGTTGTGTAATGGTGTTTACAGTTTTGGTCTTACAAGAAGCTCTATGTTGTTTTCCTTTTTGACAGGCCACACACAGTTCCTTACACTCAAAAACCTTTGAAGGTAACCCTCTCACTAAGTTTCCTTTTACCAGTTTATTGATTGTTTTGTAATTGAGATGACCTAGCCTTCTATGCCATAGTTTTGACTCATCAACAGATGCTTTAGCAAACAAACATAAGGACCTATTAGAAAGAACATTTTTAAGATCAAAACAATATATATTTTCCTTCCTAGGTACCCTAAGTTGTATAAACTTCTCATCAGGCATCTTAAACTCAGGAGATAACACCACACACTCAGTTTCCCCAAAAAGTACCCAGTTTTTCTTATCACACATTTGAGAAACACTGAATAAATTGTACTTAAGTCCCTGTACCAAATAGACTTTTTCAAAGTCTAGATTCCCTGTTCTGATTGTGCCTCTGCCAAGTATCTTTCCTCCCTTTGGATCATTGCCAAATGCCACATATCCTCCATCATAAGCTTCAAAATCTTCCAAATTGCTTCCATCCCAAGTCATGTGCCCAGAGCAACCACTATCAAAAACTCCTTTATCTTTTATCTCAGTTTGAAGATTGCCCTGCACATAAAATTACACAAGTTAGTTCCTCTTGTGGACCCAAGCCAGTACTGACTTGGGTCTGCCCTGTGCATCAAAATATTCAAATTTCTTTAGGTCCATTGATGCACAGTTGACATGTGGTAAAACCTTGGTCTTAGGCTTCCATTGCCAACTTGCTGAGGCCTTAACAGCATAAAAATGATTTCCAACCACTGTATCAGTTATCACCTTTGGAATTTTTAAAATTTCTTTTGAATCAGTGGTGATATTTTGCTTAACAGTGGTTTGACACTGCTTAGCCGTGTTTACATTTTGCTTAGCAGTGGTTGGAACCCATTTAGGTGAAGCAGTGACAATAGATTTTGTATTCCCATTCCTCATCAGCACTGCTCTTGGAATCATGTTACTGTTAGGATGAGGGTTTGTTTTTCTTGAAAAGTTTTGATTATTTACCCTCCTCCAATGATTCCAAACTTGTGGTCTGTTTTTATGACAATTTCTCTGTAAGTGTTCAAAACTACCACACACAAAACAAGCCTTTTTAACACATTGAAACTCATCACCTAATCTGTTAGAAATTAGACCATTTAAGCTTCTTTGATTACCCCTAGGTTTATATTGTTTCATCTGGTCCCTAGGAATTTCCCTGTACTCTACAACTTTCTTAGTAACTTTAGCTCCAAATCTAGGTACAAGGTTGACTTGCTTAGAATCAACTTTCTTAACTGTCTCTATCTTTTCAGATTTAGTTGATTCAGTTCTATCATCCTCAGAATCTGATTCCCAATCTTCAATTATGGGAGCATCAGATAACTTATCAGAACTTATCTTAGGTGTTTCAATCTCTTCAACAGGTTTGTTAAAACTGAATTCACTACTAAATGACAGTTCTTTAGCAGGTGGTGCATGTTTCATCAAAGGGGGTGGTGGCATATCATTGTATCCTAAACCAGTACCATCTTTGAACAGTTTTTGACCTATTGGGTTCCTTACTAGATCATAAGCATATTGTGTTTTAGCAACCCTAACAACATGTTTTTCTTTTTCATCTAGGGCCTGAATTTTCACACTTTCTGCCTCTGCTAGTTTATCTTTAAGCATTTTAATCTCTCTGTTCTTAAGATCAATTTCACCACCTAGTATATTGATCTTTTCTACATACTCAAACTCACATTTAATACAGAATTTTAGCTTCTCTTCCACACCCTCTAAACCAACTCTATATCCTAAGTTATCTAGAGTCAATCTCTCTACTTCTTTTCTCATACTCTCAGTGATAGCCTTTTGAGACTCTAAGTTATCAGAACATGATTTAAAAGAACAAGTAGATGTTTTAGAATCCTTAGATACCTCAGAATCTGAACCAGAAGATGAAGCATAGGCCATTAGAGCAAAGTTATGCTCTTTTGAAGCTTCACTAGCAAGAAAAGCTGCATTTGGACCTTCTTCAATCTGATCACTCCAATCATAATCACCAAGTCCATCCTGAGCAACCAAAGCTGAAGCAGTAGCAGGCTCTTCTGTTGTCATCTTAATGCTTTCAATTCTTTTAGGAGCTCGACATTCCATAGCAAAATGACCTTTCTTCTTGCAGTTAAAGCACTCCATCTTGCTTTTGTCGAATCCAGCTCTCCTTTGACCATCATACCTAACATGTCTTCCAGTCCTCCTCAGAAACTTCCTTGCTTGGAGAGTCAGCATTGCCATTTGCCATTGAAGATTAATTTCATCAAGATCATCAGGATCAATTTGATCTAGATCTTGATTCAAAACATCAACACTGGTAGTTAAATCTGACAGAAAAGCACAAATTGCACCATCACTGACATTATCACTAACAGTGGTATTGTTTGCAATAGCCGTGGTTATACCATAAGCAGCAGTGGATACATCTTGTGAGCTTTTGTGATTAGTGGATACAAAAGCAATGTTTTGATTAGAAGAAGACGAGTTAGAAAAATTATTCTCAGACTCATAAACCTTCAAGTTATTGAAGAGATTGTCTAGAGTCATTGTAGCAAAGTCCGTCTTATTTCTCCACACAATTGTATGAATAGCCCAATCAGATGATAAGCTCCTAATGAACTTCAAATTAATATCTTCTTGAAGGAACTTGTAACCCACAGCCTTCAGTTGACTGATAAGTTTTTGAAGTCTATTGTATGCTCCATCAATCTTTTCTCCACTAAGAGCAGTGAAGGTTTCAAACTGATGCTTGAGCATGTTCATCCTTGACTTCTTAGTAGCTTCATTACCAGCAAACCTTAATTCAAGAGCATCCAATAATTCTTTAGCAGACTCATATTGATCAAAGTCCAATGCAAACTCATTAGGTATTCCCATGGAGAGAATACTGTGAGCTTTGATCTCCATCTTCCTCTTAGCTTTATCAGGTTCACTAATAATAGCAACCTCCTTACCATCCACACCCTTCAAAGGAAGAGTGTCTCCTTTTTCAACAACATCCCATAGAGCATAATCAATCATACGAATGTATTGCCTCATTCGCATCCTCCAGATTTGATACTCACCATGTTTGAGCATGGGCACTTTTGAAGCAGTCACCATGTGAGTTTCTTCAGACATCTTAACTTACTTGAGTAAAGATTAACAGACTTCTTCTTGGTTACAGTTTCTAGATCACAAGCTCTGATACCACTTGTTGATACCACAAGCTCTGATACCACTTGTTGAGCAAACGATCTAATATAGAAACTGACTTGTAACAAAAGCTTATCAAGTATTACGCGGAATTTAATACTTAATCTTAAGAAGAAGAACAATTAACATTCAACACATCAATATTATTTATTAATACGAATACTCTTACAGTATTAGGGTTTTGCAACCTTGAAGTGTATCGACCTTAGATATAAAACATACGTATATCTAACCTAACCTAGGACCTCCTTTTATAGGCTAAGGAGTCCTATACAATATACAATACGTAACCTACAAGATAAATATCTTTTCCATATTCATCTAATACAATAAACTAACCGACTATACAAGACTAGCAATGCTTACTATATACTATCAGTAGTTACATAATACTACTAGCCGCGGTTGTCTTCATCCGTGGTTACACTCTTCAGTCCGTGGTTACATCAAGCCTGTCCGTGGTTCCAGTACTTAGAGAAATTCTTTATCCAAGGAACCTAAAACCCAACAGATCTTACCAAATTTATCATATCTTGATTGACTTTTAGATCTACTAGTAAATTTTTTATACTCCATTCAATATCATATACTTGATAACCTCGATGTACTCTTAAATTTACATATTTTGCTCCTTTGTTAATCATATCTTTAACGTAAATTATTTCTAACCTTAAAGATTTTTCTTGTTTATATAAACTTTTTAAATGATTAATATTTTTTTGATTTCTAGCAATCTTTGCTTGTATCGAAGTATCACTCATAGTTTTCTCTATAGTATTCGACTTCAGATTTAGTTGGTTGATCACTAAGATCACTAAAATCATCATTTATATTATCGTCTTCATATAAAGGTTTAGGAACAGATGCACTAAAATCTACTCCTTTCATTTTCATAGATTGTGTTCTTCTCAAATTCGTACTATTATTATATGTAGATGGAATATGAACTGAATGTCTAGCTGAACTTATTCTGTTATTGTCAAAAATTATATCAATATTTCCATTAGAATGATCTATAATATTATTTACTTGAGTATTCATTTCTAAAGGCTTTGGTTCAATTATTTCTTTAAAATTCCACGTTTGATTCTTAATAATTTCATCCCATTTTATCCTTTTTGGAACAGTTATATTAGAGTTTTGAAAATTAGATTCTATAAGCAAAGTTTCATTAACTGATTTTTCATTTTTATATTTTGGTTCTATAGTAGTGGTCATAGTTTTATAATATACTCTATATATTAAAACTAATGGATCAGATCCTTCTTTTATTTCAATTTCTTTTAACTGTAAATTTAAAGTTAACACGTCTAATATATTTTTATCAAATAAGGATACTGTATAATCAGGATAAGCTTGAAAATATATTGGACCATTACATATATTAGATTCTCCTAAGGCTAATAATGATTGATTAAAATTTGTTAATCTAGCATCTCTTAATACAACACATATTGGAGCATTAATTCCTAATCTTGTTATAGGTTTTATTGCTACTTGAATCATTCCTATATGTAAAAATTTATAAATTTTTCTATGTTCATGTATAGCTTTTGAAGATAATAATTTTATTTCTTGTTGATTTTTTAATAAGGGTATAGTTTTTTCTGTAGTTTTAATGGAATAACTTTGAAACCAATCAAAAGAACCTTGTTTATATAAAGTTTTAATTTCTACTCTAGGTATATTCCAATTATGTAAACTAGTTTCTATATTAGCTATTGATACTTCTACAGAGTTAGATAGATCCTGTTCATCATCAATATCAGAAGAAGTACTACCCTTTTGATTTAGTAATAATCTTGAAATCTTATTCATAATGATTATTAAAGTTTTATATATATATATATATATATATATATATATATACATATATGTATATATATACATATATGTATATATATACATATATGTATATATATACATATATGTATATATATACATATATGTATATATATATATATATGTATATATATATATATATATATATATATATATATTTATATATGTATATGTATATGTATATGTATATGTATATGTATGTATATATGTATATGTATATGTATATGTATGTATATATGTATATGTATATGTGTATGTTACTATCAGAATATAAAGTAGTTGTATATGTATATGTATATGTATGTATATATGTATATGTATATGTATGTATATATGTATATGTATATGTATATGTATATATATATATATATATATATATATATATATATATATATATATATATATATATATAATGATTTTCAAAATTGGGAGAGAATTGAGGAGTGCATTGATTCGGTTACAAATAATAGCTAAAATTTAGGGGAGGATTTGAATGGTTTTTGAGTAACCTCCAATTTTGTATCCGGCACTCCAGGAATTGTTATCAATTTTGTTTTTCAAAGTTTAGTCACAAAAACCAATATATATATATATATATATATATATATATCTTTACTTATATATGAGGCTAAGTACGAGTTGTACTTGAAGCTTGAAAGTATGTACAATGACATGGAAATGCCACCTCAATGCCACTTGGCACATATAAATGCCACCTCAATGCCACTTGGCACTTGTAATGCCACCTAAGCTGCACGGTGGTGTGTTATTTGTTAAAAAAATTATGGCAGAATGGGATTCGAACCCTGGTCACTTGGTAAATGTTACCAACACTCCTACCACTAGAGCATATTGGTTTTTGTGACTAAACTTTAAAAAACAAAATTGATAACAATTCCTGGAGTGCCGGATACAAAATTGGAGGTTACTCAAAAACCATTCAAATCATCCCCTAAATCTTAGCTATTATTTGTAACCGACTCAATGCACTCCTCAATTCTCTCCCAATTTTGAAAATCATTTTTAATCTCAGTCAACTTTTCATATCTCAATCAATATGTTCCAAATTCAAATTGTGCTCATATCACACAAATCACGGATGAAATTGATTTTGAAAATAATTTTTACATATTTCTCAATGCCACATTCAAAACCCTAATTTGTATCTATAAATATTTACAAAATCATCTAACACCACATCACTCAATCCACATATATTGTACACATCAAAAAGGGAGTTATGAATAAGGGTTTTAGAAAGAGTGGTAACATGGGATACCAAAAACTCCAATCGTGCCAAGTAGCAGTTTTCGAAAAACTGGAGTCTTTGGAGGCTCTGGAGATTTTGGCGGATCTAAGAGTTTTGGTGGTTCTGGCAATTCTGGAGGATCAGGAGGCTATACATTTTTTTTGTTCTATTGTTTATAATTTGGTACTATTCATATTTTCTATTTACATGCAATATACTTAATTGTTGTTTTGTTACGATGTTTATTTGTTTGATATTCTTATTTATCATCTTTTGGTTGTAAATACTTTTTTGAATTGTGTTTTTCCTTTTTATTATGTATTCTCTTTATTTGAATGTATGTGCATTATGTTTATTTTTGTATGATGTTTTTGGGTATGATGTGTATTAAGTTTATGTGCAGCTTATTTGATTATGTTAAAAATTCAATATGTTAAACATTGTTTTAATATGTTTTGTGTGTGAAAAGCATATTTAGTTTTTTTGTAAAACCATTTGATTTTTAGATTCATTAACATGCCTTCATCTGTGTTACTATATGTCAGGTAATGGCAAGGATAGGAAAATAACACCTATCAAAGATGTTAATCCTATGAACGATGACATATCTGTGCAAGGAAGATGTATATCAATTTGGCATTCGCACAAAATGAATGATGCCCACGATCCATACAGCCTTGATTTGGTTCTGCAAGACGCAGATGTATGTACACTATCCTCTTTTTTATGTATACAGTAGATTCATAATACTTTTTGATGTTTTTATTAACCATATCTTATTTGTAATTCAGAACATAAGGATCCAGGTGTATATCAAGAAGGGGTTTATGTTCAAATTCGAGCTGTTGTTCGAAGAGGGAAAATGTTACGTCATTTCCAATTTTGGTATAGCTGAGAATGGTGGGAAACTTCATTTGCTACCACATCGTTTCAAAATAAGTTTCTACAAGACAACAATTGTCACACGTACGAAACCTTTTGACACCAACACATATGGTTTTATTTTTGAACCATATAGTCATTTACTGGATCCTGAACATCACGAATAATATGACAATGATGTTGTTGGTACGCACTTGATCCATTATGAATAATATCAATTTTATTTTCCCTGATTAAAATTGATACTATTATTGTTTGCTTATTTTATTCATGGATTATTTAAATAGATATCATTGGCTCCGTAATTGGTATCGAGGAGAGTGTCCTGGTTATGTTTGCTGCTGGTAAAAAGTTTCGTAGAACTGTTGTCGTTGAGGATGCTGAGTAAGTATTCATTTTCCAATTATATTTCATTTTTGTATCAATCTGATGTTAATTATTTCTTTTTGTATGTATTTAAGTAGCCTATATTTTAAATAAATTACAGGGCCAACCGTTTGAACTTGACTTTCTGGGACCAATGGGCGAGCATGTGGTATCCATATTCAAGTAAGCGTGCGTCAATTGATCATTTGGTAGTTATACTTCAGCTTGGGAAAGTGAAGTATTGGGACGGTATGTGCATTGTTCTTCATTGCAAATGTTGAATATAGTTATTTTATTAATTCAGTTTTAAGTATATGTATTCAATTTCCACATAGCAGGCACTGCCGCTATTCACAATGCTCTGTTTGGGTCGAAGATATATATCAATCGTGATATACCAGAGATCGTTTCATTCAAAACAAGGTTATTACATGTTTGTTAATTCTGTTAGTTCAACGATCGAATATTTTATTGTTAGTAAGGAAAGTACTATTTTCGCTTTTCGCAATGTATTTTAGGGTTCAACAGCGTAAGGGGTTTCAGGCTGATCAGTTGAAAATTGCGGTGTTCTCACCAGAGGTAAAGGTTCAAACCATATCAGAGTTTTTTCACGGTGATGAGTGTGTAAATACTCATCATTTTTGGTCAAATCTGAACTGCAAAACACTTAAAAACGCTCAGAAATGCATCAAAATACTGAAAATATCTCAAAATTGTATTTTATATGTTTCAGATGCAAAATGTTTAAAATCAGATGAAAAACGAGCTAAGTTTGCATAATTGGCAGTTTCAGTCCCTCAACTTTCAAAAATTGGCAGAAATAGTCCCTGAGCACTTATTTTAAAAGAAAAGTCACCAAAGGTCCTTTTGTAATCATAAGTTGTCATAATTAGTCCTTTGGTGAAAAATGTCAAAAGTTTTGAGAAATTACAAGTTTAGTCCTTCAAGTTTCAGAAAATGGCAAAAATGATCCTTCAATTACTCGAGATTTGCAAGTTTGGCCCTTGGATTTTTGGAGAGTGTCAATAATAGTCCTTGAAGTACTTTTCAGAATGTACAAGAATGGTCCCTGGATTTTCAGAATTACACATTTGGTCCCTAAGTTGTTAAAAGTATCCAAATTAAATCCCAAATCCAATAACTATCCTAAAACACTTAAACCCAAAATAAATATCCAAGCCCAAGCCCAAGCCCAATCCACCCAAGTTAAACCCTTTTACCCAATCCAACCCGTCCAAACCCAAACCCGGTCAAGTATTAACCAAAACCCACGTTTTCCCGCCCACCTCCTTTCTTCACCAACTGTCTGCAAAACCAGAGACACCCCTCACCTCCACATCACCAAGCCACACCCTTATCACTCCACCTCCACCAGAAAACAAAAAGCATTTAATGCTTCCCCCTCCTTGCACTCAATCCCTCTCCAACTGGCTAAAAGAGTTTTCCCGCCAAAATCTAATCAATGGCCAAAAATTAGTCAAGTGATCCAATGGCTATGAAAAGTGGTGGGATTTACTCAGAGGACACGTGGGAGACCTTTTGCATATAAATAGAAGGAAGAGAAAGCTGAGAAGAGAGTAGTTTTTAGTTTTCAGTTTTCATGTATGTCGTTTTTAATGTTTAAGTCTTAATTAAGTTCTAAATTGTAACTTTAATCTTCCTTGTATTGAACTCAAGTTATTGTATCAGTTGTAACTCATTTCAAGTTCTTATTTAAAGTTTGGTTAAAGTTTCTTATTTTTAAATTTTCGTCTTTTTATTCAGTCTTAATTATCTTAAGCCAGGCTTCAATAAGCTTTATTACAACTCAAATAAGCTTACTAAAGCTGTCCATAGCTTTTAGTAAGCTTATAATTCATTTTTAAGCATAATTGCCTATGGTCAACGAAAGTCAACTGTGGGGAACTTTGGGTTAAACAAATATGGAAATGGGTATGGGTTGAGTTGAGCTGGATTTGAGTTGGATTCAGTTAGAATAGTGGGTGTTGATCTCTTGTTAAGCAATGCCATAGTGGCAGGACTATGGTTAGTACTTGGATCCCTTCTTATAATTTGAGTCAATAGAATTATTAGCTTCTGTGTGTTTATATCAGCTCATTTAGTTTATTTCATAATTAGAATGTTAGTTTGATTGGTTTTAAGTTTGATTAAGATTAGTTTAGCTTTTTGCATTCACCAGTTATATCTCCTTATTTAGCATAAGTGAATATTTGATAGTAATAGTTAAGAGAATTGCTCCATTTAGCTTGCATATCATCATTTGTACCTGTTCCAGTTTGATTCATGGTTTAGGTCTAAGTTTAGCAGTGTTAAACTTACACATAAGTCCAATAAGGGGTGTTTGGTTCAGAGTGTTTTGCTGCTTTTGAGTTTGTTTCATGGGATAAAATGTGCTCAGATAGTTTACTTTAGGCCTAGGATAAGTAGTTTAGGCATAATATCAATAGTCCATTCAGTAAAAAGTCAAAATCACCTTTAATTCAGCCTTAGGAACATTTCTGTTGAAATCAGCCTAGCATATTAAGCATTTGGGTGTAGATTTAGTTAACATAGCTTTTAACAGCCTTATTTCATCTTAATACATCATTTATAAGCAAACAAATTGGATTAAATCTCATAAAAGTCAAATGTTCAAAATTGTCAAAAAAGTCAAAGAGTGCTCAAGTCAGTTTTTCTAAATCTTTGTGGATTTTTCATGTATTCATCTTTGGTTCAATTCAAGTGAAGTTTTGGGATTGACAAGTTCAGTTGGTCAAGAATTGAAAAGTGATTTTTGGAAATTTTTTGTAAGTCCTTATAAGCTCCAAATCAGCTCCTCAATAAGCCACTTTTGCCCTGTTCACACTCAGTATTAACTGAGTGTGAATCAGGCATTCTTGCAGCCCTTGTACAAGCTTCAATAGAGCTTTTCTTGGGCTAATATTTGGTTTATAAGCTCCTTGCCAGGTCTGCTTGAGATTGTGGTATTTGGTTTGGGGTTCCAACTAGGGTAGATAGCTTATTTTTAAGCTTGAAATCAGCTCCCCAGAACTGATTTCACTTATTTGATTTTGAACTCATAAGCTAGTAGCTGGTTGTTTAGAGGTTTAGAGTAGCTGGAATTGGTTGCTTATAGTTAAGTTTAGCATAATTTAGCTTCTGTCTTCCTTTGGTGGTCTTTAGTGCTTATTTGCTTAATTTGAGTGCTTATTCATAAGCACATCTCACTGCAGCTTCATAATCTTGCACACTAGTATATGTTTTTATATTTTTCATAGAATTAGAATATTGTTTTAGACTTTTCCTGAATTTTTCAGAATTTTCCAGTACTGTTTGCTATTTTTCCTTATTTAAAACAGTTTTTAGGACTTTTTAATTAGCCTTTATTGCAATTAAATCAGAAAAGCTTCAAAAAAATAATTTTTCAATTTTCCTAGGTTAAGATAAATATAAAAAGTCAAGAAAATAATTTTTCCAGATTTTTCTTAGTTAAATTTGTAATTTTTAGCAATTTAATTAGTTTAAAACAGTTTTTAATTCATAGAAAATAGAAAATAATCAGAAAAATACAAAATTAGTTTTAAAAATTCTCTTTAGTTATTTTAGATTTTTCTAAGTCTTAATTTCACTTTTCTAGCTTTATTTCATATTTTCTTATATTTTAGGGTATTATTAAATAGGTAAAAATAGTTTTTAATTAATAATAATTAAATAAATAGTCATAAAACTAATTTTCTTTTTCTCAAAATTTTCTCTTATCATTAGGTTTGTAAAAATTTCATTTTTATATTTTTAGGATTAATACTGTTTCAATTTCACATTTTCTTTTGTACGTTACGTAGTTTTTAATTTAAATTTATAAGAGAAAAATCAAGAAAATCAAAATTTAAAAATAGTGATAGCGTTTATTTAATATAATTTAGCTTTTTAATTTTCTTTAATTTGCATTTAAGGCCCTGTAATTTACAAACTTTCTCTTTAGGTATAATTAGTCATAATCACAAACCTTTTCCCGTTCAATATCATCCGATCACTATACGTTTGGTTATTCAGTCGCATAGCTCGTTGGGACTTAACGACCTGAGGTAAAACTATACTCTCCAGATCTTAATTGCATTGTTTCTGAGCTGTTTGAAGTTTATTACGGTTGACCATTCACAAGTGGTTAGCTTGTGTGATAAACTTGACGGTTTGGACTCGAATCAAATTTTGGCGCCGCTGCCGGGGAGCTGTGCTAATTATCTTACGTTTAGCAGATTAGTGATTTGAATATTCACTCCTTGTTCATACCATCTATATATATCTATATTTTCTTATAAAAATCCAAAAATCCAAAAACATCTTAAAACGTATAAAACACAAAAATATTTTTCTTTTGTTTCTATATATATATAAAAGATAAAAATACAAAAAGATTTATCGTTTTATTTGTTTAATAATAACAACATAAAAAAATTACCACCGCAAACCAAGGCAGTGTACTACCTAACTGGGGGTACGACCATAATAAGTTCCCGAACCAAAGATTAAAACTTGCCTTTGTGTCCTTGTGAGTGGTGTACCTTTTTCAAAGAAGCCATTCATCTTGTGATTATTGGTTTAAGTTCACTGTCGTTTTGCCTCGATATTGTTTTAATTGGATTTGTTGTTATATCTACTTTTCAAAACCATAAAACCCAAAAAGATTCTTCTTTCCCCATTTTCATAATTCCCTAATTCCCTTCCTTAACTCTTAGATTTCTTAGAGTTAACTCTAGTGTATGCGCACTCGCTCTTCTAGGTCTGTGAGCCCATTTCGTGAGCTTGTCAGGATTCCAAGAAGGCGTGTCCGTAGACGTTCTGCCCCATCAGTCGGATCTGAGATCCGGACTGCTCACACTACTTCCGTTATCATGGCGGAAGAACGTCCTATGTGTGAGCTTCTCCAGGCACCCATCGATGGGTATGGAGATGCTATTGTTATCCTAGCCATTGTGGCTGAAAATTTTGAACTCAAAACCGGGTTACTAAATCTTGTAACCTCAAGTCAATTCTATGGTTTTGAAAGGGATGATCCTCATGCTCATATTCGATGGTTTAACAAGATTGCATCTACCATCAAATACAAGAATGTCCCTACCGATGCTGTCAAGCTTCTTCTGTTCCCATTTTCCCTTGAGGGACAAGCCCGAATTTGGCTTGAAAAACAACCCCCTCAATCAATCGAAACATGGGAAGACCTGGTAAAGAAATTTGTGAACGAGTTCTATCCACCTTCTAAAACCACGAGTCTTAAAAACGAAATCATCAAGTTCACACAAAAGTTTGATGAATCCTTCAGTGAATCGTGGGATCGTTTTAAGGAGTTGCTCCGCAAATGTCCTCACCATGGTTTCTCCGAGTTGATGCAACTCGATACTTTCTATAATGGAGTGAGTCAATCTGATCAAGATTCTCTCAATTCCTCCGCTGGAGGAAATTTCTTGAGCAAAACTGTAAAAGAAGCTTTAGCGATCATTGAAAACAAGTCTAAAGTCCGCAATGCACAAAGCAAACCGGTTGTTTCCCAAGTCAGTATTGGTCCTTCTACTTCATCGCCCGTGAGTCAATCTAGCACCGATGCTAAGATTGACAAATTCACGGAAGAAATTCAAGCTTTGGTTCTCTCCAACCAAAAGAAAGTTTCTTTTCCACAAACTTCACCTCCTGCTGAAGTTAAGAAAGTGGAAGTCTGTGTTACTTGCGGTGGCCCCCATGCCTACTACAACTGTATGGCCACCGATGGTAACCCTTTTGAAGCAAACGCTGTGGGCGGGATTTCTAATTCAAGAGGCAACCAATACCGTGCTCCTATAGACCCGAACCACCGTCCTAACCACTACCCTGGACCTCCCGGTTTCAACCAAAACCGTAATCAAAATCAGAATAGAACGAACCAAGGTTTTCAAAACCAAGGTAATTTTAGTCAAAATAACGGTTTTCAAAATCAAAGTCAAAACTTCCAACACCAAGGAAACTTTAATAGAAACCAAGGTCAGGGAAATTTCAACCAAGGGTATTTTCATGGCAATAATCAAGGAAATTTTCAAAATCAAGGTCCTAATCCAAACAATAGAGGCCAGAATTTTCCTACACAAAATCAAGCCATTGTTCCAACTGGACCATCATCTGATGAGTTGTTGAAGCAATTCATGAAATCCCAAGAGGAAATGAATAGGTTGTTGGTTAGCCAGATTTCTGACATTAAGAAGTCTTTAAATGATCGACCCTCGGGCTCAGGTACTTTACCTAGCAACACGATCGCTAATCCGAGGGGCGATGCAAAGGCGATCACAACCAGAAGTGGTGCTTCATATGATGGACCCGCTATTCCTACTACCTCTTCTTCTTCTCTCCCGAAGGTAGTGGAAAGTGAACCTGAGGCAACAAAGGACAAGGAACTTCCTACTAATAACGGAGGTACCAACGATGTCCATCCTCAAGTTGTCCCGAAACCCAAAACCAAACCTGGAGTTGTTTTTGAACCTCCAGTTGACAACCCCAAATCCAAAACTTCTATTCCTTACCCATCACGTTTAAATGAGCAAAAACTCCGCGAAAAAGCCAGTCATCAAATGGAAATTTTTTTTCAAATTTTCCAAGAACTACATTTTGACATAAGCTTTGCGGATGCCATCATGCTGATGCCCAAGTTTGCATCAACTCTCAAACACATGTTAAGCAACAAGGAAAAACTGTTTGAAATGGCTAAAACTCCTTTGAACGAGAACTGCTCAGCAGTTCTGTTAAAAAAGCTTCCCGAGAAGCTTGGAGATCCTGGAAAATTTCTTCTTCCTTGTGTTTTTCCAAGAATGATTGAATGCTTTGCCCTCGCCGATCTTGGTGCAAGCATCAATCTGATGCCTTATTCAGTATGGAAGAAACTTTCTCTTCCAGAACTTATTCCTACCTGCATGACTCTTGAGCTTGCAGATCGTTCTATATCGCGTCCTCTTGGCATCGCCGAGGATGTATTCGTGAAAGTAGGAAAGTTCCATTTTCCAGCTGACTTTGTGGTTGTTGATTTCGATGCCGATCATCGGGTTCCCCTCATTGTTGGACGAGGATTCCTGAGAACGGGCCGTGCTCTCATTGATGTATTTAAGCAAGAAATCACGTTACGTGTGGGTAATGAAGCTGTCACCTTTAACCTTGATCAAACTTCGAGGTACTCCTCAAATTATGATGCTGAATCGGTTAATCGAATCGATGTAATTGATATTGCTTCAGAGGAGTACTCTCAAGAGTTTCTTGGTTATTTTCATAATTCTGTGAGTGGGGATTCCACCACATCTTCTCAACCAATTATTGCAGACTCTTCCCCCTCTCTTACTCCGTTTGAGGGAGGTGACTTCTTTCTAGAAGAGATCGATGAGTTTCTTGCTAATGATGAATCGATTCCGCCAGGAATTGATGGTGTTTATGATTCAGAGGGAGATATCCTTTATCTTGAGCAATTGTTAAATGAAGATCCATTACCGTCATTCCCTCCAAAAGAGATCACGATTGAGGAAATCAAATCAGTACAAACATCTACTGAAGAATTTCCCGAGGTTGAACTTAAGGACCTACCTCCTCATCTCGAGTATGCATTCTTGGAGGGTGATGATAAATTACCCGTCATAATTGCTAAAGACTTAACTAAGGAGGAGAAGACTGCTCTCATAAAGGTCTTGAAGTCACACAAGCAAGCAATTGCTTGGAAACTCTCCGACATTAAGGGTATCAACCCTGAGTTTTGTACTCACAAAATCTTGATGGAGGATGACTTCAAGCCAGCAGTCCAACATCAGAGAAGGGTGAATCCTAAGATTCATGAGGTTATCAAACAAGAGGTTCTCAAACTTCTTGATGCCGGTTTAATTTACCCGATCTCTGATAGTCCTTGGGTCAGTCCCATCCACTGTGTTCCAAAAAAGGGTGGCATAACTGTTGTCACAAATGAAGAAAACGAGTTAATTCCAACTCGATTGGTTACGGGATGGCGTGTGTGTATTGACTATCGCAAGTTAAACGAAGCCACCCGTAAAGACCATTTTCCTCTACCCTTCATGGAGCAGATGCTTGAGAGATTAGCAGGGAACGAATACTATTGTTTCCTTGATGGTTTCTCGGGGTATTTTCAGATCCCCATTGATCCACAGGATCAAGAAAAGACCACATTCACCTGCCCATACGGAACTTTTGCCTACAGACGTATGCCTTTTGGCCTATGTAACGCTCCTGGCACGTTCCAATGATGTATGATGGCAATTTTCCACGACATGATCGGGGAAACAATGGAGGTGTTTATGGATGACTTCTCGGTCATTGGGGACTCATTTCAAACATGTCTCTCCCATTTAGAAAAAATGCTAAAACGGTGTGAAGACACCAATCTTTGTCTAAATTGGGAGAAGAGCCACTTTATGGTCAAAAAAGGCATAGTCCTTGGCCATAAGATTTCAAAAAACGGGATCGAGGTTGATAGAGCAAAAGTCGATGTTATTGCTAAATTGCCTCATCCTACTACCGTCAAAGGTATTAGGAGTTTTCTAGGTCATGCCGGGTTTTATCGTAGATTCATACAAGATTTTTCTAAAATCTCTTGGCCTATGACTCATCTCCTTGAGAAGGATGCTCCTTTTATCTTCTTACCTGAGTGCATCGAAGCTTTTGAAACATTAAAGAAAAAGCTTACGGAAGCACCCATTCTAGTTGCCCCCGACTGGGATTTACCCTTTGAACTCATGTGCGATGCAAGTGATTTTGCTATCGGTGCAGTCTTGGGGCAACGTAAAACCAAGCATTTTCAGCCTATCCACTACGCGAGTAAGACTATGACTGAAGCTCAAACCCATTACACCACTACGGAAAAAGAATTATTAGCTGTGGTGTATGCGTTTGAGAAGTTTCGGCCATACTTTATCTTGACCAAATGCGTGGTGTATACGGATCACTCGGCTCTCAAATATCTCTTTGCAAAACAAGATGCAAAGCCGAGATTGCTCCGTTGGGTTCTCCTCCTACAAGAATTTGATATCATTATACGTGATAAAAAAAAGAGCTGAGAACCTGGCTGCTGATCATCTGTCCCGTCTAGAAAACCCTCACCAGAATGTGTTCGAGAGAAAGGAAATAAATGAAACATTTCCTCTCGAAACACTCAATGTGGTTTCTTTTCGTGGAGACTCTTCTACCCCATGGTTTGCTGACTTTGCAAATTACCATGCGGGTAACTTTGTAGTGAAAAGGATGTCGTCCCAACAGAAAAACAAATTCTTTAAAGATGTAAAACATTACTTCTGGGACGACCCCTACTTATTCAAAATTTGCGCGGATCAAGTCATCAGGCGATGTGTGTATGGTCAGGAAGCCAATGACATTCTCAAGGCTTGCCATTCTGGACCTACTGGGGGACATCATAGCCCCAACTACACTGCCAAGAAGGTGTTTGATTCTGGATTTTATTGGCCCACGATTTACAAGGATGCCCATGAATTAGTCAAAACCTGTGACGCTTGTCAACGTCACGGAAATATCTCACAAAGAAATGAAATGCCGCAAAACGCCATTCAAGTGTGTGAGATTTTTGACATCTGGGGCATTGACTTTATGGGGCCATTTCCTTCATCTCGAGGAAATAAATACATACTCGTGGCCGTTGACTATTTGTCAAAATGGTTTGAAGCGAAAGCTTTACCTACCAACGATGCCCGAGTTGTTGTGAAATTCTTAAAATCTCTTTTTGCTAGGTTTGGAATTCCACGAGCTATAATCAGTGATCGTGGTACGCATTTCTGCAATGACCAGTTTGACAGAGTCATGCAAAAGTATGGTGTAACTCACCGTCTCTCTACTGCGTACCACCCCCAAACAAGTGGGCAAGTGGAAGTTTCCAACCGAGGGATTAAAAGAATTCTTGAAAGGACAGTAGGCGAAAACCGTGCCTCTTGGTCGGATAAGCTAGATGACGCACTCTGGGCCTTCCGTACAGCTTATAAAACACCCATCGGGTGTACTCCATACAAGCTAGTGTACGGAAAGGCGTGTCATCTGCCGATTGAGCTTGAGCACAAGGCATACTGGGCCTTGAAACATGCCAACTTCGATATACAGACAGCTGGTGATCACCGAAAAGTTCAAATGAATGAATTAAATGAACTCCGTGATCAAGCATACGAGAACTCTTTGATCTACAAAGAAAAGACAAAGAAGATTCATGACTCCAAAATCAAAAACCGCGTTTTCAACGTCGGTGATCGAGTCCTTCTTTTCAATTCAAGATTGAAGATTTTCTCGGGAAAACTAAAATCCCGCTGGTCTGGACCATTCACCATCACTAAAGTATTTCCTTATGGAACCATTGAGTTATCTCAACCCGATGGTCCAAATTTTAAAGTGAATGGTCATCGATTGAAGCACAATTTTGGAGAGGACATTCCTCCTGTGGTTGTCCCGGATCTACAAACTTTCCCCATGAACCAATGAATGCGGGGATCGAGTCAAGCTAGCGACTCGGGAATCAAAAACAGTAGCACACCATATGGGTTTTCACCCATATTTCTGACTTCTATCTACTTTATACCACCCTAGTGTGGGGGAGTTGCCCCCCGCTGTTGTATATAAAGTTTCAAAAAAAAAAAAAAAAAAAAAAAAATCTTTCAAAATAAATGGCCGTAGTATTTCCCTTTTACGTTCTATGTTTCGGCATAACCGCCGGTACTTTGAATATTGAGGGAAATATTCATTTCTAGTGTGGGGGGGAATTCTCACGAATTTTATCATGTAATTATACCACCCAATTCCCCCATTTCTAGTGTTTTGCACTTACTCAGCTTATGGTTATCAGTCCGCCATGTCTAATAAACAAAAGGATTGGCTAATCTAGGAGCAAACGGCTCTTGGTAAAGATATCTCAAATCCGTTGACGGCTTGCAATTTGCCCAAAATTGTATGGTGTTCAGCTCACCATATCTTTAATTAGTGAAGAGTTGGCTAGCCCGCAAGTTTATGGCTTGTGGTAAAGGCAGTTGGAAAACCATAATTGGTAATCGACTCACCAAAGATAATATCGATAATTTATCTAAGAGTTGGCTAGTCCAGAAGCAAACGGCTTCTGGTAAAGAAAAATCAAAACCGTTGAAAGCTGGTGGTTTGCTCAAAATCATTTGGTTATCAGTGTACCAAGGTTCTTACTTGAACTGAAACATTTGGCTACTCCAGAAGTAATGGCTTTTGGTAAAGAGATTCAAATCCATTAAGTTTTCTCAAAAGATTGCTAGGGACTAGCAATAGTTTAGTGTGGGGGATTGATGAGTGTGTAAATACTCATCATTTTTGGTCAAATCTGAACTGCAAAACACTTAAAAACGCTCAGAAATGCATCAAAATACTGAAAATATCTCAAAATTGTATTTTATATGTTTCAGATGCAAAATATTTAAAATCAGATGAAAAACGAGCTAAGTTTGCATAATTGACAGTTTAGTCCCTCAACTTTCAAAAATTGGCAGAAATAGTCCCTGAGCACTTATTTTAAAAAAAAAGTCACCAAAGGTCCTTTTGTAATCATAAGTTGTCATAATTAGTCCTTTGGTGAAAAATGTCAAAAGTTTTGAGAAATTACAAGTTTAGTCCTTCAAGTTTCAGAAAATGGCAAAAATGATCCTTCAATTACTCGAGATTTGCAAGTTTGGCCCTTGGATTTTTGGAGAGTGTCAATAATAGCCCTTGAAGTACTTTTCAGAATGTACAAGAATGGTCCCTGGATTTTCAGAATTACACATTTGGTCCCTAAGTTGTTAAAAGTATCCAAATTAAATCCCAAATCCAATAACTATCCTAAAACACTTAAACCCAAAATAAATATCCAAGCCCAAGCCCAATCCACCCAAGTTAAACCCTTTTACCCAATCCAACCCGTCCAAACCCAAACCCGGTCAAGTATTAACCAAAACCCACGTTTTCCCGCCCACCTCCTTTCTTCACCAACTGTCTGCAAAACCAGAGACACCCCTCACCTCCACATCACCAAGCCACACCCTTATCACTCCACCTCCACCAGACAACAAAAAGCATTTAATGCTTCCCCCTCCTTGCACTCAATCCCTCTCCAACTGGCTAAAAGAGTTTTCCCGCCAAAATCTCATCAATGGCCAAAAATTAGTCAAGTGATCCAATGGCTATGAAAAGTGGTGGGATTTACTCAGAGGACACGTGGGAGACCTTTTGCATATAAATAGAAGGAAGAGAAAGCTGAGAAGAGAGTAGTTTTTAGTTTTCAGTTTTCATGTATGTCGTTTTTAATGTTTAAGTCTTAATTAAGTTCTAAATTGTAACTTTAATCTTCCTTGTATTGAACTCAAGTTATTGTATCAGTTGTAACTCATTTCAAGTTCTTATTTAAAGTTTGGTTAAAGTTTCTTATTTTTAAAATTTCATCTTTTTATTCGGTCTTAATTATCTTAAGCCAGGCTTCAATAAGCTTTATTACAACTCAAATAAGCTTACTAAAGCTGTCCATAGCTTTTAGTAAGCTTATAATTCATTTTTAAGCATAATTGCCTATGGTCAACGAAAGTCAACTGTGGGGAACTTTGGGTTAAACAGATATGGAAATGGGTATGTGTTGAGTTGAGCTGGATTTGAGTTGGATTCAGTTAGAATAGTGGGTGTTGATCTCTTGTTAAGCAATGCCATAGTGGCAGGACTATGGTTAGTACTTGGATCCCTTCTTATAATTTGAGTCAATAGAATTATTAGCTTCTGTGTGTTTATATCAGCTCATTTAGTTTATTTCATAATTAGAATGTTAGTTTGATTGGTTTTAAGTTTGATTAAGATTAGTTTAGCTTTTTGCATTCACCAGTTATATCTCCTTATTTAGCATAAGTGAATATTTGATAGTAATAGTTAAGAGAATTGCTCCATTTAGCTTGCATATCATCATTTGTACCTGTTCCAGTTTGATTCATGGTTTAGGTCTAAGTTTAGCAGTGTTAAACTTGCACATAAGTCCAATAAGGGGTGTTTGGTTCAGAGTGTTTTGCTGCTTTTGAGTTTGTTTCATGGGATAAAATGTGCTCAGATAGTTTACTTTAGGCCTAGGATAAGTAGTTTAGGCATAATATCAATAGTCCATTCAGTAAAAAGTCAAAATCACCTTTAATTCAGCCTTAGGAACATTTCTGTTGAAATCAGCCTAGCATATTAAGCATTTGGGTGTAGATTTAGTTAACATAGCTTTTAACAGCCTTATTTCATCTTAATACATCATTTATAAGCAAACAAATTGGATTAAATCTCATAAAAGTCAAATGTTCAAAATTGTCAAAAAGTCAAAGAGTGCTCAAGTCAGTTTTTCTAAATCTTTGTGGATTTTTCATGTATTCATCTTTGGTTCAATTCAAGTGAAGTTTTGGGATTGACAAGTTCAGTTGGTCAAGAATTGAAAAGTGATTTTTGGAAATTTTTTGTAAGTCCTTATAAGCTCCAAATCAGGTCCTCAATAAGCCACTTTTGCCCTGTTCACACTCAGTATTAACTGAGTGTGAATCAGGCATTCTTGCAGCCCTTGTACAAGCTTCAATAGAGCTTTTCTTGGGCTAATATTTGGTTTATAAGCTCCTTGCCAGGTCTGCTTGAGATTGTGGTATTTGGTTTTGGGTTTCAACTAGGGTAGATAGCTTATTTTTAAGCTTGAAATCAGCTCCCCAGAACTGATTTCACTTATTTGATTTTGAACTCATAAGCTAGTAGCTGGTTGTTTAGAGGTTTAGAGTAGCTGGAATTGGTTGCTTATAGTTAAGTTTAGCATAATTTAGCTTCTGTCTTCCTTTGGTGGTCTTTAGTGCTTATTTGCTTAATTTGAGTGCTTATTCATAAGCACATCTCACTGCAGCTTCATAATCTTGCACACTAGTATATGTTTTTATGTTTTTCATAGAATTAGAATATTGTTTTAGACTTTTCCTGAATTTTTCAGAATTTTCCAGTACTGTTTGCTATTTTTCCTTATTTAAAACAGTTTTTAGGACTTTTTAATTAGCCTTTATTGCAATTAAATCAGAAAAGCTTCAAAAAAATAATTTTTCAATTTTCCTAGGTTAAGATAAATATAAAAAGTCAAAAAATAATTTTTCCAGATTTTTCTTAGTTAAATTTGTAATTTTTGGCAATTTAATTAGTTTAAAACAGTTTTTAATTCATAGAAAATAGAAAAATAATCAGAAAAATACAAAATTAGTTTTGAAAATTCTATTTAATTATTTTAGATTTTTCTAAGTCATAATTTCACTTTTCAAGCTTTATTTCATATTTTCTTATATTTTAGGGTATTATTAAATAGGTAAAAATAGTTTTTAATTAATAATAATTAAATAAATAGTCATAAAAATAATTTTATTTTTCTCAAAATTTTCTCTTATCATTAGGTTTGTAAAAATTTCATTTTTATATTTTTAGGATTAATACTGTTTCAATTTCACATTTTCTTTTGTACGTTACGTAGTTTTTAATTTAAATTTATAAGAGAAAAATCAAGAAAATCAAAATTTAAAAATAGTGATAGCGTTTATTTAATATAATTTAGCTTTTTAATTTTCTTTAATTTGCATTTAAGCCCCTGTAATTTACAAACTTTCTCTTTAGGTATAATTATTCATAATCACAAACCTTTTCCCGTTCAATATCATCCGATCACTATACGTTTAGTTATTCAGTCGCACAGCTCGTTGGGACTTAACGAACTGAGGTAAAACTATACTCTCCAGATCTTAATTGCATTGTTTCTGAGCTGTTTGAAGTTTATTACGGTTGACCATTCACAAGTGGTTAGCTTGTGTGATAAACTTGACGGTTTGGACTCAATCACACGGCTGTGTGAAAAAGATTGTCGGATCGATTCGTGAATGTGAACCGGTATGTTAGTGATTTAGATTATTAAATATTAACAAACTATATTTAACGTGTTTGCAGTTATTAAATATACTAAATTTGGACTATAAAATGCAGGATTCACATTGTATTGTTTTGGCAACAATACACATGATCCATAAAGAGCATGGTTGGGCCTACACCGCATGCAAAGAGTGTAACAAAAGAGTTCATGTTGAACAGGGAAGGAATCGAAAACCTGCTTTTATTTGCGAGGACCATAGATCTTTCCAGGCTGCATCCATGTAATAACCATTAACAAAGCCTATCCATTGTTTTTTAATTTATGAATCTTATGTTTTTTGTTATTTTCTTATCAAAGGTTTAAGGTCATTGTAAGGCTGATTGATGAGTCGGGATCTGCCCTTGTTGTTTTTTTTAACAACAACTTTTACAAGCTTGCTGGGCATACTGCATGGGAACTGATGGAGAAGCATGGTATGGATCCAGACGAATACTGGCCGCAGGAGTTGGACAAGATAGTAGGCAAAAAATGTCTCTTTAAGATATACTTTTCTGAGTACAATGTCAACTACAACAATCACACTTACCGGTGTGACAGTTTTTCTGATAATGTTGAATTTTTCACTCATTTTAAGAAAGAGTTTTTGGATGAAAACGTGATTGACGATGTGCCTGATGAGGTAAATTATCATATAACATATTGAATTATTACAAACATTAATCTTTTTAGTGCCGACCTACATTTTATTAATGATTTTTGTATATCAGGTTCAATCTCAGGAGTTTGCCACACCTTCTACTCTTATATAGAAGGTAACAATGTCTGATGCAAGTTAAAGCCGCATGTTAGATTTGCAGTTACCTACTGGACATAGTGATGCATCTGGTAGTGGATCAACTTCTGGTTCAAAGAAGGGCCGTGTGATTGATTTGCAGTCAACTCCTTCAACAGGTGAATCATCAGGCAGTGCTGAAAAGAAGCAACGTGTGTTTGTTGATTTGGATGACATTAACAGTGAACCCGATGGTGAAGAAGGAATACAGAATACCCAAGATTTGGTTCAAGTCAGGATTGAACCTGAAGATTAGATCCAGCCCAACCACTCAATGGTTCCTATCATTTTGTTTCTTTATTTGGCATGATGCATTTTGCAAGAACAATTGTTATTTTTGAATAAGTTGTTTCAAACAATATGTTTGCTTTCTTATGAAAGCAATTGTTATTTTATAAGTATCATGGAGATGGAATTTGTTAATCAATTTTGCCACTTTTTGGCGTTTTACTGATGTTTATTTGTAGTTACCATTTGATTCATTTCTCTTTGGATATTTTACAACATTTAATTACACATTTATGAAAAGTATGTTGAACAAAAACATAATGTTATTATGGTCATGACAACACCAATTCAGTATTTACATATGCAATATCATCCTAATATTCTTGCAAACATGGTTAACATTGATGAGAATTTTTGAAAAACAAAACTTCATCTTTTAGATGTTATGTATGAAACTTCTTAAATTAAAAACAAACAACCTCAAATCATTTGACACTTTAGTGGGATATTGGAATATTTTTACTCAAATGAATCAAGTATAATAGAATTTTGTTGCACATGTAACAGTATCATTGATATTATTTGACACTTTAGGGGTGAATATGATTTTGGCAATTATCTTATAAAAGAACAATGCTTTTAATGGTTATGTGGGAACCAAAGCCCAGTGAAGTATAACAAACACTCTAAAAAGGTACTAAACCCAAGACTATCATCCAGTTTCAAATGGTAAGTAACCCAAGTAAAGTGATTGGTACAAAATGACGTAAGCTCTTTAAACAATACTAACAAACACTCATAAAGGGAATTAAGCTAATTAACAAATGACTACAAATATTACATCAACCATGAATTTGCAGTAGTTTAAAGTAGTTGATTCAACAACATTAGCAATAAGAACTTATTGTTAACATACAAAACATGTCGATAGCATATGGATAACACCTTAAACAACTTAGGATAATAGACGGATGTCATTATATTGTATCCAGACATTATTAAACTAACACATAACCAAACTAGAAAAGTCTTGATATTTAACATACGTTGAAAAGACACAAACCACTGAAGCCTTAAAACAAAAGACGAGTCTTCGCTTCAATACCCTTCATTGAACACATATCAAAGATTGGAACAAGCATAGGAAACTCGGGATCAACTGTCTCCACCAAATCTGTCATCACGTCAACCAGCTAGAAGCGTATCATTTTGTTTTTCCTGAAACGACATTGCTTGTTGATATGTTTCCATTTGTCCTTTGCAACCATGGTCAGATGGTTCTTTCTCACCTTCCGCTTCGGGGTCTTTTTGTGCCTTATAACTTCAAGGTCCACCAGAAACTCCATCCCACCGTGGTGAACAATTGCGTTGTCAAACGTGTACAGTTCACTCTTCTCAACATACTTGGCAGGTATAGTCTATAGTCAAATATAAAACCACAACAAGCTCTTATTTTTAAGACAACTTAACCAAAACTTAAATATAGAAACACTCACATGCACTAACAATTATAGCTACTTACCAAAAGGTTTCTATCTATGACATAGGCCATCATTGGTGTGTAAAAACATGCATCTTCGTTCCTGTGCTGATCATGTCCTTCCCAGTCACATATGTGAAACATCCTTGGATCTATATTGCCACGGTGTTAACACGAAATATTAGAATTATGTAATTATATATATAATAAGGTACCATAAATAATGATAAAGTTGCTAACAATAGCGGAAGATACCTTTGTCCAGGGGACCTCGACAGATAGGAAAATCTAAAGCCAATTCTGTTCTCGGGATGTCTTTAAAGCCTAAACCAAGTCCATCCCTTCCAAAAGTAATCATGTTAATGACTGCACCACCAAGTTTTGTGAAAACCATTATTTTCCTGGGTACCAGGTGTTGACTCTCAACAACAGTATTCCATCCATCTCCATGAAACAAGTTTGCATAGATTTTCGGATGATCTGTTCCTCGAATATGAACACGACGATGGTTTACTGTTGCTAAATTCATTCCTCCCATCTGAATTTCATATTCGTTAGTCACTATATCTTGCAGGAAATCTCCGGGAAGCAACTACACACAATTATAAATAATCAACATATTTACACACTAAACAATACTTATAGCAACTTAACAAACCACGTTAAAGAAAAAGATTAGTTCGTGTATGCTTACCGGAGAACGTGCAAGATTCTGCCCCTGAAATACTAAGCATCTCATTTGCCTGCTGCCTATCTCCCTGCTGTCATATCCACCGCATTCAACACCAGCATGATTGTAGGCAGTTACGTAATAAGTATCTTCTTCTTCCTTGATAGAGTGTAACATTTCCACATTTGTGTACCTGCTGTCTTTCACAAACTTGGCCCACTCATCTCCATACAATTTGTAATGGTTTTCTGACTTTTGTTTGATCCATACTTTGTGTTTTGTTCCACGATTGTGTATTAAGTACAGCCACGTCATTCCATTGTAGAAGCTTTTAGTGAACAGAGAAGGTAAACGCTGACAACACAAACAAGGTACAACTATTATTTCTTTATAAACAGTCTAACAATATACAACTTTTAAATTATGACCTTATGCGCATACCTGACTTTTTGCAAACTTTGCTTTGTTTACATCAAAAACAAATTGAAGACTCATCCTGTCAAATTATCTTTAACATAAATAATATATTAGCTAAATGACTCATTTAGTAATAACAATGAAAACAAATTTAATCAATCAGAGTCTATGCATAACACAAATATCAAAACAATGATCCATTTTAAAACATATGAATCACTTTACAAATATAAATTTGCATATCGTATATCATAAATACACAAATGATTTACGTTGACTCACTATATTCCTTAGCTGAGTATCTTTATACCTTTATAAAAGTTATACACTAAGACTACACATTCTTTTTTCCGTAAACTTTCGACTATATGATTTCACCCAATAATCATAGCATATATAGGATCTAACAAAATAATGGAGGCGATGGTGTCTTATTGTCTTAACTAACTTTATAACATAACATACACCATGGATCATATAGTCAACATATATTAGCTAAATGAGTGATTTAGTAACAACAATCAAAACAAATATAAGCAAGTGATCTTTTCATACACCATAGATTATTAATCTTTACTTATATGCTTGAAGACTTTTATCCATATCTAATAAAGTTTATACAAACTACAAAACAAAAAATCTTTCAAGTTAAGTCTTTTTTATCAAATAACAAACCGCATATCCCAAGCAACTAACTATGTATCAACATACTATAAATCACTACAATCGTAAAGCATAAGAATCAACCTAAACCCTAAACCGTTGTTGTTGACTATATTATAGTTGTCATTGCTACTTACATGCAGATCAAAAGAAAATAACAATAAAATTTTTAGATTTTTTTCATTTTAGATCATTACCTGTTCTTGGTACTAACTTTGCAACAGTGCTTGCTTCTCAATGAATGAGGTGTGTGTGAGATTTCATCTACCACCATTTCATTTACCAAGGCAAAGTTGATATTTTTAAGATGCAACAATTATTACCTTTGAAAAATACACGCTTAATATAAATGCCATTTTTTTAAGTATCTTTGTTATCTTTGTATACAATTTTAAAACCATTGACCCAATGTTAGACCATTGTATATCAATAAACCATAAAATAGGCAACCCAATGTATAAAATTTTGCAAACAAATTTCATGTTACTTACACAAACATACTTGCCTAACCATGTGCAATAGTCTTTTTAACACAAGAGTATTTCAATGTAATATTTTGTTTCTAACTATATTTAAGCATGTAGAATACTCTTCTTAACTATTATAATTACAACTTCTTACAAGATCAATCTAAATACATAATATGGATACAAATTAGTTGATAATATAGATCATCCAGATACATAATATTATGTCTGTAGCAATTTCAAACCATACTGAAATATTGCGTCCCAAACATACGACACATTAACTTATAACCGCCTTACGACAACGGTTAATCAAAACACTATTGTCAACTTCACAACCACCCAGAAATTATACATAAAAGCACCAAATAAAGCAACTCATTAAAGATGTTCCAAGCCTTCATCATAACAGTTTCGGCTGAGACAGTACCAAAATACATAAATACCCAAAGCAGCTTCTTCTAACACATATGGAACAATGGAATCATCACCGGTTTACGTGCATCAACCGTTTGAGCATCATCTTTGACCATCCTCATCAGTTTGAACCTTACCATTTTGTCTTTATCCCACTCACACCTCTGCTCAATGGTCTTCCAATTAGTCTTTATGGTGACATGATTTTTTCTATTTGGCCTGTCGGAATGTTTTTCCCAATCCACGGTCACATAGAAAGATTCATCTTGGTGTATCAGAACTGCGTTGTGGAACTTATACATTTCATAAGGCCCCGCAAAATGATGTGGTATGGTCTGCATTCAATAAATGAATGTCGAATAGGCAATATAAGTAAAGACATATACTATTCATAAAAAGATGATACTATAAATGAATATCGAAACATGTTTGCATGAAAAATACCATACGCTTACCAGCCGACCTCTTCCAGTAACGTAATCCAGAACATCTTGATAAAAGCAGTCTTTCTCATCATCATGGTCGGAGTGATTAAACCAGTCACATTTATGTTTCATGCGAGGATCTACAATTTGAAGATTCCAATGACATTATAAGATGAAACTATATTATTTAAAATATTTAAAAATGACTAAACACATGTTTTTAATAATTAAAATGTAATAAACATACCTTTGTCTATTGGGCTCCTTTTGAACGGAGTATCGTCGTTCAAGATTACACGCGGTAGCTTCTCCAAACGCATTCCTAAGCCAGCATCAGAAAATGAGATCATCGAGACAGTAGCTTCCTCAATTTTAGTGAACACCATACGCGATCCAACTTTCAGGCCTTCCAAAAAAACCAGTAAATCCCATCCCGTTCCACTAAAAACATGGCCTTCCGTGTTACTAGGAAGATCAATGTGACGCTGTGCGACGGTCGCAGTCACCAAACCACCCACCTTAACTCTCACTTTGTTAATTTGTGGCAGAAATTGATGAGGAAGGAGCTGCATAACGAGTAAATATAATGTTGCTATTTGTTAGTATCTATTAAACAGAGTTTATACAATTTTCATTAAACTATGACCATCAATATATGACTGATGAAGTACTTACATCTGACTGGTCAAGGTTTCCCAAACATCCAAAGCATCTTCTTTGACGATTTCCTATATCAGGATTCAAATATCCACCAATTTCAGCACCAACATTGTCATAGGCAGTGACATAGTACATGTCTTCTCCTTGACGAATGAAGTGTAGTATTGCCACATTCCGGTAATGGCTGTCATCAACAAATTGCTTCCATTCATTCGATTGCAGGGCATAACAGTTACCGGTTACTTTCTTGAGCCATACTTTGTGCATTGTACATCTGTTGTTAATTAAATATAACCATCTGATGCCTGTGTACAGCTCATCGGTAAACACACTTGGTAGGATCTGCATTCAAAAACGTATTACGTAAATTTATTTTCAGTTTTGTGATATCCATATTTGTAAATTTATTATGATATCTATTATAAGTAACAATGGTTACAAATTACCTGCAGTGTTCGAAAGTTTTGTGTGTTCGCCTCCACGATAAATTGAGTGGTCATTCTACTTAATCAAAAAATAAACGTGTATTAGAAGGAAGTTACATATTTTCAAAAACTTAGCAAAGCTACATGTTTGTTTCAATAACCCATCTTAACCTACAATGTTATTTCTGAATATTGCCCTTTTAATCTAAATAACTGTTTTTGTATTCATTAACAAAGCAGGCTACTAACAAAAGTATTATTCGGTCATATTGAAAGCATGTTATTTTTAGTTTTCCGCATGAAAGATAAATTTCAAACCGTTATCATAGTGCAACATGCTTTACGAAATCTATATGGCCACATCGTATGATACTTTATCTATCTTCCTTTCATCGTATTAACACATAAATTTATTGCCTTTTACTTTATGAATAACTATATGAAAGCTTATCCTAAGTTATGTCATCTAATGACTTAATCAAGCTCATCTAAAGAAAACCTAACTAACAATACAAATTATTTTTACTTCACAATACCATATGACATATCTAACACCATTAACATAATCCTTAACTCATGAAACATGTATCATTAACTGGTGATAGTAATAAGAAATTTAATTTCGCAACTAATTGATCATCATTCAAAAAATCTTTTGCTTGAATTAAAATTATATCTTTCAATAAACAAGTTTTTCTAAACAAATCATAATATCAACCAAAACATCATTACTCATATTACTAAATTGACCATACATATATATATTTAAGCCAATATCTTAACTTATCAATTGATCGTGCCTATTATTTCTAAAAACCCTGTTTTTGAATATCGTAGGCTGCAATACCATAAGTAACTTATTTAACTTTACAAGTCTACTACACATGCACACTGAATCGGCACATTATTTGGTCAGTTTCAAGATAATCAAGATCTTTATTCTAACAACGAGATAATCATTCAAATATTGAAATACCAAGTAACAGTGTTACCAACAACAACAAAATAAAAACTAAAAAAATAAATAAATAAATAAATAAATAAAATTAACATAAGAGGCACCTAACCTGTTCTTGAGATAGTGTGCTCGAGAAGGAAGTAGATGTGATGTGTAGTGAACGAAAAGTCTTTGGTCTATAAGTGAAACTTAAATCATAGCAGTAATATTTGTATACACGAATATCAACTAATTTTTGCAATGATGATATGCATTGATAGAAGCAATATATTTTATTTTGGGTATTATGTACCATTGTTTTAAAACATACACTAATAACACTAATACATTTTTTAAAATGTATTTGTAACTTACAAAATGATGGGTAATCTACAAGTAGAATACAAATTCCATAATTTATTCGTAAAATATTGTGAACGTCAAAGTTATAAGTTTCGTATAATCACATTATGGTGATCATTGAAGTAGTTATGTTTAAACGAATATGAAAATGAGATAAAAAGAAAACGAAGTCAGCAAACATGTTCCATTCATATACCAGCTAAACAATGAGATAATACATGAGTTATACGACATGTGTTTATGTTTAGTATGTGATTATGTTACTGGATAGAAGTTTATGTTGAGATAAGAGCATCTCCAATGTTTGCGCTAAATGTGTTTTTTTTGGACGAATGAAGTGCCAAAATGTATAAAAAAAGTTTCGTCAATGTGGTCACTATCTTTAGTACTTCTACTAATTTAGTGACGTGAATAGTAAAACAGTATATATACAACTACACTATATATTACCTTTATACTATTCAGCTTATTTAAGCTCAACATATTTGTTAAACGTTGATACTTAAACTACAAAAAAATAAAAAACGAACATATATATAAACTATATTGTTTTAAGTCTCCGACAAATACGTTTATAAACAAGCCACAAAATCCTTTTTCTACATTATATTTAGTTTACTAACATATTTAAACTATATGCGGCTAGATTAGTTTACTAACATAGTGTTATATAATATTGTTCATTGTCATCTAAGGCCAGCCTAACTACGGCATTACAAAACACCCAAAAGATTATTCAAACATGCATAACACAGTATTGTTTAACGGAAATGAAACACGGGAATCTGCTCCTCCTCTTCTCCATCCAAATCTATTAGCAGATACATGTACTTGAAGCGTATCATCTTATCATACCCAAATCGACATTCCGCAGCAAACTCACTCCATGCACCGAATACGTTGATATGATTTGTCCTTTCTGGGTCCTCCTTGTGAAACTCCATCTTGACAGTCATTCTGTATTCAACATTTTGGTTTCTCATCAAGGCATGAGTGTATGTATGCATTGGATGGTAAGCCAAGAAGTCTGCCGATATTGTCTGCAATGTATTAAGAATAACATATAATACTAAATACTTATTTTAAGACACAAATCGTAAAAGTAAATATATAAATATACTACTTACCAGACGTTGCATAACTACTATATAAGAGAACCTCTTATAGAATACATCACGGAATTCACCAAAATGTTCAGTATGTCTCGGCCAGCGACACAGGTGATACATTATGTCGTCATCTACAGAAAAGGTTAACATATTTAGGATCAATAGCTGATTTGTATGTCAATACAAGATATTCAATGATTATCATAACAAAACCGTTGCATATGTTATTGGTAAACACCTTACATCACTCAAAAGCAATTTATGAATAA
Source organism: Chrysanthemum seticuspe (assembly GCA_019973895.1). NCBI lineage: Eukaryota > Viridiplantae > Streptophyta > Magnoliopsida > Asterales > Asteraceae > Chrysanthemum > Chrysanthemum seticuspe. The sequence continues at coordinate 246,258,977 of BPTQ01000008.1, forward strand.
TCACTAATACCTTTTTGCATATAATCAACCGCTCAAGCATGTACATATGATACTACGTCAAATAGGGTTAAATTAGTGATTCCCATATCATTATAAGTAATATTATAACTAAGTATATCGTCACAAGTTATAACGCAAACAATTAAGTTTATATAAGTATAACAAAATAGATATCGCACCTCTGTCTTCAGGAGGTATTGGAGGTTGGTTCATATTCATTCGTGTTGCTCCAAAGAAATGCATCTCAGTATGTTGACTCCCATCATTATTAAAAGCCATCATCCAAAATTTAGTATTCACATATTTTGTGAAAACGAGATGCATTCTAGGTTGCAAATGCAAAGTTGTTTGAATTTCATCCCAAGATTGCTGTAACAGTTCATAGTCGTTACCAACGTTAACCCCATTCACTTGAATACGACTGGCAGGAACTATAAACCTGTGACCTTCAACATTAATAGCAATATTCCTTGTTTGTCCTAGCCCAGTTAAGAAAGCTCCCGACAATTTCTGAAAACAAAGGTTACATTTGTTAAAATTCAAAATAATTTCTATATATCCAAAGATCAAAATGCTAATTAATACATTAGTATAATAAAAAAGTAATGATATGCAAAATTTAACTACAAAATATAATACCTGAGCCCTAAATGATGATGCACAAACACGACTATGGAACCGTTTATAACGTCCCTCTATCCCTTCGTATCCTTCGAATTCCTCCCCATGACCATCATACCCCATCACATAGTATGTATCATCTCCTTCCTGTATAAAGTGCAACAACCTAACATGCTGTCTGATATTATCTATTGCAAGTTCAGTCCATTTGTTCCCCTTCAGTTTAAATGGCCGATTGTGTGCTTTCACTATCTTAGCTTTCACACGAATCCTATTGGTGCTTATCAAGTACACATGTTTGTTCCCATTATATCCATCCTCCCAAAAGATTTCAGGTAGATCCTGAAACAGATTTATTCCATTTTATATCATTTTAAATAGATTACAATTGTAAAATTAGATATGTCATTGTCAAGAATTACCTGTGATTTCGGAAAGGTTCTACGGTCAAGCCAAACAACAAATTCAATTGGCATCTTACTACAAAAAGACATAAACATGTTTATATACCAAATCAGCAAAAAATGGCCATATCAGTAACTACAAAATACTTTCTTAATAAACAGATGTAAAACACATGTATTTTGAAAGCACCTAACATATACTTTTTTAGTATGATCGTTATGTACTTAATCAATATCATATGGAGCCTTAGTACCAAAAGAATGAAACATGTTATTAGAGCAAATAAACAAACAATGTGCAAATCAGTAACTGCATATTAGTTTACGTTATAAAAAGATGTAAACAAAATTTTGGTATAAGCACATAACATATACTATTTTTAGTATCATGATTATCTATCTAATGAATATAAAATGCCTCTTTACTACAAAAAAAATGATAATGTTATTAGACAAAAATAAACATACGATGATCAGATCATTTACTACAAATCTTTTTGGTATAAACAGATGTAAACATGACATTTGAAATCACTCACAAATCAGTTATTTTTAGCATGATGTTTTTGTACTTGTGCCATATCAGATGGCATACTACTACAAACACCATCAAACCACTTTGTAGTAAAGAATCAATTTACATTGGGCTAATCACTAACTACAAATCAAGTTCGTTACAAATACATGTAGACAATTCTCTTCAAAACACGTAATATCCAATTTTTTTGTACGCTACTTTTGTACTAAAACATCATCATAAGCATCGCTTTCTCAAATCCTAAAATATAATAAACTTGGTGGTCTATGTATGTAACTTCCATTCATTGTTTTAATCAGGAACTATAAATGACTTTCTTTATAAAGAGTTGTAAACACCGGTTTTTTTTAAGCAGAAAACATGTACTATTGTATATTTTGATGGTTACGTACTTAACCAATATCAAATGCTAACTTCATTACAGGTTTACATGAAACATTTTATTATACCAAGTCAACATACAATGTGACAATCAATAACTACTATACAAATCAGTTTTGACACAAAGATATGTACAAAAGTTCACTTTCAAGCAAGTAACATCTTCTATTTTAACCATCATGTTTATGTACGGCATCCTACTACAAAACAATGAAACATGTTTTTTCACTAAATCAACTTACAATTGCCAAATCAGTTACCTCTTAAATATATGTAAACACTTCACTTGAAAGCAACTAACATATACTATTTTAGTATCATGTTTATGTACATAATCAGTATCATAACCATCCATTTCCAAAATCATACCCTATCAGATACTTTTTATGCCATATGTATGTCAAATATCATTATCAATCAACAGTCTAATTAAATATATATAAAAAATCACTTTAATCCCAGTCAAATAACTTAGATAAGAAATACTTACTTAATCACACTTATTATCACCTAAAACAGTATATGTTAACTTATTTTCAACCATATAACATACAAAACGTTTTTTAGGGCTCATTGCAATCGATCACTGTTCATATGAACTTGAAGAAAAAAAATAAACATGCAAAACAACATTACGAGGACACCATAACATTTAGATGATCAATCGTTATCAAACTTAAACTTACAGAGTTTTTGATTGTTTGGGTAGTTAGGGGTAAAAGATAATGACTAACCTTGAGATTGGGAAGATGTTTAGGTTGTAAATTTGGGTAGTGTGCCGTAATGATTATATTTGCCAAGTTACACTCTACCAAAGATTTTTTTGCATGTAATCTTTTGAATACGGGTTAATTACATCCAAGTATATAATCCGGGTTGTGGGCATCTCATGGGCCTATTAGCATTTTGAATTAACAATGGCCCTTTTAACATATAAGTGGTTCAAGTTTGGATACATTTCATTAGTAACTACTAATTACTAATTAATTACATTTCATGTTTGGCTTGCATATTTATACAAAGTGTATTTATTTGCACTAATTCATCTCATTAATTCTGATTTTAGGTTACCAATTTTCATTTTATCAAATCAACACCAAATCTGTTTTTCACAAAGAAAGCATAATGAAATTTCTTTGAACATTATTCCATGAGAAAGAAAGACAAGGACCATCATTATCTAAACAACATGTATCAACATGTTAATGAATCATTTGGTGTACAAGACAATTGCTTTGACACAATAAAAAATGCCCATCCAACAATATCAGCTCCAACAAGGTTTTATATCACAAGAATTTGAATACAAAATTTCATGTCAATGCTTCTTTATCTCATGGTATGTTAGCTAATTTATGACAAGTCATTATTAGTTTACTTATTTCACAATATGTTTCATTCATCATTTCATTATTCTTATTATTTACAAAAATTATTAAACCAATCATTTGCAGATCATCATGAGGCACGATACAATGATAAGTCTAATAGGTTAGATAAAACATTCGATGAGAACGTGTTATTGTTCAACCATTTGCCATTTATGTCCAGGTTTTGTTCAAAAAACTAAATTATTAAAAACAATACAGTTGACATTTTGTATTTCGTAATGTCAGAACGAGTACCACAATTCAAGTGTATTTGTTCAATTGCGCATATTACTATAATGTTTGATTAATGTTGGTTCAATCGACTATTGTTTTATTCAAATGTCTTTTTTTTTATATAATAACTAATTTGAATTTTTCATACAACTTAAGTACTTTTATTTCAATAATCCATTTATATTAGTATTCGCAATGTTATTGTAACTATGATTAGTAATGTTTAAATGAAGCTAGCCCGGCCATCGGCTCTGATACCATTGAGATAACAGGATTGTAGATCGTATGTAGTTAAATAAGATTCCCTTATTATAAATAAAAATAAAAAAGCCCAATCTTTTGGGCCTCTAAATTTCAAAAAGATGTTTTTTTTAACCTCAAACCCGACCCGCCCTCTTTGTTAAACCCGGTTACAATTAAAAAAAACCCAAATTGATTTCTCCACATCCCACAACGGTTGCCTCTTTCAAAATTGATTTCTCTCCTGGTGAACTCCAGGGACTCATCTTTGGGAATTCTCGTCGCAATCTATTCTTATATCATCTTTGGGACTTCTCGTCGCGATTTCTAATTGATTTCTCTCACGGTATCACTTTTTTCTCACTGTTTCTATGATTGTGATTAATACTCTGGTTATCTGCTACTTGATTTCTTCTTTCTTGTTAGTTTATTCATTGATTTCTATTTTATCATATCACTGTTTATTTTTTGTAAGTTTATATGTCAATCAATTTTGTGGAGGGTGTTTATTGTATGGGTAAAAGGGATTCACCCATATATATATATATATATATATATATATATATATATATATATATATATATATATATATATATATATATATATATATATATATATATATATATATATATATATATGTGTGTGTGTGTGTGTGTGTGTGTGTGTGTGTGTGTGTGTGTGTGTGTGTGTATGTGTATATATATATATATATATATATATATATATATATATATGTGTGTGTGTGTGTGTGTGTGTGTGTGTGTGTGTGTGTGTGTATGTATGTATATGTGTATATATATATATATATATAAATATATATATATATATATATATATATATATATATATATATATATATATATATATATATAGGGTGAGGTTATTGTCAGAACCAAATAAATTGCGAGAACTGCGAGAACCAGCATCAATCAATCAAATTTTTTTGGATATTAAATTTTATTATATAATTCAAAAGGGTATAATGGTAAAAATACTTTTTTATTTTATTTTTGAATTTAAAACAAAAAAACGTTTTTTCAGTTTCCTAAATTCTAGGATTTTTTTTTTTTTTTTTTTTTTTTTTTTTTTTTTTTTTTGCATTATACCCGTTTAAAAACACAATATGTGCACATGTGTTTTGCATTATATGGCAATTGTATTTTTCATTTATGCATATGTGTTTTGTATTTGAACATGTATTTTTAAGAAATATTACATTAATATAAATACAAACAATAAATTTTTAATAATAGATTTATGCAATTTCAAAATTTACAAATTGTATTACTCCAGTGAAATGATATTCAAATTTATCACAAACATCAGTATGTTTACACTTGAATTCAATTTTACATATGTATTCAAGTTCGTCCAAATACACATGTGTCTGATGTATGCACATGTATTCCTCGCCTAGTTCAAGAAACCATGAAATCTTCAGATGTATTTTTTTCAAATTTGTTCAAAACACATGTGCATTCTTTATATTGGTCATCGTCCTTTTTCTTTAGCAAATGTGTTCAAAACACATGTGCACTTTTACATATGTATTCAAGTTCGTCCAAATACACATGTGTCTGATGTATGCATCTGTTTCTTTACATCTTTATCATAATCAATTTTTCGTCATATGATGAGTGTGTAAATACTCATCATTTTTGGTCAAATCTGAACTGCAAAACATTTAAAAACGCTCAGAAATGCATCAAAATACTGAAAATATCTCAAAATTGCATTTTATATGTTTCAGATGCAAAATGTTTAAAATCAGATGAAAAATGAGCTAAGTTTGCATAATTGGCAGTTTCAGTCCCCCAAGTTTCAAAAGTTGTCAGAAATAGTCCCTGAGCACTTATTTTAAAAGAAAAGTCACCAAAGGTCCTTTTAAAATCATAACTTGTCATAATTAGTCCTTTGGTGAAAAATGTCAAAAGTTTTGAGAAATTACAAGTTTAGTCCTTTAAGTTTCAAAATTGGCAAAAATAGTCCTTGGAAGTGTGAAAATGTCCATTATGGTCCTTGTACTATTGAAACTTGTCATTTTTGGTCCCTTGGAACAACTTTGCAAAAATGGCAGAATTGGTCCTTGGTTTTTGTGAAATTGCAAAATTGGTCCTTGTTTATTAATATCCAAATATTGACCCTTGTCCCCTTTGCACCTTTGGACCCCTGTCAAACACTTGTGACCCCCCTTTTTGACCCCTGCCTATAATATATCTCCCAAGTCAAACTCCCAGTCAACCCCCACTCCCGCCAAAGTCTTCTTCTCCCACCTGCTCAACCTGCAACACTCAAGCCCCTCACCTCCAGCTCACCCTCTCCACACCATGTTCCCTCCACCTCAACAACATCCAAAATGCATTAAATGCTTCCCTCCCCCTTGCACTCAACCCCCCAGTTGCAATATATCCAAATTCCTGCCAAAAGTCATCAAACGGCCATAATTATCTCAAGTGATCCAAGGGCCAAGATTAAAAGTGGGATTTGCTCAGAGATGTGAGAGAAGTAATTTTTGCTATAAAAAGGAGGAAGAAGAGAGAGTGAAGAGAGTAGTTCTTAGTTTTAAATTTCCTATATGTCGTTTTTAATATAAATGTTTTAGTTTAAGTCAAAAAATTGTAATCTCAGTTTCTATGTATTAAACTTAAGTTGGATAATCTTTGTAATGTGCTTTTAAGTATCAATTCTAGGTTATATTAACATTTCAAGTTTTTATGCTCACTGTCATAAAATTCAGTTTCAAGCTCTTATGTTCAAGCTTTTAGTAGCTTATTTTTAAATCCAAATAAGCTTATTTAAGCTACTTATAGCTTTTGGAAAGCTTATATCTCAAGTGCAAGCAATCTTGGTATCCGGTCAACAAAAGTCAAACTGTATTGAATTTTGGTTCAAGCAGTCATGGAAATGGTTTGGGTTGATGCAGTGTTGAATATGGGTTGATAATTGGTTTAGGATAGTGGTTACTTATGGTGTTTGGCAAGCCATTGTGGCTAGGACTTTTGTAAGTGTTGGAATACTTTTTGATTACTGCCATTATTGCATTAATAATGTAGTAGCTATTTGATAGTTGTAGTATTGTTATCTGCATCATATAGGTAGTTTAGATCTGTTCTAGTATAAATCATAGCTTGGATTTGTCATTTAAGTAGAGTCATTAGCAAATCAGTTAGCTAAGGTGTGTTTGGATCAGTAGCTTGTTTGAGCTTGAGCTTTTGTTTGTGTTTAAAATCTGTCTACTCAGTCTAAATTAGATCCACTTGAATCAATTTAGTCATCATCTTGCATCTGCACTAGCTCAAAGTCAGAATTGCATAAAATCTGTCCTTGTGATCAGATTTGCTTGAGTCAGTTGGTCAAAATCAGTATTTAGGTTTATAATACATAGAGATAGCTTGCATTAGTTTCATTTCACCATAAAACATCATATTCAGTTCATAAAATTGAATCAAAACTCATTTAAGTCAAACTTTGCAAAACTGTCAAAAGTCAAAAAGTTAGAAAATCCGTTTTTCACCCAACTTGGGTGATTTTTAATTGATTCATTATTGGAGCAAATTCAGTGAAACTTTGGGATATTCTAGTTAAGCTGGTCTAGTTTTGAGAAACTATTTTTGTGAAATTTTTGGAAGTCTTTATGAGGTCCAAATAAGCTGCTCAATAAGCTCTTATATACCTTGTGCACACTCAGTATTAGCTGAGTGTGAACAGGCACCTTGCAGACCTTGCATAGGGTTGGTTTTAGATCCTTAGGGTCTGAAACTTGGTTTAGAGGTAGTTAAGCTGGTGGACTTGAGGTCTTCAGTTTTGTTTTTCACTTAAGCTTTTTCAATAAGCTTGTGCTTAAGCTTCTAAGTAGGCAGAAACCTGTTTTGGGCACTTAAGCTTCTTAATCATCAAATCATGGCAGTTAGAACTTAAGAGGTTTAGGCTAGTGGTAATTAGTTGCTTTTGAGTAATTGTAGCATATTATAGCTTCTGTGATAATTTGGTGCTCATTTGGTAACTTTAGCTTATTTTGAGTGCTTATTTATAAGCACTTGTCACTACAGTTCCATATTCTCACACATAAGCTAGTGTTTTTATATTTTTCATAAATTTAGAATATTAATTTAGACTTTTCCTGAATTTTTCATATTTTTCCAGCACTGTTTGATATTTTTCCTCATTTAAATCAGTTTTTAGGACTTTTAAATTAGCTTTTATTGCAAATAAATCAGAAAAACTTCAAAAAAAATAAGTTTTCATTTTTCCTAGGTTAAGATAAATATAAAAAGCAAAAAAATAATTTTTCCAGATTTTTCTTAGTTAAATTTGTAATTTTTAGCAATTTAATTAGTTTTAAATAGTTTTTAATTCATAGAAAATAGAAAAATAATCAGAAAAATACAAAATTAGTTTTGAAAATTCTCTTTAGTTATTTTAGATTTTTCTAAGTCATAATTTCATTTTTCTAGCTTTATTTCATATTTTCTTATATTTTAGGGTATTATTAAATAGGTAAAAACAGTTTTTAATTAATAATAATTAAATAAATAGTAATAAAAATAATTTTATTTTTCTAAAAATTTTCTCTTATCATTAGGTTTGTAAAAATGTGATTTTTATATTTTTAGGATTAATATTGTTTCAGTTTCACATTTTCTTTTGTACGTTACGTAGTTTTTAATTTAAATTTTATATAAGAAAGATCAAAAACATCATTTTAAAAATAGTGATAGCGTTTATTTAATATAATTTATCTTTTTAATTTTCTTTAATTTGCATTTAAGCCCCTGTAATTTATAAACTTTTTCTTTAGGTATAATCAATCATCACCCTTTTCCCGTTCAAATTCTCCCGATCACTATTCGTTTGATTATTCAGTGCACAGCTCGTTGGGACTTAACGACCTGGGGAAACACTAAACTCCTCTTGATCTTCATTGCATTGGTGTCTGAGCTGTTTGAAGTTTATTACGGTTAGCCATTCACAAGTGGCTAGCTTGTGTGATATAACTTGACGGTTTGGCATCGATCAAATTTTTGGCGCCGCTGCCGGGGAGCTGTGCTAATTATCTTACGCTTAGCAGATTAGTGATTTGAATATTCACTCCTTGTTCATACCATCTATCTATATCTATATATATTTTCTTATAAAAAGTCCAAAAACCCAAAAACATCTTAAAACATATAAAACACAAAAATATTTTTCTTTTGTTTCTATATATGTATAACCATAAAAACTCAAAAAGATTCTTCCTTTCCCATTTTTCATAATTCCCTTCCTTAACTCTGAGAGTCCTTAGAGTTAACTCTAGTGCATGCGCACTCGTTCTTCTAGATCATTGAGTCCATTGCGTGATCTAGCAGAAATTCCTAGAAGACGTTCTCGTAGACGTGCTGCCCAAATAGTCGAACCCGAGATTCGTACTATTTCAAACAACAATATAGCAGACGAACGAACTATGGCGGAAATGCTCCAGGCACCCACCGAGGGTTATGGAGATGCCATCATTTTACCAGCAATCAATTCTGATCACTTTGAATTGAAGACACATTTGATCCAACTTGTATCTACGAATCAATTCCACGGGTTTGATCGAGAAGACCCGTATGCACACATCCGTTGGTTTAACAAGTTGACTTCAACTATCAATTTCAAGGATGTGCCACAAAAAGTGATCAAGTTGATGCTATTTCCATTCTCACTTGAGGGGACAGCCCGGATTTGGCTGGAAAAAGAACCCCCTCGATCCATCGAAACTTGGGAGGATCTTGTTCAAAAGTTTGTCAATTATTTCTTTCCTCCATCAAAGACGACTAATCTTAAAAATGAAATTTCTGGATTTCGTCAAAATTTCGATGAAAACTTTGGAGAGGCATGGGAGAGATTCAAAGATCTCCTCAGGAAATGCCCCCATCATGAATTCACGGATCTTCAACAAGTTAATATCTTTTATAATGGGTTGAACGGTAACGATCAAGATTCTTTGAACGCAGCCGCCGGTGGCAATATCTTGAATCATAAGCCTAAAGATGTGATTGAGATTTGCGAGCAACAATCAAAAGTTCCTATTTCTCGCAACAAAGTCAATACTCCAAACACTCCTGCTTCTTCATCCAGTAACTCTTCTGAGTTAGCAGCCCCAATAGCCGCTCTAACAGACGTCATCCGTTGTATGATGAAAGAGGTAAAGGAAATCAAAAGCGAAATTCATAAGCCGGAACCAATCAAAGCCGTAAACAAGGTGTGTGAAACTTGTAGTGGTCCACACGCGTATTATGATTGTCAAGCAACCGATGCTTCTTTTTACCAAGCTCCCGTAGCTTCTGTAAACCACAATCAATACCGACCACAAACTGATCCTCACTACCGTGCACCTAGCGGTATGACACCACCTGGTTTTCCTCCTGTACAAAACCATGGCAATCAAAATCGCTTTGTTCCGAATCAAGGACAAAACTTCAATAACTCTCAAAATTTCAATCAGAACCGGAACAATTTCAACCAACCATATCAAGCTCCAAATCAGCAAAGTTATCAACAACCTTCTCAAGCTCCCCTTCCAAATGACTTCATGAAAATTACTGAGTCAAGCATACGTTCAATGCAAACTCAGATCAATAACATGAGAGTTGAGCTAAAAAAGGAAATTGATACCACAATGTCTCGGCAGACAAATGAGTTGAAGAATATGATGAACAGTTTCATGAACATGAATATGAACAAAGCTTCGTCATCTTCTGGAGGACTCCCAAGCAATACAGTTCCTAATCCAAATGCCGAGTTGAAAGCCGTCACCACTCGTAGTGGTAAGACGCACAATGGACCTTCGACTCCAATGCCTCCTCCACCAGGAGCAATGAGTCAATTTACCAAGGATACAACGGACAAGGTGCATTTCTCAAGCCCACTAAGTACCGCACACGTCCCACCTTCGGTAGTCCAAGCTTTAAGTCCGGAACCCGAAGTTCCGAAGACAAATTCTGAGCCAGAAATGACTTCCATCCCGGCTCAAAAGTCTAGTCAGCTTCTTTACCCATCAAGAATGCATGATGAGAAGCTCAAAGACAAAAACAAAGAGCAAATGGAAAAAAATTTCCAAATTTTCAATGAACTACACTTTGATATAAGCTTCGTTGATGCTCTCGTTCTAATGCCCAAATTTGCATCCACGCTTAAAGGCTTACTGAGCAACAAAGATAAGCTATCTGAGATGGCTAAAACCCCTCTCAATGAGCAATGCTCAGCGGTCCTTCTCAAGAAGCTTCCCAAAAAGCTTGAAGACCCTGGCAGGTTTTTAATCCCGTGTGATTTCTTGGGGATGGTTCAATGCTCCGCCTTGGCCGATCTTGGCGCAAGCATTAACCTCATGCCACTCTCAGTATGGAAGAAACTGTCTCTTCCTAAACTTACATCCACTTGTATGACACTCGAGCTAGCGGACCGTACCATAACTCGTCCACTTGGGATAGCCGAGGATGTCGTGGTGAAAGTAGGAAAGTTTCACTTTCCTACTGACTTTGTTGTAGTAGACTTTGATGCAGATCCTAGAGTTCCCCTCATCTTAGGGAGAGCTTTCTTGAGAACGAGTCGTGCTCTAATTGATGTATTTGCTGAAGAGTTGACCATACGGGTTGACAACGAAGAAATCACGTTTAATATCAACCAAAACTCCAAGCCTCTATCCAAACAGAGTGTTGCCACAATTGATCAAAAATCTGAAAGAATCAATGCAACACTCTCAAATTTCACGGTTAAGAGGAGTCACCAAAAACGTGCTGAGTTAAAAGCTTTGAAAATCAACCCTGGTTCAAACAAATGGTTTGAAAGTTGTACCAGGGAAGTCAAGAGTGTTCTTGATGATGATGATCTAGAATCGGAGACTTTATCGAAAGTGGTGGAAATTGCTAGCTCTAAGAGCACACCACTTGTCCCACCTCCGGAATCAGTTTATCGTATCGAGTTTGTTAACTCTGTGGATGAAACCAAATTCTCTTCAGTTTCATCTGAATTGGATGATGATGTTTGTGATCCAATGGGAGACATTCTTCCCATTGAAGAATTGCTCAAAAATGATCCATCATCTCCTAGTCTTATTATTCCCGACTCTTCCATCCCTTCTCTCACTCCTGATGAGGAAGATGACAACTTTTGGAATGAAGTCGATGCCTTTCTTAGTGATGAGTCAATTCCAACAGGAATTGATAACACTTACTTTGATTCGGAGGGGGACATCCTTTTTCTGGAAAATCTATTGATTGAAGAACCATTTCCAACCCTCCCTCCCGGACATCTTATTGACAATCACCATATAAGCTTCAAGTCTAAGCTTAAAAATGTCAAAAATGGTGATTTGCTTCTTACTGATGAGGAATGGACATGCATTCTCATGCACATCTTTATTCAATTCTTCACAGATGGTGTGGTCGCTCTTTCCCTTTTCTCTTTCAGGAATGAGAACACCATCTTTGACCCCGGTATCATCCTTTATAGTTTCTACTATTAACAATACCGCGGCTGTATCTCGTCGGTGTGGAACTTTCTGATGTTCATATGTTTATTAACACTGTGAACGAAAGTCCGATCGAGATTGGTTTTCCACGTTGCTTCCCCAAGAACAAATGAATACGGGGTCGAGTCAAGCTAGCGACTCGGGAATCAAAAACAGTAGCACACCATATGGGTTTTCACCCATATTTCTGACTTCTTTCTACTTTCTACCACCCTAGTGTGGGGGAGTTGCCCCCCGCTGTATATAAAGTTCTCCAAAAAAAAATAAAAAAAAAAAAAAAAAAAAAATTTAATGGCCGTAGTATTTCCCTTTTACGTTCTATGTTTCGGCATAACCGCCGGTACTTTGAATATTGAGGGCAATATTCATTTCTAGTGTGGGGGGAATTCTCACGCATTTTATCATGTAATTATACCGCCCAATTCCCCCATTTTTGGCCAAAATTATTTTTTTGGAGTAAGTGTTTTGCACTTACTAAACTTATGGTTATCAGTCCGCCATGTCTAATAAACTAAAGGATTGGCTAATCCAGGAGCAAACGGCTCTTGGTAAAGATATATCAAATCCATTGACGGCTTGCAATTTGCCCAAAATTGTATGGTATTCAGCTCACCATATCCTTAAAAGTGAAGAGTTGGCTAGCCCGCAAGTTTATGGCTTGTGGTAAAGGCAGTGGAAAAAACATAATTGGTAATCAGCTCACCAAAGATAATTTATCTAAGAGTTGGCTAGTCCAGAAGCAAACGGCTTCTGGTAAAGACAAATCAAATCCGTTGAAAGCTGGTGGTTTGCTCAAAATCATTTGGTTATCAGTGTACCAAGGTTCTTACTTGAACTAAAACATTTGGCTACTCCAGAAGTAATGGCTTTTGGTAAAGAGATTCAAATCCATTAAGTTTTCTCAAAAGATTGCTAGGGACTAGCAATAGTTTAGTGTGGGGGATTGATGAGTGTGTAAATACTCATCATTTTTGGTCAAATCTGAACTGCAAAACATTTAAAAACGCTCAGAAATGCATCAAAATACTGAAAATATCTCAAAATTGCATTTTATATGTTTCAGATGCAAAATGTTTAAAATCAGATGAAAAATGAGCTAAGTTTGCATAATTGGCAGTTTCAGTCCCCCAAGTTTCAAAAGTTGTCAGAAATAGTCCCTGAGCACTTATTTTAAAAGAAAAGTCACCAAAGGTCCTTTTAAAATCATAACTTGTCATAATTAGTCCTTTGGTGAAAAATGTCAAAAGTTTTGAGAAATTACAAGTTTAGTCCTTTAAGTTTCAAAATTGGCAAAAATAGTCCTTGGAAGTGTGAAAATGTCCATTATGGTCCTTGTACTATTGAAACTTGTCATTTTTGGTCCCTTGGAACAACTTTGCAAAAATGGCAGAATTGGTCCTTGGTTTTTGTGAAATTGCAAAATTGGTCCTTGTTTATTAATATCCAAATATTGACCCTTGTCCCCTTTGCACCTTTGGACCCCTGTCAAACACTTGTGACCCCCCTTTTTGACCCCTGCCTATAATATATCTCCCAAGTCAAACTCCCAGTCAACCCCCACTCCCGCCAAAGTCTTCTTCTCCCACCTGCTCAACCTGCAACACTCAAGCCCCTCACCTCCAGCTCACCCTCTCCACACCATGTTCCCTCCACCTCAACAACATCCAAAATGCATTAAATGCTTCCCTCCCCCTTGCACTCAACCCCCCAGTTGCAATATATCCAAATTCCTGCCAAAAGTCATCAAACGGCCATAATTATCTCAAGTGATCCAAGGGCCAAGATTAAAAGTGGGATTTGCTCAGAGATGTGAGAGAAGTAATTTTTGCTATAAAAAGGAGGAAGAAGAGAGAGTGAAGAGAGTAGTTCTTAGTTTTAAATTTCCTATATGTCGTTTTTAATATAAATGTTTTAGTTTAAGTCAAAAAATTGTAATCTCAGTTTCTATGTATTAAACTTAAGTTGGATAATCTTTGTAATGTGCTTTTAAGTATCAATTCTAGGTTATATTAACATTTCAAGTTTTTATGCTCACTGTCATAAAATTCAGTTTCAAGCTCTTATGTTCAAGCTTTTAGTAGCTTATTTTTAAATCCAAATAAGCTTATTTAAGCTACTTATAGCTTTTGGAAAGCTTATATCTCAAGTGCAAGCAATCTTGGTATCCGGTCAACAAAAGTCAAACTGTATTGAATTTTGGTTCAAGCAGTCATGGAAATGGTTTGGGTTGATGCAGTGTTGAATATGGGTTGATAATTGGTTTAGGATAGTGGTTACTTATGGTGTTTGGCAAGCCATTGTGGCTAGGACTTTTGTAAGTGTTGGAATACTTTTTGATTACTGCCATTATTGCATTAATAATGTAGTAGCTATTTGATAGTTGTAGTATTGTTATCTGCATCATATAGGTAGTTTAGATCTGTTCTAGTATAAATCATAGCTTGGATTTGTCATTTAAGTAGAGTCATTAGCAAATCAGTTAGCTAAGGTGTGTTTGGATCAGTAGCTTGTTTGAGCTTGAGCTTTTGTTTGTGTTTAAAATCTGTCTACTCAGTCTAAATTAGATCCACTTGAATCAATTTAGTCATCATCTTGCATCTGCACTAGCTCAAAGTCAGAATTGCATAAAATCTGTCCTTGTGATCAGATTTGCTTGACTCAGTTGGTCAAAATCAGTATTTAGGTTTATAATACATAGAGATAGCTTGCATTAGTTTCATTTCACCATAAAACATCATATTCAGTTCATAAAATTGAATCAAAACTCATTTAAGTCAAACTTTGCAAAACTGTCAAAAGTCAAAAAGTTAGAAAATCCGTTTTTCACCCAACTTGGGTGATTTTTAATTGATTCATTATTGGAGCAAATTCAGTGAAACTTTGGGATATTCTAGTTAAGCTGGTCTAGTTTTGAGAAACTATTTTTGTGAAATTTTTGGAAGTCTTTATGAGGTCCAAATAAGCTGCTCAATAAGCTCTTATATACCCTGTGCACACTCAGTATTAGCTGAGTGTGAACAGGCACCTTGCAGACCTTGCATAGGGTTGGTTTTAGATCCTTAGGGTCTGAAACTTGGTTTAGAGGTAGTTAAGCTGGTGGACTTGAGGTCTTCAGTTTTGTTTTTCACTTAAGCTTTTTCAATAAGCTTGTGCTTAAGCTTCTAAGTAGGCAGAAACCTGTTTTGGGCACTTAAACTTCTTAATCATCAAATCATGGCAGTTAACACTTAAGAGGTTTAGGCTAGTGGTAATTAGTTGCTTTTGAGTAATTGTAGCATATTATAGCTTCTGTGATAATTTGGTGCTCATTTGGTAACTTTAGCTTATTTTGAGTGCTTATTTATAAGCACTTGTCACTACAGTTCCATATTCTCACACATAAGCTACTGTTTTTATATTTTTCATAAATTTAGAATATTAATTTAGACTTTTCCTGAATTTTTCATATTTTTCCAGCACTGTTTGATATTTTTCCTCATTTAAATCAGTTTTTAGGACTTTTAAATTAGCTTTTATTGCAAATAAATCAGAAAAACTTCAAAAAAATAAGTTTTCATTTTTCCTAGGTTAAGATAAATATAAAAAGCAAAAAAATAATTTTTCCAGATTTTGCTTAGTTAAATTTGTAATTTTTAGCAATTTAATTAGTTTTAAATAGTTTTTAATTCATAGAAAATAGAAAAATAATCAGAAAAATACAAAATTAGTTTTGAAAATTATCTTTAGTTATTTTAGATTTTTCTAAGTCATAATTTCATTTTTCTAGCTTTATTACATATTTTCTTATATTTTAGGGTATTATTAAATAGGTAAAAACAGTTTTTAATTAATAATAATTAAATAAATAGTAATAAAAATAATTTTCTTTTTCTAAACATTTTCTCTTATCATTAGGTTTGTAAAAATGTCATTTTTATATTTTTAGGATTAACATTGTTTCAGTTTCACATTTTCTTTTGTACGTTACGTAGTTTTTAATTTAAATTTTATATAAGAAAGATCAAAAACATCATTTTAAAAATAGTGATAGCGTTTATTTAATATAATTTATCTTTTTAATTTTCTTTAATTTGCATTTAAGCCCCTGTAATTTATAAACTTTTTCTTTAGGTATAATCAATCATCACCCTTTTCCCGTTCAAATTCTCCCGATTACTATTCGTTTGATTATTCAGTGCACAACTCGTTGGGACTTAACGACCTGGGGAAACACTAAACTCCTCTTGATCTTCATTGCATTGGTGTCTGAGCTGTTTGAAGTTTATTACGGTTAGCCATTCACAAGGGGCTAGCTTGTGTGATATAACTTGACGGTTTGGCATCGATCATCATACTAGTTCAAAACACGTGTGCAATCTTCATATTGGTCATCATCCTTTTTGTAGTCACCTGCAAAATGGCAAAACACATATACACACTTACTCATAAGCTATTTTCATCATAAGACAATCTAAACTTTGCACGACTTCGAATAACATATCTATTGCCAACATTTTTTTTTACGAGGATGTGTTTTCTAGTCACAAGATTACTTGGGACAGTTTGAAAACCAAAACCATTTAATTCCGGTACCGTAACCAATCTAAGTTAAGCAAATTAAAAATTCACAATAATTGAAGTTAAGCAAATTAAAAATTGAGGATCGTGTATCTAAAATCTAGTAACCAATCTGATCCCTTTTTTTTTGGTATAGTTAAGAAATTAAAATTACAAATAAATATTTATACAAAATGAAAAGAAACAAAAATTTAACAAATCATAAATAACAATTTATAAAACTAACCATTCACTCTCTATACCTTTTACCCTCTGTCAAATTGTAAAGCGTTATTTATGATATTTTTCCTATTTATGTCGTGGTAGTGGATTAATAAAACGTAAAATAGGAAGGAAAAATAGGAAGGAAAAATATCAAGAAACATGAAAGATTAAGATCAGATATCCTATTTATGTCGTGGTAGTGGATTAATAAAACTAACCATTCACTCTCTATACCTTTTACTCTCTATACCTTTTACACTCTCTATACCAGCAAGAAAAAAAGTATCAAATCAAATTGTAAAGCGTCTTTTAATCTCGACCCATACAACCCGTACCTTTTCAGATGCTACCCTTTTTTCAGATCGCTAATCCTTTTTTGCGTACAACCTTTGTTTTTCATAAACCGGTTGCCAGAAACCTCTTCTTTTTCAGATCGCTGCCCTTTTTTGCGTACCCAGATCTTGATGAAGGGATAGAGAGATGTAGGGATCGGTTAGTAGGGGTCGTGATTTGTGGTGGTTTGTGTGAGGAGATGATGGCAGTGGTTTTGTTTGAGAGAGAGATAAATTATGACGGCTGTGAGAATAAGGTAGGGTTGCAGAGAAAATTGGTTTGATGATTTAACCTCCCCAATAATAGTGCTAAAATGATGCAAGTGATATCAGTTACCAAAAAAACTTGAATGTTAAAATGTCAATTTTACCCTCCACTCTCAAATAAATGCAGGAAAATTAACATATTTATTTACAAAAATGCCATGTGCAATCCCAACCATTGATGACATAATCCAAAGGCTAGGATTGGTTCTCGCAGTTCTCGCAATTTATTTAGTTTTGAAAATAACCTTACACTATATATATATATATATATATATATATATATATATATATATATATATATGTATATATATATATATATGTATATAGATATGTATATATAGATATGTATATATATATATATATATATATATATATATATATATATATATATATATATATATTAGGGGCTATAATAATAATTTCTTGTTTCAACTCTGATACCATTGAGATAACAGGATCGTAGATCGTATGTAGTTAAATAGGATTCTCTTATTATAATATTAGTAATATAAATTAATATTCTGATATACGATTTCTTTTATTATTATTATAAATATAAAGTAAGATTCTTTTAATATAATATTAAACATACGGTAATATAATAATAAACATATTCAATATCATACTCCCTCCGTCTCAAATCTATTGTCCATATTTCCTTTTTGGGTTGTCTCAAAATGATTGTCCACCTTCCATTTTTAGTAATAAAAAGGTAATTTTGTGAGAGAATATTCTATTTGTGTGGTTTAAAATTGTAGTGGCCCCACTTTTATTAAACTTTGTGTTTTTTGTCTCCTGACAATAAATTTGAGACGGAGGGAGTAATAAACATGTTTCAATATAATAATAAATATATTTTAATTAAATAATGAAGATGATCATAAATATAAAGCAGAGTAAATGTAAACATTAAATAGAAAAGAGAATTAATATAAAATACCTTTATTTATAAATTCTGAATTTATACAAGGATGTTCAGATATAGAAGAACTCGACTGAACTATAGGAGAGATACAAATTTGAAAATCTAATGTTTTTAAACATTGAGAGGTGGATAATGATACGGATATGGAATCAACCGTTGAGGACCTTGTGCTGTTAGTTGGAAACAAAGCTTATTTGGGCGATATGACTAGGCGTGTTTGTGTGTTGACCTGGATTGGATCTGAAGAAACGGAGGACCATTTTTGATACTTTTAATTTCCTTATTTCTTGTATCCCTTTTATTGAGGGACCACTTGGGACTTTTCATTTTCTTGTAACTGCTTTGGGGTATCTGATCGATCAGCAGGCTTATATGCCTTGGCTCCAAAAACAAATAAGATACACACATGAATAAACAAGAAGGTTAATCATTTCCTTTGAATTATAGCTCATAATTCAACTTTAATAGGTCTTGATTTGCTTTCACCCGGTTGTCAAACTACAAGTCTAGTTTGATAAATCTCTACCCGTGTTTGTGTTTTCCGCTGCAATTACGTATCATTAGTGGTTTCAGAGCTCGGATTGGCTTTTGATTCTTACAAGCCAAGATGAATTTCGATGATCCTGATTTTCTTCAAAACCTCCGAGAGGCTTTGAGGAATGCGCAAGAGGAAGGTCGTAGGCAACCAAGACGTGGTGTGGTTGTAGATGAGTTTAAAGTGACGGAACTCCCTGAGTTTGTTGGGGGAACGACTCCAGAAAGCTACTTGGAACGGGAACGAAGGATTGACAGAATGTTCGATTTCAAGGACCTTGATGACGAAAAAAGATGTAAGTATGCTATTCTGAAATTGAGTAAAAGGGCTTCATTATGGTATGAAGGGTTGAAAGAGAAAAGAATTTGTGCCGGAAAGGAAAAAATGTCGTCTTGGGAATCTTTGAAACGCAAGCTTAGAAAATGGTATGTGCCAAACAATCATAGGCTTTCTATTTATCGTAAAATTTCCAATTTGAAACAAGGGAAAATGAATGTGGGTGAATACATTGAAGAGTTTGAGAATCTATGTTTGATGGGTGAGATCGAAGAGGTAGAAGAACAAAAAATGGCCCGTTTTCTGCGCGGGTTGAACTTTAACATTGCCAACACTGTTGAACTCTATCCTTATTTGGACTTTGATACACTTTGCGGGTTATGTTTAAAATTAGAATCGCAAGGGAAAATGAAGTATGGGGGTCGGTCGAGTTCGGATTATGGGAAACTCAAGCCTTGGTCCAAGCCCGAGCCTGGTACTAAGGTTACCCCACTACCGCCGGCTATGTATTTGAATTCCGTAAGTCCCATTCATTCCACGACTACTCCTAAACCGGGGGTTAGCTCGACCAAAGAAACAAGTTTGACTAAGGTTCGCTGTTTTAAATGTCAAGGGTTTGGAGACTATCAAAATGCGTGTCCAAACAAGCGGGTAGTGACTTTGAGGGAAGCGATTGAGTACCGTGATGAGCTGTTGGAGGAGGTGGAAAGGTTGGATGATATTTTTAAACTAGAAGGGAATTATGATGATGAAGAAGAAGTGGAAGGATATGACGCTTCAAATTATGATACGGCTTTGGTTCTTAGAACTCTTCAAACCCAAACTGTTCCCACTGATTTGGACCAACGAGACCAGCTCTTTCACACCAAATGTCAAGTCAAAGATAAATGGTGCAGCTTGATCATTGATGGGGGGAGTTGCACGAATGTTGCTTCTAATGAGATGGTGTCGAAGTTGGGGTTAGCCACTACGGTTCACCCTAAACCTTATGCACATTGGCTCGACGATGGTAGTAGTGTGAAGGTGTCAAAGCAAGTATGGGTCGGTTTGACTATGGGTTCTTATGTAGATGAGGTCGTATGTGATGTAATTCCCATGGATGCTTGTCACATTTTGCTGGTTCGTCCTTGGCAATTTGATAGGGATGTCCTACACAAGGGTAGAAACAATGAGTATGAGTTGAAAGACAAAGGGAAGAAAATTGTGTTTAAGTCGATGTCCTCACAAGCGATTCGGTCTATGAGCACTAAAGTCCAGAGGAAACCGAGTCTTAATATGTTGGTTAGTGAACGGGAAGTGGAAAAGGAACTTGATCGTGGGGATATGGTATACTTTCTCATAGCTAGAGAAAATTCAGCAAAGGAAGAGTTTTTAGGGGAAGATAGTCCCATCGTAGATTTATTATTCGAGTACCAAGATGTTTTTCCTAATGACTTACCACTAGGTTTGCCTCCTATTCGCGGTATTGAGCATCAAATAGACCTTGTTCCCGGTGCCTCTTTACCTAATAAGGCTGCTTATCGTTGTAATCCAGAGGAAACAAAGGAGTTACAGAAACAAATTGATGAACTGGTTAGTCGGGGATATGTGCGTGAAAGTTTGAGCCCGTGTGCGGTACCTGTTTTACTTGTGCCTAAGAAAGATGGGACATGGCGGATGTGTGTTGATAGTAGGGATGTGAATAACATTACCATCAAGTATCGTTTTCCAATTCTGAGGATGGATGATATGTTAGATGAGCTTCATGGTTCGGTAGTGTTCTCCAAGATTGATTTGAGAAGTGGTTATCACCAGATACGGATGCGTGAAGGGGACGAGTGGAAAACAACTTTTAAGATGATATGGTTTTAAAATGTACTTTTTGTGAGGTCATTTAAGCCCTTATTTGATCACTTTTGTATCCGTTATTACTTAATATCGTTCCTTTTAACTTTTTAGGTCTCTAGAAGGCAAATTGCTGGAATGACACTTATTCGGACGAAAAGGCGCGAATATACGAAGAAAATGGCCAAAGTCAATAATCGAGACACTCAAGCTGCTGAAAATGAAGGGGACGGCGTCAGGTTATACTTGTGACGCCGTCGGAACAAGTTTTGTGACGACTCAGTAGCCAAATTGCATATTTACAAGTGACGGCATCATGTTTTAAAAGAGTAGGGCGTCGCAGCTCAGACGGCCTAGATTCGATCCAGACGGCGTCAGAGACTCAAGGCGACGGCGTCACGGACATAAGGTGACGCCGTCACAATGATAATGTAGCCAAGACGAAACACTAATGACGGCGACCCGACGGCGTCACAAATTTAAGGGTGACGCCGTCGCAGTTGTAACCTTATATAAAGAAACCGAATTATTTAGTTTTCAGTGTGTAGTTTTGTGGAGTAAAAACCTAAACCGAACCAAGGCTGTCTTGTACAGTATTTTAGGGTTCCATACCCTATCTTACATCAAGATAAGTGTTTTACTTCATTAATTTAATTATGTCTTCAATTGATTGTCTGTATGCTTGCATGTTCCCCATGTACGACTAATTTACTTGTGTGTTTGCTTAGGTAACATGAAACTTAGTTATTGAATATTGATTGGTTATCTCTTATCTTAATTGTGATTGACCTAGTATTGCGATAGGTCATTCGTTGTGTTGTTAATGCTTGATTAATCTTTGTTGAACCTTAGTTTATAATCACCTAGAGTAATTGTAGGCTATACATCCAAAGAATACCTTAGAGTTAAAGTTTATAAATCCTAGAGATTTTGTAGTCATTAACCTTTGGTAGCTTCAAAGAGTTAGGGATAAACGCATACCCTACGACCTTAGAGACACAACGCGATTAAGAATAAGGACGTGACAATTCAACCATCAATAGGAGATAACTAGGGAGTAATAAAGCCTAAGCAAATACATTTTTAATCATCATACGAGCACACAACAATAGACATAGACTACACTACCTTAGTTAATTAGATAATTAGATAGTAGAAGTAATCGGTAGAAATACCAACCCCCAAATCCAAACCCCGAGATTCGTACCTTTCCATTTCCTAAAAAATATAAAAAGATAAAAAATAATCTTCCTCAACCCCAACCTTAGCGTAGTAACTTCTCACTAGCATTCCTATTCCCCTAGAGAACGATATCAATTCCCGTGACTTACCCTAATACTACACTACAATGATTAGGTTCACTTCCTAGGGTGTTGAAAAACTTGCTCGACGAAAAGGAAGTTCCTTTGACCCCGAACGCACTGTGTAAGCGTATCAAGTTTTTGGCGCCACTGCCGGGGAATAAAATAGCTAGTTAGGAGTCCAACTCGTTTAGGTTTCCTTGCTTGATTCCTATCAAGTAAGCTTTTTTTTTTTTTTTTTTCCATTTTTAGCTTCCTCGTAGTCTATCCCCTTCTTCGTGACCTTTGTTAGTAATCCCATCACTTTTCCTCATGGAAGGTGATAACCAACCACCACTCATCAACCCACCACCAAATGACCCACCAAGAGGCCGTACTCTTGGTGAATACTCGAGACCAAGCCACCTAGGCAATAGAAATACCATTGAGCTTTCCGACCAAGCCCAAACTACGGCCCTGCAATCCGAAACCATCCGGTTGGTGCAAAACGGATGTGCATTCCATGGACTATGTTCCGAAGATCCTAATTAGCATCTTAAGGATTTCCTTAAAATTGTCGATTCCATCGACCTTGATGCTACTACTCGGGAGACCACGCGTCTACGTCTCTTCCAATTCTCTCTACGGGACCAAGCTAGTAATTGGCTTGAGCAACTTCCCGCCGGCTCCATCTCAAGTTGGGATGATCTCACCTCTCGTTTCCTTGCTCAATTTTTCCCACTGGGGAGAACTACCAAGCTTAGGAATGAAATCTTGATGTTCCAACAACGTCAAGGTGAATCACTCTACGAAGCATGGACTCGATTCAAGGACTTACTCCATAGAGTCCCTCATCACAACATTGATCTTTGGCTTCAAGTCCAAATCTTCTACGATCATGTCAACTTCCCCACTAAGCGATTCATTGACCAAGCGGCCGGTGGAAAACTTAGTGATCTCACCGCGGAAGAATCATGGGATATAATAGAGGACCTTGCTCTCTATGACAATGAAAGTTGGAATGACCCCCGTGAGCTGCCCAAAACCATAAAGGCAATCTCCTTGCCTCCCCTTGACTCACAACCTTCTGACCGTAGGATGCTCGAGCTTGAAGATCAAGTTAAATTCCTAATGAGCTCTTACGAAAATCCTAAGTCTTCACGCCAAGTGAACAAAGTTTCTTCCTTGCATGAGAAATGTAGTGGCCCTCATAACACTCGCGCTTGCACAAGACTCCCCGAACAAGCTTCCGTTGACTACGCATCCTCGCGTACCAATAGAACGGGAGGAAGATTCCCTACAACACCCGGACCTAGGACTTTTAATGACGCCTGAGAAGCATGGATGGGCAAGCCCGACTTTTATTGGGGACAAACCAAAGAATTCACATCTAATGATTTCTCATGGCCCCCATCTGACGGCCCTAGCCAACAAAACATAGAAGGGATGTTGCAACACCTAGTCGCATCCCAAGAAGCTCAAATAGCTAAGCTCTCGGACCGTTTTAACCAACAACAAGCCGAGATGGATAGGAAGATAGATAACCTCTTGAAAGCCATGACCAATAGTGATAGGAAGGTTAACACTATCTCAACTCCCGAAGCTTCCGGTGTAGAGATTAAGGAACCAAGTAAGTTAGCTAAGCACGTTCAATTTGGCAATACCATCACCTTAGTGAAACCTAATAGAATAAATGACGAAGCGAACCATGAAACGATACTTGAGGTTAGTGAGACACCTAGGAATGAAACAACCGAGGAAGTAGATGAAGTAGACCATGACTATTTCAATAAGTTTCCTACGGAAGAAGAACTCTCTCGCCACCCACACTTAGTACGTGACCTCCGTCACATGTATGTTAGGAGAAGCCCTAGGATCAAGTTTAGGAACCCTTGGAATCACGCCCGAGAAGCATGGATGGGCAAGTCCGACTTTTATTGGGGACAAACCAAAGAATTCACATCTAATGATTTCTCATGGCCCCCATCTGACGGCCCTAGCCAACAAAACATAGAAGGGATGTTGCAACACCTAGTCGCATCCCAAGAAGCTCAAATAGCTAAGCTCTCGGACCGTTTTAACCAACAACAAGCCGAGATGGATAGGAAGATAGATAACCTCTTGAAAGCCATGACCAATAGTGATAGGAAGGTTAACACTATCTCAACTCCCGAAGCTTCCGGTGTAGAGATTAAGGAACCAAGTAAGTTAGCTAAGCACGTTCAATTTGGCAATACCATCACCTTAGTGAAACCTAATAGAATAAATGACGAAGCGAACCATGAAACGATACTTGAGGTTAGTGAGACACCTAGGAATGAAACAACCGAGGAAGTAGATGAAGTAGACCATGACTATTTCAATAAGTTTCCTACGGAAGAAGAACTCTCTCGCCACCCACACTTAGTACGTGACCTCCGTCACATGTATGTTAGGAGAAGCCCTAGGATCAAGTTTAGGAACCCTTGGAATCACGCCCGAGAAGCATGGATGGGCAAGCCCGACTTTTATTGGGGACAAACCAAAGAATTCACATCTAATGATTTCTCATGGCCCCCATCTGACGGCCCTAGCCAACAAAACATAGAAGGGATGTTGCAACACCTAGTCGCATCCCAAGAAGCTCAAATAGCTAAGCTCTCGGACCGTTTTAACCAACAACAAGCCGAGATGGATAGGAAGATAGATAACCTCTTGAAAGCCATGACCAATAGTGATAGGAAGGTTAACGCTATCTCAACTCCCGAAGCTTCCGGTGTAGAGATTAAGGAACCAAGTAAGTTAGCTAAGCACGTTCAATTCGGCAATACCATCACCTTAGTGAAACCTAATAGAATAAATGACGAAGCGAACCATGAAACGATACTTGAGGTTAGTGAGACACCTAGGAATGAAACAACCGAGGAAGGAGATGAAGTAGACCATGACTATTTCAATAAGTTTCCTACGGAAGAAGAACTCTCTCGCCACCCACACTTAGTACGTGACCTCCGTCACATGTATGTTAGGAGAAGCCCTAGGATCAAGTTTAGGAACCCTTGGAATCTTAACATACCATGTTGCATAGGACACCTTTTTGTGGCAAAGGCATACATTGACAGCAAGTCCCCAATAAATATAATGACTAGCACCCACTATAATTGTGTAAAGAAGCCTATCCCAACTAGGCAGGATCCCGATAATCCTAGGGTTGTAATTTTCTTGGTAGAGTTAAGGGATTGCCCGTGTATGTAGGTAGTTTCACATTTCCTATGGATTTCATAATAGTGGATGATATTAGTACGGCCATAGATCCTAGCTTGTCCCACGTAATTCTAGGAAAGCCTTTCATAGAAAACACTGGGATGACTTGTGATCCGTCATTGGGAATAGTTAGATTCAAGGATGAGACCGATGATGTAGCCTACCAAATGCCCTTTAAGATTGAAAAATTTTCATCACTATCCAATGATGAAAAAGAACTTAAGCTATCATTCAACTATAGGAATGAGGAAGATAAGCAGAAAGGAGTAGATTATGTTATGGCCAAGATTTTCGGTTTCTATAAGGATTGCTTGAACTTAGGACCGGGATATAAAACCGAGTGGGGAGAGGACGACCTCTTAGAAAGGTACATCATAGGGCACTTTTACAACATGGAATCCCCCAATAGAGACGTCATGAGGAAGAAGGTGACGGTAATGAAGTAACGTAGGGGCACGACTTTGAGTCTAGCTACAAGACTCATAAATAAAGAAAAGCGCTTCGTGGGAGGCAACCCATGCTTACTTGTTTGTTTGTTTGTGTGTCGTGTATCTTTTATTGATTGTTATTTCTCATGTTTAAATTTGTAAAAATGCTTTATTTTGTCTTTAACCTCGTCTTAATTACATATAAAGGTATTTTACATAAGGGATAAGTGTAGGGAGGATTACACACGTTTTCAAAAGAAACGTGAACATGAGAATTACAATTAATTAAAAGATATACATGTGTGTTTGTTCGAGTCAAATGCTTGTATCGAGTCATAATGGATGTTTTGCAGGAAATTTTTCCAGATTCTAAAGATGTAAATTTTCCAGAATTTTTTCCAGAAAATCGCAGACCAGTTTCTGTCAGGATAACCTGACGGCGTCAGGAGGAGCAGAAACAGCTTATCACTTTTTCTCGTTTTCTGAGCTACCTATAAATTTTTGGAATTTTCTAGGTCTTAATTTTCCAGAAAATCTGTAAACATCCATTCCACAAGCATTATATCCTAGTTTAGTAGAGTCTTATATATATTGTTACCGCCGATTTTACGCGAAGGTTTCGTTGGTTTTCTTCAAGTGTGCAGGTTTAATTTACCAAGAAGAAGATACATAAGATGAGAAGGTGCTTTTAACGCAAACGTTCTTCTTGAAGAAAGATGTAACCACCACTTTACACGGATCCTACCGAGCTAAACAGGGGAGTATTAGTTTCTTTCGTCTTTTATTACCTTCCATTATCATAACTTTGATACTTTCGGGGAACATTGGGAAAAATGTTCAGTTTAAGTGTAGGGAGGGAAAATAAAACGGGAACTTAGAAACTATGCTTATCCTTGATTATTTTCTTTGTCCAATTGCATTGGTGTAATAAACCATGAGAAATATCGGTTACGGTAATTTTGGCACCAAATTTAAAATTTTTCATGACATGTAGGAGTGGGCCATTAGTCTTAATAAAGCGTCTCATGGATAGGAAATTATATGACTAGCACAAAAAAACCCTTTACCACTTAAATTCCACCCAAAATGTGAGGATCGCCCTTAGATTTGTAGGAATTAAAGCATTAATCTTTAATGCTTAGAGTGTGAACCGGTAGTATAATAGATTCTAGAACTTGTTTTGTGATGCATCCCGAGATCGCTAGTAAGACTACACTTGTGTAGTTAGGAATAACTAAATGATAAGAGGCATTAGGATAACCCTTGTTTGATACCTGTAATATAATTACTTCTTCCAAATCGGTTGAGTAATTCCCCCACACCTTTGCGTTGTACTCATCTTTAGTACACGATACCCCTAGTTAACCCCTCAGAGCCCATCCTTTTCGCGGTTCTCGTGATGTTTCGGTTTTCCGGAATATCAATGAAGAGCATTGTTTACAATCCACCCCTAAATGTACACCCAAATCGCCTTAGCCTACCTTGTATGCACTCACTTTTAGTGCATTATTGTTATCACACTAAACCCTTAGTTCAATTATCTAGTTGATTGCATAAGTTGCTAAGTCGAGTCATATCCTTTATACACAGTTTTGGGACGATTGGGACTCATGGGAAAAGTTAAATTTTATGAAATGACGGGAAGGGAACGTTATTCAAATTCCCTTTATTTGCGTAATAATGTACTCCAAGTGTTTTGATCTTTTCAATTCGGGTCAAATTAGTGTTAGAGTAATAAAAACTCAAGTGTAGGGATGTGCCTATAAATCCCTATCATTTTGATGTTATCGTAGAGGATGGTAGTGTAAAAGTGTATGAAAAAAAAATCAAAAAAAAAAAAAACATACGGGCTACCATCCTACATCTATCTTTAAATTTATGTTTGTTTATTTCAGTTATCTAGAGTTTAGAGTGTCGAGTCTTGGCTTAGCAACGTCATTCTTCGCATGCTTGTAACATAAAGATTTTTGTCTTGCCACCACTAAATTGCCTATCCCACCAAACCCTTTGTTTCCCTACCGTAAGCCTAACATTACAACCCTTTAAAAGACCTCTTGGATAGTCTTTCCTAGGTGCTTACGCCAAAGCGATAGAGGTTTGATCTAGTCTCAAGCATATGGTAATCTATGTACTAGGACCGGTTAATGAGTGTTTATCTTCCATTTCCAACTTGTTATATTTCATATACACCCGAGAGATGTGAGTGTCCAAACACCCCATGTGAGGTGCTAGTATGTAATTTCCGTGCTTGTTATGACTTTTGCGGGGCTTTTATGTGTTGTGAATCGTTCTAAACTAATGCTTCATGACCTCTCACTTATAAATTAATTGGCTAAAAGCACATTTGCTTGAGGACAAGCAAATACCAAGTGTAGGGATATTTGATAAGGTTTTAAAATGTACCTTTTTGAGGGGTCATTTAAGCCCTTATTTGATCACTTTTGTATCCGTTATTACTTAATATCGTTCCTTTTCACTTTTTAGGTCTCTTGAAGGTAAATTGTTAGAATGACACTTATTCGGACGAAAAGGCACGAATATACGAAGAAAATGGCCAAAGTCAAGAATCGAGACACTCAAGCTGCTGAAACTGAAGGGGACGGCGGCAGGTTATACTTGTGACGCCGTCGGAACAAGTTTTGTGATGACTCAGTAGCAAAATTGCTTATTTACAAGTGATGGCATCAGGTTTTAAAAGAGTAGGGTGTCGCAGCTCAGACGACCTAGATTCGATCCAGACGGCGTCAGAGACTCAAGGCGACGGCGTCACGGACATAAGGTGACGCCGTCACAATGATAACGTGGCCAAGACAAAACTGTGGCAGTTGTAACCTTATATATAGATACTGAATTTTTTAGTTTTCAGTGTGTAGTTTTGTGGAGTAAAAACCTAAACCGAACCAAGGCTGTCTTGTACAGTATTTTAGGGTTCCATACCCTATCTTACATCAAGATAAGTGTTTTAATTCATTAATTTAATTATGTCTTTAATTGATTGTGTGTATGCTTGCATGTTCCCCATGTCCGGCTAATTTACTTGTGTGTTTGCTTAGGTAACATGAAACTTAGTTATTGAATATTGATTGGTTGTCTCTTATCTTTATTGTGATTGACCTAGTATTGTGATAGGTCATTCGTTGTGTTGTTAATTCTTGATTAATCTTTGTTGAACCTTAGTTTATAATCACCTAGAGTAATTGTAGGCTATACATCCAAAGAATACCTTAGAGTTAAAGTTTATAAATCCTAGAGATTTTGTAGTCATTAACCTTTGGTAGTTTCAAAGAGTTAGGGATAAACGCATACCCTACGACCTTAGAGACACAACGCGATTAAGAATAAGGACGTGACAATTCAACCATCAATAGGAGATAACTAGGGAGTAATAAAGCCTAAGCAAATACATTTTTAATCATCATACGAGCACAGAACAATAGACATAGACTACACTACCTTAGTCAATTAGATAATTAGATAGTAGAAGTAATCGGTAGAAATACCAACCCCCAAATCCAAACCTCGAGATTCGTACCTTTTCATTTCCTAAAAAATATAAAAAGATAAAAAATAATCTTTCTCAACCCCAACCTTAGCGTAGTAACTTCTCACTAGCATTCCTATTCCCCTAGAGAACGATATCAATTCCCGTGTCTTACCCTAATACTACACTACAACGATTAGGTTCACTGCCTAGGGTGTTGAAAAACTTGCTCGATGAAAAGGAAGTTCCTTTGACCCCGAACGCGCTGTGTAAGCGTATCATAAGACGAAGCATGGTTTGTACGAGTGGACCGTTATGCCATTTGGCCTCACGAAGGCTCCTTGTACATTTATGAGGCTAATGAACGAAGTGCTTAAACCATTTTTGGGCAGATTTGTTGTGGTCTATCTTGATGACATATTGGTGTATAGTAAAGTGAAGAAGAACATGTGGTACACTTGTTTGTAGATACTGTGGTGTTCTTGGGTTTTGTGGTCTCGAAGGATGGGGTGTCCGTTGATCAGTCCAAAGTCGATGCTATTAAGACTTGGCCTAATCCTAAAACCATAAGTGAGGTGCGTTCTTTTCATGGTCTGGCCTCATTTTATAGACGTTTTATTCGTGATATCAGCACTATTACTAGTCCCATTACTAGTTGTTTGAAGAAGGGCATGTTTGTGTGGGATGAAGACGCGCAAAAGGCATTTGCGATGATTAAGGAATGTTTATGTGCTGCTCTGGTATTGGCCCTACCTGATTTTTCTCAACCTTTCGAGGTCGAGTGTGATGCTAGTGGTGTGGGTATTGGTGCGGTATTGATCCAAGGTAAGCGTCCCATAGCGTATTTTTCAGAAAAGTTGGGTGGTGCTCGACTGAACTATTGTACTTATGACAAGGAGTTCTATGCCATTGTTAGAGCTCTTGATCATTGGAGTCATTACTTACGTCCGAGTCATTTCGTTTTATATTCGGATCATGAATCTTTGAAGTACATTAATGGGCAACAAAAGTTGAACCCAAGGCACGCTAAATGGGTGGAGTTCTTGCAATCCTTTCACTTTTCTTCAAAGTACAAAGATGGCAAGAGTAATGTGGTTGCCGATGCACTATCCCGCAGGTTTACTTTACTTGCTACCCTTGATGTTCGTTTATTGGGATTTGAAACTTTAAAGGATTATTATGGTAATGATGTTGATTTTGGGGTGACATTTGAGAAGTGCGCAGCAGGTGCGTTTGGAGAATACATGATACAAGATGGGTTTCTCTTTAAAGGTAACCGTCTTTGTGTTCCGAAACACTTGGTTCGTGAGTTGTTGGTGCGCGAAGCGCATGGTGGAGGATTGGATGTGTAGGATCGATATATTATTGTGTTTGATGATTTGGGTGGTCTTGGATGATCAAAATACATGGTAGCCATTAGAGAGAGAAAGTAGAGAGTTGGGAGATTTCTTGGTAGATACTTGTAGAACAAAAATGTAAGGTTAGATTGAAAAGCTCCACCCCTTCCATAGATGGAAGGGGTATTTATAGTTACATGAAATACGACCTCCTATCGGCCTGTGGATCAGGCATACAGTGGGTAAAGACCCGTCCTTCCTCCACGGTGTTACTCTAAACTATTCTACGCTACAAACTAACTAATAAACTACTAAATAACGTAACAACCGATATGTCTACGAGCTAACTTATGCTAGATAACATTTGGGTGACCGGCACTTCACAATGGAATTTCCAATTCCTAACAATCTCCCCCTAAGGGAGGTCACCCCATGTTTTACATTTTGAATCCTAGCATTCTATTTAATCTTCAGTCTTGAGCTCGTAGACTTGAATTCTTCAACTTCTGCATCTTTGTGCTTTTGTAGCGATTCTTCATAGTCCGCATAATTTGTACTGTTAGTGAAGGTCTTTGAACTGATCCACATCTTGATGATCTTTAAGCTTTCATTGAGATCATCGGCCACAGTAAATCTCTGGATCACCCTATGTTGTGTTGCCATCATGTAAAGTTGTGACTTTCGGACCGACATGCTCACACTTTCAGGATCATGACATCTTTCCATCAGAGTAGCGGAAGCTTTACTGGTTCATGATATTTGCAGCAGTGTAGCAGAAGCATAGTATAAAAATATCATAGCCAGGTTCTGTAGTTATGCACCAGTCATGATTTCTTTAATTAAGTGTGGATGCTGTGAGCATGCGGCTTTGGATTGACTCCTCAATTCTGATCAGCTGCAACCGTCCAAATGTACCTGCAAACAACAGTTAGCAATAAAACACACGAAAGTGTCTTTGATCACTTTCGTTGAATTGAGGTGCACGGCCCACGGTTCCCCGTTGATCAGTACAAGTACTGCCTGTGATCAGGTAGGATTCCTAAGAATCTCCTTGACAGGGCTTCGCAGCTGTTCTAGTTGTTCTTAAACCGGAACGTCTCAAAGAAGACAACACAGAGTGAGTGAACCAGCGAATTGAGATTCACTCATTGATGAAAAATGATTTGAAAAACAATCGCGTATTGCTTGAAGAAAGAGTTTTGCAATACGACGAAGGTTTTATAAGAAAGATCAATTTTCAATCAAAAATACTTTTTATATTTGAAAAGAGTACACATTCGATGTACTAGATAAAAGAAGAGATTCGCACATCGAACGGTTTTTCCAAAAGTATTTTTTCAATCAGAGATACTTTTTGAGTTTGAAAATGAATACACATTCGATGTGCTAGAGAAAAAGAAGATTTGCACATCGAACGGTTTTTCCAAAAGTATTCGTCAATTCCTTTCCTGGACCAAGGTTGATTCATGATTGAATCTCCCCATCGTTTCTATCCAGTTGTCACAAGCTTGATCTTACGAGAAGATCTCACATGTCACCCACCAAGAGCTTGTTTGATGTTGGCTCTAAAAGGATTTCCATCTTCATTGTTAATATTTTTACATATCACTCAGATGTTCTGGCAATACCACAAGGATAATGCGTAGGACTCTCAATATATACTTACTTTCCACATTGTGTGAAACAGCAAGTCTTCAAGAATAGTGTCCTAATGAGATATTGTGGATGATCTCTTGGCTCTAGACTCAATCGTGCATATTTGGTTCCTATGCCGGAGACTAGGGAGAGGGTCTCCTACTTCAATATCAACAATCTCTAAGAGAAAGTCGATAGATAATGTCGGTTCCCCGTGAGAATGAAACAAGCCCTTTTAAGAGGAACTTGAGTAGCTTGGGAAGTTTAGTGCAGTGCGCCACTGGGTCCATGACGTCTTGTCTTCAATACCAGTGTTACCTTAGTAAACACCAGTAGCATATGTATTGAACCCGGTTTCTGCCCTAAGGTTGAATTATTGGAGGGCTATTTCTTTTCACCCTTTTTCAAATTCATTTCTTTTTCATTCTTCAACCCCTTCAGTGCTTACCGAGACTTCATAACTAGAACCTTGTTAGGTTTATTCCAGTACTAGCTCTGTCTCAGTCCGCACTCTTCCCATATCTCACTTTTCTCCTTTTTTCATCATCCCTAAGGACTCTACACTATCTAGTGGATTGTCCCTGGGTAGATCCCTCCGGTTCTGGCTGGATCGTGGGAAGAAATACCTAACCTAACCATCCTTATAACACCATGCAGTAAAATGGTCGGTCTTTTGGTACAGTTCATTCTTCCTTGAAACCAATTGAAAAATCATTTGGAAAAACAATCAAGGTACTTGTGATACGAGATCAAAGCATTTTGTACCTTAATAGTTTTGATCATTTAGAAAACCTCCCCCTCAACATGTGCATATGATTTAGAAATTGTTTAGCGCATGGAGGCAAGAGGACTTTGAAATATTTTCTTTGATCACAATTTTCATAGAAAAGCCATTTGATTTTCTTGGTAAATTCTCCCCCTCAATATGTGCGTAGGATATTTGAAATCATTTTATCACATAGAGGAAAGAGTTCATTTGAAGTACATCCACAATTACAAATTCCATTAAGAAACCATTTAAAACTCAATCAAGGTACTTTATGTTAAAACATACAAGCTTTTGTACCTCGATAGTTTATTTTCATTTTAAAATGCTCCCCCTCAATATATGCTTCGAGATTCGAAAGCGTTTAGCACATATAAGAGAGCAGCCTGCACAATTGAATCAAAACGATCACCTTTTATCAAATTTCATTATTAAATCACAAATTCTCCCACGATCAAAAATATCAAACCCTTTGAGATTTTGGATCCCAAGTGATTTAATAAGGTTTAGAAAACATGGGAGAAAATGTGCCTTGTTTAAATACTTATCTTGTTTTTGGATAAATGCTCCCCCTCAACATGTGCATTATGTATATTAAAATCGTTTGGCACATGGAGGCAGGAGTGCCTTTGAAGGACTAAAACCAATTCCATTAAAACATATTTGAGATTTAAATCACGATATCTCCGCCGATCAAAAATTTCAAACCATTTGAGATTTGTGATCCCAAAAGATTTAAATCACTTAGAAAATTTTGGGGAAATACGTGGCAAGGTTTAATTTTGAAAGATGACAGATAGGAACAAATTTATACATTAAAGATTGTTAGTGTCAGGTATGATAGTTTTTAAGAGATCTTTTAAGTAAAACAAAACAATTTCACAATCAAACAAGAACAGAAAAAAATTTCATTTTGAAAGACCTTTGACCTTTGAAGAAAATCATACCATGACATAACATTAAATCTTTAGATCACCATTTATTTTGTACAAAACGGACTTTTATGAAGAAATATCGTTTGAAAATATTTAATTTGAAATCACTAAAGATTTGATAAAATAAAGTCCGGTTGATTTCAAAACTTTGAATCCAATTAATTTTTCAAAACAATATTTTCCCATTTTCAAAACAATTTTATCAAGTTTGTTTTAAGAAAAATGGTATCATCCACTACTTTTTCCTGCACAAGATACGTTAGGTAGTTGAGAAGCTTATGTTGTTGCTGTAGGGCTTGGAAGAAAAACCGTCTGCTGATGCAGTGAGACTTCATACGTTGCATTTTAATGCCAACTCTCCATAGAAGTCCAATTAAGCTCCGTTTCTTCATTTATCAACCCAAGATACAGTTACCCTTTCCTTTCGGCATCCAATCATCTTCATTTGTGGGATCCGGATCGGGAACATTCTTATATACCAATATACCTGCATATGTTAGTGAACACACATACAAATATATGGTGGTCGACATCACCCAAACAGCAATCAACTAATAAAAGTCAATTCAACATATCAATCGGATCATATAAGGTATGGGAATAATGTGTTTGATCGGGCCCAAACAGTCAAGAAATATTGACCAAAGGTTTTAGTCAACAAAAGTCAACTATTATAGACTCAATACAATTTCCCTTGGAATTTAGTGGATTCCCGGGTCGTTAAATCCCACGGAGGTTGAATGGTGTGTGAAAACGTTCAGAAGAATTAGACTAAAACGTATTAAAAGAAACGTGAATAAAATGCAATTATGCCTAACCTAAGTCCTAAATATGATCTAAAATTATTTTTAAACTAAAAATGCAATATAAAACTTAACTAAGATTTAAAACTATTTTTTTAGAATTTTTATTTTATTTATTTGAATTAAAAACTATTTTATAAGTTCTAAATAAAACTAATTAACTAAAAATGATGAAATTAAGTGTGAAAATTATGGAACTAATTTTTAAAAATCTAAAGTAACTAAAGAAACTTTTGAAAATTGATTTTGTATTTTTCTGATGATTTTTCTAATTTCTATGAATTAAAAACTATTAAAACTAATTTAAATGCTAAAAATTACACATTAAGCTAGGAAAAATCTGGAAAAATTATTTTTTTT
The DNA here is from genome assembly GCA_019973895.1 of Chrysanthemum seticuspe. Classification (NCBI taxonomy): domain Eukaryota; kingdom Viridiplantae; phylum Streptophyta; class Magnoliopsida; order Asterales; family Asteraceae; genus Chrysanthemum; species Chrysanthemum seticuspe. The sequence continues at coordinate 246,294,446 of BPTQ01000008.1, forward strand.
GCTTTTTATATTTATCTTAATCTATAAAAATTGAAAAATTATTTTTTTGAAGCTTTTCTGATTTATTTGTATTAAAAGCTATTTAAAAAGTCTTAAAAACTGAATTAAAATAGGAAAATTAGCAAACAGTAATGGAAAAATCTGAAAAATTCAAGGAAATTCTAAAATTATATTTTAAATCTATAAAAAATATAAAAACTATGGCTTATGTGTAAGATTATGAAGCTGTAGTGAAAACTGTCCCTAAATAAGCTACTAAGATTAAGCTAATGAGTGCTATAAACCACCAAAGTGTTACTGAAGCTAATTTATACTAAAGTTACCTAAAAGAAGCTAATTCCAACTACTCCTAACTTCTATAGTGCAACCTACAATGATTTGGTTTGATTGATCAAGTGAACTTAAACAGTCCTACCCCCTATGTTTAAGCTTAAGCACAAGCTTATATAATAAGCTAAGTTGAAAACCAAATATGGTGAACTCTAACCAACCTACCAAAGACCACTTGTACCAAATCTCAGACCTAAACAAGCTTTAATGAAGCTTGTACAAAGCTTTGAAAAGTAGGCTGAAAGCACTCAGCTAATGCTGAGTGCTGAACATGGCAAATCAGCTCTGTTCAAGAGCTTATTAACTGCTTAAAATGATTTCCAAAAATTCCACAAAATTCTCTTTTCAAAAGTAGACCAGCTGAAGTTATTTTTCCCAAAATATCAATGATTTTGACTCAAAATTGAATTCATGAAAAATCAACAAAGTTTGGCTGAAACTGACTTTTTCAACTTTTGACTTTTGATCAGATTTAGAAATTTTGACCAAACTGAACTTGAAGTGCTTATTAATGATTCTAACTGATGTTATAAGGTAAAATTAGATCTAATTAGGGTAAGTTAAACTACTTTGCACTTATATTAAATCAATTGCACACTAAAAATCACTACAGCAAGCTGATATGAGAATTGAAACTGAAATTGACTTTTAGAAAACTAAGTTGCAAATGAAATACCTAATTGACTCTAATGAACCTAAAGGAGACTCTAGCAATGAATCTTAACCAATAAACAAACCTCAATCTCAGTTTTACTGCTTGTACCAAACAGTACTTAAAGAAGCTAAAATGCAAACTACTCTATCAATTACTTAATACTAAACTATGACAACTAACAATTATGATCTATTATCAATATTAAAACTATCTAATGCAAATCTAACAATAAAAACTAACAAACACAAGCTGAACTTAATTATGCAGATGAAACAGTGAATGAAAAAGTAATATGAAACTGGAAATATGAATACTCACATGAGGTCCAGCCACTATGGCTTGCACAAGCTGACTAAAAACACACCCAATAAGCTTAAACCAATACCAAATCCAAACCAGATCAGCAATCCTACCCAATTGCAGCTTCCATTGACATCAGTTTGACTTTTGTTGACTGATGAGAGTTTTAAGAGTGAATGCTTAGAACCAAGAACTAGGACCAAGAAACACTTCCTATAGAACCTCCACAGGTTCAATAACCCAGAACAATCTTCATTTCACCATGCTCCTTGCTTCTTCTTCTTTGTCTTGTGATTTTTATTTTTACACTATTTTTTTTCTATTTTTGGTATTTTTTTGCTTTTTGATACTAATCAAAGTTTTAAGGTTTCTAATAGCTATATTAAGCTATCTAGGAGCTTATATGAGCTTATTCAGTCCATAATAACAACTACAAACAACATTAACATAAACTTGGAAATTTAAAATTCAAATTTGCATAAAACTGAATTGAACTTGAAAATGTGAAATTGATTACTTGAAAAGAGTTAAAATACACTAGAAACACTGAGTACAAAGTTTTTAAGCTTAAAATTACACTAAGGAATAAGAAAATACAAATACGACTTAAGATTACTCTATGTGATAAACTAACTGCTTTCTTTCTTTGGTTTCTTCCCCTTTTATCAGCTCAATAAGGCTTCCCACTTGCTTCTGATCACTTCCCACACTCAATCTTGACCGTCCAAAGCTTTGAATAAATCCTAGCCGTTTAAACAGTTTTGGCGCCAAATCTTGTGTACGTGCCTTGAGACTGTTGGACCTCAATTTGGTGATCACATGGTGCTTAGTGGACAAATTGGAACTGTTTCAGAGTGTAATGATGAGTTTTAGTGGTAATTTTATATAACGAAGGAAATGGGTTAAATTGGTGATAGTGGGGGTGCAGACGTGCAGTAGCATTTATTGTGGGGGGTCTAGAGGTGTAGATAGGCTGGTGAAAGGTAGGGTGAGTTGTGGAGAGGAAGAGAACAGGTGGTGAATATTGGGGTGAGTTGCAGAGATAAGGTGAGGTGGAAGGAGGAGAAAGATACAGGGAAGGTGAGTTTGACTCACGCTTTGACCAAGTTGTTATTTAAAGGTTTGGACTGGGCTGGGCTGCTGGGTTTGTACAATGGGTCTAAGTTATATAACATTGGATCTGGTTTAGTGTATAAGACCCAAGGACCATTTATGCAATATTGGAAACTTGAGGGACTGGATTTGATACTGTTCCAAACTTATTATACAAGGATCATTCTTGCCATATTGATAAACCAAAGGACCAATGTTGTAATTTCCATTTTAAAATGACCCAGGGACCATTTTTGACAATTTTCCAAACTTTAAGGGCCAAACTTGTAATTTTCCAAAAGTTCACCATAAGGACCAATTTTGCCATTTATGAATAGTACAAGGTTTACTTTTGATTATTTTCACTTTTTTAAAATTCACCAGGGACTATTTTTGACAATTTTTAAACTTTAGGGACTAAAGTTGTCATTTTGTAATTTTTAAACTTTGAGGGGTTTTGTTTTGACAACTTTTGAATCCCATGGACCTTTAAATGATATTTTGCTTTGTTTTGATTTACCAGGGACTAGTTTTGACAACTTTTGAAACTTGGGGGACTGAAACTGCCAATTATGAAAACTTGATACGTTTTTCACCTGCTTTTTGCATTTGAAACACATAAAACACTTATTTGTGATATTTTTATCATTTTGATGCTTTGACGGGTGTTTTTGGATGTTTTTGGCAGTCTAAAAGGTACAAAAATGATGAGTATTTGCATACTCATCAGTGTTCATCAAACTCTAATCATCTAATCCTAACAATCATATCCTAGGCACCTAGTCCTTCAACGTAGGTTAACATCATTTTTCAGTTAAGCATTTAGGATAATAAAGAAAGCCCGTTAGATGATATAGATTTGAAAACATTATCCCCCTCAATCAATGACTCAATTTTTTGAAAAGTTTAAAAGCGCTGAAGTCATTGATTGAGTTTACAATTTATTTCGAAAACTCTGAATTAGATTGATTCTCAAGCAACTCATTTACCACCATTTTTGAAAACAACAAATATTTTTCCGAAGAATTTTAGACGGAAAAACATTTGTGTAGGAACAGCAGTCCTTCGACATACTTTCCTCATTTTGATTTAGGATAAGTGCACGATAATTTTGAAAATTTGTTTACGCAGCACTTTCCTTCCTTGAAAAACGGGTTGCTATCAGAAATAATAGCAAGCCATAGTTTTAGTGCGGGTCACAATCTGAAGTAACTGCAAGCCATAGTTTGTGACATGTTTTGAAAAAAATATTTACACCTCATGCTCGAACTTCATCTATGGTCCCGTGCCATTATTGAATGACATATCTAAGACCGCGGATGTTATCGATACCAGAAGACATGTCTTGAGAAAACATATTTTTGGTATTTTTAAATTTTCTGATTTTTATGGATTTTTGAAGGTTTTATATTTTTCTATTTTGTTTTGTTGGTTTTATATTTTTGTATTTGGTTTTTTTAATAAATATTTACAAAGATAGAGTTTAGATGATATAGTAAAAGAAGATGATGATACGAGTACCGAGATAAGGATATCAAGGAGCCCCGTTGTAGAAGATAGAAGTCATCATCTCTTAAACATTCACCACCAAAGCTTCCAAGGCTCTTGAATCGAAGAGAGAAATTGAGCCATCTGAAAGTGAGACTTTGGCAGCTTCCCCCCAAACCGAAAATCCTTATGTTGAGCAGATTTGAAGCTCTATTTCAAGCTTTCTTTAGCCAGGTGCACAAAGAAGCACACCATTATCATTGATCCAGCTACTCCTTTTAAGAATAATCACCGTGATTCTTCGTTCGAGGTTATATCATCCAATAGAACAGCAACGTTTCATCCCACTCATAAATAATCTTCACAAATTTCATAACCACTGAAGTATGAAGCAATCCATTCCAAAAGGTGTCAAGAAACTACTTCCCCCAAGTAGTTGAATTGATGCAGTCAATCTCTTAGACTAGAGCTCACGAACCCGAATACACATATACCCGAAGACAAAGAAACTTATACCATCGAAGTAGCAGATTAAGTCCAATAGCCAAAGAATAACCCCGATGTATACTTTTCTCTCCCCTGATGATAGTGTATGAAGCTCAAGAACCCGAAGTACCCGAATGCCCAAAGAGAGAATAACTGATAACATTGAAGAAGCAGGCCGAATCACTGATTATCTCTGCGGAGGACTATCTCTGCGGACGTCAACTCCGGACTAAGTGATTATATCTCTGAATCACTGATTAAGCCCTAAAGTAAAACAGCTGAGCATCCCCAATGTACACAATCTCTCTCCCCTGATGATTGTGAAAACATCAAAATCATCACACACTTGTGTACCTCTTTCATCTTCAGAAACTAACTCTTCCATCTCTTCCCCCACATAGTTAGAATAAGAACACTAAACGCCTTGATGAGTAAAACCTTGAGTTTCTCTGCGGTCATGACATTTGTTTTCCCGGGATATCTTCAATCACTTAAAAGAATTAAGTTCATCAAGTTTACTCGCCATGAGTCAAACCTTGAGTTTCTCTGTGGTAATAACATTTGTCTTCCAGGGATATCTTCAATTACTTAGAAGTATTAAGTTCATCAAGTTTACTCGTGTTTAGATACGTGTCTCCTTCCCCCTTGCTGGTTTTGATACTTCAGAATCAGAAATCTTTGTAAGCTCGTATACATGAAATCTTTTGAGAAGAACACTTGTAATCTTGTGGGAATCAACTTGCTGAAGAATGTGAGCAAGTCTAATTGGGGATTAAATATGACAAATCACTCTCCCCCAATTAGTGCTCTCCCCAAAACCGACAATCTGTTTGATAAATGCCTAGATTAAGAAGAAGTCTTTGGATAAACAAATGCAACTCGTCTTTCTTCAAAATTGTCCAATTGGGGAATAGATAGTTAACATCTTCAACTCACACCAAAAAGCATCCCACCAAAAGGCATCCCGATTAACTTACATCTTGCAAATCCCCTTAACTAAAATCCCTCCCAATCAAACAAGAACAGAAAGATGTTTATCAAGGAAATCAGCAATCAGGACGCAACGAACACACAAGATGGTAACACCAAACTACCAATCATATCAAACAAGAACAGAGAGATTGTTCGGAATCATCATGTTGATGTATACGTGAAGCATTAACCGGAAGTACTTTGTCGATAAACTCATCAATCCGAGTGAAGATGTCAACCAACGGCTCTAAGAAGAAACTCCATGTAAAGATGACCCGATAAGAAGAAGCTCGGTTCTTACATGAGTTAGGAGCTGCATGACCATATATTCTCATATGTCAATCAACCATGCAGAATTATCACACTTCTTCTCCCCCTCAAGAATTGCAGACGAAGTTGCCATTCTTGACTAAATAAGTGAAATCATCCAAATGTATTCTATTCACACTTCTCCCCCGCAAAATTAGCACATGATGTCGCCATCGTCATTATAATCGAGCAAGTGGAATGAGAAAACAATCAGTGGTAGCCCGGTTCACTTGATGACTGAAGCGCATGGAAAAAGTATGAAGCATGTAGATGAGAATGGTCATAATAAGAAGATTTCTCTTCTTCTGAAGATAAAGCACACTGAAGCGTACACTTTTCTTTTCTTTAGAGAACAAGGCATGAACTGTTGTGTTCATACGTCGTAATGATGAAGTACGAGGCCTGAACTGATGTGAACAGACGTCATAATCTCTCTCTTTTCAGCTCTCTTAGCAAAACATGTAATCAACCCCATTATCATTCAGTAGGCCTTTTGTCGTGACAGCTGATGGAGAAAACCCAATATGATGAATTTGACCCTGAAGTAAACTAACCCGAACTCGTGACTTAAACTTGCACATATGTAACAAAGAGCGGTGTCGAGAATTCATGCCCATTTGAATCTCTAAGTACTCTATACTCTTCAACCAACCAACCATCGAGTATAAGACGTATGTCACCTCTTGAAATTCCACAATTGAATGTGACACTGAGCACTACAACGTAACTCCTTTAAGTGATAGTTATTTTGTGGTGATAAGAGCCCAATTTCCCTTCGTGGTAAAAGAAAAAGACTCCCAAAAATAACTAGATTTCCAAGTCTTCATTTTTGGAAAATAAGCTCAAACAAGGATCATGAAGAATCTTCATCCATCTATCCCCGATACCTTCAGATACTAAGTACACTCGCCCGTGATAATTCACTCCAACCTCAAATAAATAATAGTGAATTAACTCCGTTGTCACATCTACTGGTAAAAAGCTCAATTCTAGCCTCCTTTGACGTTTTAAGTGAACTCTGATAATGGTTTCATCCCGACCATGGTTAAAAGCCTATCACCCCATAAAACCATGTAATAACCAAACTGCCTTTGAAGAAAATCCAAACACACATCCAATTCAAGAAGTACACCCTTTTATCCCTTCTTCGAAGCAGAAACCGTAGCACCAACATCAAATAAGATCCCGAAATACACTTTCCTTTCTCCAGGATGGTTCCATCATTACGGGATTTTACAACTCTATGGTTCAAACCGAGAAATAGTTTCTTTCGCGGGATTTTACAAAATCAAGACAAAACCGTAAACAATGTCAGCTGGAATGTGTTATGACAACTTTGGTTTTGGTGAAAATCTGTTTTAGAGGAACATGCAGTGGTTCATTATCCAACATCAACATTATCATCAACCATCCAATAAACACCTTGGTAAACACATCATTCACGCATTCTGTCAGCTAATGTTGTGACCTCCTGGTTAAGTAAACCCGATATGCCAAACTTGACCATGAAGTGAAATTCCCCAGATTTGTTACTTAAACTTGTACTAATCCTTGTGAAGAAGAAACAGTGTACCCAATGTACAAAACCTCTTGAAGAAGTAAACTCGCCCGAAAAATCTCACTTCAAATCCAAGTAAGAAATATCGTCCAAACAACCCTGCAGTCAACTTTGTTCAAATAAACAATTTCAAGCCGTGAAGAAATATTATCCATGAAAATGTATATACCAAAGTATCAATCCGCTCAACCCATCAAATCTCATCATCATACCCAATCTCATTGAGAAGCCCATCCGACCCAATCGTAAGTATGGCCCAAATTTGGTTACGTGAGTAATCTAGGCTCGGTCAATGAAAATTAATCCAAGCAACCAAATTAACGCCCATGATACACCAAGTTCAAACTTCCCACATTTAATACAAGCCCGGTCCAAACAACTCTTATCAATCAAATATGAGACTTTGGTATAAATTCATAATGATACAATGGAACCGATTCTCAATAATACCCGATCTAATAATCCATCCGATCATAAACTCACGACCCATATCTTACACATCACTTACACCAAATCATCATCCCTCATACAAGTACTAACAACAATAAACCAAATTAATCATCACAAAAATATTATATGGAGCATATTACAATCCGTGAATACCCAATATACACACGGCCCAGTTCGGATGCAATCTCAACACAAGGCCCGATCCATAATCCACAACTCCACATCCGGTATAAAATGTTAGCTCTTATCACATCCCTTGACCTAAACCTAAATATCACATGTAAAAACGCCTACCAACTCCTTTCTTCTCTCAAATCCCAACACAGATCATATCTCATTCTTTTCTAAAAAAAACCTAGCATCACTCAACAATCATATAGCTTATATCTTTGATGAAGTGACCACGTCACATATGCTTGACAAGATATCTGCAATATTTACTCACCACAGGGATGGTTAGAGTATTGTCATTAAAGCCACAGGGATGGTTTTGACATGGCATGAGGTCACCATCAACGGTTCCAGGTAGGTTTTACATTATGTCGTTGCTTTGATGCTTTGACCTTATGAGACAAACGAATGAGAACACGAAAATAACTTACATGTTATTATTCGATTCTTAAATTCGAACATGGAATGAAGCATTGCTTTAATATGATCGATGATGGTTTGCATTCTTTCGTTAGATCGACCTTTGAGTCTTGATACTTTTAATAATACGAAAGAAATGGACTGAGATCACTAGCTGTTATTGTAATAATTTGTGATGATGAAGTTTTCGTGGTAACCATAATGGTTTAGATTCGTCATTGAACATTCACGAAACCAATCTGAAATTAAGTGATTTAGTCTGAGTCTTAGATCTGTGATGATATCTTTCATTCGTGTAATTGTTCTTGTAAAGGACCTTGTATTTGAAATACCACACGTAGAAAAAATCTGAGATCTAGCATTTGTTTTATCTTTTTGAGTCTTGATTGAGATGGAGTTGAGGTAGGATAGTTTGGGATATGTTGTTGAACTTGGATATGGATCTGTTTTTAATTCATGGCAACTCGTTTTCTTTACTTTTAAAAGAAAACCATGGACTGATGAAGGTTGTAATTATCTGAGGTCGTGATGAACGTATGGTATATTGTGATATTATGGTTGTGGTCTTGTGGTCGATTCTCCTTCTTCCTTTCTGTCTTAACTTATCAGATAAGTCGCTAAGAATATAGATACAAGTCGCCATTGTTTTGACACTAAGTCGCTAGATATGAGTCAAGTCGCTAGCCATTATTATCAAAGCAAGTCGCTAACCAAAGTTTTCAAAACAACTCGCTACTTGATAAATATCAAGTCGCTAAACCAATTTTCAAAGCAAGTTGCTAACCAATGTCACAAGTCGCTACATCCTCTTTTTTTTCATCACAAGTCGCTACCTTGTTTAAGAACAAGTCGCTATGGTTTTAAGAGTCAAGTCGCTATCATTTTTCTGTTGACAACTCGCTAGTTAGACGACTTGTAAAGACAAGTCGCCACCAGTAAAGTCACAAATCGCTACTAAGAACATGGCAACTCGCTAGGAAGAAGCATTATAACCTTTTCGTACTTAAACCCAGAAAAAAAATGACCAAGACTGCATTTTTGACCCATGAATATAACTAGTTGTTTGACCTCAAAAATATTACAGCATTTGGTATGAAAAAGATGTCAAAACAAAGTGATATACGCTGGACACGAACCAGATATAAACTTAAAACAATGAATGGACCAAGACATATTTTGACATAAAAATATTGACACAAACCAAGAGTTAACAATGATAGTATAACTTGTAAAAAATCTGTTTGGACATGTTTGACACAAAACAAGAGTTAACACTGATAGGACCATACGACATTATTGTTGAACACCAAACAAGACAATCAGTTTACCCAAAAACATTATTACCGACCAACAAAAGTGATTTAAAATCAGTTGAAACAAGGTTCGAACCACATACAAATCATCAAAACACAACAACCTTGGCTCTGGTACCATTTGTAGGATCGATATATTATTGTGTTTGATGATTCGGGTGGTCTTGGATGATCAAAATACATGGTAGCCATTAGAGAGAGAAAGTAGAGAGTTAGGAGATTTCTTGGTAGAGACTTGTAGAACAAAAATGTAAGGTTAGATTGAAAAGCTCCACCCCTTCCATGGATGGAAGGGGTATTTATAGTTACATGAAATACGACCTCCTATCGGCCTGTGGATCAGGAATACAGTGGGTAAAAACCCGTCCTTCCTCCACGGTGTTACTCTAAACTATTCTACGCTACAAACTAACTAATAAACTACTAAATAACGTAACAACCGATATGTCTACGAGCTAACTTATGCTAGATAAAATTTGGGTGACCGACACTTTACAATGGAATTTCCAATTCCTAACAGGATGGACATTTTGGTATAGTCAAGACTGTGGAGGTTCTAAAGGAACATTTTTTTTGGCCGAAGATGTTAGGGGATGTGACTAACATTGTGGGAAAGTGTGTGATCTGTCATGTGGCAAAGAGTTCGTTCAAACCAGGGATGTACTCACCATTGTCGGTCCCGATTCGTCCTTGGGAAGATGTGTCCATGGATTTTATAGTGGCCTTGCCTCGAACTCAAAGGGGTATGAATGCTATCATGGTGGTGGTGGATAGGTTTTTAAAGATGGCTGATTTTGTTGCTTGTCAAAAGACCGATGATGCTTGTAAGGTTGCTGATTTGTACTACCGGGAAATTGTGCGTCTACACGGGATTCCTAAAACTATCATTTCGGATCGGGATTCCAAGTTTCTGAGTTACTTTTGGAATACATTATGGAGGAAGGTGGGTACTAAGTTGCTTTTTAGCACTTCACATCATCCTCAAACGGATGGTCAAACGGAGGTAACAAATCAGACTTTAGGAACATTGTTGCGAGGGTTAGTAAGTAAAACACAGAAAGATTGGGATTTCAAGCTTGCGCATGCTGAATTTGCCTACAATCGATCTCCCACTTACGCTACAGGTCACTCTCCATTTGAAGTTGTTTATGGAGTTAACTCATATTTGCCTTTAGACCTGATTCCAATGCCGAGAGATGAGTTGGTTCATCAAGACGCCGAAGCTAAATTGAAGTCTATGATGAAGTTGCATCAACAAGTACATGATCGTATTGAAGCGGTAAATGCCGCCTATAAAAGAAAGTCGAACAAGAACCGAAAGCCTCGAGTTTTTGCTGAAGGGGATTTGGTATGGTTACACATGAGGAAAGAACGGTTTCCGGGTAAACGCAAAAACAAGCTGATGCCTCGAGTGGAAGGACCTTACAAGGTAATTGCACGGGTGAATGATAATGCTTAGAAGATCGAATTGCCCGGAGATTATGGTGTTCATGCTACGTTCAATGTTGGTGATCTGTCTCCGTATCTGGACGATGATGGCCTAGCGGAATTGAGGTCAATTCCATTTAAAAGAGGAGGGGATGATACGGATATGGATTCAACTGTTGAGGACCTTGTGCTATTAGTTGGAAACAAAGCTTATTTGGGCGATATGACTAGGCGTGTTTGTGTGTTGACCTGGATTGGAACCGAAGAAACGGAGGACCATTTTTGATACTTTTAATTTCCTTATTTCTTGTATCCCTTTTATTGAGGGACCACTTGGGACTTTTCATTTTCTTGTAACTGCTTTGGGGTATCTGATCGATCAGCAGGCTTATATGCCTTGGCTCCAAAAACAAATAAGACACACACATGAATAAACAAGAAGGTTAATCCTTTCCTTTGAATTATAGATCATAATTCAACTTTAATCATTGTTTAGGATGCGATTCCTACTCGTGATTCGATTGTGAATCAATAGGTCTTGATTTGCTTTCACCCGGTTGTCAAACTACAGGTCTAGTTTGATAAATCTCTACCCGTGTTTGTGTTTTCCGCTGCAATTACGTATCAGATAATATAGTGGATTGTTTTTTCTTCATAAAATGAAGTGTGTCGAACTATGAATATGTGCTTCCTTTTATAGATAGATTCTTCGGTAACTTTACTTTTCAAAACCGGCATTTTTCTGTCTTCAATATTTTTTATCTTGAGTGTTGTATTGTCTATACTGTCTTGATAATGTGTTGTTCCTGCTTTATTCCTTTTGTCATCTTCTTATAATTTCATCTTGAGTGCTGTCTTTTCTTCTTTTCATATAAACACGAGATGCTTTTGATGCTTTTCACACATTCTAACCTTTTGCAATTATGAATATAGACACAAGATTTATTTATCTTACATTATAGACATATTTCTTCGTTGATATATTACATATAATCTTTAAATATATAATCTTTAATATAGACCAAAGTACCTCAGTTTAATTCATAATCTTCATAAGGGTCTTGAGAATCTTGATATATGTCTTCACTAGGAGTTGGTGACCTCTTGATTTCATCTAAAATCTTTTGAATTTCTTCTGAGGATGAACAATGTTGGATTCTTTTTATAGCTTCTGAGTCTGATATGCTTGAACTTAAAGTAGCTACAAATCAAATAATAATTCAGAATATAAAGTAGCTGGTAGAGGTGGCAATTTGTGCCCAAAATCAAAAGAATTGGCTAAATGGGCAAACTTTTAAAAGATTTGGGCACATTTGGGTCCCCTCCTTTTTTTGAAATGGGCATGTATTGCCCATTTAGAAGTTAAATGGGCATAACGGGCACATGTTTTTCTCGAACATTAGATTATTTTAAAAAAAAAACTTACATTTTATTTTTTTAATATAAATGAGGTGTTACGTTCGATGAATTTATTTCGTCATTTTGGGTCTTTTTAAAAGCCATTCGTATAACACGAGCCCGTTTGGCCCGTGCCCGTTTAGCCCGTACTCGTTTGGCCCATAGCCCGTTTAGCCCGTAGCCCGTTTGACCCGTAGCCCGTGCCCGCCCGGCCCGCCCGTTTTGCCACCTCTAGTAGCTGGTATGTTACTATCTGGATTTACAGGTATGTTACTATCTGGTATGTTACTATCAGAATATAAAGTAGTTGTATATGTATATGTATATGTATATGTATACATATATATACATATATATATATATATATATATATATATATATATATATACAACTATAATTGATGTTACCATTATATATATATATATATATATATATATATATATATATATATATATATATATATATATATATATATATATATATATATATATATATATATATATATGTCCGGTTCTAGAGAAAAGTGAGAAAAAAAGTTACAGGGTAGATTATAAAAACATGTCAAACTTTGGGGTAAAATTTGAAACAATGCAAACAAAATACGGAGTAGCTGGTAACAATACAAACAATCATATCATCATTTTCATTCATTCACCGGAGATGAGCTACTCCATCTGCAACATCACCACCGCCACCACCATCGACACTGTCTCCGCCGTCTGCACCGTCACCACCACCATCTGCACCGTTACTACCGCCACCACAATCGTCATTGTCTCCTTATACCATTATATGTATGATGAGACGACTCACCATCACCACCACCGCCGTCGCACCGTCTTCAGTCATGAAACCACCGCGTCAATATTGACTCCGACACTGTCACACCATAATTGGTCAAATGCAGTTCATTCAAAAACGGTATGTCATCAAATACTCTTCTTCAGGTTAATCAATTATATATAACATTTTTAATTATTTAATTTATATAACTTTCTTTATTTATTTTAATGTTTAGTTATTTATAACAAATTTGACGAAAAAATGCATAAAAATTGTGTTTATTAAAGTTGCACACCAGGTGTTTGATAAAATGTGTGAATAAGATTTTATAAATGCGATGCACTAATTTACAGCATATGTGTTTATTATTGAAGGTTATGACATCTTATGTCACCTGTGTGTAAATTTGCAGCATCAGGTTAAAAGATTTGTATGAAGTGCATCATTGAACTTATTAGAGCATCGGTGGATATGATTTGTGCATCGTTATACATATTAAGGCATCATTATATGTATTTAGTGTATCCGTTTGTATGTTTAGTGCATCATTTGCCATACTAGAGCATCCACTTGTATGTTTGGAGCATCGTTGGAACTATTTGTGCATCTCTTTGTATATTTAGTGCATCATTGAACATATTAAAGCATCAGTTAGTATGATTAGGAAATCAATGAGTAAGATTAGTGCATCATCAAATATATTAAGGCATCAATTTGTATGTATCCGTTTGTATATTTTATGCATCGTTGATCATAGTAGGGAATCCATTTGTATGTTTAGTGCATCGTTGGAACTACTTGTGCATCTATTTGTATGTTTAGTGCATCGATAAACATATTAGGGCATCAATGAATAAATTTAGTGAATCGTAATACATATTAAGGCATCTGTATTATGTTTAGTGTATCCGTTTACATATTTAGTGCATTTGTGGTAATAGTAAGCCATCCATTTGTATCTTTACTGTATTAAACCAAACATATGAACAAACTATTCTTTTATTGTTCCATCTCATTATGTGTAAACCTACTTTATTTTCTGTTATGCATTTCGTTGTTTATGCTATGATAAATTCAACCTTGTTGTTAGGAATGTGACCATCCTTTAGTGCCAATAATTAAAGAATTATGTTCGCATTGGCCTTTTTAGATCTGGTTGGAGAATTAGGGAAGGTAAGTTTCTAGCTTACGGTTTATATTAGTTCTCTAGATCATAGCTCATTGTTTAGCATCTAATCCTTTTTTTTATTTTTTCCTTTCTCCTTTTTTTCTATTTATATCTTTTTATGAGCTGTTGAGGTCTATTTCCAATAGTTGCATAAAAATATACTTTGTTCATTCCTGTTTGGCATATGTAAAGCCTGCTTTATGCATCACTATAGTTCAAACTTTAAATTGCTTTAAAAATACAATATATTAGTGATGGAAGTATAATATCTTTAGGCCTATGTAATTGTTGTTGTGGTTGCACATAATGATAAAATAAAGATGAGTGGAAGATTTAATTTTTTTTCTCAACTTCAATGTTGATGGTTTTCATGATAGATACATTTACACACAGAAATTATGATAAAGCTCGTATTTTGACTGACAAAATATAATATGAATAAACTTTCTTGCAGTAGTTTTAGTCTGTTAATGGTAATCTTGGCTAGTGAACCTTGAAGTATGTGAAAGTTTGTTGGACGGGTATGTTTGGCACATTTTACTCCTTCAGTGAACCGAAAGATACATTTATAGCATACTGATACAACAATCGACCAGGAACTAGAGCTGTTGGAACATTTAAATATTTGTAGATAGATTGCTTTTACTTTGCTTCGAGTCAAGGCTTGGTCTAATGTTTTATTTTTCTCTTTCTTCTGTATTTTGCTGAAGTGCCTGGTAGAAATGCATGTGAGATCAAAATGGTTCACCAAGAAGATTCTGGTTTGAATGTTGAAATGGCAAAGGTAATATTTGCCAAAAGGCATATGGAGTTATATATGTAAGATGGATAATGCTCTTCGGAAGTATTCTAATGTCAGGCGTTGTCATCTGACTTCAGTTGATAGTGCAATAACAGTTATCCAGAAGGTACAATATACCTACAGAAAATTTTATAATAACATGTCATAGTAAATGAAATCGGATATACTTATTTTGGAAAACATGTCAGTCGCATATTGTAATTTGTTTTCGAAGGCCTTTTGCATGCTCAACTAGACAATTCTCTATGATAGGGCATCAATGCGTAAGATTAGTGCATCATTAGAAATACTAAGGCATCTATATGTAGTTATGAGATGTATCTGATACTTTCATTTTCTTCAAGGGTTTTGACACAAAAATGTTGAGTGTCGGACAAAAATGGTTTTGGGTCAACTCAAGTAGCTCTTTTGTGAGGATCATGAGCAACTCAGGTTTGAGCTTTTGAGGGTTTAATTTGCCTCATTTTACATTTTTTTTGGTGTTTTCTTCTTATTCCAAGCAATCATGTAAAAAGTTAATGCATTTAGTATCTGCAGCATCCTTTTCATTTCAAAGTTCTTTTTTTTAACTCAACTAGGATACTCACAAGAAAAGAGTGTCGTCATCATGTTTTCTAGTTTCCTTTTATATTGTTTTGGGGTAGTGTTGTTTGACTACAGTCTTAGTTTATAGGGTACTTTCTTTATTCAGCGGTGAACGACCAATTATGATTCTTGCTTATAACGTTCAGCAAAAGACATTGGAACATTTTAAGAACATACTTTTGCGATCATCTCTTCAGGTATTTTCTATTCATTTTTAGATATACCCTTTTTTTTGCATAACTATATACTTGGAAATCTTGAACATAATCCATCATTCTTTCTGTAATTGAAGGATTGGGTATCATTGGTCATAGACCCAAATGATTTTTGTTGTTTGACCCAAACGGAATATGTGTTTCGGAATCACCTTGAATTGTATTGAAAGACTGGTGAATGGAGTTCAGGTGTACTAAATGTTCCTGTTAACAAAGAGAAAGATTCAGACCATCTGCACATTATTCATGTAATTACAGGTTATAAAAGGCAAGTTTAGTGCATCCGTTTGAGGTACTTTAGTGCATCCGTTTGAGGTACTTTAGTGCATTCATTTGTATCATAGTAGCAAAACAAGTTCAGTTTTATGACAATAGGAAAACAATTGACCAGAATTACCAGTTCACTTTTTTATGATATCAACAAAACAAGAGAGTGTTTGGGAATGCTTGTTTCAATATGTTTAAAGGACAAATCTATAACAAAAATGACATACAAACAGATGATTGTTTCATAATAGTTTCTTATTCACAAAATTTTCCTTTTTGGTCAATTGGTCATGCAATTCAGGGTGTATATTTCAGGGGCATAATAATCAGTTCATTGGCAGATGCCTCAAATAATGATAGCACGATGTCTGCACCACAGACATTTAAGGTACCTTAGTGCATCCGTTTGAGGCACTTTAGTGCATCAGTTTGTGACTAGAGTATGTGAAGGGACAAGTGTTGACTTGATGATGAGAATGCTTCTGGGCAACAACCGGTATGATTTCCGTATCGACTAATGATCATTCTTTCTTGCAGTTCTGTCTCTATTTATGTTATGAATGGAGTAATATGTTATCTAATATTTGCTAGCATGTTCCTTAATTAAAAGCGTATTGTGTAAACTTCTACAGGACGCACGTGACGAACTAAAAGAGCAGTCGAATTTTCCTCAAACTCATTGAAGTTGTTTTACGGACGGTTAATCGAAAGAATGTTGGCACATATCATGGTGTGGCTATAGCTTTTAAACTTTACACAACTTTTAAACTTTGCCACATGGAAGTAAAAACATTTATGTGGTATTATATCATGTTTTTAAGTACTTTAGTTGTAGAAACAGTTATTTTTGGTGTTATCAAGCTACGATGTAGGAAATAAAATGTTGTTATTCATACTAGAATTATATGTTACTTTTGTACGCACATGAAAATGAAATGCTATAGTGCTTTATATAAAAATGCTCTACAGGGTGAGAATGATGGGATCTGGACGTGGTTCAATCAGTTATTTACCCATCATCCACTTGCAACGCTTAATGAGAAGAAAAATATTTGTTTACACGGTGGTATAGGAAGATCAATAATATGTAATCCTAATGCGTGTATTTTATATTCAGTATGAAACACATTTGAATCATAAAATATATTCTAGTGCATCTTTTTTGTATTTTAGTGCATTTGTTTGAGATACTTTAGTGCATCGGTTTGTATCATAATAAGGCATCCGTTTGAGGTACTTTAGTGCATCAGTTATTTAGTAATGTTATTGTTTTTATTATTACATATGTCACTACCGTTCTAAATTCATATATATAGAATGAGATTGTATATGATTAATAGTCATCTATTCTTCGTTCTATTTACAGTTTTTTTAGAGATTGCATAATTTTTTGTATGAGGCAATTGTTTAGTTGTATCATTGAATTTGAACGAAAGTTATACTCTATTTAAAAATTTTGTTTTCTTCAATTAATATTTTGTACCAGATTTAATGTTGGCAAGTAAATGTTGGCTATAGGTGTTTAATAGGTCGTGATTATTGGTTGTTCGGGTGGTGAAAAGAAACGAAACACAGTTGCTCAAAATGCATTTGAACTATAAAGTTAAACATACACAAACCAGATAGTAGAAAAAACAAAGTTTAAAGTGCAGCAAAAAATGCTAAAAATAAATACATGTTACCATTCCAAATTCATATATATTTTGCAACATGATTTTGGTTGTTGTAGCTACCAAGAAACTGTAATATATAATGTTCAAAAGGAAGTGTCATAAAGCTTGCGATTGAACATATAAAAGGGTAGAAAAAAATATAAAATAACAAAAAATTTTGTAACAACAAAAAAAATATAGTTCCTTCAATTAGTTTTTTTCCTGCGTCAACATGAGGAATCAACGTCAGTTGATAGCTGAAACTGTTTTCACAATTATTTGATAGTCATACCAGAGAAAGAAAGAAAAACCTGCATAATTCAACAAAAGAGTAAGTATAAGTGCATACAAATATATAAAAGTAATGCATCACACTAACTAATTATGGGCATCAATTGGTTAACAACTTGTTCATCATATACCTTTCAAAATATTCAATTATTCGTAGCAGCCTTTAATCCCGTAGCAACCATGTATTCCTACTCAACTGATTAGGTTCACATCACATAAACTTATGAGTCATGTTTGTACTCTATCATATGTACAATATATTACCAAATTTAGAAGCTGGTGCCCTCTTTTTCCTTTCATAATTAAAATTAACAAGTGTAAATAATGCAAATCAAGTGATTCTAAAAGTGGTTTAGTGGCTATAAAACCTAAAGAGGGAACTTATATGATGAGATAATGAGACAAATAATGTGTTAAACTAAATCTAATTGCATACATTATACATATCAGTAGACTAAGCATATTCCTTTACTTTGCATCCAAGTTAAATTGTAACAAATTGACAGCTAGAGTTCATACTTCAGAGGAATATGAGGAAGGAATGCAACTAAATCTTACAAATGAAACTTCTGCACTTTAAAGATGGTTGGAATGAAATATACACATCATTACTCGCAATAACTAAAATATTTAACCAAAAAGGTTAACTAATGTTAAAACAAAAGGTTCATCAGTAAGGTGATTGTCTTTGCTTTTAAGTGTCTTTCGACAGGATGGTCCTCGAGTTATGTTGCGAGTAAACACAAATAAATTAAATACTATATAACGTAACTATAATCCATATAGTAGCAACAAACCTGAAGTCGATACACTTGTCTTAGCGAGTGTTTTCATCCAAATCTAAAATCCTCTTTCCTAAATTAATTAGGGCATCCAAATGTAACTAAAGTCTACTCACAAAAATTATGACATCACAGTATAAAATTAGTGTATTGCAGTTATAAAAGCTCGTTCAGACATTTTATCAAACACTTGGTGTGCATTTTTTGTAAACATATATTACATCTCTTTTTTTCTCAAATTTGATTAAAATAACTAAACTAAGCAATGCATCATATCATAAAATTCTTAGAAACCAATGCATCTATGAACAAACATGATGATTACATAATACAAATTCATAAAACAAAACCCTAACTCATAAAAAACAATAATTAGTACAAATAAACTCTTGCAAACACGTATATCAGCTTTATATTTGATGTTAAATAACGAAACTAAAAAAAATATGCTAATAAACTTACTTCGTTCATCGATTTGAGAAATTATAAAAACTGATATACGTGAACCTGAGAAATTTAACGAGATGATTTCATCGATTTGTTCATCGTGAATCGAAACTATAGAAAGATCGAGTATGGAAGGAGATGATTTCATCTGATGTTGTGTTTATTATATTGGGAGAGAAAATATGATCGAGCCTGGAATGATAGAAAGAAAAAAGGAAAAAATGAAAATAATTTAGGCATTATATATGAAAGGTGTGTATTTACAAAATTATCCCTTAAAAAATGAAGGAAGTTACAGTTAGGTCCCTGTAGTTAGGAGTAAAAAAAAAGGAGGGGAAGAGGGAGTGATCTAACGGTTGAGATCACTTCTCTCACTTTTCTCTTGAGATCAACTTTTTAAATGATCCAATCTCTCTCTCTCTCTCTCTCTATATATATATATATATATATATATATATATATATATATATATATATATATATATATATATATATATATATATACTAGTGTCAAAACCCGTCCGATGGACGGGTATAACTTGTGGTTTTTATTTTTAGGATTTTGTGGATCAAATATATACTAAAAAGGATTTAGTAGAACAAATATATAGTTAAAAGTTATTAAAAGGTAAATAAAAAGGTTAATAAGTATAATTGATGTTACCATAATTCATAAAACGCCTAAAAGTAGGTAACTACTTTCTAACATTTTGTTCTAAACAATATTAATCATGAACATCATTTACATTTGATAACATTATTATCATTTATTATTATTATTTTATTTTTGTTAATTATGTTTATTTAGTTATTGTATATAGGTGGTTCAGCTGTTATTTTACCAAATTTAGATGATGTTGACAAATTTGAATTATCTGTTAATGGATTTATGGTTTTGTTTGATGTTTGTTGTGATGAGAATATGTATGTATTGTAGGGTTACAAGTGGAGTTTTTTGTTGATACCCTTTGTTTGTTAAGTGGTGATGTTTGTGTGTTTACCAGAAATAGGGGAAAAAGGTTTTGGTTATATGGTTTTGGTTATAGGGTTACCCGTACCATAAGAAAAGTACCCCAACTTCCTCCTTTCTGTGATGTATCTCACACTCCTATTCAAAATTCACCTCGTAAGTTAATATGGTAAAATAAAAATTACAAACAATTTGATGTTATCATCCTTCACATTATGTTATTTCATAAGATACCACCATGTAATAATGTTCAGCTTTTGTCGTAAGTATGTAGGACTAACTGAGAATGGTGCTATAATTCTCAATAATTAAGATATGAGATTGTTGTATTTTGTCGGTTTCCATTGTGTTTGGAATTGTGTTTATATTTAACACTCAGTAAGATGATATGATTACTGCATGTTGATAGACACAAAGATGGCTTGCACAATGACTTTACTTCACTCTGCTCCCAATCTCTGCCAAATTTTTTCAAGAATCCAAGTTGAGAGATATTCGACTTGGTTTGATGAGGTTTGATGATGATGGGTTTCACCTTATTCATGAGCAACATTTTCCTACTCGTCTTGCATTCTTGCAAGGGCATGATCCTAATGAGGCAGGTAATAATTTGTTTTTGTTTAGTACATATCGATTATTAGTTATTAATGTAAGTTGTAATTGATGTAAAAGTTTTGTTCCATTAAAACTTTGTTTTGTGTTTCTTATTTTGAAGATGACAGATTGGTTCACGGTTGTAATTGGTTAGAGCATGGTGGACACTCAACTGAAGAAGCAACATTCTTTGAATGTACTACTTTACGAATAGAAAAATATGTACATACAATTTTGTATTTTTATAGTTTATTATTCAAAAACACTTAGAATTTCCTTTATGGTCATATATAAGGAATCCCAAACACCAATAGATGCAATAAAATAGATTATATCATCTAGACAAACAAAGAACAAATGATGCGTTATAAAGCAGAAGGTTCATAAGAGGGGAGGATGCACACGTACATCTTCATCTCCTGATTTCAAAGTGAAATCTGGATAACCAGGAAGTGTAAAGTCTAAACAAAGATTTTCAACTGGAGCCCCTTGGAATTTTAAGTCAAGCATTTCACTACGGTCACGCCCAGATATCGACTCAAAGTATTGTTTCCGACATACAAGAGCTTGCAACTCTTGCAATGTCTTGCCAAGTTCAACATCAAAGGATGAACATCCATTAAATCAAGCTCCTGAAACACAGAACATATATAATAAGTTAATAGTAATAACATAAAATAAAGATTGCAATAATGTAAATCTAGATTTACTACACAAACTTGCTTACTTGTCCAAGCACAAGTTTGTAGAATGCTGTTGAAAGTGGCAGATCCAAAAGACGACCATCTTGAAGAGCTTTCGCCATTACACAACCAAGAAGACGAAAATACTCGATTATTTTAGCAAACTTGCTGCCATCAGATGAATTAGCAGTAAAGGACCAAGGCCTTGGGAACAACCCAAGTGATGCTATAATTACGTCCTCAAATGAGCTAGATCTCCACATTCTCAGGTCTGCCCTTTGCAAATCATGACTTAATAGAGTATAGAATTCCAAAGTAGGACCCAATCCAGTCCCAACTTCACCAAAATATGTTCACTAACTTTGAGTTCTTGAAAGTGTCACGGAAATTTTCACTTACATAACGTAAACAAAACCCATGAAAAGCACTTGGAAAATGTGTCTCGACTGCTTCCACCATGCCCGGTTGCCTTTCAGATAATATGGTCAGTCTAGGCATGTTGTCGGTATTTACACCAAGAAGCTTTCTTAATTCTGACACAAACCACATCCAATTCTCATCACTTTCAACATCAATTACAGCAAACGCTAAAGGAAACAAACCATCATCAGCATCAACAGCCGAAGCACACATAAGAGTACCTAAATATCTCCCTTTAAATGAGCTCTATCAAGTTCTAAAAGCAGTCTACACGCATTTAAAAACCCAACAATTGATGCACGATAACATATGAACAGACGTTGAAAGCAATTATCTTTACTAGTGGTATAAATCGACGCTATACTTCCTGGATTACTTTTCCTAATTTGTTCACAATACATTGGTAAAAACCGATACCCTTCTTCAAAAGTACCATGTAACGCAGCCATACTACGTTCTTTCCCATGCCTCGCTTGCATATACGACACAGCAACACCATGTTGGTCACGGATATCTTGCAATATCTCCTTCGGTTTAGACTGCGGATTAACTCTAATTTAATTGCACATTCATAAAACTATGTATTTAGTTAAGACTTATTTTGGTACAGATGGAGAACTTTCTTAAAAGGAACGACCTCTACTCTTTTTTTCGTTACTGATGAAGTAAAATAACATGCCTTGAATGATGGTACCCATAGATATATAACCTACAATTACATCAATATATCGACCTCCCACTTTCACCCATATCAGTTTGAACAAACAACATAAAGATTTATGAAAGAGTTATACAAAACGATCGTTGCATTGTGCAGGTTTTTGACAGAGAAAAGCATATGATTAAGGAGTTTGGTATCTCACCTCTGGGCAAAGCACATTGACGCAAATACCTTTTTTCTTGTAGGGAGCAAGCGATCTGGTAAACATAACCACGCCACCTTTCAAAATGAAGTAAGAAAGAAACATCAGAAGAAAGATATTGCATAAAGCATACACTTTCCTTGTGGGTCTGTATTTGTGAAAACTAAACGTATCAGAGATGGTGAACCTTAAAATAACTTACCGCCCTATAGGTTCAATCAATAACTGCTACAAGATTGACATTGATAGCATGTCTCCACGAGTGTGAACCATCGGTTTGGTCCTTGTGAAATGGCACAGAAGGCACAATACCCGCGCTATTAATACAAATATCCAAACCTCCATGCATTTCAATGTGCTTTTCAAATGCAGCCGTGACCTGTTTTGTTTTTAAAAAACAAACATAAATGAAATAAAAAAAAAATGTATGTTTGATTAGCTTGATGGATATAACTCACCTTTGATAGTGTCATTGCATTTTACAAAGATAGAAGATGGGAATTTAATCCTTGATGAAACTTGAGATTTTCTTTGAGTAAAATTGATACGACCTCTTTTTCTTTATCTTCATAAAAATCCACAACCGTTACAAATATTCCCTTTTTGGGCAAGAGCTATGCAAAAAACTCTGCCTGCACAACAAAAAAGAGAATACAGACACACGTGCACACATCAGTAGCAGAAAATATTAAGGCTCACCAAAAACAGTCATCAATAATATCCATGGAACTTTCTCAACATTTCTCAGATAGCACAAAATATGAATGATTCTAGCTGAATTTCAAACAACCTTCCTCAGATAGCCTTTAATAACCTCTGCCATAGTCAATTTACCTTATCGCCTCAAAACTTTGTCACTATCTATTTGCCTACTGCTATTCGTGATTCCCAAGTTCAGAAATCCAAATAATAAAACTCCTAAACTGTAAAAACCATTGCTATATAATCAGTATTTTAAAAGTATATCAATTGAGACTAAGAAAGTGAGTGGTGATATACAAAACAATACACATTAGTTGGTTATAATTAAATAATCAACCACATGCAACATAGTTTTACGTGTTACCTGTGACTATGCTTGTTAAACTTGCCTCACATGTAAACGCGACCCCATGCATCGTTAGGTGTATCTGCATTAGCCATAACCTATTCAAATAACAGAAAAAAGTTTAGTTCCAAATCTCTAATACACATCGAATAACTCATGAAAAACGTATGTGATACTAAACTATTTTGGTCATAGTCAATACCGTGAGACGTCTTACTTGATTTGTCCATGCCATGGGTGGATTCATGATTTCTTCTAAGGAGGAAACAAATTCATTCATTGTATTTCTGTATGAGTTTTTAATGTAATCGTAAATATCAGGGAAATCAAAATCAGTATATATGGGGAGTCTACTGATCTCAAATAGAGATAGAAAGAAAATAAGTAAAAGTTGTAGTCAAAAGCAATGTATTAGTTTCATATATCTCCATTCTCAGTCGCATAAAAAGCTCCATGTACTACACTAAACAACTTCATATTTGCCATAAGACTGCTTGCAGATTTAACTACATTACAAAAAAGGGCCATACCTACGCCATTTCTGAGTTACGACATCCACAGGTCCAGAGTCAGGATAAATCCTTTTGAACATTTCATCAATAATATCTTTCAACATTAACCAATACTAACTTGAAAATTTATACTATTAAACAAAGAATGGAGAACCTTAGGTATATAGATAAACATTAACCAAACAGTTGAATAAAGACACAAATCTATATGTCAATAACCTGAAGCATTCACCAGTTTTTCAGCATCTACCATCAATACTGGCACCTTCCTGAAGTCAGACCGTTTAATTTCCCTTTCATAAAAAGGGTTGACCTCCGTAATCTTGTGTGGAATACCATAATATTCAAGGAAGACTGCAACACGATTCAAGTCTTCAAGTTAGTTGGAACCAAATAGCAGCAATGAAACCGAATATAGCATTAGCATCATAAACCAAACTGTGATAAAACATAGGTTTCTTAGATGTCATAGTTATTATTTCACATATAAGAACATATCGTCAAGGAAATTTCATCCTGATAGTGATAGATTATATAAAAAGACATCACAATTCATTACGGCTCTATCTAATATGGGTAGACCTTAACGTGTTATAATAAATATTATATATAATTCAAAGTTAAGTGGTACTTATGTGGCCTATCAATAATAAAGTATTTTGAATATAGTAAATTTGTATCAGGAAGGTTAAAAAAACATATCTAGTGATTATAATAAGAAGCAATAAGGTTAAGCCCATTTAATCCCATTTAATTTTATAGTTTTATACACATACGTTAAGCCCATTTAATCGGATCAAGTCTTCTTATGTCCATCATTAGCACCCATACTTGTCAAATAAGAGCTTATTACTTTATTCTACAACATTTAAGATAAGCGATAAATTTTTAATATACCTCTAAACGATGACTGTTAGGTGCACGTGATGCGCTGAAACTCGAGACCATTTGAAGAGGCTTTGTTTGTGGATTTATTGGGGGAGGATGCTTGTACATGGGTAAAAATGACACCGAGTCACCCCATACCGGGCTTGCAAATAAACTTTCTTATACAGCTGTGGGTCTCAGGTAGAAGAACATAATCACGGCTGGCTTACCCAATGATTATGTAGTAACCAAGCCTTCAAAATGCTTAAACCTATGGTCCTAAAATAGCAAAAAAATGTAATTACCATTTTGTGCAACTATGCATCATGAGTTCATGACTTATGTGGTTGAATACCATTAATTGAATGAGCATCTTTTGAGATTGATAGAGGACCCAATAATTCATTCACTCGCGCCATGTAATGTTCAGGGGCATTTTTAATATCTTTCCAGAGCTTGACTCTGAACACCTCAACGGCTAGCTACAAATTAGTCACCTACTGAAGTAGGGTTGGTTGTTCCGTTATACCTATCAATCCTACAAAGGAATTAACATCAGTTACACAGAAATCAAATATTTAATCAAAATGAGAACTCAATAAACGTATACCAGTTTGGTCCTCCGTTTCACATTTAGTCTCTGATTCCTCCTTCTCCTTCAACCCAACTAAAATTTGCCAAAAACATGCTTATTCTATGGTTATGGGGGTGTTTAGGATTACGCACTGCAACTACCTATTTGTTCAAGAGAAACAGATGTTCGCAAATTCGTATAACCCAATTTTGAACCAAATGTGCTACTTAAGAAAGAAAGGCAGAACTTAAACCCCTCAGCTAATTAAATGAAGTATTCATAAGAAGGAGCCAAATGGGGCAGTAATAATTCGTCTATGCAAAAAAATCAGTTTTGATCCATTAACCTATAGAATTTGTATAAGCCATTCTGGTTAAACATTAACAATCTATGCAGGCCCTGGTAATTTATACACTTTGATTAAACTAATTATGGGTCTACGTGGATAAGTATTTGTTAATCAACAATATAATCTGATGGTAACTTAGATACATACCTAAATGGCTTACTCTATATCGAACAATGATGAACCACTTGCAACTTCCACCAGAATCTCAGGAAGGTTAAGACCCGGGTAGTTTCAGTAACTGTTAGCTGGTACAATCTGGTTCAGCCAAAATTTTTTTTTACCATGCCAGAGTTTCGTACATACCTGTGAGAACTAAAAATATACGTTTTTTACTTTTAAAGAAGTTTTAACTTACAAAGATAATGCATCAGAGTCATTGATTTGTTCCTAGAACGTGTATCATTAATTTGAGGAGGGTATCCAATTTGAACCTAACAGCAGCGCCTAAAACCAGAACCAAGTCATTTTATTTTATACAATTACAAATGATGAAGAGGTCAACAAACTTAAAAAGGATTACAAATTAAATAATAAGTCACCTCTTGAGGTACCCTGGTTCAAAGCATTTCAAAGGGAAAGAACTGTCTGCATGACTCTCGTAAACTTCACAGAATTCCTGATCTGATAAGAGCATGTCATTGTGCCATCTTTCAACACTACAGAACATTAAAAGTTCATATATCACTATAGAGAATATGATAGACGTAAAAGTATAGAAAAATATTATGAAGATGATAAACATGTAAAATTGGAAAGCTATTAAAGAGTTTCCCACTAATTTCGTATAACCCTTTGCCCAGCGTGAAAGCTGATATAGTTGAACCGTTTTATTTGAGGCATGACATAAAAGAAGCAAATGGTTGCGAGGCTACACCACCCACGCAAATCTCATACACAAAGCCGAAAGCACGCACATCGCTGCAGTCATGTTGCCAGATATCATCTCTGGAGGTTTGTTGATGTCAGCCATCGCCTGTCACATTTCATTCTTGTTGCACCCTGTAATTGGTATAAGATCAAGGTTTCTAAATAGTCAAGATAAAAAAACACCTTAAATATGCTTTAGAATATCTATTTTTTCGTCATTAACGATAAAGATTTTAATGACATAACATAGACCTTTTACTACCCAAAGTTACCAGTGTATCTCAAAAATAAATGGTCTAGTAAAATTATCTTCCAAAAGCATCTAGCATCATTTTAGTTCCAGGATTTCGCTATCACCATCATATTTCTCAAAACATTCGAGAGTCGAGTACATTTTAGTAGAATCTAGATAATCCTGCCAAAGACAAATAAATGAAAGATAAATTCCAATGTAAGATGGAGTCTGAAAATCCACATCAGCGTCATCATGCGAAACCCAAAAAAACCATTTTTAATTTAGAAACATGCTTTTTTTTAGAAGTTGTAAAGTTTAAGACAAATTCAAAGGCACAACACATGTTAATACTAATACCTGGAGTATTCCAGTAGTGAATCTATGAATCTCTTTCTCTTTTAATTTAGTTTTTATCTCTGGCCCAAAGGGAATGGATCCAACGAATACTCCACTGTCTGTTAACAAATTAAGCATAAGCATGCCATGGTTACAGCTTATATACTACTGGAACTATATTGAGATAAGCAACAATGAACATATAGGGCTTGCAAATTTTGATATTTTATTTGCAGTATAGCAATCATCCAAAATGGCATACTGAACCTCTTCATGTTTATTTGTCTTAAAAAATCATTAAAAAACACCTCCTAGGAAATGGAAACCAAAAATCATCACCTTGGTTGTTGCGTTACTCAGTCCCACACATTCATTTGAAACATGACCCGATCCCACATGGTCACTGTCAAGAGGAAGGGTGATTAAAACATCAACAACGTGATGTTGTCAAAGATAGCTGATGTCATTCTATGACTCGGTTGCGGAGACCGAATTGTCTGATCTAGGACTACTATTGGCACCTTGTTTTATGATAAAATGTTTGTTAAACGTAAAAAGCGGGTCTTCATCATGTGTTACCTCGATTTTAGACCTTCTTTTAGTACCTCCCAGATATTGCAAGACAGAGGGACTGTTGTGTATGATTGTGTAACCCAAAGTCAGTCACACAACAAAACACTCAAAAGGAATATCAATAAAAATGCAGGTAAACATAACAAAATACAAATAAAATCTTGCTCACATTGGGCTGCCTCATTACTCGGTCCCACATGTTCAAGAATGCGCTGTTATTGCAAGTAGCTGATGTCATTATATAGCTTTGCTGCAGCGCGTGAACCGGTTGGTCTCATGTTTCTGTTGGCAACCCGTTTTATGACACAATGCTTAGTAGACGCAAGAAGTGGCTCTTCATCCTCTGTGAACTCGCTTTCAAATTTCTTTTATTCCCTCTCACATTGCAATACAAAATTTTACCTGCATAAGATTGTTCAAAAAGCCATAATTTCCCAACACTAATTCACATGTAACCCGGTATAGAGTCAATTTATCGTTTACTATAAACATTATACTAAGTATTGTTTTAGTCGTGTTGAACCGCATGCCATATTGACCCATTTCCCATGGTAATACACAACCACATACATTGTTTTTCCATGTTTCTCAAAATTGATTTTATAAGACCATAATAATGAAAATAAGTGTCAAATATAGGGAAACCTGACAAGGAATGATTAGTTCTTACTTGATATCTAATGTTGCTATAAATGTTATTTCTTTTACCTGATGCTTACACTTAATCATATTAACTTCTTGCGTCACTTTTAGTTTCCAGCACCTACATATTATGTAATAGCACATAAAGAATTTACAGAACTCCATGTTTAACTTAACAAACGACATGTAATACTAACCTTAACGTATTCAAATTCAGATAATGGTCTATTGGTAGCATCCCTTTCTAGGAGTTCAGAGACAAAGTCAATCGAAGACAATATCTCAATGAAAGCAGTTGACATGATATCTAAATACACAACAATGTTAAATGACATCAAATGGCACAAATAGATCTGTAGGGCCAATAAATATGTATACGGACCAGCAATAGGGACATACCCATTGGGGTACTTGAAGCAAGTGAAGCCTGAAAATAGATCCTATTGCTAGTTAAAGGGCGGTTTATGCTCAACCATTGCATGTGTTGCTTGGTGCAGAACAGCTAAAGATGGTTCACCAATAGACATACTTGTAGATGACAAATCAAATAAGACATTGTTGTGAAAGAGACATTGTTATTGAGTACTCTAATATCATCAAAAGAAATTTCCACAACATCAATTTCATTAACAAACATAATTTCATTCAGGAAAAATCATTAATTATGGTTTCACTTTGACATCTTATGAATTTTTCTCAAAGTTCAAGTTGTAAATAATTACTTAAGTTTTTGTCAATAAAAAGCGTGTCACTAATGTAAAACATATGAACTTAGCTTCATACTATATCACAAACTAAATAAAACACGTGTCATTATAGCTAAAAACTAACCTTATGGTTTATTCGTATCTTCTTACTGCAACAATGAGAAAGAAAAGAAACAATTAGGTCACATTAGTATATAAATAAAGGTAAAAAATTGTATAGAAAACATTCAATGATCGTGAAGACTTTACCTCTGACCTTTTCTTTGTTTAGAAAATCAGCCACCTAATAATCAAAACATGGATAATATATTAATATTAGACTCGTATACATACAAAATCATCCATTAATGGATTCCAAGCTTACTACAATTTAATACCTTGAATTTTTATTAAAATCAAAATCGTATGTACCATTAACTTTGTCGTGGTTGTTGATGTTGTTTGGACGATGCATGGTTTCAACTTTTTTGTTCCTGTAGAATTCGACAAAAATCATGAATACTATAAGCATAAATAATGAGCATCAAAAAACAATAATTGAGCTAGAGTGCTTCTATTGATTCCTAAGAAACGTGTTGTGCCAGAAGTTCAGGATTACATTGAAGATAATGAAAATTAAATATGCATCATTAGGGTTTTAGGGGAAAGAGGCCTACATTTTTTTACCTGATTAGTGGCTATACTGTAGAACATATACAGAAAAAGCAGCTCAGAACATTTTAACATCAAATCAAAAGAAAAAAATAAAAATAAAAAGTTTTTTGCAGAATAAGAATAAACAAAAAGATTTTGTGTGTGTTTGTCATTGTAAACGTGAATTTGGATTATGAGATTGAATTAGGTTAAAGTTTATAATTATCAAACTATAATTAAGGAAGGGATATGTTGAGATAATAACTGGGTGAGTAGGTTTATAGATTTGGTTTTGCAAAATATAATTAAAAAATATGTTTGGTCTAGTGGTTATCATGTTTTTTTGTGGACCAATATACCCAAGTTCGAATCCAGCATAATGCTTTTTTTAAAAAAATAAAACTGAAATTTATGCTCACCAAAACATTGCTTATGTTGATTAAAACCAAAAACGAATTTTAAAATTTATTAAAAACAAATTGTACATATATTAATTAAAATGCCACATGTCATTTAAAAAAATAAAAAAAAATGCCACATAAATACAATGATGACATGGAAATATGACATGGCATTATGGGATGCCAAGTGGCATTATGACGTGGCATGCCTCCTCTTATATATAATGTATATATATATATATATATATATATATATATATATATATATATATATATATATATATATATATATATATATATATATATATATATATATATATATATATATATATATATATATATATATATATATATATATATATATATGCCTTTTTTATTTTTTTATAAGTTAGTTTTTTTTATTAAGTTTTATATTTTGGAATATATATATTTTTTTAATTTGAAGTCAAATATCAATCCAATAGGTCGCCATTCTGTTGTTTTTTTGACCCGTGTCCCCATTTATCTTTTAGATTTCTTTTATTTAGATTTTGGACCAAATATCATACTTGAATTTGTTCCGCCGCAATGCGTGATAACCTAATTCCTCGTTAGATATATAATTTAAAAGCATTTTATCACAAACTCAAAGAAAAGCATCAAGTATTCGTCAAATGATGAAATTGTTAAAGTTCGATCAGGCCATAAGAATTGTACAATTGTCAATGTGTATGCATGTTAGCACTATTTTTGTCAATATTTTGTTTTAAAATTTAGATTAAACTGAATTAAAATAGCACCAAATGATATTCTAATGGATTTACCTTATAAAAGTCCATGCAATCTAGAGTTAGGATAGCACTTGCATCTTGATGGTTACGAACTCACAAATCATAACAATAAAACTTTAAAAGACCACTATTTATAAGAAGTTACCGGTACTAATTATTTAGTTCTAGCGGCACCAATCGGTTGTTACATATGGTTTAATAAGCACATGTGCAAATATGGTCACAACACAATACTGGTAAGCCCCATTTGCAAACAATATGACGACAATCAGTATTGTCGAGATTATAAGCTCAAAAATGAGTTTATGAGCTTCTTATTTTTAAATAAGCTCATAAGCCCAAAAAATAAGTTAAGCGAAACACCCGTTAAGTAACACGTTACATACTTATGGTGCTAGCTTGAAGTATGATATCGATTTCGATTTTGGGTGTTTGGAATAACTAATTCATGTAGTAAAAACTGTTGGCAGCAGTATCTTGAGCCACTATAGGTGACCATGCTTCCAAAATGTAAACTCCTGATGCAGTTATTTCTTGCTACATTCAAATTTACAGACATAACCTATAAGAATTCGAGTTTCGGTTGCTAAAAACTAAAATTAACTAAGATGGAAAAGGTTACCGACTTTTATTACATCCAGGGTTATAATGTTCGGTCCCTTGGAGGAGAATATCACCTTTGCTGGTGCTGGTTTAGTATCATAGCTGTCGAATTCCTAGAATTATGATAAAAAAAAGAAAGAAAAAAAAAGGTGTAACGTTAGATCAGAAACATGTTTTGTTATTCATTTCTTTATTGAATAGATCATTTAGGAAGTTAGATAGCGCCAAAAGTTATTCTTGGACGCACCTTGTTTCTTAATACATTATTTCTTTTGCGCAATTGGTTGGTCAGTGGGTATGCATGTACCCGATGAACTATTACCAAAAAGCGTGTGGTATTTCTTTTTAGCATTTTCAAACGCCTGTATGGAACGACTACAACTGGTGTTTGAATTTTCTGTCATCATATGATTACCTGTTGCAAAACATGTAAAACTGTAACGATAAGGTGGAAGAAAAGCACTTAAATAAGCAATCCCAACCAACCTCTTAACCAGCTTTTTAGAATTTGACCCGTTATAGACTTATAGCCCTTTTAACGCCCTACTTGCCTGCATATACATATCAGTAAATATAAAAATACTGGTAATCTATTTACATAAGAGAACAAATCTAACAAAGATGCAAATACCTTAATACACCAACATTGGTAATCCCTTCTGCAAAGTGGTACTTCTCTTCATCAGGAGGATAGGTCCAGCACATCACTCACCTGGTTAGAAGTTCATGTTACAGGCGGAATTTAAGCAGGAAGTTTAGGGGGATATATCATTACCAAAAGTATGAATCTAACTATAGGTATATTATTGTTGTCTAGTTTATAGATATCAGAATTACCATTCATTAGAAGCTCATAGTTAATAATAGTGCATGTGTTTCATATATTTACCTGACACACTCATTTCCTGAATGATCATTGTTCTAGTATTCATTTATATGGAATTATCATTTCTTCTTTGTGCATATGAACCTGCATATTTTATGTGGCAGGGTGAACCAAGTTTCCATTTATTTGGATTACGTATATAGTTTCCAAATATACAACTAAGAATAAAACAATAGCTAATAAAAGATAATGGTAAGCTCACAAAAACATACATTACCTGACAGGTGATCAGTGACCAATGGTCCGACGGACGACGAACAACGGGCAAACATACAGGAGCATTAAAAGTTAACAAATAACAATACAAAAATAGGACAAACCTTTACCAGTTACTTTCTGATTTCCGCAAACAGCTTCAACAACATCTTTTAAAGACTTCTCAGTTAGCTGCAAGTTCGAGAAGAGCTGTTTCCCAAACCTTGTATCTTTAGAGAGGGCCAACAGAAGATGTTTGTTAATGTAGTAGACATCCTAAGGTCGATCCTTGCAACCATTATTTTTACACGAATTTTAATCCATTTAAAGTATGCTTAGGTGGACTAAATGGGATGACATGGATTTTAATGAAAATTACATGGCATTGAGGTGGCATTTACGTGGCATTGATGACGTCATGTACATCCGCTCCTTAGATATAAAAAACAACATAATGTAGAATCTCTCCAACATTTCTCCCTTGTTTCAAAACACAAGGAAGTGCCAGTGTCATTAGCCTGCTTCTATTCAATATAGCATATTAGTCCCAATAATAGAGACTCATGATAAACAAATCATCCTTTCGTCTTTGAAAAGCTATAATATTATTCAAAAAGGGCATATGGTTCTTTTTTCATAAGGATATTATTCAGGCTGATCATAATACAATTTACGTAACAGAATGATCATAGAAATCTTTAAAAACCTAACATTATTTCACATTTTACTTACAAACCACCTTTATAAAAAAAATCTTCAAAATATAAGGATGTACCTGATGAGTCTTAATAGGTTAAAAGACATCATGAGTGGCATGAACACACCCTATATAATAGAATGCAAAATCTAAACAACAAAGAAATTGATACGATATCTAAATAAGTTCTAACTTTTTTTACCATCTAATACACAGGAAATATTAGAAGCTACATAAACTAACTTTCGGATCAGACCAGACCGCATCATATAATCTATCCATCTTGAACATCCTAAATATTTCCAATTTTTTCTTCTTTTGAAATTGCCCAAACTACTCTTTTTCTTGGTTATAAAGTATAAGTTAAAAGAAGATGTCACTGTTTTTTCTCGTACTAAAATTTGACATCAATCAATAGGCTTTGGGTCAATGGCATAGACAAATAGAACTTAAAATCTTATATGTATACTATAAACTGAAGGGACTCCTATTAAATGCTAACGCGTTATACCTGAAGCAAAATGTGGAGGAAGAAATCTTGCGAGCCTTTTAAGATAAGTAGCCTCCTTTGACAAGAGTGTAGCTTTTACACCATATGGAAGCATTCTGAATGGTGGTTGGTATACGGGAACAATTATCGGAAGTAAATCTGCATTAACAGGTAACGGTTCACTCCTGGGCCAATCTATGTATCTCGGGCCTAACCCCTCCAAGAGTTTATCCACTTCGTATTCACATTTCAATTCTTTTATTTCAGTATCTTTTGCAGACTTTATCCACTTCTTTTTCATATTTTAATTCTTCTTTTATTTCAGTATCTTCTGCATCAAATTCATACACTTGTGATCCACGACATATAAATTTTCAGATATTTCCTTTTTATATTCACATTATCTTTGTTTTAAAGATAGATCTTGGTATCCTACGCCCCTATAGAGAGCTACAATACTTCTAGGCCTCCAAGTCACCAACCCCTTGTCCTCGTCTAAATTGTAAAGAGATGACATCATCATAAACATTATACCAAGAAATAGAACACATGTATCTTCATAAATAACGTTGACACGACATGAAGTTATTAAGTAAAATAAATGACCGAATAAAAGATGACAATATTGACAACAAACGAAATAACACAAACTCAAGCGGGTCTACGAAAAAAATTCCAAAAATTCCACACGGGTGTCCACCCTTGCTCATTCACAGACATGTGTGTGTATACAGAACAAACGCATACTACATCCTAAATTTATGAACTTCTGACTACCCATATCCACATACTATGTGCTTGTATCCTTGAAACTAAAGATTCTTATTAGTTATAGATTTAGCTTTTTTGGTTTGATGCATTCGTTTGGTGGAGCCTATGCACCACATTTGTTAAACTTGTTGGTAGTACTGCTAAATCCTATAGTGAACCACCAGTGCTAAAGATGCATTAGAAGTTTTATATTTTGGATATACGATGACGAATGGAGAGATTACGACTCTGATAAAATCTATGATACCATGCAGGATACTATAGCAGTGAAGAATGTCACATCAGCACAAGAGCTTATTGCCAAATTTCGGGTTCTTCTCGAACAAAAAAAAACTAATACCGGGACCAACAAGGCTCATATTGGGTGAAGCTTAATAAGCCGTCATAACTATGTGAATGTGGAGGTTGATCGAAGGAAAGAGAATGTGTCTCTCTTCTGTTCAAACTTGGAGAAAATAGAAGAATTACTGGAAAAGCTACATGCATCAAAGAGAGCTAAGGTTAAGCCATTTTATTCTACTCTTTCTGAGGAGTTTGACATTGTCATGGATAAGCTAACAGATTTTAGAACCCTCTTAACTTAAGCGTCTACTTTCATGAACTTTGATACAACATATCAGCCGTATTCTTAAGAAATTGCAAGTTCTTGTTTCCTTTCAACTCGCAGCTAATATATTGTAAGTTTTTGTAGGTTCTTTATTTTCTTTTATTTTCCTTCGAGTCTCTTTTGTTATTAGTACAATGATATAGCAACAATCCGCTTGTGCAACGTGGAATACTTGATTTTTTCTAATACTTAGCACGTATGTACTCGACTACTCAAGGATACGTCTTTAACATGGAATGTTGAAGATGTAAATAAATATTATTGCAGGTTCACATTTATCATAGAGAACTGCATAAGTCGATCTATGTAGTTTATTTATAGTTTGTTATTTCATTTGCATAACCATTTCTTTTTGCTTAAATATTTTCTGAAATGAACTCAAGGTTAGGAGCGGTTCTGTATTTGGTGTATCTTGATTGAAGCTTCAATATTATGCAATTATGTATAAGGTTAGGGTGGTTCCTTCTGTATCGATGCCGAAAAATTGGTACTGCAAGATTCAATTTTGCTTGCACAGGTAATGTGAGTTTGGATTTTCTTATTTTCTATATGTGCATGTAAGATATGTTTCTATAACGACGTCATTGCAGGAATTCTTGGATAGGATTATGCCAATGCGAAAAGGAGGGTTGGCAGTCTCTTTTGCAATTAGCACTTTAAATTGCAGGTATGTTATACGGAGATGACTGGTAAGACTGTGGAGGATATTTTTACTGTTGTTTTAGATTAAAGCATCAATTGTTCAACCTATTTGTGCTGCTGCATTCTGATTACCTAAAAATTCTTAGTAGTTATAGATTTAGCTTTTTTGGTTTGATGCATTCGTCTTGTTGAGCCTATGCACCACATTTGTTAAACCTGTTGGTAGTACCGCTAAATGCTATAGTGAACCACCAGTGCTAAAGATGCATTAGAAGTTTTATATTTTGGATCTACGATGACGAATGGAGAGATTACGAATCTGATAAACTCTATGATACCATGCAGGATACTATAGCAGTGAAGAATGTCACATCAGCACAAGAGCTTATTGCCAAATTGCGGGTTCTTCTAGAGCAAAAAAAGCTAATACCGGGACCAACAAGGCTCATATTGGGCGATGCTTAATAAGCCGGCATAACCATGTGAATGTGGAAGTTGATCGAAGGAAAGCGAATGTGTCTCTCTTCTGTTCGAAGTTGGAGGAATTAGAAGAATTACTGGAAAAGCTACCTGCATCAAAGAGAGCTAAGGTTAAGCCGTTTCATTCTACTCTTCTTGAGGAGTTTGACATTGTCATGGATAAGCTAACAGATTTTAGAACCCTCTTAACTTAAGCATCTACTTTTATGAACTTTGCTACAACATATCAGCCGTGTTCTTAAGAAATTTTAAGTTCTTGATTTCCTTTCAACTCGCAGCTAAGAAATTGTAAGTTTTTGTAGGTTCTTTCTTTTCTTTTCTTTTATTTTCCTTCGAGTCTCTTTTGTTATTAGTACAATGAAATAGCAACAATCCGCTTGTGCAACGTATGGACTCGACTACTCAAGGATACGTCTTTAACATGGAATGCTGAAAATGGTGTCTTTATTGTTTATATAGTTAGGCCAAAAAGAATCGTAATGAACTTTAAGAGATTGACGATGACAATTTCTACGTGGTTAAAGTATAATAAGTTATGTTTGTTTCTGTTTTTAAACATAAGCAGTAGATTTTTTTCGAACAACGTGTCAGACCTGTGGCTCTTTATCCTTCACAGCCATTTTAACCGGTGATTCTAAGAAAACTGATCTAAAATGACCCTTTTGTATAATAATTTATGATGGTGTAGAGTTTTTCTATGATAGATGTATGCAGTTGTCTTTCATACACCCAGTTGCTTATCTGGATTATGAAGTAATAAGATAAACTTTTTTTGTACTAATGGGACAATATTTTTTTATTACATTCTTCATTACTTCTGCCTAATTTCTGTTTTTGCATTAAAACAATTGATTTTTATTAAATTTTAGGATTTTATTATATCGCACCTTATTTTGGAAATCACACGGTAAGAGAATTTAGAAGTTTCCATTATTCAGAAAAGTTATATGTTTAATGATTTTGATAAAGAAATAGACGTGTTGTAACCAAAATACCATTGTGGTTTAGTCTTGATTTCAGCTGATTGTTTTGTGCAGATTTTCATGTTTCGATATGTGTTCAAGTTTGGAAAGCTCTCAAGTAGTCACTGGTAAGTCTTTTTTACGTTATAAACAATTATAATTGACTTGAAATTCAGGTTAGGCAAATTTGCTTTGGTTATTTTGTTTTTGTATTCGTAGCTCAAACGGCTAGCATGTGAGACTAAAACGGTTAACTGCTTGGAGCTGTAGAGGAGCTTTGTACTACTATAAGTAATGTTAACGATGGTTCATGAAGCAATGTAAGGGATAAACTGGTGCGCATGATTTCGTAGACAAAAGATATTTATAATTATGTATCTTTCATGTTTAGTTTGATCAATTTACTCACTTTTATTTGATAGTGGATTTACAAGGTGCACACTAATCAAGCTGATAAGCTGATGGAGATTTGCAAGGTACATAAATAGCGGGTGGATCACAATACGTAAACTGTGATTCCAAGTAAACACAAGTATGTCCCTTGCATTCTTCATGAGTAACATAAATAGGGGGTGGATCACAATACGTAAACTCCCATGTATAAACTGGACAAGATACTTTATTCGCACCTGGGATTACATAACTCGGGTAAACCATTTATTTCCTGAAATTTCATTTTTCGTATCAAAATTTATCCAATGATAGGCATTGTTGATGTATCTACTTTCTTATTGGTTATGTGCACTTAATAGTCTATAACTTTCATTATGTAACTGATAGAAAAGGGTTAGTGTAAAGAAAAAACACCCCTTATCAGTCATCTTATTACTGAAAAGATAAATCTGATCGGTCGATCAAATTTACTTCTCTTGACTCTCAACTATTATAACAAGATTAGTAATTGACGATTGAATTGTACATATTTCAAGTGCACACGCTACGTATAGGACTCATAAAAATGGCTTAGAATTACTTCTCTTTGAGAGACATAGATGTTCCTACCATCAGCCCGTTCAGCCTAAACACGTGTGATGGTCAATCCAAATCCGCCTATGAATGTGCGTTTGGTAATAAAAGAAAAACTGGTTTATAGCAGTAACATGCGTACTCTCATTGTTTTCTAATCTGCATCTTTTGAATATGGGCTATAACAACAATTAACATTATTTTTACAGGTGGAACAAATGTTTACTTTCTGATACTAATTTTTCTTTGGCCGTTATAATTATAGTTGCATGTGTTGTTGTTGTTCTTAGCACTTATTATTGGTAGAAACTATAGAAGGCTATGTGAGATTGTTCCTGATGTTGAGGAAGAGGATCAGATCATTTTAATAAGGATCCTTAGTATTAATGATGAAAAACGCGGTTTAGACTCGGATAGCAACTTTTTAGAGATAAAGAGAACATATGCAATAAACGGTGGGATTCAGTAGCCCAAATTAATATCAATGGTGATGAGGAGTTACCTTGCCAGAAGATAGGTATGTATGAAGTTCAGGTATCGCAGATGTTATATCATCAGATTATGATTAGTCGTACTTTACATCATACAAGTGTAATGATGATGAGAAGTTTTCGTTGCAGTGTACCTCGCTTTTGCTATGGAGTTGAAATAATTTTATGGTTGTTGTTACTGCAGGAGTACATTGGATGATAAGACCAATGGAGGACATTGCAAAACTGTTAACCCTCTTTTGTTTCTCCTAAGATGATCCAACATCGCAAAAAATGTGGTACGCTCTTTCATCGTTATTTCACAATTTAACTAAAGTGAGCTGACTTTATTGGTAAACCGCTAACGGTGCCACTTACTAGGATTGTTTGAGATCGTGTATCTTTTTATAGTTGTTAAGATTATACAAGAATATAAGAGCAAATGCTGTAGAAACAATAGCAGGGCAACAATCAGTGCCTCTACAAAGACGTGATGTACAAACATCAACAACAAGAAGTTCACGTGTAGGTAGGTAGTATGCAATAACTTAATCAAAATCTTTTTCCTGATTGTCTATTCATTCCCTGATGCACAATGTGCAGCTAAGCTTAATCCACAAGATGCAAGTGCTTTTAGGTATTTGGGTCATTACTATAGCAAAGTTTTAGTTGAATCGGGAGTTAGTCTCCTTCTCTTTTTGTCATTCGTTTGTTCTCCTTTTTCTGCAAACTATGGTTTTTATAGTTAGTACGTAGGACCAACCCAGCAACCCCTACTTCAGTTGGTGCGTGTGTGTGTGTGTGTGTTTTATTTATTTTTTTTTTTTTTGTATGATTTATAGGAATCAATGTGACCCATGTGCTAATAAATGGGTCGAATTTCCCACCTCAATTCTTACTATCATCTCATGCATTTGACTTCCAATGCATGCATTTGTTCGAACACCACTCACCAGTATTAGTCCCAAAAAACATGGGAGGGAGTTATTACAAGCTTAACAATATGCATAACTACCACTGTATTATGGTCAAAAATATTTTTTTAGCCACGTCTATTATCGGTGCTTACAGTCTCTGCCTATTTTTATTACTAAATTTAGTGATGTTTTGTTTGAAGTTGTAGTTAGGTAATGATCAGTTGTTTGCATCAGCTTCGAATCAAGATGGCTTCAGTAAAGTTATGAATGTAGGAAAAAAGGTGACTAAGTATATTGAGACTCATGATGTGCTGAATTCAAAAAGTCTCGAATCAACTAAAGACGGGTTGGAAGAGATGATTGGAAATGACAGCGACAACATGGAATGGTATGTTGGTATTGGTGATTTTCAAAACTATACAATCGGGTTGGCGAGGGTCAAAATGCATTGTTGTCAAGGTTACATGAGTGTTTGGTTTGTTTGGGATTTTTTTTCATTTAGCCATGAATATGCGCATAAGGAACAAACAGAAGGTGAGTATAATTTTAATGAATATACAAGTGTTTGATCGAGGGGGAAAACAAGTTTATGATTTTAGTGGTGCTGCCTTAGTGGTACGAAGAACAAGGGTTGACAAAAAGAAGGCTTCTATTATACTGATTCAGAATGATAATATAGGTGGTACAAAATGCAAATCGACGTACGGGAAGTGGAAGTTCGACATATGGATATGGCCAAAGAGGAAAAAGAAAATGTTTGTAATCGTTGGTAATCGAAATGTGGTTGCTGTTTAGTTTGAGAAAAAGGCTGCGACACTAGAACACACTGATGTGACTAAGAGCAGTGTACTAAGAAAAGAGGGTTGTGGAGTGTTGCCCGTATACGCTGAAGTATGGTTCGTTTTAGTTAGGTTAGAAAAGGGTATTTGGGCTTTACAGAGAGAATGGGTTGGGACTGACCGTGCAACTAGGATAAAGGAAGTGGCTTTGCGGGCTGGACTAGTAGCAACATGTAATACAATTGAAAATCATCAAGATTCATTTCAAAGAGTAGCGAAGGAGAGAAGGCCTCGAGTGGACACTCAAGTACCTAAACCAGTACTTAAACGAGTGGACACTAAAGTACCTGATCCGGTACCTGAACATGTAGTCACTGAAGTACCTGATCAAGTTTCCGAATGTGGAAACACTGAAGTACCTGAATGAGTACTTGATCGACTGCTTAAACGAGGAGACACTGCGGTGCTTGATCTTGATCATTCAGTACATGATCCAGTACTACCTGCATCTAAGTATCAGGTTGCTGATTTTTTTTCTTAGGCGGTGTTTGGCTCAAGAAAATGGGAGGACGATTAAAGGAATAAGGAAGGTTACGTCAGTGATTTGAATGCTTAGATGCTTGAGGATAAGCATCATTTCAAGTGGGATGATTGTTATGGGTCAAAATGAGGAGGTCACAAAAGTCAACAGCAAAAGTCAAACCCACATCAAGAACCCGCCAACTTCAAACTATTATGATCTCATCATTCATTCCAAAATTAGGTTTTCATACACAGACATTGATCAAATCACCGGCAAAGTCGACAGATGTCTCCGGTGAAAAGAGATATCATTGATGATGATTATGATCATCATCATCCTAACAAACGATCTAAGAATGAGTTTGGTGGTGGTTTTGATGTAATGGGGCTAATGCAAGTGAATCCGTTAGATGAGCCGAGTCCGTTGGGGTTGCGTCTAAGGAAGTTGCCTTCTCTTTTGGATTTGATCCAAATGAGGCTTAACTCTTCTTCCAATAGTGGAGGACTGCTGAAGGCGTCTGACTTTCCTGCTATGGTTTTAAGGATTGGTACCTGGGAGTATACGTCTAAACATGAAGGGGACCTGGTGGCGAAGTGTTACTTTGCAAAACATAAGCTTGAATAAACTACAAAGCAAACTGTAACATATTGGATTTCACAAACACATCATATCATTAACACAAGAGGCGTACAAGATGAGTTTTAGAGAGAGAAAGTTAGAGGTTTAGGGAACTTTAGTGAGAGAAAGAAAAATCTTATTATGAGCTCCAACTCTCTACCTTGGGAGGTAGAGAGTATTTATAGTCTTACAATAAAACGCCACCTGATGGGCTGTGGATCAGGCATACAGTGGGTAAAGACTCGTCCGTCCTCCATGGTGTTACTTAACTAAATACTACTTATCATTAAATAACTATAACTACGAGCTTTCTAACGAATACATATACTTGAGGTGACCGATACTTTAGCTACTGGATTTTCCAAATCCTAACAATCTCCCCCTAAGGGAGGTCACCTTAAACACACATTAAAATTACATAGAATACAAACAGATATTTCATTGAGATAGCTCTTGGATTCTTGTTCATGTTCTTTGTTCTGTAGCTCGTAGTCTTTGATTCTTCATTTTTGCATGTTTGGATAATCTGAGTGGAGGTCTTTAACTGATCCACGTGATACTGTGTTTTTGAGCCAGCTTTGAGATCATCAGCCACAGTAAATCTCTGACTCATCCATTGTGGTGTTGGTATGATGTGATGTTGTGACATTTGGACCGACATGCTCACATTCTGGATCATGATATATTCTTATTAGAGTAGCGAAAGCTTTTCGTTGATTCATGATATTGGCAGCAGCGTAGCAGAAGCATAGAGTAATAATATCAGAGTCATTGATGCACTAATCATGATTTCTTTGGAAATGAATGTGTTGTGTGAGCATGCGGCTATGAATTGACCGCTCCATTCTGATCAGCTGCAAACGTCGGGTGTTCCTGCATAAAACAGTTAGCAATAAAGTACACAAGAGTGTCTTTGATCACTTTTGTTGAATTGAGGTACACGGCCCACGGTTCCCCGTTGATCAGTACAAGTACTGCCTGTGATCAGGTAAAATTCCGAAGAATTTCCTTGACAGGGTTTCGCAGCTGCTCTAGCTGTTCTCAAACCGGAACGTCTCAAAGAAGACAACACGGAGTGAGTGAACCAGTGAATTGAGATTCACTGATTGATAAAAAGAGATTTGAAAAACAATCGTGTATCGCTCAATAGAAATTGTTTTTGCAATACCACGAAGGTTTTAATGAAAATCAATTATCAATCATAAACACCTTTTATTTTGAAATATTTGTACACAGTCGATGTGCTAAAGAAAATAGTTTTTAAGCACAACGACCGGTTTTTCAAAGGTATCCGTCAATCTATAACCTGAACCAGGATTGATTCAAAAGATTGAATCGTTCCATTGTTTTTGTTCAGTTGTCACATGGTTGATCTATTGAATAGATCTCACATGCCACCCACCAGGAGCTTGTTTGATGTTGGCTCCAGAAGGCTTTCCATCTTTATTGTGAATATGTTTGCATATCACTCAGATGTTCTGGCAATACCACAAGGATAATGCTTAGGACTCATAAGATGTAATCTCTCTTTCCACATTGTGTGAAACAGAGAGTCTTCATTGAAAGTGTCCTAATGAGATTTGTAGATGATCTCGTGGCTCTAGACTCAATTGTGCATATTTGGTTCCTATGCCGGAGACTGGGGAGAGGGTCTCCTTCTTCAATATCAACAATCTCTAAGAAAAAGTCGATAGATTATGTCGGTTCCCCGTGAGAATGAAACAAGTCCTTTTTAAGAGAAACTTGAGTGGCTTGGGAAGATGTAGTGCAGTGCGTCACTGGGTCCATGACGTCTTGTCTTCAATACCGATGTTACCTTGGTAACCACCAGTAGCATATGAATTGAACCCGGTTTCTGCCCTAAGGTTGAATAAGTGGAGGGCTATTTCTTTTCACCCTTTTTTCACATTCAATTCTTTTTCATTCTTCAACCTCTTCAGTGCTTACCGAGACATCATAACTAGAACCTTGTTGGGTTTATTCCAGTACTAGCTCAGACTCAGTACACACTCTTCCCATATCTCATTTTTCTCCTTTTATCATCATACCTAAGGACTTCTATACTAACTA
Source organism: Chrysanthemum seticuspe (assembly GCA_019973895.1). NCBI lineage: Eukaryota > Viridiplantae > Streptophyta > Magnoliopsida > Asterales > Asteraceae > Chrysanthemum > Chrysanthemum seticuspe. The sequence goes on from BPTQ01000008.1 coordinate 246,338,527, forward strand.
GTGGATTGTCCATGGGTAGATCCTTCCGGTTCTGGTGGATCATGGGAACGAATACCTAACCTAACCATCCTTATAACACCATGCATAAAGTAAATTGGTCGGTCTTTTGGTATTGTTCTTTCCTTCATGAAACCAATTGAAAAGCATTTGAAAATCAATCAAGATACTTGTGATTTAAAATCAAAGTATTTTGTATCTTAATTGTTTTGATATTTTAGAAATGCTCCCCCTCAACATATGCAAAAAATTCAGAAATTGTTTAGCACATGGAGGCAAGAGATCTTTGAAATCGTTAGATTAAGAATGAAAGGTCCAATCTTTTGATTATCATTTTCTAAAAATAATCATCATCACTTCCCAATCAATTTGAGTAGATAAAACATTTTGAGGAAGGAAGAGTTTTTCCAAAAGTTTGCTCCCCCTCAATATGTGCCTCGAAGTTTGAAAGAGTTTTGCACATATTAGAGGGAACCTGCACTTAGAGACAATTCAATCACGTTTCAATAATTTAAGGTTTAAAGTAGATGCTCCCCCTCAACATGTGCATGGAAAATTTGAAATCGTTTGTCACATGCGGGGAGGAAAACTTGCTAAACACTTATGAACCCATTTATCGAATTATCAGTTTAAATCCAATTTAAATCACAAATTCTCCCCCGATCACAATTATCAAATCATTTGAGATTTGTGATCCTTGTAGATTTAAATTGATTTTGAAAGCTTTTAAGGAGAATTGTGACCTGATTATGAAAAACGTTTTAACTGATAAGGATCGGATTTTGAGACTATAAACTCCATAGATTAAACATGCATGATTATCTTTTGAAAACAATTATATGACAAATAACCTTTTGATTTAATTGAAATCATTCTCCCCCTCAATCAATGACATCAGTTGTTGATTGAGAGATAGATAGTTTTGACTAACGTGAAGTCTGGATGATTTTCAAAAATAGAGTCCGAGTTATTTTTCAAACCAATTAGTTTTCATTAGATAGTAAGTGATAGTTTTATAGAATCAGAGCATGAGATTTGAAACATGAGATAAAGCATGGCTCTGTTCTTTCTCTGAAAAGCGGGTTACTGCCTGAAATGACAATAAACCATTGTTTCACTTTCTCTCAAAAAATAATTTTTTTTTTAAAATATGTACATTCGAACAACATCTAAAGACCCGTGTCACTCTTTGACTGACAGCAAAAAATACCGTAGATATATATCGAATCAAGAAAGATATGACAAAAAGACAATAATTTTTGAGAATTTTCGAGTTTTTCAGATTTTTATGGATTTTATGAAAGATTTTATATTTTTCTATTTGCTTTTTGTTGGTTTTGTAATTTTGTATTTTGCTTTTTGAATAAATATATACAAAGAGATGATAGAGTCAATAACCTTTACTCCTCGTCTTCCTCCTGAAGACGTTTGAGCGTTTCTGGTTGAAGGCTTTTCAAGCCAAGTCGTGGACACTAGAACAAAAAGTGGATTTGGCCACACCGAATATGTGTGACGATATACATATAGTCACACATGATTTTTCGGCCGTGTGTGACTAAAGGTCGCGCGACCATAGGCACTCTATGGTCACGTGTTTGACTTTTTTTTAGTCTCTATTGCAAAAGAGTAACCAAAACCGTAACATGTGTGACTAATTAGGTATAAATTTTGTTGGATTAATCCGTATTAGTGACCATAAACATTGTATAGTCACACAAATCATGTTTGTTTTTTGTATTTAGTCACATACAATTAAGCATAAAGTGGCCAAAAGTGTTAATAAGTGTGACCATATGGTGTTTAAGGTGAAGAAATATGTCTTTTGTGTGACTATTGATCATCCAATGGCCACTTGAATTTTATGTTTGTGTGACCTTTTGTAACATTTAGTCACACAAAGCATGTTTGTTTTGTGTATTTAGTCACATACAATTAATCATAAAGTGGCCAAAAGTGTTAATAAGTGTGACCATATGGTGTTAAAGTGAAGAAATGTGTGTTTTGTGTGACTATTGATCATCCAATGGCCACATGAATTTTATGTTTGTGTGGCCTTTTGTAACATTTAGTCACACAAAGCATGTTTCTTTTGGGTATTTAGTCACATACAATTAATCATAAAGTGGCCAAAAATGTTAATAAGTGTGACCATATGGTGTTTAAAGTGAAGAAATATGTATTTTGTGTGACTATTGATCATCCAATGGCCACATGAATTTTATGTTTGTGTGGCCTTTTCTAACATTTAGTCACACAAAGCATGTTTTTTTTGGGTATTTAGTCACATATAATTAAGCATAAAGTGGCCAAAAGTGTTAATAAGTGTGACCATATGGTGTTTTAAGTGAAGAAATGTGTGTTTTGTGTGACTATTGATCATCCAATGGCCACTTGAATTTTATGTCTGTGTGGCTTTTTCTAACATTTAGTCACACAAAGCATGTTTCTTTTGGGTATTTAGTCACATATAGTTAAGCATAAAGTGGCCGAAAGTGTTAATAAGTGTGACCATACGGTGTTTAAGGTGAAGAAATATGTCTTTTGTGTGACTATTGATCATCCAATGGCCACATGAATTTTATGTTTGTGTGGCCTTTTCTAACATTTAGTCACACAAAGCATTTTTGTTTTGTATATTTAGTCACATACAATTAAGCATAAAGTGGCCAAAAGTGTTAATAAGTGTGACCATATGGTATTTCAAGTGAAGAAATGTGTGTTTTGTGTGACTATTGATCATCCAATGGCCACATTAATTTTATGTTTACGTGGCCTTTTGTAATATTTAGTCACACATAGCATGTTTGTTTTGAGTATTTAGTCACATACAATTAAGCATAAAGTGACCAAAAGTGTTAATAAGTGTGACCATATGTTGTTTAAAGTGAAAAATAATGTATTTTGTGTGACTAGTGATCATCCGATGGCCACATTAATTTCATGTTTGTGTGGCTTTTTGTAATATTTAGTCACGCAACGAATTAAGCAAACAGTAACCAAAAGTGTTAATAAGTGTGACGATATACATCTTTTAGTCACATTTAAGAAATCAATATATATATCAAAACAAATTCAAATATATATAAAAACAAATTCAAATACAATAAAATTGGAATATATATAACTGAACCAAATACAAAATTCGTATATAACTTTATACCCTAGGACCTCCTCTTATACACCAAGGAGTCCTAGTCGACTTACAATACTTTCCTAAGTATCTATAATCTTTTCCATAATCAACTAATACATATTATATACAGTACTAACTATATGAACCAACTGTACTAACTTATAACTAACAGTTGTAACTAATACACTAGTAGTATTAACTTCAAGCAGTCTTAATCTCTTAGCAGTCTTAACTTTGTACTAGAAGTACTAACTTTCACTAGCAGTCTTAACTCTGAGTAGTCTTAACTTTGGTCTCATATTCAACAGCTCTGTTCCTGATCACGAGTGAACGTCTTAGTTTGCAATTCACAAAAACCATAATATTTTTTGTCCGAATCGAAGTATGACGATTTAGAATTCAACATTCAATGATCAGACATAATGAAATCTTACCAAAATCTTGAAGCCTTCTTAACTTGATCTCTGCAAGAAGATAATGAGAATTTGATCAAAATACAATAAAGTGTTCTTAAATGCAGAAGATATTTTGTGTGTATACAGTACCTTGTTCTTCCTTCAAATGCGTCATTGATTTCTTCACCAGTTGGCCTACTTGGAAAAGTCGACAAGATGACGTATTTCTCTTTTCCACTTGGTTCATTTATCATCTTGAACTCATACCGATATGGATAAGCCATCCTGCAAGTGTATAATTTCTCAAAATCAGTAGTCACCAAAAAGACCAACACTAAATTTCAACTTAGATTTAAGCAAAACCATGTAATCAAGTTGATAGTATCCTACAACAAAAACTCGTAGAAAGTTAACTCAATAAAAGAAAATATTACATTACCTTAAATTGGATATTGTGTTCCTGCATAATAGAGAAGACGAAACTGGTAGCACATTTCAAAAGATGCAGCATACTCCAGTCTTTTTTCTCGACCCAAGCAAATGATAAATGTCATGCAGCAGCATCAGTCATTGCTCTTAGATCCTGCATTATCCAAGATGATGACTTGTCAACTAGTGGTGTTCGATGCACATATATTAGATACATATAGACCTATTTCCACCCGAGTCTATTTGGGGTATGTAAAATTTCTACTGGTCAATTGGTAAAATCAAAAGATTAGCTTAAAAGGAAAATGGGTCAAAATTGCCTTAAGTGTATTTTTATGAAGCATAAGAACTCATTAATCAGCCAATTTATGGTAATTATATTATCATTAGCATAATTTGTTTTTAACCCCTAACCAACTGGTCCTCCTATTACCACCTACAGATACTTTATCTAATGATTCTTACGTCGATGATGCAATTTCCCATAGCATTTTGAGGAGCCACTAGAATGAAGATGTCATCTACTTCATCAACCTCTTTGGCACCTACACTATACTGAAACACAGTGAATCCACATTAAAACTTAACTCTTATGTCCACACAAGCAGCCTTTTGTAATCCAACACTACCTAAATGTGCAGATCTGTACGTATAGTACCTATGTTAA
>BPTQ01000008.1:246343221-246403221 GCA_019973895.1 Chrysanthemum seticuspe
TATTTGACCTTAATTCAACATTCATGATCAGACATAATGAAATCTTACCAAAATCTGAAGCCTTCTTAACTTGATCTCTGCAAGAAGATAATGAGAATTTGATCAAAATACAATAAAGTGTTCTTAATGCAGAAGATATTTTGTGTGTATACAGTACCTTGTTCTTCCTTCAAATGCGTCATTGATTTCTTCACCAGTTGGCCTACTTGGAAAAGTCGACAAGATGACGTATTTCTCTTTTCCACTTGGTTCATTTATCATCTTGAACTCATACCGATATGGATAAGCCATCCTGCAAGTGTATAATTTCTCAAAATCAGTAGTCACCAAAAAGACCAACACTAAATTTCAACTTAGATTTAAGCAAAACCATGTAATCAAGTTGATAGTATCCTACAACAAAAACTCGTAGAAAGTTAACTCAATAAAAGAAAATATTACATTACCTTAAATTGGATATTGTGTTCCTGCATAATAGAGAAGACGAAACTGGTAGCACATTTCAAAAGATGCAGCATACTCCAGTCTTTTTTCTCGACCCAAGCAAATGATAAATGTCATGCAGCAGCATCAGTCATTGCTCTTAGATCCTGCATTATCCAAGATGATGACTTGTCAACTAGTGGTGTTCGATGCACATATATTAGATACATATAGACCTATTTCCACCCGAGTCTATTTGGGGTATGTAAAATTTCTACTGGTCAATTGGTAAAATCAAAAGATTATCTTAAGAGGAAAATGGGTCAAAATTGCCTTAAGTGTATTTTTATGAAGCATAAGAACTCATTAATCGGCCAATTTATGGTAATTATATTATCATTAGCATAATTTGTTTTTAACCCCTAACCAACTGGTCCTCCTATTACCACCTACAGATACTTTATCTAATGATTCTTACGTCGATGATGCAATTTCCCATAGCATTTTGAGGAGCCACTAGAATGAAGATGTCATCTACTTCATCAACCTCTTTGGCACCTACACTATACTGAAATACAGTGAATCCACATTAAAACTTAACTCTTATGTCCACACAAGCAGCCTTTTGTAATCCAACACTACCTAAATGTGCAGATCTGTACGTATAATACCTATGTTAATAAAGTTTCCCATTGCACCATCACTACCCCAGTCCATAAACTACCTCTGTTTTGTACTGCCATTATTAAAGAATGTTAAAAGCAGATTGAGTGTGCGTGTGTATGCGCGCACATATATACACATTCAAGGGTGGCAGTTTCAAGATGTGTTTAAAGATTCAAGTATCGCTTAATGTTTGTGGGTAATTATTCACAGTTAACTAGTAAGCAAAGGAATAAACGGCTTACCCATATGAAGAGGACAAAATGCTTGAAACAAGTATTAAGGTGAGCTTCTTCTTTCAAACTCATAATCATCTGAAAATGTGAATGATAAATGTGAGCATACACCCTAAACAACCTCTTGAATATTGTCTTCACCACATCCTGGAAATTGTTAGGAAATGGCGCACCTGTAACAGACACAAGTTAGCTGAAATCAATAAATAAATAATTTTTTTGTTACTGAGGGCATAACTATGACTAAATAAGTGATTTGGGCTGCTGTGGTATATTTAGATGATGAGAAAGCAATCGACTCTCGCTTCTTTGAAGTCCACGATACATATCTAAATAGAACCAAAGCCAAAATTTCTGCAGTACTAAATACTACTAGTATAATGAACGGTTACATAATATGTATTTGATCACGCTGATCCACCCGTCATAATAATTTTCACAGACATCTTATAAAACCAATAGACCACTTCTGCTGATAACTTTTTACCATTGCTTGTGACCTTCTTATCTTTATGCATATTGAAAACAATAACATTAAGCTTATACCCCTCTAACTCTAAGGCATGAAGCTCTTCAAGAGAAGGAATCATGTCAAATTTCTCTTTAAGTCTTCTTTCCTACAAAATACAAAGGAAATAAGCATCAGATTTTAGACAAAAGCAAATATCTGAAACCATACACGTATTTTAATAAGGTTTGCATGACTTACGGGTAAAATAGAATAGAAACCACTAGTAATCGGCTCATCAAGCATTCCAGTGGACCAAAGGATTTGTGCCACTCTATGAGCTCTTGAACCCAGAAACTGAAGCTCACTAGGCATTCTTTTGAATTTAGAAGGCCCATCTGGAGAGCTCGAAGAAATGGATTGATTTGATCCTGTCATGTCAGCTTGCAACCGTGTAGCATTGGAAAGCAGTGATTCGTTTTGAATACTATCTGCTTGTGTTTCCTCCATCTCCTTGGTATTTCAAACCATAAGATCATTTTGCCAATTTAGTATCCCATAAACATTAACATAGGTCCTAACTAAACTCCTTTTTTAATATATTCTTCACGGGGTACTGAAGTTAGACTTGCTTGGATAGTTGGATAAAGAGATCATATCACCTGTGATATACCTAGAATTCCGAAACCAGATTAGAAAGTATCCTAGTTCATTCAATATCATTAACTATGGCGATATCACAAGGACAATTTAGTATCAAAATAAGGAATCTAAATACCGCCTAGAAACATCACGGTGAATGTATGGGCACAAACAGCTAATTGTATCATAATATAGCTTCTTATATAGAACAAATATAGTAATATCATAACCAGATAATAGGAAGAAAAGTGTATGAAGTAAGGATTTGTTGGGTACTACGAACTATCTCACGCACCTAGTTTCTGAGGAAATATTGATTAGTTATCAAGTTGAGTTTCAATCCACTCCATCAAATAGTCCACATACTCAGGAGCAGATACTACTATTGGTTTCTTGATAGTAACTCCATCAGCCCACCTGTACTCGTATCTGCAGATATTTGAGCGATCACATTAGACTTGATCGATTGTGCAATAAACTATGGATCATATGTGTCAGTGTGTCATACTAAAGTAATGTTAATAACTTTTTTTAACTTATCTCATTGTTAAAAATATAATGTTGACTGAAGATGAAGAATTTGAGCAACTTAGCTCCAGCTGTCATTGTTGGGCATGTTGATGACGTGCAGAACTCAGTAAGCGTACCATAAAGGAGGTTCACTTGATTAAAGAAATCAACAGTTGCACAAACAAAAATGCTCTCAGTTACATATAATTCAGCAATGAGATACTAAAACTCGACAACACAGATTTCATATGCTAATTTCCAAATTATTATTCAGCAATGAGATACTAAAACTCGACAACATAGATTTCATATAATTCAGCCGTTTATTTCTTTGCTTACTAGTTAACTGTGAATAATTACCACAAACATTAAGCTTGAAAGGACAAAGGTCAAACGCGTAAAAATCAAGATTACCACCTCTGTATTCATCATTGTTTATGACTAAATGCATATGAAGATTACCTTTTGAGGTTGAAGTAGGCTTCATACTGTCAAGAAACATAACATCAAGATCCTTTGGAGGAGGAAGAGATAGTCGGTCCAGAAAGGACAAAGGTCATCAGACCTGTTGCTCCAAAAAGCTTCTTCCTCTAACCTGTTGCTCCATGGTCTACAAGTGCTTCTTCATCTGACCTGTTGCTCCAGAATCTAATGTCCGGTACACAATCTCATAAGTACTAGTAGATAGTAGTAAACATCAAATGTATCCGTTCAAAAAAAACACACCTTATGCAAACTCTCGGGCCACTGAATCGGCACCCGATACCCACTGGGCGCAGGGACCAGACACACCGCCCTCTCGTTAACTCCCGGACACTGTCTCTCCCTATAAAATTCATTTCCCTACTAAACATACTATTCCTAGTGGGATCCTCACACGGCATATAATCCACATCACCATTAACACAAACATCAACCACTTTCCCATACTTTTCGCTCTTGATCAAGGCGATTAACCCGCCGCGCTGTTTGGGATCAGCTAAATTGGGCTTAATTAAACCTTGGTTGCCTGATGCATCTAAAGAGTCACCTAATGGAGTGAAAATTAGTAGAACGAATAGGATTAACATGCAGAAGATGATTAAGGAGACAAAATCGAGTAGCTGCCATTTTCGGGTGGGGTTTGAGCGTGTTTTGGGGGAAGTTAGGGTTATGTGACCCATTTTTATCAATGCCTCTTCAAAAACAGGTTTTGTTAAAGGGTTTGTGATAGTAATGGATCAGGGTTGTCGGTTATCAGTGTTTTTTTATGAGATCTGAAACATGGACACCTCTCAATCTTTCAAGAAGCCTTTCTCTTGCAAGTAATACAAACAATAGAAACCATGTTCTGATCACTTTGAACATCTCATCTTCAGCCATGGGAGGATATTGCGTTTTTTAATTAGGGTTTGAGAAGGGAAGGTTTCTTGTTTGTTTTTTAAAGTTGTGATACTGAACAATGCGTTTTTTTGGCTGTTAGATACATAGGGTAATTTGATTTTTGGGAAAACAATTAGGCGGGCTTTGTGAAAAGTTAGAATGAAAATTTCATTTTAGGAAAAGGATAAAGATGAGTAGAGGGGCAATTTGATTTTGGGAAAAAGTTTAGGCGGGACTTGTGAAAAGTTGAGAGGGAAATTTTATTTTGTGGAAAACTAAGTTCATGACATGTAAAATATTACATATAAATTTAACACATGAAATTTTTTAATCTTTGTTTTTATTAGGGGCAAAAATGATATATTACGAGCCAAGCTCGAGCCAAACTTTAATTTTTTATTTCCGAATCGCATGAATGAGTTGAGCTCAAGCCAACTAGAGTTCGTTCGAGCTGATTCTTATCGAGCTTTGAGCTCAAGCTCAAGCCTATCAAATGAACTCGAAATGTTTAATGAGTTGAGCTCAACCTTGTATAAGTTTGACTCGAGTTATTATTGAGTTTTCGAGCTTGTACGTGATATAGCATATGTTTTTTATATATTTTGTATGTAAGTGTACTAAGTGAATGCAAAGTAATGAATGGAGATTATCATTATATTTGATAGTGTTTGGTTTAAGAAAAACGCATTAACCTCCAAAGTGGTATTTGTGGTGGTGGTGGGGGCTGGTGGTGGTGGTGGTTAATGCTGGTGGTGGTAATGGTTGCTGGTGGTGGTGGTGGCTGGTGGTAGTAATGGTGGTTGGTGGTGGTGGTGGCTGCTGGTGGTCATGGTGGTGGTGGTGGTGGTGGCTGGTGGTGGTGGTGGTGGTTGCTGGTGGTGGTGGGTGATGGTGGTAATGGTGGTTGGTGCTGGTGGCTGGTGGTGGTGGTGGTGGTGGTGGTGGCTGCTGGTTGTAATGGTGGTGGTGGTGGTTGCTGGTGGTGGTGGCTACTAGTTGTGGTGGCTGCTAATGGTGGTGGGTGGTGGTGCTGGTGCTGGTGGTGGCTACTACTGATGGTGGTGAGTAATCATTACCATACCTCCCAATTTACTGGGTAATGCCCCATTACCCAATACTAAACAATGATTGCATTCCTTACTCCTAACCAGGCATGTTTAATCATTACATTTCCCATTCCCCACCCCCAATTACCCCCAACCAAGCACCCCTTAAATATGGGTCATGTGCATTAGGTTATCACTAGTCACATTAATTAATGGGTATTTAACATCATATGGGTCATATGCGTTGTGTTATAGTTGCTTAGAGTGTCATGTTACGACACATCCATGATTGTTTTGTAAACTAAGACAAATATTATACAACATTTTTATACGTTTTGTATTTTTTTTTTACGTTTTCATCCGTTTGTAACGTTTTTCGTCCCCTTTTGACCATTCAATTGATTTTGACCGATCTCGCTAGTTTTCGACCGATTTTGACAATTTTCGATAGATTTCGATGGATTCAGACCGTTTTAGACCGACTACGACCGATTGCGACCGTGTTCGACCGATTTCGACCTTTTCGACCGACTTCATCCATTTTTGAACGTTTTGGCAATTTTCTATCGTTTTCATATGTTTTCAAGCTTTTCTTAATGTTTTCCTTCATATTAAAACGTTTATTACGTTTTCGTATATTTTGTACGATTTTTTCGTTTTCATACGTCCTTCTCATTTTTTTCTTTGTTTTGCTACGTTGTGTTCGCTTTCGTACATTTTGTACGCCTTCATACCATTTTTTTAAGAAAACGTTAGACAATAGACAAAACCGGTCCCAGACGTACAAAAATGGTCGAAATCAAGAAAAAAAAATGAACGAAAACGGTTTAAACCGTTGTGATTTTACCCTTTAAACCAAATAAGCTACAACTTATTTGGTTTTGCTAGATTCGAAATTTTAAAAGTGAAACAAATTGAAAATAAGCAGAGGGAGAAAAAGTCACGGTTTAATAAGCAGCTTCTATAAGCACTCTTTAAGTTACTAGACAAAAACAATGAAGCTTAAACTTCTATATTTAAAAGGAAATGCATTACATTAACGAATATGTTACTCTGGCAAGATGGTAAATCACTTGACTTCCGTAGGGGAGGTCGCAAGTTCGATTCTCGCTGGGGTGTAACATCCTTTTTTATTTTCTTGCTATTTTTTATTACTCGTAACATAATTTAGTCACACATTTGTGATATGTATCGAATTGTGACTACAGTTAAATAATGTGTGACAAGATATGACTCTATGATTTAGACACCTAAATAAATACTTCATGTGACCATACATAACATCTTGAATTTAGTCACACAAACACTCAATGTGACTAATATCAAGGTTAATGATAAACCGTCGGGGCAGGTTTACGTCGGCCTAGGAAAATTGGTCAACGACGTCGAGGAACCTTAGTAGTTTCGAAATAGGCTCTGTCGTTCTACGTCGGCCTAGGAACAGTCGGCGCACGTTTACGTCGGCATAGGAAACTTGGTCTACGACGTCGAGGAACCTAGTCGTTTCAGAATAGGCTCCGTCATTCTACGTCGGCCTAGGAATCGTCGGGGCACGTTTACGTCGGCCTAGGAACCGTCGGGGCACGTTTACGTCGGCTTAGGAAACTTGGGTATTTAGTCACATTCAATTAAGCATAAAGTGGCCAAAAGTGTTAATAAGTGTGACCATATGATGTTTAAAGTGAAGAAATGTGTATTTTGTGTAACTATTGATCATCCAATGGCCACATGAATTTTATGTTTGTGTGGCCTTTTCTAACATTTAGTCACACAAAACATGTTTGTTTTGGGTATTTAGTCATATACAATTAATCATAAAGTGGCTAAAAGTGTTAATAAGTTCACATAATTGTGACCATATGGTGTTTCCTTAATTAATAAAAGTTCACCTTTGCACAATAAAAAAATATTTTGTATTCTGGTCTGCTTATAAGCATAAAAGTTTAGTGGTTAAGGCTGCCAGTAGTAAGTTAAGTCTGGTAGCTTAGTTTTAGTGGTTAAGTCTGCCAGTACAAAGTTAAGTCTGGCAGACCTAAGTTAAGTCTGTTTAGTATTCGTAGTTAGTTCTGATTATGAAAAACATAATAGTTTTTTGTGTGACTATTGATCATCCAATGGCCACATTAAATTTATGTTTGTGTGGCCTTTTCTAACATTTAGTCACACATAGCATGTTTGTTTTGGGTATTTAGTCACATACAATTAATCATAAAGTGGCTAAAAGTGTTAATAAGTGTGACCATATGATGTTTAAAGTGAAGAAACGTGTATTTTGTGTGACTATTGATCATCCAATGGCCACATAAATTTTATGTTTGTGTGGCCTTTTCTAACATTTAGTCACACAAAACATGCTTGTTTTTGGGTATTTAGTCACATACAATTAACCATAAAGTGGCTAAAAGTGTTAATAAGTGTGACCATATGGTGTTTAAAGTGACGAAACGTGTATTTTGAGTGACTATTGATCACCCAATGGCCATATATTAAGTTACGTGACCATATGTACTGGATTTTGGCTACACTTAAATAATATGTGTGACAAAACGTTTAGCGTGACCATATATGGCATTTGGTCACGGTGTTAGTAGCAAATGTGACTTTATAGATTAGCTTTTGGCAAGCTAACACAAACTAAACGTTAAACACACATATTAACTTACGTGAACATATGTACTGGATTTTGGCTACACTTAACGAATGTGTGACAAAACATTTAGTGTGACCATATATGGCTTTTGGTCACAGTGTTCAAGTGTGTGACATATATTTGTCACTGTTTATATGTATATCGTGACTAATGCTTCAACCTTACTTTTCATTTGTCACTTGTTTCAATTTCAGATGTGGCTAAAGAGTTGGCAAAACATATCAGTCACCCTTAAATAATGTGTGACAAAACTTGACTCTATGATTTAGACACACAAAAAATTACTTCATGTGACTAACGCATCAAGGTTACTTGTATTTGTCACGCGTTCCAAATTCATATGTGGCTAAATGATCTGAAACAAAATCACCAGATACCTTTAGCCACACAATGTTCAATTGTGTGGCGATACAGTTCTAATGGTCACACAATCAAAATTTTCATGTGTGACTAATTAGTAAATGTTGTCAATTTTCATACCTTCAGCCACACAAATATGCGAATGTGTGGCCGTTCCATTTGGACCATGCGTGACCAAATCCCATTTTTGTACTAGTGGGAAGAATAAACTCAAAACGTTCTCTTGGAAGAGCTTTGGTGAAGATGTCTGCTAACTGGTATTCTGACTTCACAAAATAGAGTTCCACCGCACCGTTTTCTACTTGTTCCCGGATGAAATGATGTCAAATATCAATGTGCTTTGCTCTTGAATGTTGAACGTTGTTGCATGAGAGAGCAATAGCACTTTTATTATCACAGTATAGAGGGATTTTGTTGAATTCAAAGCCATAGTCAGATAATTGGGATCTCATCCAAAGGATTTGAGCACAACAAGATGACATGGCTATGTATTCAGCCTCTGTAGAGGAAATAGAAGTACTCATTTGCTTCTTTGAAGACCAACTCACAAGCTTATCACCCAAAAACTGAGCACCTCCTGACGTACTTCGACGTGTATCTTGACATCCTGCATGATCAGCATCTGCATAGGCTGTTAGTGACATACCGATGTCCTTCGGGTACCATAGTCCCATATTGATGGTTCCTTGGAGATACCGAAAGACCCGTTTAACCGCTTCAAGGTGCTTTTTAGTAGGCTTAGCCTGATATCTAGCACACATGCACATAGCGAACAAGATGTCTGGTCTACTAGCTGTGAGGTACATCAGGGATCCAATCATACTACGATATTTTGTTTGATCTACCATGATCCCTGAGTGGTCCTCATCCAGCTTGGTACGTTCAATCATGGGAGTGTCAACGGTGTCACAAGAAACAACTCCAAATTTCTTTAAAATCTCATTTGCATATTTAGATTGATTTATAAAAATGCCTCCGGGACTTTGTGAAATTTGTAATCCCAAGAAAAATGACATTTGTCCCATCTTTGACATTTGAATATTGGAACTCATTTCATTAGAAAAACGATCACATTCATTGGGGTCAGTCGAGGCAAAGATAATATCATCAACATAAATTTGAACGTGAATTAAATGTTTGCCTGACTTTCTGGTGAACAACGTCGGATCAACTGCTCCTTTGGTAAATCCAGTAGATAGAAGGAACTTTGATAGCGTATCATACCATGCTCTAGGAGCTTGCTTCAAACCATAAAGGGCCTTTTTCAAGCGATAAACATGAGTAGGATGCTCTGGATTCACAAAACCCTCTGGCTGGCTGACATAAACCACTTCTTTCAGATCTCCATTAAGAAAGGCGGTTTTCACATCCATCTGATAGACAATCATGTTCTTACTAGCAGCATTAGCCAAGAAGATTCTGATAGCCTCGATACGAGCAACTGGAGCAAAATATTCCTCAAAGTCTATACCCTCCTCTTGACGGTATCCTTTTGCAACTAATCTAGCCTTATTTTTCAGAACATCTCCATGCTCATCAAGCTTCACTTTGAAGATCCACTTAAGAGCAATGATCATAGCATAGTCTGGAGCAGGTACTAATTCCCATACATCTAATCGATCAAACTCATGAATTTCTTCTTGCATGGCATTGAACCAGCTATCTTCATTCATAGCAGTTTTAACGTCTTTAGGTTCGATCTTAGAGAGTACGGAGTTGAAGAAGCACCATAAGGCATCGGTTGCAAGCTGTTTCCTTGTGGATACTGGACGAGAGAGGTTTCCAATGATGTTGTTCAGTGGATGATCATGTGTCCATTTTCTGAGGTGTTCATGTGGTTGTTGTTGTGGAACTGAAGTAGCAGAGTCGATGTCTCTTGATGAAGATGGTTCAGATGATGATTCAGGAGCAAATATATTTTCAAATGGAGCATCTTCGGGAGTAGCAAAGGGATTAACTTCATCCTGTGAATCAGAAGCAATTCCATGATGTACAATCGGTGATTGAAGGTTTGTTGATGAGACAGATTGATCAGCTACAGGTGCTTCCTGACTTAATGACATAGAAACTGAAGGATTGACTTCATTGACAGGGACAGAAGCAGCCTCTGTTGATGGAATTGACATATCAATAGCACTTGGCTCAAAGTGTTCATCAAACATAGGATCAAACAATTTCTTCACATCATCTTCAGAGGGAGGTACATAAGGAGTTGCTGGTAACTGATTAGAGATAAGAGTAAAACTGATAGGACTACTAGATGAAAGTTGGGATGCGGGTCCAGAACTGGATTGTCCTGGAGCCATTGGACCGGTCAGCTCATCGAACGTAACGTGAATTGTTTCCATGATATTTCGGGTTCTCTTGTTGTAGACTCAGTATCCTTTTCTGTTTGGTGCATAACCCACAAATACTCCAATGTCCGCTTTAGCTTTTAGTTTACCTAAATCTTGACCGTCATTAGTTGGGTAACATAAAGCACTAAACACACGAAGGTAGGATAGATCCGGTTTTCTTTTATGGACAAGTTCATATGGAGTTTTTCCATGAGAGGTGTGAATAAGGGAAAGATTTTGGGTGTAGCAAGCAGTGGCAATGGCTTCAGACCAGAGAAACATTGGAACCTTTGAGTAAATAAGCATTGTTCTAGCGGCTTCCACAAGAGTTCGATTTCGTATTTCAACTACACCGTTCTGTTGAGGGGTTCGTGGAACACTTCTTTGGTGACTGATTCCAACACTTTCATAAAACTGGATTAAATCTTTGTTAACGAACTCTGTGCCATTGTCTGTTCGAACAATTCTAACAGTATTGTTAAGTCGAACTTGAAGTTGCTTGATAAGTTTAATGATGACA
The DNA here is from genome assembly GCA_019973895.1 of Chrysanthemum seticuspe. Lineage (NCBI taxonomy): Eukaryota > Viridiplantae > Streptophyta > Magnoliopsida > Asterales > Asteraceae > Chrysanthemum > Chrysanthemum seticuspe. The sequence goes on from BPTQ01000008.1 coordinate 246,354,418, forward strand.
TCTGGAGTTTCATCCTTTTTCCTCAAAAACTTTACCCAAGTGAATCGAGAGTAGTCATCGACAACGACTAAAATATATTTCTTCCCATTGATAGTTTGAACTCTCATTGGTCCGCATAAATACATATAAAGGGTATGAAGAACTTCCATTACTGAGTTTGTGGGTTTTGGTTTGTGGGCATATTTTGTGCTTTCTCCCAATTGGCAAGCTGAACAAAGATGATCTTTTTCATACTTTAATCTGGGAATCCTCTTACTAAGTCTTTTCTGGAAAGATTGTTTATGGTACCAAAGTTCAAGGGAATGAGACGACGGTGCCATAGCCATGACTTAGTTTTGGAAGCTTTTGACATCAAGCAGATGGGTGAAGATTTCATCATATCTTCGATAGAGATGGTGTATAGGTTTGACCCACGAGTTCCTCTGAGAAGTTCCACACCATCAAGTTCTCTAACGAAACAAGTATGTTTTCTGAATGCCACTTCTAGATCAGAATCACATAATTGACCGACAGAAAATAAGTTATGACCAAGACCTTCTACGTAGTATACCCTGGAGATAACACTATCATCGACAACATAATCTCCAGAACCCATAATTGCACCAAAATGATCATTCCCGAATCTAACAGTCCCGATGAATTTACTCACGAAGTTCATGAGCCGCGACCGGTCTCCAGTCATATGCTTGGAACAGCCTGAGTCCAGGTACCACAGAACGATTTGAACGATCTGCAGTTGAACACAGACAAGAATGGATAACTGGATAATCGGGATCCCCATGCAAGAATGGGTTCCATTTGGTTAGTAACAGTGATTGGAACACCCACATCAGAAGTAGACACAATGGAATCATCAGAAATAGATGCAGTGCTAGTATCCGTATTTGACCTATTCAAAGTATGTTCACTTCTTAAGGGAATAGTTCTACCAGTAGGCATCCATTTTCTAGTGGGCATTGTCTTAGCAAATTGAGGGCAGAACTGATTAACTTTATGGCCAAAAGATATCCATTGATAACCTATCTTACTAAATGTTCTTCCTGTGGGTTTCCACTGTTTTCTAACTTTCTTTCGCTTTTGCCTTTTAGCCTTCTTAGCTTGATTTTTAACATTAACAGTTTTGACTGGGCATTTGGCAAATCATTCATACCACATTCAAGATTAGTAACAGAAACCACGCAATCATCATTACATGTTTTGCCAAAAGTAGTAGAATTCGCATTAATTACAGTACGCTTAGAACTAACACTAGAATCAACATGATTCGTTTTATTCAAATTCTCCCTACGGTGATCTTCTACTTTCTTCCAATGCACATTCTTAGCTTGCGAGGTCCTATCATTCCTTGTATTGCCTTGAGACTTTGACCTGCTCGCTTTAATGTCACTGATTACTCCTGTAGAGGGAATGGGAACATTAGTTGGTTTTGCTACTTTTTGCCTTTCCTGTTTTGATGTGCTGGGATGTGAACTATTTGAAGGCACACTGAGGTTCACTTTCTTAATACTGTAGGTGCTGGGATCTGAACTACTTGAAGGCATGCTAAAGTTCACATTCATAACATTGGGCATTAAATGACTTGCATACTTGGCACTAGGCATATAACAGGGTATCAAGGGATTGACTTGCTCACCTAGGGATTTAGGGCATATTGTAATTAAGCATTCTAGAAGTTCTTGAGATCGTTTGGCATATAAGCACGCATGGCCAATTGCATTATCAAGTTGTTTCTCTAACTTATCCTCTTCTACAATCTCACAGAGACATTCTAGGTTGTCCTTAAGGTATGAGAAATATGTTTGAATAGCAAGTTTGTTATTCCTAAGATGAGGAGGAACATATTTCACACACAAAGCATATTTATTACAACCATGCACCTTTGATGCACCATTCTCCCATTGGTCATTGGCATTTTACCTTTTACCTAACTCTTCAGATTCTCAATTTCCTTTTGCAATGAAGTTATTTGATCATTATTTTTGTTACGAGTGACTTTTATTGACTCAAATAACTCATTGAAATGACGTTTAACCTTTTCATTTTCTTCTAGAAAACTCTCATTTTCCTTTTGTAAAGCATTAACCAAGTTTTGAAGACGAAAGTTTTGATAATTCCGAGAATCTAAAGGAGGAGGCATTTGGGAGCCAGTTACATTGTTCATTTCACCCTTTAATTGAGAAATTTGGGCTTTCAACTTTCTGATCGTGTTACAGTGAGCTTGAATCTGTTCATCACGTTTGTTTATTTTAAAAACTGCATCAAACTCTGGAACACCTGAGGATATCTTGATGTTTGAGGTTTTAACATTTTCTTTGAGATGTTGATATTTTAGTTGTAAATCAAAATGTTCAACTTCTAGTTTAGAAAAATGTTTTACCAAATTATCGTGATCATCCTGTTCAATTTTCTCACTTAGTTTAGAGTTTTTGAGTTCAAGCTCAATGACACGATCATGGGAGACTTTCAAAGCAACAGATAATTCATGAAATTGAGAAGCAGTAATAGAACAATTAGTGGCAGTATAGAACACATCTTGAGAGATACATTCAGAAATCAGATTCTCATTTAAGGTATGCAAGTTCTTCCTCTCAATTTCATTATATTTTAACGCTCGCTCATAGTCACTAACCTCAACTATCATTGCATCAAATTCCTTTTCCATTCTTGAATATCTGTATCTATACCCTTTTTAAGACTCTCAAATTGATCTTTTAGTTGTTTAAAGAAAGGCATGACCTCAGTTAAATAACATTCTTTTGTTTGCTCAAAACCCCTTTCCCCTTCAGTTATCCCAGTGGGTGTGATCCTTTTCTTACAAGTTTTCTCAAAGTCAACAAATAATTGAAATATAACATATTGACTGATTAATGTCTTGCTCTTAGTGGCAATAGTTCTAGGAACTAAATGCATAGGTGTATTTAGAGGATACACAGTCGCTGCAGGCATTTTCCTAAGGGGAGGGTTTGTTTCAACTAGATTTTTAGCTTTTTGCTTATCTAAGTCCTTTATCCAGAACACTTGTTCAGATGTTAACAAAGTTTGAGGCTTAAACTTGTTTAAGGAAATCCAATTTTCCTTTTTGTAATCATAGGGTTTGACACTAATCTTATTCTCTTTGCACTTGGGATCGTTAAGCTTCTTATCCATTTTCTCCCTTGATGCATCATCTAATTTTCTGTCTTCCTCAGTGCACTCAATGCAACTAGGTGTTTGTCTAGGTTTAAGAATCTCATTGCCATCATTGATAACATTTTGAGCAGCTTTTGCTATCTTACCATACTCAGGATTGGATTCCTTTATAATGGGGATACTATGCTTATCGCTGAGAACTCTATGCTTCGTGATCATGTAAGTTGTCTGAATTGTATTCCCTTGTACGTACAACTTATTTTCAAGCTTGTTTTTCAAAGTTTTTAGATTGAAAAAATCATTAAAAAGTTTTGATTCTTTAGCATTGAATTCTTGCTTAAGCACTTTAACATTATCTTGAAGTTCTTGTTTTTGCTTAGCAGTTTTAGAAAGCTTTTCTTGTAAGGAGTTTAACTCTTATTTTAATACTTCTTCTCTAAAATTACTTTTTCTAATAATTGTACGCATTTGGTCATCCAACTCCTGCTCACGAGTAGTTAACTCAAACTTAGCACGTTGTTCATAAATGGCAACTCGTTCTTTATAGGCATTAAGTTCAGAGATAATCGAGTCATCAGGGGCACATGCAGTGTATTCATTAAAAACATAGTTATTATTGACTGCAAAAGATGCATCCCTTGGTACAATCTCACTTTCACTTTGTTTCACATATTGATCATATGGGACAACATTGATATTACCCATATTTTAAATGTCTGACTCAATAGTTTCACTTGATTGTACTTTGTCATGCATCTTTTGCACATCAGCATCATCGTATAGTTTTAATACCTCAGAAATGATTTTGTCTTTGGATGGACCAGCTTGTGGTGATGAAGAGACTTTAGAAGGGACCATTGGAGAAATGCTAGCCATGAAAATTGTTTGTGCAGTAGGTTCATCATCAACGTCAAAGTCGTATGCATCACAATCAGCGACTTGAAAGGCATTCTGATGATTGTGGCCTATCTCCTGAATTTTTTGCTCATCCACATCTGCATCATATGTCTTGGCATTTCCCTCAGCAAGAAACAACAACTGCTCTTCATCCAAAGCTGCACCATTATCCTGAGCTTGCACAAGCAACATCTTATCCCTGAAGTATTCTGCATTCTGAGGGCATTTTGGTGATGTGCAGTTCCTTGCAATATGTCCCTCACCACCACAGTTGTAGCATTTGATTGGCTTTGCTTGTCCTTGGTTTCCAATCCTTCCCCTATTCTGATTTGCCACATATCCTCTACCAACTCCACCTCTTCCTTGTTCATACTGCCTTTCTTGAACGGGTTGTATCATAACCTTCCCATCTCTTACAGTGGCTTGATTGTGTGGATTAGATGATGTTCTGAGGTTGTTGTTGGTGTGTGGGAGAGTGTTCATGTTTTGACTAACCATGAGAGACAGTTGGTTGATGAAGTTTTCCATGAGTGTGTTAGAGTCTGGAGGCTTATATGATGGATCGGGAATGAGCTTGTAATTACCATTACCAGTGGGTATGACTTGTGAAGCTTTGGTTGTAATCCCAACATTGGTGTAAAATGCTGTTGAATCATTTGATGAACTTGTTTATCCCTGTTTTGATTTGAACTGATTAAGAATCATTTTTTCAAACATGGCATCTCTCTCATTCTAAAGCAGGAAGGCATATAGTTGTTCATAGTTGGTTTTCTTCAAACCTTTGGTTAGCTTCACTGAGGTGACAAACTTTTGCCATTCGGGATTCATGTTGTTCACAAATTTTGAGTTCAACTGAATGTTTGGCATGGTCATTTTGATATTCCTCATATCATTAACAAGCTTGTGGAATCTCACTTAATACTCATAGACACTCTCATCTGGTTTCATCTTGAAGTGCTCAAATTCATCATAGAGTTGTGATTCTCTGTCTTCCATAGTTAATTCAGAACCAGACAGAAGCATCTTGACATTATCCCACACAGCCTTGGCTTCGGTGTTGTGATTGATAAGCTTGTATATATCTTTTGGAAGACCTTGAAGTATGATGTTAGAAGCCCTGATATCAGCATCGAATCTCTTTTTCTCCTTATCATTGAGCTCATCATATGTCTTTGGTCTGTCAATTCCATAGATCATTGTTCCATCTGCAGCTGTATCAATTAAGTCTCTTGTAGTCTCAATCTGATAAGGTCCTTCATCAATCGATTTGAGAATGTTGACCCCATTTTCCTTTCCAAGACAGTACAATCTGATTCTTTGAGCCCAAGAGTCGTAGTCAGTTCTGTCAAGTATGGGTGGACGAGTATCTGAACCAGCTGCTTGAACATCCTCGGCAACAGTGGAGATGATTGTAGGTACGTTGGTAGACATGTTAAAAGATTACACGAGATTTTAAAACTCTATGATTAAACCGGGAAATAGATTCTTTCACGGGATTTTACTAAATCAAGAGAAAACCGTATTACACACAAGAGTCAACCAAGTCGCTAGGAATCCTTGAACCAAGTCGCTAAGCACCAAGTTGCTAAGTAATTAGAAGACAAGTCTCTAAGTTCCAAATCGCTAAGAATTTTGACAGCAAGTCGCTATGCACCAAGTCGCTAAGACGTCAAGTCGCTAAATAGCAACTCGCTAAGGTTCAAATCGCTAACACCAAGTCGCTAAGAAACTTAAAGAACAAGTCGCTATCAAAATTGAAAGCAAGTCGCTACCTTACCAAGTCGCTACCCGTAGTGGAGAATCCACTAAGTGTACTTTTTGTCGGCTTGTCTCAAAATACAAGTCGCTAGGACTAAATCGCCACCAAACAACACTACAACTCGCTACCTTTTTACTGAAGCAAGTCGCTAAGTAGAACTTCACTCCGAGAGCCAAGTCGCTACCAAGAGAAACTTCAAAAACACACTTTTCAGTCCAAAACAAGCTCAACCACAGTGATTCAAGCTTACCAAATCAAAACCCAAGCACATACAATGATCCTAAACACAAAAGTACACCCAAAATTCAAACTTTAACACTTGAAATGAACCAAATGATGCAAAAACCACTACACTTTTTCAAACTCAAAAACCATCTAAAAACCACAAGAAATCCAAGGATATGAAAGAGATGATCTAACCATGGCTCTTGATACCATTTGTAACATATTGGATTTCACAAACACATCATATCATTAACACAAGAGGCGTACAATATGAGTTTTAGAGAGATAAAGTTAGAGGTTTAGGGAACTTTAGTGAGAGAAAGAAAAATCTTATTATGAGCTCCAACTCTCTACCTTGGGAGGTAGAGAGTATTTATAGTCTTACAATAAAACGCCACCTGATGGGCTGTGGATCAGGCATACAGTGGGTAAAGACCCGTCCGTCCTCCACGGTGTTACTTAACTAAATACTACTTATCATTAAATAACTATAACTACGAGCTTTCTAACGAATACATATACTTGAGGTGACCGATACTTTAGCTACTGGATTTTCCAAATCCTAACACAAACAACTATAAAAGTTTCATTTGTACTTCAATAATGAAAGAGACCACCAACTATGATATCCAACAATAAATAGCCAAAAATAATAAATCACTCCTAATTTATTATGTATGGTAGTCCAAGTATGCTTAGACAAAGTACATAAAAACTATTTGACTTTAACCATTTAGTTGTAAAATATCTTAAAACTAATTAAACTCTGAATGAGTTTGCTTGATTTAAAACATTATATCTTAAGCTCTTCAATTCTCTCTCGATAGAACATGTATGTGTGGTTTGTTTACCTTTATCTTTCCTTGAAATAGCAGCATGAAGCACTGACTTTCCTTTCATAAATTGAGTCTCTATCATGTAATCGAAATCAGTAGATGTCCAAGTATCAGCTTTTAACATAGCATCAAAGGTCTTGATATTTCCTGCTTCTAGACAGAGATAAAATGGGGACTTTCTTTCTTTGTTCAGACAGAATGAGTGATGTGCACCATAGTGAAATAACAAATCAACCACGTGTTGATGATTATGAAGTAAAGCCTCATGTAACGGCACATTACCTTTTCCATTCTCTTTGCCCATGTAGTTTAGATACGCCGTTTTGCCATATCTTATGAGAATATATGTAACATAGATATGTCCTGCTTTTGCAGTTGTATGCAAAGCATTATCGCCTACATCATTTGTCTGCTGAAAGAATTTCCTGGATGCTGAAAGCGTGGTTAGAAAGCCAATGAGTTCATGTCTTCTATGGTAGGCTGTTGTATGCACACAAGTGTTTCCTTTATAATCCCTTTGCTCAAGAATTGTATCTGGTTGCAGTTGTTGTTCCTCACAAACTTCCTCTAAGATTGTAATAAAACGTTCGACGTCACCTTCCGTTGCAGCCACCTTCAATTTCCAGTTCATGGAACAACGCTTACTTTCATGAGTAGTAAAGTTCTTGATGGTGGTCACAAGAATAAGATTGAAATTCAGTGGTCGGACATTATGGCTCTCAAGGCGACTTATCCGGATGATGGCCCATTAACTCTAGATATAGTGCTAACTAGGTAGCCTCTCTTCTTTAGAGAAACAAATCTCTAGCCTAGAAAACACATGTTGTGGCAGGCTGCATCCGACTTTAAAGGTGGACAAGCTAGCTTACACATGCGCCATTGTCTACAATGTCCAAAAGGTTTATTAGGCAAGCACTATGAAAAGCTCATTCAATGTGACCATCGTCTTAATTTTCGAAGTCAACAAGCAGAGGTTGAATTGGAGTCTCCATACTTTGAAGCAAGAAAATCAGTGTTTGATGAACCAAATCAATCCATTGAACATAATTTAAGTAGCGAAGGGACTTCGACCCATGACGTGCGTGGTACCACATCATCAGGAGGCCAATCCTCTTCATATAGAAGCGAGTTTTATGATCATGCTGGTAGACCTTCAGAATTCCTTCGGGAAACACCTTCACCAAGCTCAGTGAGGGACACATCAGCAAGTGAAGAAATGAGAATTGCCGAAATGAAAAAGTTGAAGGGACTAGGCTCGTGGGATCAGATGCAAGTGTTGGGTCTACACCCGTCTATGTCAATGAGTGATTTGGTAAATCACATTGTAAACAGAATTACAAAAAACAGAACATCTGGTGACGACCATCCTCTTTCCCATGAAGAACAAGATAGCCTAAAAATTCTTGAAGACATCAGCCGATGCTTATGTAACGATGCTCAGTATGGATCGTGCACTTCTGATGAGAAATCCATTATGTCAAGAGTGGATTCACTTTGCTGTCTTTTACAAAAGGACCCTGCAACACTTCAAGATTCTAAGGGCACAAAGGCAACTGATGGTGGCAACGGAAAACTAATAGCAGAAAAGAGTATTTTTGAAACAAATCATTTTGTTGAATCAGTAACCGGGAACAATGTTCCACAAGATTCTCCCATTCTCGAGGATGACGATAAGAAGACACCTGGCATACCCAGGAACGACTCTGTTGGGGAATTGTTGTTGAATCTTCCTCGGATAGCATCTCTAACTTAGTTCTTCTTTAGCCACTAAGATGATTGTAGCAATCAAAGTAGATAGTTTTATAAATCATACTCTTCTTGCAGCTTTGTGCAAATGGCACTAGCACTGTATACAACTTGTGACGTCATTCTATGGCTTCTATAAAGTATTGGTGATTCAAAATGATATTAGACGGTTTTTTTGCAGATTAGTCTTCTACTTTAAACACATGTTGTTGTAATGAATGTTAAAAAAACATGTAGGTCTCTTCATAACTCATACTACAAATTAAGTTACAGATGGTTAGGTCTGGGCTCTAGATAATCGGTTTAGTCAATATATTCTTCTCCAACTCAGATCACTTTGATCCTAAATAACCACAAAATCATAACAATAATTAACTTATTATCATGACTTCATAAAAAAGGTATTTTACCAGCAGTTTTGATTATTGTATCTGGATTTAAAATAACATTTTGTAGGTTGATGATTCATATGTAGACTTAACGATTCACAATCAAATATCATTGTAAGGTATGAACTAATAGTTTTTATTTACATATTTAATTTGGGTTTTGATTAATGTACCAACACTTTAATGCACTGATTCATGAACCAACTATTAAAAATCTAAATATATTTTTTTTAATCCCCAACTAGGTTTGTTCATTTTTTTAATTCGATTATAATAAATATTTGTGTTAATCGATTTATAAAGTCCTTATTTTCAATATAAATTTCAGGGTTTTTATTTGTTAGGTCACCATATTGTAACACAAGCATCAATGTATAAGAAAGAGATGAAGGAGAGATCGGATGAACACACAATACACAAATACATGAATGACTAGAAACCTTTAGGCGTAGGAAATGTGTAATAGTGAACAACCAACTCCCAAATGGGAGTTTACAAGATTATTTATAGGGAAGGAACTAGGGCAACACACAAGTTACCTTCCTTTCCTTATTGGGCTTGGGCAAAGGCTTATGGGCTTTCTACATAAGCCTTGCCATTAATACTAACTTAAAAGCCTAATTAAGCAACCTATTACATGTTAATTACAAACACTTGAAATATAGTTTAGGAGTGATTCCAACAATCTCCCCCTAAGTGTTGGTAATTAATAACTTAAGTAATCTTTAAACGTTGTTGGTGCTGATGTAATAGTTGCTTTGACGTCTTCTGACATTCTTCTTTCTTGTGAGAAGAAGTGCATTGATTCCAACAATCTCCCCAGTGTGAGGATCTTGTTTTTCTTTGAAGTTTTCAGCTTTGACGTCTTCATTAATTTTGTTCTTTGTTCTGGTATGGATATGGTGATGTTATGTTGTTGTAATCTGCATCAGGTCCACTTCGTTGCTCAGGTGTCTCCACGTCCTTCTCCAACATGCTCACATGCTCTTTGATGGTGAATTTCAGGATTGATGTTGTTCTCTTTAGTCTTTAAACTTTGTAGATTATTTGATGAAGAATCATTCTGACTTTTGTGTTGCCTTTCGAGAGAACTTCAATTTTGTTGTTGTTGGTATGAGCATGTGGAGAATCTGCACGATCATCTCCCAGGAGCATCCATAAGAAGAAAACATAAGAATGTGTTAGTGATAAACACCAATCGATCACTATGGTCGTTTCTTAGAGAATTGACCACTACGATTGTTCTTCTGATGAATGCCTTAATTCCATTCACCTTGGTCGGGCGAATCAGCCGTCCTAATCCCATAAAGGGACAGTTGGCATTACATTGAACAAGTTCAAGTAATGACCCACATCTTCAGGACTCGATTCTTGAAAGGAATCTCCTTAGCGGGATTTCCAGCACTTACAAGTTTGAACTTCGAGCATGTTAACAGTGTGAGAACACATCTCTAATTCTAGCAAAGGCTGTTCCTGAACTGGAAACCCTCAAGTAGGATAACACGATGTACCGAAGTACACCTACAGTTCAGGTGAGTCGCTGAGGTACACCGAAGCATCACCTCACGACTGTAGACCGTTTAAGACAACACTAAGTGTAACCCACAATGAGTTACTGAAGTGACCTGCTGTCAGGGCTGTTTGATGTTGACCCTGGCAGGAGTTTCCATTCAATCACTGAGGATCACTGTTGTGAACCTCTCATAAATGTTCTCGGCAGATTGCTAAGATCTGCGAAGGACTCTAGAATGTATCACTTGCGTCCTTATTGTTGAACGACAAGCGATGAAAGTTTAAGTGTACCTAAGAGATCTTTTGATGAATCTCGTGGCTCTAGACTCAATAGTGCGTTATGATTTTCCTGAGCAGAGACTAGAGAGAGGGTCTCCTTCTTCAATACCAGCAATCTCTAAGAGAAAGCCGATAGTTTATGTAGGGTTCCCTGTGAGAATGAAACAAGCTTCTGTTGAGAGAAACTTGAGTGGCTAAGAAGGTTTAGTGCATGCGTCACTGGGTCCATGACGACTTTGATCTTCAATACCGGTGTCAACTAGTGACAACCAGTAGCATATGTATTGAACCCGGTGTCTGCCCTAAGTTGAATAATTTGGAGGGCTATTTGTTTTCACCCTTTTCTTTAAATTTCTTTTTAATTCTTCAACTCCTTTTTTCTCCGATTCTCATTTTCTCCTTTTTATAATCATACCTAAGGACTTCTAAATTCTAACTATTGGTGGTGTCCTTGGGTAGATCCCTCCAGCTCTGGCAGATCATAGGACGGTTATTCCTAACCTTAGTCACCTTATAACTCCATGACTAATCTATGTTGCCATAAAACCATTTACTTGAAAATCTCTCAAAGTGGTTATGAGTAAAAACCATTTTATACCACTGTAAGAGTTTTGTATTTTGCAGAAATACTCCCCCTCAACACGTGCTTAAGTGTTTTGACAGAAATTTGCACGGTGAGAGAAGAGCGCGCACTTTTGAATTGATCGACTCAAGATAGGTAATTCCCCGCGAGAGACGGTTACGTTGCATAGTTAAAGAGTTTCATTGTCAACTTTTAGGTGACAACTAGCTCTAATAACTACCTTGAAGGTGTGGACAAACCTCGAAAGGTTGTCAAACTCGTCAAAGTTCATGTCTATCAAGAGCTTCACGAATAGGTATGATCTACTCGGATAAGTCTTGGAAGACAAATCTTTTCGATGTATGACAGTTCAGATCTCTTCAATTCATGGGTTAAGTCTTAGCACGAAGATTCAATCATTTTCATAACATGTTTGTATCACACAATTTTTCTCCCCCTCAAAAATGGCATATAAATGTTATTTTTGACGAAATTTTGATATTGAATATGACCATTTTGAGTTTTGTGGGAAGATTTCCACGAAGACCAATTTGTGAACAAAGTTTTTAAACAAATACTCCCCCTCAAGAAGTGATATTAGCTTTTGAGGTTTTGAAAATCATAAGGGGAAGTACTTGTTCTTTTGAGCAAAACTTTGAAAAATGAAAGTTTTGATAAGTTTTACTCAAAAGTAAGAAGCTTTCGCTCCTTTTATAGGATTGTGGCACTGATGCGTACCACAGGGTCCTTTCATTACAAGTACGGGTTGTACACTGTTATGTGTGCACAAGCCATGATGAATAAATCAAACAAACAAAATCACAATCAAGAGAGTTAAGAGAGTACCCAATGATGATAGACGATCAGCTACTTTCTGATGACGTTGGTAAGTCAGAATTGGAAAGTTTGGTCTTCCTCCCACATAGTTCTCCAACCATTGCATCTAATCCCGATGAATCAATCTTTCATCAATCCTAGTTATAAATCAACGAACATCCTTGCGATCCTTTGAATTCCATCTCTTCGTCTTAATTATACCTAACTCAATGTCCTTCAAACGATATGCCAATCCATCTCGAACCATCTTCAGTGTAACACCCCCAACTTCGTGATACGCAGCGGAATTCAAACTGGGTATTACTTCATGGCACAACAGTCATAACAATAGAAAACGATCTCTAAAGGAGTCGTTTAAAAAGGATTTATCATTCGATTCATATAAATATCAGAGTTTACAAAAATGAGGTCCCAGTTGGTTCCATTGTTTACAAAATATAGTAAATAGGTTTTCGAATGATAATAAAATTTATAGCCTTCTTCAGTATCCTTGCTCTTCCGTGCCAGCTTCCGACATTATAGACCTGAAATACATGCTTAAAACTGTCAACACAAAGGTTGAGTGAAATTCATAGATTTTGTTTGACTGTTGAACACATTATGTTTGTAGTGTGAGTTATAAATTCACACCAATGGTTTGAAAACCAAAAGAGATATTATTGCACTAAGCTCATGATACCGAAAACGTTAACAGATGTCATATAATAGTAACCGATGCCCTAATAGGTAATTTGCCATTAAACCTATAGATGTTCAAATAGAGTGCGTTTGTTTGCCTACCCGGTCAACACAAACGGGATTTGTCATTCCCGATAGATCTATCCACATTATTCGCGTTCACTCGCAAGTGATTAATGGTTCATGATAATAGGGACTTAAGATTGGCAATAGTGGTACTTAGTGCAAATAATACATTCAGATAAGCATACAGTTTGAAAGCAATGTGTTCGATTTAAAATAAAGCATGTATCTCCCCCAAGGGTTTGTAAAACAATTTAAGTAATAGAAAGTGGGGCTATGAACTCACGATAATCAGTAAAAGTTTAGAGTACTTATAAAGTAAATGAAAATAGTTGAGCATGTATCTCCCCCAAAGAGTTTGTAAAGTAATTAAACGAGTAAAAGTGGGGCTACGAACTCACGATAATCAGTAAAAGTTTAGAGTACTTATAAAAGTAAATGAAAATAGTTGAGCATGTATCTCCCCCAAAGAGTTTGTAAAGTAATTAAACGAGTAAAAGTGGGGCTACGAACTCACCTCAGAGTAAATGATATCAAATGTATAATGAGAATGATGGATATGCCGTGAGAACTTCTACGAGCAACCTAGAATAGGATGTTGCGACTTAGGTTTGGAATAATGTTCAGGAAAACATAAACCATCCTATATATATATATATATTCCTATGTTGATCATTATGTAGTCAATTATCATATGATGTTTATAGAAAGATCTTTAATATGTGAAAACGTATTTAGTTTATAGATATCGTACTACCGTTCGGGCCATCATAATTCAGAGGTCATGCAGTAAACGTTCGAGGAGCTAGGACACTTTAAATCGTAAATCCTGCAACTCGTCGATACGTTTTACTCAAATGAACCCCTCACATGAAGCTCCCTACTATTGTAGCACTTAGTAAATACAACATATGTTTTGAGTGAAGATTGTTATAACATAAAGTTTATCATGTTTTAATAAGTATCTAGTTTTTACAAGTTCTTATCGTTTCATAAGTATAATTACCATAGTTAACGGTCTTGGGCAAACAAGCCTTGAGGCTTTAGCCATGGCCTTGCCGTGACTTTGGTCTTGACTACCATGGTCTTGAGACTTAGCTTTGGCCTTAGCCTTAGCCGTAGCCGTGGTCTTGGCTTATGGCCATTAGGCCTCTTGGTTTGCTTTTAGTTGTGACAAAAGTATAGTTGTAAGATTATATTTACGGCAGTTTCTGTTTTTGAAAGATTTTTGGCCTGTTTAAGCGTTTTCAAGGTCCGAGCTTCTTTAATATTGAAGAAAAACGTCGTTCCGGACAACTTTCGTGCTTTAACATTTTGATGATTCGGACCAGAAGTACCATTTTAAAAAGGGCAGAACTCAAAACAGAAAGTTATGGGCAGTTTCGGCGTTTTCTAACTTCTTTTGCTTATAACTTTTGACTCGTTTGTCCGTTTCAGGTGATTCAAATTGCTATGTTTACCTTTTAATCTTTTCTACCATATTATGTAAGTTATAAAGTCCTTATGTTACTGTTTTTAATGGTCTCACATGTGTAGAATATGACTAGTTTACTAGTTTGTTACTTTTATGACAATATGTGAACTAAAATAAGTGATTGAGTATATGTACATCATGAATCAACATAGTAACTATATATAGCATGAAATAGTTAAGATTATGAATAATAAAGATGAGATGATGGTGGTGATAAGTTGCTTACAACTTTTGGCTTTCAAATAGAAAGGAGTAACTTAGTAAGGATAGGACTTTGATTGATCGCGAAAGATTTCGGATTGAGCTAGCTTTCCACACCTTGGCACCCTTTCAAACTTGAAGAGTTGGTGATGAAGTACTAAGTGACTTGAGTGGATCTAAACTCAAGAAGATCACTTAAACTTGCTAGAGATTTGATGTAGTGGCTTGATCTTTGGAACTTCCTTGCATAAACTTGGAGTTTATAGATCAAATGATGGAAGATGTGAATGTTTTAAGTTATGAACGACCCAAATCAGTAAGTGAGGGAGTTTATGATGTATTTCACTTCCTATTTATAGGAGGGTAAGTTTGGTTAACCATATATTGGGTTAAATATTAACCATAGTTAAGTTAGGACACTTGTAAAGATCTAAATGAACCATGGCTAGGATGATGCCACCAAAATGATGACTCCCCCCCCCCTAAGTCAGCCAAGACATGATAAGATGACTTAGGTGGTTATTTTTGATCTTATCTTGAGTTTAGAGTAAGTTTTGGTTCCGTTAAATGCCAACCGTAAGTCGTTAAGCCATAAAACGTAAAACCGGGTATCGTAAAAATACGAAACTTGTAGGAATGATGAGACTCATCATTATACTCCATGTAAAAATATAAAATGGGTGATAAGTCTCATTGGGTGCAAAAACGCTGCTTAAAGCTGGAAATACGGGTCAAAAACGCGTAATTCGCAGTTTATCAGAAAAGAACGAAATTTCAGGGAAATGACCGTGAATTTATTTAGAGTAGACTAAAATTAGTCTAAAAGTGATATGAGATGTCAAAATGTGGTTTTTGTCATACGCGGGATAACTTTACAATTATTCGTGAAGTTTAAAAGTTACGCGATTTAAGCAGAAATGTAGAACGTACAAGGTTAATTCCTTTATGGTCAAAGGAGGAGGGAAATATGTTTGACTTTTCCAAAAAATGTAAAAGTGTCAAAAACATATTAAAAACACAGTGCAGGAATCGTTAAGTCTGGATGTAAGTAGAATTGTTTAAAACGTAAGTTTAGTTTTGTTCTGCGCTGGGCTTATTTGGTAATATTAAAAATAATAATTCTTAAAAATTCTCAAATTAATCATGAATGATCTAAAAATTTATCTGATGCGAGGAAAATTTTCAGGGTTGATTTTCGTTAAGCGCGTGATGTTTAAACGGTGGACCGTCCAAAACGAAACTTTAAAACGATATTTACTTAATAACTTTTGCGAAAATGATCTAACGATGGTCGAATTCTCAGGTCATTACTAAAATAATTTATCTTACGAGAATGTGAAATAAAAGTTTTACGGATGAATAGTGAAAGCGAATAGTAAATGTGAATAGTAAAAGTGAATAGTAAATTCTCGAAAATGAAAAGTAACCTAAAAATGCGGGTGGTTACAGTCTCACCCCCTTAATGGGAATTCCGTCCCGGAATTCAATGTGTGTTACTCGATGTTGAAGTGTCTAGGAACATGAGGGTGTATACGCCGAATTCTAGCCTTTGCGTTTTCAAGTTTCTGGTCATAGGATGTATTATGTACCATGTGGCTTAAGTTGATCACTTAAAGGGTTTTTTTTTAAATCTTATAGAGTCCAATATACCTCAAGTTTGGCTTTTCCCGATTCTCAAAACGAATCATATCTTATTGTATCGAGGCTATCAATAAAACCTTAATTTCTAACATGGAGTTTTTGGTGATAGTGTGTGGCATGGAGCCTAATTTGTATTTGTATGGTTTTCTTAGTTGTTTCGTGGGTGATTTTCTGAATACCTTAGTCCAGCAAATGGTTTAACTAATACTTTCGTCTATATAGTGACTCAAAATGGAACAGTTTTGTTGTTGTTAGGGTAAGTGTTGTTAATCAAAGGTGTAAGATATTGTTGGTGTGAAATGGTTTGTAATGATGTGAAAACTGTCGTTGTAGGGAAAGTCTTGCTAGTGGCAAGTGGTTATCCAAACCATTTCCAAAGTTGATCATGTCTTCGGTGGTTTCGGGATGAAGGTCATATCTTATAGTGTTTAAAAGAAACGTGGTACTGTGAAGTTTTACATACTGACTTATAATGGAGTTCAGATAATGATGTGATATGTTGACGATTAGAAGAGTGTAGCGTATGTTTACCATTATTCTTAGGTAGAGATGTCAAGTTTGTTTTAAAATCAAAAGTGAATTTTAAAGGAATATGGCGGAATGATAGCCTTGAAACCTAATCAGGCTAGTACCTCTAAGAAATGACGAGAAGATTTGATGACTATCCCAAGATAGTAGTTCGGATTATCTCATGTATGAAAATTTCAAGAATAAAATTAGGTAGTATAAATGAGATGTTAAGATTTTGCTGAGTGGTAAGACACTATCGCGTCTCTAGATCTTTTCTGGTGGTTTATCGAGTTTAAGTAGGAAATTAACCTGAATATAACCCTTGTATAACTATTCTCAGTGTTTGAAAATTTTAAGTTGAACATAGTTAATCCGACTATGATCCATTATCCCAGGGTTAAATATAGGTGATTAGGCTATATTTAGCCGAGGTTCGATAAAATTTTTCAAATACCTAAATTAGGTATACTTGTGATATGTTCATAGCTTTTGAGAAATTGTCCACTAAGCAAGGGCGATATCAAACCATCCAGTTGCAAGTCCTGGCCATAAAAGACTTGTAACCTATGTTTTCACATTCCATTGCATAAAAGATAACATGGGTAGATACGTGTGGAAAGGAAATCTTAAGTAATTCTAAAATATTCTACACTTGGCTAGCATCACGGACCTTTAACAATGAAGGTTTCAGAAGATAATTTTGATGAATGTAGAGAACGTTGCTGAACTTCAGCTTTTGTAGATGATTTTATAAGATAATTTTTAGAGACTATTGTATAACTTATAATATCTGAGGAGTAGTTGAGACCATTGTGCAACTCACAATGTCTAAGAAATGATGGAGAGATCATTGTGTAACCCACAATATATTGAGAAATAAATGAGATCACTGTAGGATTTACAGTGTCTGAGAATGTAATAGAGACCACTGTATCTCACAGTGTCTTGAAAAATGAATGAGACCATTGTATCTCACAATGTCTAGGAAGTAGGAAAGACCATTGTAGGATTTACAATGTCTTGGAGAAAGTTTCGTAATCCTAAAATGCACAAGTAGATACATGATTGGAAAAATACGATGTGCCGTAATGCCTTAGAATAGACATACACACATATGTTTAGTCTATCGTTTAGCTAAAATAATTGAAAATATGTCGAGTGTATATGTCAATATACTAGTATGTTTGTATAGCTTAAAATGCCTAAAAGTCACATAATCGTCTGGAGGATGGAAGGCACGGAGAACGGAAGGCTATAAAATGTTTTTGTTTGTAAAATCAGTTATAGTTTAAGTCTCAATTTAGACTCGTTTCTCTATAACTATGGCTCTGATACCAATCTGTAACACCCCCAACTTCGTGATACGCAGCGGAATTCAAACTGGGTGTTACTTCATGGCACAACAGTCATAACAATAGAAAACGATCTCTAAAGGAGTCGTTTAAAAAGGATTTATCATTCGATTCATATAAATATCAGAGTTTACAAAAATGAGGTCCCAGTTGGTTCCATTGTTTACAAAATATAGTAAATAGGTTTTCGAATGATAATAAAATTTATAGCCTTCTTCAGTATCCTTGCTCTTCCGTGCCAGCTTCCGACATTATAGACCTGAAATACATGCTTAAAACTGTCAACACAAAGGATGAGTGAAATTCATAGAGTTTGTTTGACTGTTGAACACATTATGTTTGTAGTGTGAGTTATAAATTCACACCAATGGTTTGAAAACCAAAAGAGATATTATTGCACTAAGCTCATGATACCGAAAACGTTAACAGATGTCATATAATAGTAACCGATGCCCTAATAGGTAATTTGCCATTAAACCTATAGATGTTCAAATAGAGTGCGTTTGTTTGCCTACCCGGTCAACACAAACGGGATTTGTCATTCCCGATAGATCTATCCACATTATTCGCGTTCACTCGCAAGTGATTAATGGTTCATGATAATAGGGACTTAAGATTGGCAATAGTGGTACTTAGTGCAAATAATACATTCAGATAAGCATACAGTTTGAAAGCAATGTGTTCGATTTAAAATAAAGCATGTATCTCCCCCAAGGGTTTGTAAAACAATTTAAGTAATAGAAAGTGGGGCTATGAACTCACGATAATCAGTAAAAGTTTAGAGTACTTATAAAGTAAATGAAAATAGTTGAGCATGTATCTCCCCCAAAGAGTTTGTAAAGTAATTAAACGAGTAAAAGTGGGGCTACGAACTCACGATAATCAGTAAAAGTTTAGAGTACTTATAAAAGTAAATGAAAATAGTTGAGCATGTATCTCCCCCAAAGAGTTTGTAAAGTAATTAAACGAGTAAAAGTGGGGCTACGAACTCACCTCAGAGTAAATGATATCAAATGTATAATGAGAATGATGGATATGCCGTGAGAACTTCTACGAGCAACCTAGAATAGGATGTTGCGACTTAGGTTTGGAATAATGTTCAGGAAAACATAAACCATCCTATATATATATATATATTCCTATGTTGATCATTATGTAGTCAATTATCATATGATGTTTATAGAAAGATCTTTAATATGTGAAAACGTATTTAGTTTATAGATATCGTACTACCGTTCGGGCCATCATAATTCAGAGGTCATGCAGTAAACGTTCGAGGAGCTAGGACACTTTAAATCGTAAATCCTGCAACTCGTCGATACGTTTTACTCAAATGAACCCCTCACATGAAGCTCCCTACTATTGTAGCACTTAGTAAATACAACATATGTTTTGAGTGAAGATTGTTATAACATAAAGTTTATCATGTTTTAATAAGTATCTAGTTTTTACAAGTTCTTGTCGTTTCATAAGTATAATTACCATAGTTAACGGTCTTGGGCAAACAAGCCTTGAGGCTTTAGCCATGGCCTTGCCGTGACTTTGGTCTTGACTACCATGGTCTTGAGACTTAGCTTTGGCCTTAGCCTTAGCCGTAGCCGTGGTCTTGGCTTATGGCCATTAGGCCTCTTGGTTTGCTTTTAGTTGTGACAAAAGTATAGTTGTAAGATTATATTTACGGCAGTTTCTGTTTTTGAAAGATTTTTGGCCTGTTTAAGCGTTTTCAAGGTCCGAGCTTCTATAAAATTGAAGAAAAACGTCGTTCCGGACAACTTTCGTGCTTTAACTTTTTGATGATTCGGACCAGAAGTACCATTTTAAAAAGGGCAGAACTCAAAACAGAAAGTTATGGGCAGTTTCGGCGTTTAGGTTTCGCTAACTTCTTTTGCTTATAACTTTTGACTCGTTTGTCCGTTTCAGGTGATTCAAATTGCTATGTTTACCTTTTAATCTTGTCTACCATATTATGTAAGTTATAAAGTCCTTATGTTACTGTTTTTAATGGTCTCACATGTGTAGAATATGACTAGTTTACTAGTTTGTTACTTTTATGACAATATGTGAACTAAAACAAGTGATTGAG
Organism: Chrysanthemum seticuspe; assembly: GCA_019973895.1. Taxonomy (NCBI): domain Eukaryota; kingdom Viridiplantae; phylum Streptophyta; class Magnoliopsida; order Asterales; family Asteraceae; genus Chrysanthemum; species Chrysanthemum seticuspe. The sequence goes on from BPTQ01000008.1 coordinate 246,374,591, forward strand.
TATATGTACATCATGAATCAACATAGTAACTATATATAGCATGAAATAGTTAAGATTATGAATAATAAAGATGAGATGATGGTGGTGATAAGTTGCTTACAACTTTTGGCTTTCAAATAGAAAGGAGTAACTTAGTAAGGATAGGACTTTGATTGATCGCGAAAGATTTTGGATTGAGCTAGCTTTCCACACCTTGGCACCCTTTCAAACTTGAAGAGTTGGTGATGAAGTACTAAGTGACTTGAGTGGATCTAAACTCAAGAAGATCACTTAAACTTGCTAGAGATTTGATGTAGTGGCTTGATCTTTGGAACTTCCTTGCATAAACTTGGAGTTTATAGATCAAATGATGGAAGATGTGAATGTTTTAAGTTATGAACGACCCAAATCAGTAAGTGAGGGAGTTTATGATGTATTTCACTTCCTATTTATAGGAGGGTAAGTTTGGTTAACCATATATTGGGTTAAATATTAACCATAGTTAAGTTAGGACACTTGTAAAGATCTAAATGAACCATGGCTAGGATGATGCCACCAAAATGATGACTCCCCCCCTAAGTCGGCCAAGACATGATAAGATGACTTAGGTGGTTATTTTTGATCTTATCTTGAGTTTAGAGTAAGTTTTGGTTCCGTTAAATGCCAACCGTAAGTCGTTAAGCCATAAAACGTAAAACCGGGTATCGTAAAAATACGAAACTTGTAGGAATGATGAGACTCATCATTATATTCCATCTAAAAATATAAAATGGGTGATAAGTCTCATTGGGTGCAAAAACGCTGCTTAAAGCTGGAAATACGGGTCAAAAACGCGTAATTCGCAGTTTATCAGAAAAGAACGAAATTTCAGGGAAATGACCGTGAATTTATTAAGAGTAGACTAAAATTAGTCTAAAAGTGATATGAGATGTCAAAATGTGGTTTTTGTCATACGCGGGATAACTTTACAGTTATTCGTGAAGTTTAAAAGTTACGCGATTTAAGCAGAAATGTAGAACGTACAAGGTTAATTCCTTTATGGTCAAAGGAGGAGAGAAATATGTTTGACTTTTCAAAAAAATGTAAAAGTGTCAAAAACATATTAAAAACACAGTTCAGGAATCGTTAAGTCTGGATGTAAGTAGAATTGTTTAAAACGTAAGTTTAGTTTTGTTCTGCGTTGGGCTTATTTGGTAATATTAAAAATAATAATTCTTAAAAATTCTCAAATTAATCATGAATGATCTAAAAATTTATCTGATGCGAGGAAAATTATCAGGGTTGATTTTCGTTAAGCGCGTGATGTTTAAACGGTGGACCGTCCAAAACGAAACTTTAAAACGATGTTTACTTAATAACTTTTGCGAAAATGATCTAACGATGGTCGAATTCTCAGGTCATTACTAAAATAATTTATCTTACGAGAATGTGAAATAAAAGTTTTACGGATGAATAGTGAAAGCGAATAGTAAATGTGAATAGTAAAAGTGAATAGTAAATTCTCGAAAATGAAAAGTAACCTAAAAATGCGGGTGGTTACATTCAGGGTGGCGTCATAGAACTTTGTGAATTTCATCGAAAGCCATGAAGCAAGTATGATGAATTTCACTTCGGTAGACGAACCCAAACTTTAGATTATGAACGATTTTGTACTGAGGTTCTTGATTGATTCTGTTGAAGTGTAGAATTTTGGTAAGATTCGACCCTGAGGTAGAGATCTTCAACACGCTCTTTGATTTGATGCGCATGAAAACAAGGAGTGCAGTAATGTACTTGATATGACTCTCGGTTGAGGTTCAGGTTGGGGCTCAGGTATGTCATGATCCTCACCACCAGTTTATGTAGAGTGATTACCGGTTTTTTCCATTTGTGGTGTGGTTTCTGAATCCCTTGGTTGATCAGATGGTGGTGGCTGTGTAGCTTGTTGTGTAGTGGTGAAAACCTGCTTAACTATTTGTCGAATCATTGGATGGAGTTGCCTTCTTAACAATTTTTTTTGTTGACTTAGTTGTTTCTTTTGTTGATGGAGGTGATGATTGAGATGATGATTTGGGTTTGGTGGAAGTGTCAAAAGGTGATTCAGAAGACTGTTGAGGTATGTGTGTTGGATTGTCAACTATGTAGTTGTCTGATTCCTTCTTTAACTTTTCCTCTTCAGCTCTAGCAGCTTCTTCAGCCTCTTTTTGCATCATTTCCTCTTCAGCCACCAAATTATCATCATCAGTGACTCGTTCATCCTTATCATGATTGTAATCTCCTTCGTCATATATTTCCACATCTTCACCATGCTTTTCTTTTTGCGGTTGCTTTAGTTGTTGTTGTGGTTGCTTCATTTCAACAGTTGTAGTGACAGTGACACCCTGATCCTTACCGGGTTGATTAACCGGATCGGATGGGGTAAGAGTTGTTTGCAATGGATCTTCCATAAGTGGAGGACTACTGCTAGACCCTCCTACCCCACCGGGTTGATTAACCAGAAAGGTTGAAGCATGGTATTCCATCCTTTTTTGCTTTAATGTCTAATGAAATTGTATTTCCTCGTCCATTGAATCATACTCATCATCAGAATGACTTTGTGAGCATGAATTTGAATGGATGTTGCAGAAGGATGTCCACGGAAATTCTGCAAGATGATTCTGAGCATATGAAGTTGTTGAAGATGACACGGAGATTGTTCTTGCCAATTGTTTTGTCGTATCCAGCTGGGAATGTGTTTGCCATTGAGAGCTCAGCTGGGGCAATGATGTATGCTTGATTTGCAGCCATTTTGTGATCTGAAAGACATTAGACAAAGAGACAGACATATGGAAACACAATGTGTTGGTTTTAGTCTGATTTATTATCTAATTTCTTGTTTGATGGTAACATGTTTATGTTAGTTACAAGTCCTAAGTCACATTTGTCCAATTGTTTGAAGTTGATGTGATAAATTACGTGATCGAGTTAATTTTGAAATTTCAAAGTCCAATTTTTCATTTAACACACAACATATTAACTTTTAAATTTATATGAAACATCAGGTATTTGTGACTTATGCGTAACATTTAACAAGTAACATATGCGTAACAGGCCAGAATGTAGTGAACAGTGGGTTATGAGTAACAAGGATCCTTATGCGTAAGAAAGGAGCTTATGCGTAGTAGTAAGCTAAAGCGTAAGACCAAGCTTATGCGTAGGAGTTTCTTACGCGTAAGACAAGTTCAAAGGCTTTAGGCTTACGCGTAGGAATAAGCTAGATGTTATGCGTAAAGTTTACTCGTAATAGTAAAGCTTATGCCTAGCAAGCCTTGTTTACGAATATCTTTCCAAGATATGCGTAATCCACTGTAGACCTCTTATGCGTAAGAGTTACGCGTAAGATTTCTCTTAGGTGTAATCTTTACGCATAAAAGTATTTCTTAAGTGTAACGGTTTGAACACCTGAAGATTCTGACATTACAAATAATTAACCAGTTAAATATAAACATGAAAACTTGATTACAGTTTGTTCCAAACATCTTTTAGATCACAAAACAAGCACAAGAACATATCAGATACACACAAAAATACTTAGGCGTAAAATTTCTTAAACCCTAAACCCTTAATCTACGCACAAGAGATATAGTCACACAAATCAAACAAGAATGTTTCTGGAGTGTCCTAGATGTCATATGAGTGCAATGGAACAAGATTTAGCACATTTCCACCACAGAATCAGAAGATTCATGGGAGATGAACCCTAAAAAAACCTAAAACTTAAATTCTTATAGTTTGGATGTTTCTAGGCTAATTTATAGGTTCAAAACATGCATATACACTTATTCTAACACTTTATTGACCACATAAAACATCACAGAATAGAAAAGCCCTACATGAGCGCAAGAACCCTAGAATTCAAATTAGTGAAATTGAAGATTCAGGATGGTTTTCGACGATTGAAACAAGTTTAATAGATACTAAGAAAGGTTTTAACATAACTCATTTCAATCCAAACACTTTTATGCATAAACACCCAATTCGTTAGAGTGAACAATTTTCCAAAATCAGTTTAAAGAGTTTTAACCGTTGGATTTGAAAGAATTTTGAAATCCTTGTTTAGAATCTTGATCAAAACAATTTAGAACTTACAGATTATTAACAGCTTGAACGGATTTTGAAGATTTGATTTGGGTCGTTTGATCTTGGTGGTTTAGGAGTAAATGCACATGAAGTGGTGCATTGAATGTGTTAGGTGAATGATTTTGTTAAAATTGATTTGCCAAGTTGAGACATTCAGTCCCTCAACCTCAAAGAGGTTCCAACCAAGATCCTTTAACTTCCGTTTAGGTTAGACAAAACACTTGTAAGGCAAGAAACTTAACGATACTCCCCCTCGACTTTTGAAATAATGAATTTTGAAAACATTTGAGTCCGAGGAGAGTATTTGACAAGAAACCTATCCATCATTTTAGAAGAAACAACATATTTTTTTTGTAACATGCAAGTACAAGGTTTTATGAAACTGAAAAATATTTACTTTCTCCCCCTCAACACTTATTCGGGAAAATTGTGAAAAGTTTGATAGAACACAGTGTTGGCGGAAGATTTGTACTTGCGATGTTTGAAAGAAATTTAGATAGAAGAATATTTTTAGATTTTATCAGATTTTATATTTTTATTTTGTTTTTGAAACATTTATTTACAAAAGAGGTTTTGGTGTTTGACTGGTTTTAAGATTGTTTTAAAAGTTCATCCAATTCCTCTGGAGTCAAACACCTCATGCCAATCCGGTGGATCAACTTAGTAAACCTAGCAGGAGCTAAGGCTTTGGTGAGAAGGTCCACCAGTTGGTATTCAGTACCCACAAAATATAATTCAACGGTACCCTTTTCCACATGCTCCTTGATGAAATGATATCGAAGATCGATGTGCTTAGACTTCGAATGTTGGACGGAGTTGCACGAGATCGCAATAGCACTTTGATTGTCGCAGTACATCGGGATTTTGTCAAATACGTAACCATATTCTTTGAGTTGTGTTCTCATCCAAATGACTTGAGCACAACACGCCGACATGGCTACATATTATGCTTCGGTTGAGGACAGTGCTGTACAATCCTGCTTCTTCGATTGCCATGACACCAGTTTATCACCAAGAAATTGTAGTGCACCTGAAGTACTTTTCCGAGAATCTAAGCAACCTGCGTGATCAGCGTCTGAAAAAGCTATTAGTTCAAAACCAGAATCCTTCGGATACCAGAGTCCCAAATTAATGGTTCCCTTGATGTATCGGAGGATTATTTTAGCCTCAGAGAGGTGAGTTTCAGTTGGTCTCGACTGATAACGGGAGCAAAGATATATAGCAAAAACAATGTCAAGTCTACTGTCTGTTAAATACATGAGGGACCCAATGATACTTCGGTATTCGGTAGGGTCAACCAATTTCCCATGCAAATCAGCGTCCAGTTTCTTGGTATGTGCCATTGGTGTGGCATAGGTGTCACAACTTTGCATTCCATGTTTTTTTAAAATTTCAAGAGCATATTTGGACTGATTAAGGAAAATACCACGGGGTGATTGATGAACTTGTAGTCCTAGAAAGAATGTAAGTTCACCCATCATGGACATTTCAAAATGTTTCTTCATGAGTTTTGAAAAAGCGTTTGAGTACTTTAGATGTGTTGACCCAAAAATGATGTCATCCACATAAATTTGAACGATTAAAATGTGATCCCCGTGATATTGTATGAAACGTGTTGGGTCGACCGATCCTTTAATGAAATTATTGGCAATGAGAAAGGATGATAACTTATCATACCACGCCCGAGGAGCTTGTTTGAGACCGTAAAGAGCCTTTTTCAGTTTGAAGACGTGATTTGGGAACTCTGGATCAACAAATCCTTCCGGCTGACTGACATATACCATTTCCTTCAGTTGTCCATTCAGAAAAGCTGTTTTGACATCCATCTGAAAGACCGTGATGTTCATGTGAGCTGAAAATGCCAGAAAAATCCGTACAGCCTCAAGTCGAGCAACCGGTGCGAATGATTCCTCGAAATCAATCCCCTCTTCTTGTATATAACCCTTAGCCACCAGACGTGACTTATTTCTGATAACCGTACTGTCAGCATCTAACTTGTTCTTCCAAATCCATTTCAGACCAATAACATAGACCCCTGTTGGTTTTTCAACCAATTCCCATACTTCAAGACGTTTAAACTGATTAAGTTCTTCTTGCATGGATTAAATCCAGTTGTCATAAGTCATTGCTTCTTTAATGTTTTTGGGTTCAGATTGGCAAACGGTAAGTGCATAAATGCAATGTTCACCGTCAGTCTGAAGGCGTTGTCTAGTTACGACTCGTTGATTCGGGTTTTCAATGATGTTCATAAGAGGATGGTCTTTAGTCCAACGATGTGTGGAGGGTTGATGTTGATATACATTCTGCAAATTAGGAGGATTCAAATGACTTGTAGATGATTCCGCAACATCAGAAGTGGCAGTTTCATTTGCAAAAGGGTTGAAGAACGCATTTGGATCATGATCTACAGGTGGGGGTACTTCATTGTTCAGAATATCATCAGCTGGATCAGCGTCATTGGAAGTAGTTTGTTCGGCTGTTGTTGTAGAATCAATTGGAGGTGCTTCTTCAACAGTTTTTGTTGTTTTAGGTGTATCAAGTATTGGATTATTATCAGGTTGAGCAGCGGAAACATTTGATACATCTGGAGCACGTTGATCAATATCATCACTAAATAGAGGAGCAAATAGTTGTTCCATTTTTTGACGAGTAAGCTATAAGCTTGGTTCAGCTGATGATGGGGTTTGGGGAAAGTTTAGACGGTTATGTCCAGGTTCCAAGTTGTTTTGCTTAGAAGCCATTTCAGTAAGCTCATCGAAATTTGCATGAATCATTTCCATAATCTCCCTTGTATGACGATTCCAGATCTGGTATCCCTTAGAGTTGTAACAATATCCAACAAATACACCAATGTCAACTTTAGCCTTGAGCTTACCAAAGTCATCACGATCATTATTTAGGTAACAGAGGGATCCAAATACATGAAAGTGTTTGAGATTTGGTTTATGGTTATGGATAAGCTCATAAGGTGTTTTGTTGTGGCGTTTGGTAATTATTGAACGGTATTGAGTATAGCATGCAGTTGACACGACTTCAGCCCACAAGTAATCTGGAAGTTTTGCATTTATCAACATCGTTCTTGCAGCTTCCACTAATGTACGGTTTCGTCTTTCAACAACTCCGCTTTGTTCTGGTGTTCGTGCAATTGATTTTTGATGCTCAATTCCCACTTTCTCATAATATGCACGAAGAGTTTGATTCACAAATTCAGTTCCTTTGTCTGTTCTGATTTGTCTGACTGTGTTCCGGAGCTGAACTTGAATTTTCATGAGAAAGGTGATGATAATCTGTGGATCTTGATCTTTACTTCGAAGAAAATAAACCCAAGTCCATCTTGAGTAGTCATCCACAATTACCAAAATGTATCGTTTGCCATTAATCGTCTGCACGCGCATCAGGCCACACATATCCATGTGAAGAAGATGAAGCACATGTTGTGAGCTGTGTTCCACCTTTGAAGGAAAGTGAGCACGAGTGCTTTTCCCTTGTTCACAAGCTGAGCATAGGTGATCTTTAGAATACCGAAATCTTGGGAGACCTTCAACAAGTTTGTAACATGCAAGATTGGTTATGGTTTGAAAGTTTAAGTGTGAAAGTCGACGGTGCCATAGCCAAGATTTTGTAGATGTTGCCTTTGAAAGTAGACATATGGGAGATGAAGCAATCATTTCTTGCATAGAAATTGTGTAAAGACTTGATGTGCGGGTTCCAGACATAAGATCGTTTCCTTATAGATCACAAATGAAACAAGTTTTTCCCGAAAAGCAACTTCCAAATCTCCATCACAAAATTCACCAACTGAGAATAGATTGTGACCGAGACCTTCCACATAATAAACCCTGCTAATTTCGATGTTCCCATTGATGTAATCTCCGTAGCCCATGATAGCTGTGAAGTGATCATTCCCGAACCTGACAGTGCCAATGAACTTTGAAACAAAGTTTGATAATAGTTTGAGATTGCCTGTCATGTGCCGGGAACATCCGCTATCAACAATCCATATGATGATCTGTATCACCTGCATTACATACAGACGACATAGATGGAATAGAAGTAGATGTGGAACCCGAAGAGTTAGAGGGTTCCGATGCAGTTATAGTTGAAACACACATGTTTATGATTTTAGGTATCCATTTAAAGCCAAGTGTATTATGTAACCATTTCTGCCATCTCTAACTAGTCTTAGCTTTGGTCTTAGTAAATGCACTAGGTGATAAGATCTTCCTAGGAGGTAAAGGAGGTGCTATGGGTACATCAATAATTAAAGCATGAGCATTAGAAGGCGGTTTACCTAGCACAGACTTTGAAGCATTAGTGGGCCTAGAGGTATTCCGTTTTCTATTGTTCCGCTTACGAGATAAGATAGCATTAGCAACACATTTATCATGACACCCAGAAAACATCCTTTTATGACAACTAACACAAGATTCTTCAAACATAACATTCAAATTACTTAAAGGTTCAACATTCGTTACATCACTTTTTCTATTACATTTGTCTAACACAATGTCTAAAGTGGGTGCAACTTGAGTCTTATTCAAAGTCCTAAAGTGTTCTTCTACTGCAGAGGTCTTTATTGTTCTTTTCTTACGTCGCAACTTCCTATTCTTCCTTGATTTGCTCTTAAGCTGTGAAGTGCAGGCGTTGGGAAAAGAAGCAACTATTCCTATTTCAGTGGAAGGAAGCACATTAGTATCTTGTGGTTTGTCATTAGGCGTTCTAGTGTCAATTTTAACCATTGAGGGGGCAAGTGAATTAGTGTTACTAATCCTATCATTCTTAAGTTTCACCAACTCTGCTTTTAAATCATAGATAGTGTGTAACAAATATTGATTTTGAGAGCGAATGTTTCCATAAACGTTTACGACTTCTTTAGTGTGTGCAAAATAGTGATCAAGTTCTTGTGATGCTTCATGACGAGTCTTTTTGAGCAAATCAAATATGATACCATATTCAGTTTTGACTTTGGCAATTTCTTGTTCATATTTAGAAATTTGACATTTTAAAGACACGTTTTTATCATCCAGTTGTTCTATTTTTGGATCAAAATATTTTAAACGCAACTGATTGATTTTGTTTTGCAAAGCGAGTTCTCGATTTTGAAAATCTTTTTGACACCATTGAAGACGACGTTTTGCATTCGAAAGCTCATTTAACAATCGCTCATTTTCAACTTTTAAAGACTTGATTTGTGACACATTATCGGTATTCTCAACATTTTCAACTGAATCAACAGAATCACCAGTAATATAATCAAATGCATATGCAACAGAATGTAATAACACAACTTTCATGGTATCAGCATGGATAACATCTTCCAAGAGTCGATCAACATCTTTTCTTAACATTTTCTTTTTACGTTTGGTATTTGAAATCGATGTTTCTGTTTTCTCGAAAACTATTTTCATAAGTCCAAGCTCCTTGTGAAAATCTCTTTCCCAATATATTGCACACATTTTCAAATTTCGGACATGAGGTAAAAGTCTTTTCTAAAAAATATCTCTTTGTTCTCGCGCAAGAGGCGATTGAAAATGTTCAACGATTATTTCAGAAGGGAATTCAATTTCACGTTCCAAAAGTTTGATGTCCGAAATGAATGTTTCAAAATATTTAAGAATTTGACAATGTTCGGATAATGTTTTTACTTCACTGAGTGAAGGTAAAGGACCATTAATATGTGCAACATTGGTTTGGGGACCAATATCAGGAGTGGGCGTGATAATCCAAGGTGTGTTAGAATTATCTTGTTGTGTGACGAAAGTTAAGGCCTTTGAATAGTTAAATGGTTTGCAATAAACAACATTTTCAATTTTTGACCAACTCTCGTCTTCTGCATCTAATTCCTCCGTACGATTGTATTCAACAACACTCATAATGGAATCACCAATTCTATGTTCTACACTGTAAACTTGAGGATTTGGTTTGAATGCTCGAGGTGAAAAACGTGGTTTGTAATCAGCAAGATTCGGTCCATGTCCATTTGGATTTGGTTTAAAAGTAAACTTTTGAATAGTTTTGATTGACTCACCATGTTTATAAACAACATTTTAAAACTCTTTGATTTTGTTTTGTAAGTCAACAATTTCCTCAAGATAGTTATCTATTCATTTCGTTGAATGCTTTTTGTATTCACAAAACTGTTTTTGACAAGTTAACAACTCAGACTTGGCTTTTTGAGTTTCCGAAGTGAGAGCGTTAAGTTGTTGTTTATGATCATATTTCAGTTGTTCTATCTAAGACAACAAAGCATTCTTGGATGCAACTAGATCACATATCTGTTTTTCCAAAGATTTTTCATTTTGGTATGATTTAGCAAATGCGACTTCAAAACCTTTTTCACGTGTCTCTTTAGTTTGAAAAATGTTGAGTTAGAATTTTAAGCATTCACTATCCTTAGTCAACAGTGCAATTTTATCTTTCAATTGCTTATTGATGTCATTGCACTTATCATTATTAGATTTGGTGGTCTGAAATAATTTGGTCATGAGCTCAAGATCTGGATTAGACGAAGGTTCATTTTGTTCAATATGAGTCTCAACATGATCATTATTTAGATCCTCAAATATAACCACGGAGTCAACTTGATTATAAATATTAACCATAAGGTCATCTTGATCGTCAAATATAACTACGGGATCTATTTGATTATCATCAGAATGAGATGTAGAAGATTCATGTTGAACACTCTGAGCCTCATCTGATGCAGATGTTGGCAGATATATCAGATCGTGTATAAGAATGTTTGGATCCGGTACCTAAGACAAGCCGTCAGTGTCATACACTGGGCCTGTGTCACTCATGTGGAGTTCTTGCATGTTTGCCATTAACATCACTGCTGCATTAGCCTGCAAGTCCTACATGTCATCATCAGAATCTACATTTTCCATGAAGCTCTGTTCATTGGTTGTAAGAGTTCCACCAGCTTCATCCTTAAGAGCCAAGAGTAAAGCCTCTTTAGGATAAGCGCTGCCTCTTGTTCTCGGCTTTGGGCATGCATTAGCCAGATGACCCTTCTCATTACAGTTATAGCATCGGAGACCAGTAACCCCAGTCTGAGCAATTCCCTAATTAACCACTTGAACCCGTTGTGGAGCACTCATGTTATTCCTTCCATTAACATTAAACCCTTGCCCACCACTCATCTGACAACCATTTCTACGATTCTGAACCTCAACCCTTCCATTGTTAACAACAGCTTGATTCATTGTATTTGACGAGGTGCGAATACGGTTGTTGGATTTGTTAGAAAATCGCCCGAAGGCTTTTGCAAGCATAACAAATCCTTCATTCATTGCATCAAAGGCATCTACATCCTCATTTGATTCACTGTAGAGTGCCTGATCATTGTTGTTGTTGTATGGAACCAATTGAGTTTCTTGTGATTGTTGTTGTGAAGGATCATATGGTGTAATCTGAACAGTTGATTATGGAGGGTTTGTGAAGACAGTTTGTAAGGTTGGGAATTGAGGATAACAAGCTTGAGCCCACAAATCTAGAGTTTGATTTTCCGAGAGTGAAGGCGAAGCAGGGGCTCCACGGATGATCCTTTCTCTGTCAACTTCCTTTTGGTGGGGTTTCAAATAGTCGTACAACAATCCGTATGTAGCATGATGAAGATTCTTTGCTTGACGGATGAAAATAACATACTTTTCCCAATCAGGACCAAGACTACTAAGGAACTTAGTGTTGACTGCAATTCTTGGCATAATAATTTTATGTTTTTCCAAGTCATTGATGATGTCTGAGAATCGATGATGATATGACTCTAATGTCTCCCCTGGTTCAATCATGAAGTGTTCATATGCTAAGTAGATTTTGGATTCCATGTCTTCTTGATTGAGTTATGTGCCTTCCATTAAAAGATGAATGTGCTCCCACATTGCTTTAGCAGTCTTCTGAGCATCAACACTATGAAGTATTGGATTGGGTAATCCCAAAAGAATGTATTGCATTGCAAGTTCATCGGCTTCCAAGTGTAGAAGTTGATCAGTAGTAAGTTCATTAAGACCGACAACGTTGGTGAGATCATCTCTTGGTGGATTAGCATTCGGATCTCCGGGTACAGTGATAGTAGGCATCTGAAATGGACCTTCAAGGATGACCTTCTTCAAGAACTTTCCATGTGGCTTCTTTAGATCACAAAACCTAAAGAACCTTATCACCCATTGATCGTAGTTTCTGGGAGTGAGCATTGGAGGTCTATCAAGTGATCCAGCTTCATGAATGGATTGTTGGCTACTTAAAGCTTCACACATCTTTGCAAACCAAGACGGTTCCTTCATAGCATACTTGGATGGATGCTGATTTTGAAAGTTTGTGTAAGGTTGTACTTGTAGACTATGGGTGGTTGAATCATTTGTGGTGGAAATACTCCTTGAGGAGATTGCTGTTGAAATTGTTGCATTTGTTGTGGTGATGGTGGAGGATATTGTTGATAGAGTTGTTGTTGTTGTTATTGTTGAGGATACATATGAGGGAAGTAGCAAGAGTATGGTGGTGGAGACATCTTGAAACTTGTGTTGATGATGGATCTTTGTAGTCGAATGAAACTTTGTTGATGAAGTAACCTTATGCGTAGAAACCAGCTTAAGCGTAGAAAGTACCTTATGCGTAGAAAACCACCTTACGCGTAACAATAGAGCTTACGCGTAGGAATAGCTTACGCGTAGACTTGAGAAACACTTAGCTTATGCGTAAACCAAAGGCTTAGTAGTAGAATGCTTATGCGTAAGATTAGCTTATGCGTAAGATAGGCTTAGGCGTAAGAAAATGCTTAGGCGTAAAGAATTCTACGCGTAAGATCTAGCTTATGCGTAAAACTAGGGTTTTGCCCAAAACTCCTTTACACTTATACCAGTGTAAAAGATATCCAAAGTCGAAGTGTTTTCAAGCTTATCCAAGCAAGAAAAACACTGAGTAAACCAATAGCACTGAAGATCAAACGATGAAGAGCTTACGCATAGACTTTGAATGCTTACGAGTAAAACTAGGGTTTTACTATGCGTAGGAAGTGCCAAACTTGACCAAAACTGATTTTTAAGCGCAAAAATGTTTAGAAACCTGATTTTTTTAATGAAGTAGCTTCAAAATCACCAAAATAACAAGAAAGTTGAGAACTTGATGATCTAACACACTTTTTCACCTTATGCGTAGAAACGACTATAAGAACAAAACCAAGCTTAAACACAATGATACACACGTAAAGTTTGAAACTTTTTGCTAAAAACTGAAACTTTAACACTAAATAAACCTAAAACCACAAGAATCTTGAGTTTTTGAGTGTAAAAATTAAAGCTTGTAATTGTTTGGAAAAGGTTAAGCACAAAACCCACGCGTATAGTTATAAAACTTCAAAAAAACACAAAGTGTTTCACCCAACTAGATGGCGAATGATACCACTGTTAGGTCACCATATTGTAACACAAGCATCAATATGTAAGAAAGAAATGAAGGAGAGATCGGATTAACACACAATACACAAACACACGAATGACTAGAAACCTTTAGGCGTAGGAAATGTGTAATAGTGAACAACCAACTACCAAATGGGAGTTTACAAGATTATTTATAGGGAAGGAACTAGGGCAACACACAAGTTCCCTTCCTTTCCTTATTGGGCTTGGGCCAAGGCTTATGGGCTTTCTACATAAGTCTTGCCATTAATACTAACTTAAAAGCCTAATTAAGCAACCTATTACATGTTAATTACAAACACTTGAAGTATAGTTTAGGAGTGATTCCAACATTATTGATTTCCTTTTATTAAAATTATTATTTTTTTAAATATGCTATCTTTAATTCGTTATGAATTTTGCTAAATTTGGATTGAGAGTGTGGTTTATTGAAGCGGTTCATTAGTGAAATTACTGTAGCGACACATGATATTATGTCAATGGTCTATATTTAGCTATTGATTCTTAGAATCGGTTGTTGTTTAAATTAGATTTTTACTGTTATTTCATTGTTGTAACTGTGACATTGAAGAAAAAAAAAGGATGAACAAAAGAGCACATTTACTGTAGTGGAGATTGCTATCGCCCATATGAAAAGATCTTTTCGAAGTGAAATACTTGCTTCTGATATGAAAATGATTTATTTATAAATTTGGAACCAAGTACTAGATCTAGAGGTGGTAATATGGGTTGATTTGGTGGGTTGGGTAACTGATTCGATATGGGTTGGGCTGAATCAAAACCAATGTTTGGTAGATGTTCATTGAACGGTTGTGAAAAATATATATTGTGACCACCACTGCACATCATTCTCTAAGGGTCATATCATGTACTAATTGCCTAAATCTTCCTTAATATTACATCAAGGTGAGTGCAACGTTTAGAAGTCCATTATGTTGTTTCAAATTTCGTCTGGAATAAATGTTGTTTCCATTTTTAACTTACCTTTAGTATCCCATACATAAAACAACATATCACTCTTTGATCTGTCTCATGCCTCTATTCCCCTTTTAGTAGCTTTCAAGTTTACAAGAGTCATCTGCTCATTGTAATCTCTATGGAAAATTTGTTATGCATATTGGCAAGTTGTGCTACTGAAAGTTTGGTAAGTTGAAGCTTATTACTGTTTAATACTACTTAAAGTTTGAAAAATTGTGCTTATTACTACAAGAAAGAGGCAAATTCTGAAAGGTATAAATACAAGTCTTTTTTTGTTTGAACAAAAAGATATTTCAAATTTCACGCGAAAAGAAAGTATGTATAAGTTGGTCAATGGTGCTCTGGTCACCTTGGATAGTCTCTTAGAAACAAAATAACTTCATTGTTTTTGACAATTGCTTTTATATAATGAGAAGCTTAAAGTCATCCACTTTAATGTTCTATTTATCAAATCGTTATGAATTTTAAACTCATTTTCTTTGATATAAGGTGTCACACCCCCAAATTACCTGTTTTGCAGCGGAATGGAATTCCTGGGGATTGACTTTCATAGCATCACAATCACAATTATATTGAACGACCTAAAATGTCGTTTGGAAAACACATCGTTTGATTTAATAAAACAATCAGAGTTTACAAGATAGGTCCCAAAAGTTGATAAAGTTTGCGGAAAATATGTTCATGTTTATGAAATGGGGACATTTAACTGGCAATGAGGTAACTTAAGCAATATAATGAATTTGATATACTTGGTATCGTAATAAAAATGATATGCAATGTATTCTCCCCCGTAGGTTTGAAATAAAGTAAAAACTTGAATAAATCGGGGCTATGAAAACTCACCTGTTGCAATGATTATGATGACAAAAGTGGATACACTGAAATGAGGCGCAACCTCTAACCGTGACCTATTATGAATGATATGTTCTATGATAAGTTATGATGTAATGTTATGCATGCAATTCGGATGATATTTATACCACTTATGAATTTTTGAAAATAATACTTTTTGTCGAAAAATAATCTTATAACGTCTTGACAATTTAATAATTACTTTTCAAGCATTTACGTTGAAATGATATCATACGATAATCATTTAATGATTTATTATGAAATTATAACTTTTCGTCGTAAAATAATGTCGTTGAAATTTCCATGAAAGTGACTAAAACGGCCTCTAAAAACTAGTCGTAAAATGGTGCACGTCGAGCGTTAGGAAACGAACTCAACGGTTTTGGGAAGCTCGTATCATAATCTCAAAGTGTTAGTGTTTAAGTTTCCTTCCTAGAGGTCTCGATCACAAAGAAAATATAGGTTAAGTATAGTACTTTAGTCCAAAGTATAGTTTAAGGTTGGTTTTCGGCCAAGTTTGAGTAACCATATTTAATTCATTACAACTCCGCTAGACAAACGGTCGGACATTTTGAAAAATATGTTTGGCGAACTTACTTTTATTAGAAGACATCACTTTGTAAAAATTTCTACATCAATGTTAAAAACAACCTTCAATATGGTCACTTGTTTTTGCCGTAATACTTGTCTATTAGAAATAATATAGTTTTTCTTATATAATAAAGTTACGTCAACTTTGTAAAAACATGTATAATTTAATCGTTACTAGTCCGTTTTCTACATTTTATATGTCATAAGCTTTGTATCAAAGTATACTAATATATTTTTGATAAGTCGAAATAATTTATAACGCCTAAGCCTCATTTTTGACTCGTACAAAATAGACGTAACTTGCTGAAATTTTCAGAATTTATAGTTTTCGTTGCTTAAATTGAAAAATTCATAACTTCTTCGTTATAGCTCCGTTTTAATCCGTTCAAGCGGCCACGTTTTCGTTTTAAAGTTTATTTTCTAAATATCTAGGCCAAAAATTTTTATCCACTGTCGAAAATTCCAGATTTCGAAAATAAGGACAGACCCTTTTTAAAACTTGTCAAAATGAGTTTTTCTCGCGCCAAACCTATTCTAACCCATTTAAAACAACTCCGAAGCTATTCTAATCCTACCATACACCTTCTTAGGGTGTCATGGTTTCCTAGACATCATCAAGAGTGATATATTACAAGGAATAATTATAGGATGACTTAAATATATATAAGTCTTAAAAACAATCTAAAAGTGGTACAAACATCATATGACTTGCATGCTTTCTCAAATATGATGAAATGAATATGAGAATGAATATGAAATATGATCATGAATATGAAAAGCTTACAAGTAACTTGATGAGGTTTATGATCAAAGGATGTTTCCTAATCACCCAAGGTTTATATTGCAAAACCTTAAACAAGAGTGATACAAGAGTATTTAAAACTTGATTAGAGAAAAATATATGGACTCCTTCTTGGTCCCTTTGTGGTTGCCGGTTCTAGTAAGAGAGAAAGGAAGAGAGTTTGATCTAAAACACTTTGTAAATATCAAGTTGTATGTGTTGTTTATGTGATTAAAATACATTGATATTTAGCAAATCACTCAATGACTCACCCCCTTGTGTCGACAAGGGGTATTAGTCATCTACTTTTATATATATATATATATATATTTTTAAATGTATAAGTATAAGTAGATGTGTAATTTGTAAGTTTAGTTTAGTAATTAGGTATATTTTTGAACATTTAGGGTAGCGTTGGCTAAACATAAATTTAAACGGGTCAAGATAAAATATATTGAGGTCATAAATTTTAATGGGTCAAGAAAGAATCTCCCCATCGTTTCTATCTAGTTGTCACAAGCTTGATCTTTTGCAAGATTTCACATGTCACCCACCAAGAGCTTGTTTGATGTTGGCTCTAGAAGGATTTCCATCTTCATTGTGAATATTTTTACATATCACTCGGATGTTCTGGCAATACCACAAGGATAATGCGTAGGACTCTTAATATATACTTACTTTCCACATTGTGTGAAAAAGCAAGTCTTCAAGAATTTAGTGTCCTAACGAGATATTGTGGATGATCTCTTGGCTCTAGACTTAATAGTGCTCATTTGGTTCCTGTGCCGGAGACTAGGGAGAGGGTCTCCTTCTTCAATATCAACAATCTCTAAGAGAAATTCGATAGATTATGTAGGTTCCCCGTGAGAATGAAACAAGCCCTTTTAAGAGGAACTTGAGTGGTTTGGGAAGTTGTAGTGCAGTGCGTCACTGGGTCCATGACGTCTTGTCTTCAATACCAGTGTTACCTTAGTAACCACCAGTAGCATATGAATTGAACCCGGTTTCTGCCCTAAGGTTGAATTGATGGAGGGCTATTTCTTTTCACCCTTTTATCATTCATTTCTTTTTCATTCTTCAACCCCTTCAGTGCTTACCGAGACTTCATAACTAGAACCTTGTTGGGTTTATTCCAGTACTAGCTCAGTCTCAGTCTGCACTCTTCCCATTCCTCACTTTTCTCCTTTTTTCAATATACCTAAGGACTCTACACTATCTAGTGGATTGTCCCTGGGTAGATCCCTCCGGTTCTGGCGGATCGTGGGAACGAATACCTAACCTAACCATCCTTATAACTCCATGCATAAAGTAAATTGGTCGGTCTTTTGGTATTGTTCTTTCCTTCATGAAACCAATTGAAAAATCATTTGGAAAAACAATCAAGGTACTTGTGATACGAGATCAAAGCATTTTGTACCTTAATAGTTTTGATCATTTAGAAAACCTCCCCCTCAACATGTGCGTGTGATTTAGAAATTGTTTGGCACATGGAGGCAAGAGGACTTTGAAATATTTTCTTTGATCACAATTTTCATACGAAAAAGCCATTTGATTTTCTTGGTAAAATTCTCCCCCTCAATATGTGCATTAAGTATATTAAAACATTTTATCACATAGAGGCAAGAGTTCTTTTGAAGCACATCCACAATCACAAAATCCATTAAGAAAACCATTTGAAAACTCAATCAAGGTACTTTATAAATAAATTTTTTAAAAAAGCTTTTGTACCTCGATAGTTATGCTCCCCCTCAATATGTGCTTCGAGATTCGAAAGCGTTTAACACATATGAGAGAGCAGCCTGCACAATTAAATCAAAACGATCACCTTTTATCAAATTTCATTATTAAATCACAAATTCTCCCTCGATCAAAAATATCAAACCCTTTGAGATTTTGGATCCCAAGTGATTTAATTAGGTTTAGAAAACATGGGAGAAAATGTGGCCTTGTTTAAATACTCATCTGGTTTTTGGATAAATCCTCCTCCTCAACATGTGCATTATGTATATTGAAATCGTTTGACACATGGAGGCAGGAGTGCCTTTAAAGGACTAAAACCAATTCCATTTAAAACAGATTTGAGATTTAAATCACGATCTCTATCCCGATCAAAATTTCAAACCTTTTGAGATTTGCGATCCCAATTGATTTAAATCATTTAAAACATTTTGGGGAAAGACGTGGCTTGATTTAACTTTGAAAAATGACAGATAAGGACCAACTCTAGACATTAAAGATTGTTAGTGTCAGGTATGATAGTTTTTTAAACGATCTTTAAGTAAAATAAAACAGTTTCACAATCAAACAAGAACAGAAAAAATTTCATTTTGTAAGATCTTTGAGTTTTAAAGAAAATCATACCATGACATAACATTAAATCTTTAGATCACCACTTTATTTCGTACAAACGGACTTGATAGATGAAATATCGTTTTGAAAATATTTAATTTAAAATCACTCTCCCCCTCAATTGATGACCGAAGTCGATAATTGAGTGACTTAGATTTTGATAAAAATGAAGTCCGGTGATTTTCAAAATTTAGTTCAATTAATTTTCAAAACAATATTTTTCCATTTTCAAAACAATTTAATCAAATTATTCAAAATTGTTTAAAAATGGTATCCTGCACAAAGACACGTTAGGTGGTTGAGAAGCTTCCGTTGTTGCTGTAGGGCTTGGAAGAAAACCGTCTGCAGATGCAGTGAGACTTCTTCTTACGTTGCATTTTGAATGCCAACTGAGGTCCAATTAAGCTCCGTTTCTTCAATCACTTAGAAGAAAACCATCTGCTGATGCAGTGAGACCTCTTACGTTGCATTTATGCCAACTCTCCATTGAAGTCCAATTAAGCTTCGTTTCTTCATTTGTCAACCCAAGAAATAGTTACCCTTTCCTTTCGGCATCCAATCATCTTCAATTGTGGGATCCGGATCGGGAACATTCTTATAACCAATATACCTGCATACGTTAGTGAACATACATACAAATATATGGTGGTCGACAACACCCAAACAGCAATCGACTAATTAAAGTCAATTCAACATAACAATCATATCATATAAGGCATGGGGTTTATGTGTTAATCAAACTTTAATCATCTAAACCTAACAATCATATCCTAACTTCCTAGTCCTTCGACACAGGCAAATATCATTTTTAATTAAGCACGTAGGATAATTAAGAAAGCTCGTTAGATGATATAGATTTGAAAACATTATCCCCCTCAATCCATGACTCATTTTATGAAAAGTTTGAAAGCGCTGAAGTCATTGATTGAGTTTTCAATTTAACAAAAACTCTGAATCTGATTGTTTTAAAAGCAACTCATTTACCACCATTTTAGAAAACACCAAATATTTTTCTGAAGAATTTTAGACGGAAAAACATTTGTGTAGGAACAGCAGTCCTTCGACATAGTTTCCTTGTTTTGTTTTTAGGATAAGTGCACGAAATATTTGAAAATTGGTTTAGCGCAACACTTTCCTTTCTTGAAGAATGGGTTGCTATCTGAAATAATAGCAAGCCATAGTTTTAAGCCCGGGTTACAGTCTGAAATAACTGTAAGCCATAGGTTGAGACATGTTTAGAAAGAAATATTTACACCTCCTGCTCGAACTTCATCTATGGTCCCGTGCCATTATTGAATGACATTTCTAAGACCGTAGATGTTATCGATACCAGAAGACATGTCTAGAGAAAACAATATTTTTGGTATTTTTGAAATTTTCTGATTTTTATGGATTTTTGAAGGTTTTATATTTTTCTATTTTGTTTTGATGGTTTTATATTTTTCTATTTTCTTTTTGTTGGTTTTATATTTTTGTATTTTGTTTTCTGATAAATATATACAAGGATAGAGTAGATGATATAGTTAAAGAGGATGATGATACGAGTACCGAGATAAGGATATCGAGCAGCACATCGTAGAAGATAGAATTCGTCATCTCTTAAACATCCACCACCAAAGCTTCCAAGGGCTCTTGAATTGAAAGAAATAGAACCATCTGAAAGTGAGACTTTGGCAGCTTCCCCACAAACCGAAAATCCTTTAGCTGAGCAGATTCGAAGCTCTATTTCAAGCTTGCCTTAGCCAGGTGCACAGAAAAGCACACCATTATCATAAATTCCGCAACTCCATTTAAGAACGATAATCGAGGATCTCCATTCGGGGTTATATCATCCAATAGAAGAACAACACCGTATCATCCCACACACAAAACAATCTTCTCAAATTTCTTTTCTACTGACGTCTGAAGCAATCCATTCCAAAAAGGTGTCAAGAGAACAATTCCCCCAAGTAGTTGAATTGAAGCAGTCAGTTTCTTTGTATAATGCTCAAGAACTCTCCCGAACACACATCATGAGGGGAATGAAAACACCTTCCCATGTTCACATTTTTCTTCCCGGATGATCGTGTATGAAGCTCAAGAACCCGAAGTACACCAATACCCAAGAGCTCTCCTGAATACACATCATGAGGGGAATGAAAACACCTCCCCATGTTCACATTTTTCTTCCCTGATGATCGTGTATGAAGCTCAAGTATCCGAAGTATACCAATACACAAGGAATGAATAACTGATAACATTGAAGAAGCAGGCCAAGTCACTGATTATCTCTGCGGGTGACAATCTCTGCGGATGTCAACACCGGAATAAGTGATTATATCTCTGAATCACTGATTAAGCACTCAAGTGAAACAGCTGAGCATCCCCAATGTACACAATCTCTCTCCCCTAATCATTGCGATACCATCGAAATCACCACACACTAGTGTACCTCTTTTATCTTCAGAAACTTTTTCTAACATCACTTCCCCCACGTAGATGAAATACTAACACTAAACGCCTTGATGAGTAAAACCTTGAGTTTCTCTGCGGTCATGACATTTGTTTTCCCGGGATATCTTCAATCACTTAGAAGAATTAAGTTCATCAAGTTTACTCGTCATGAGTCAAACCTTGAGTTTCTCTGCGGTAATAACATTTGTCTTCCCGGGATATCTTCAATTACTTAGAAGTATTAAGTTCATCAAGTTTACTCGCGTTTAGGTGCTTATCTCCTTACTCCTTGCTGGTTTTTGACACTTCAGAATCAACAACTCTTTGAATGCCCAAAATACTTGAAATTTGTTGAGAAGATCGCTTGAAGTCTTTGTGAGAATCAACATGCTGAATAATGTGAGCAAGTCTAATTGGGGATTAAATTTGACATATCACATTCCCCCAATTAGTGCTCTCCCCTAAACCAACAATCTGTTTGATAAATGCCCATATTAAGAAGAAGTCTTTAGATCGTTAAATGCAACTCGTCTTTAGTCTTCTAACATGTAGCAGAATATGTAGAACCGACTGTAGACTCGACCTTCTTCAAGATTGTCCAGTTGGGGAATAGAAAGCTAACATCTTCAACTCACCAAAAATAAGAACATCACTAAAAAGCATCCCAATCAACTTACATCTTGCAAATCCCCTTAACTAAAATCCCTCCCAATCAAACAAGAACAGAAAGATGTTCATCAAGGAAATCAGCAATCAGGCCGCAACGAACACACGAAGTGGTAATACCAAGCAAACAATCACATCAAACAAGAACAGAAGGTTGTTCGGAATCATCATGTTGATGTGCACGTGAAGCATTAACCGGAAGCACTTTGTCAATAAACTCATATCAGCTTGTGAAGATGTCAACTAACGGCTCATAGAAGAAACTCCATGTGAAGATTACCCGATAAGAAGAAGCTCGATTCTTACATGAGTTTAGAGCCGTACGACCATTTAAATTCTCAAATAATAATCAACCATGCAGTAATTTTACACTTCTTCTCCCCCTCAAGAATTGCATACAGAGTTGCCATTCTTGATTAAATAAGTGAAAATCATCCGAATGTTCTATTCACACTTCTCTCCCGCAAAATAAGCACATGATGTCGCCATCTTCATTATAATCGAGCAAGTGGAATGAGAAAAACAATCAGTGGTAGCCCGGTTCACTTGATGACTGAAGCGCATGGAAAAAGTATGAAGCATGTTGATAAGAATGGTCATAATAAGAAGATTTCTCTTCTTCAGAAGATAAAGCGCACTGACACGTACACTTTTATTTTCTTTAGAGTATGAGGCTTGAACTGAAGTATTCAAACGTCATAAGAAGATTTCTCTTCTTTCAAAGATAATGCGCACTGAAACGTACACATTTATTTTCTTTAGAGTACGAGGCATGAACTGAGTTGTTCATACGTCATAATCTCTCTCTTTTCAGCACTCTTAGCAAACATGTAATCAATCACCATTATCATTCAGTAGGCTCTTTGCAGTGACAGCTGATGGAGATAACCCAATATGATGAATTTGACCCTGAAGTAAACTAACCCGATCTCGTGACTTATACTTGCACATATGTAACAAAGAGCGGTGCCGATTTCCATTAGCATCTCTAAGTACTCTCTAAGTACTCTATACTCTTCATCCAACCAACCATCAAGTAATAGACGTACTTTACCTCTTGAAAATCCACAATTGAATGTGACACTGAGCACTACAACGTAACTCCTTAAAGTGATAGTTATTTTGAGATGATGAGAGCCCAATTCCCCCAAGTGGTAAAAAGAAAAGGTAAGAGTCACCCAACAATAACTAGATTTCCAAGTCTTCGTTTTTGAAAATAAGCTTGAACAAGGATCATGAAGAATCTTCATCCAACCATCCCCGATACCTTCAGATACTAAGTACACTCGCCCGTGATATTTCACTTCAACCTCAAATAAATAATAGTGAATTAACTCCGTTGTCACATCTTCTAGTTAAATGCTCAAATCTGGCCTTCTTTGCCATTTAAACGAACTTTGATAATGGTTTCATCCCGACCATGGTTACAAGCACAGAACCCCGTAAAACCAAGTAATAACCATACTGCCATGACAAATATCCAAACACACATCCAATTCATGAAATACACCCTTTTATCCCTTCTTCGAAGCAGAAACCGTAGCACCAGCATCAAGTAAGATCCAGAATTACACTTTCTCTTCTCCAAGATGGTTCCATCAATAAGGGATTTTACAACTCTATGGTTTAAACCGAGAAATAGTTTCTTTCACGGGATTTTACAAAACCAAGAATAAACCGCAAGATAGATCTGGAAATGCACTTTACTATTACCAGGATGTTTCCATTGTCACGGGATTTTACAAGTCTATGATTTAAACCGAAAAATAGATTCTTTCACGGGATTTTACAAAATCAAGACAAAAACCGTAAACAATGTCAGCTTGAATGTGTTATGGCAACTTTGGTTTCGGTGAATATCTGTTTTAGGGGAACATGCAGCGGTTCATCAACGGTTCATACACCAACATCAACAGTATTATCAACCATCCAATAAATACTTTGGTAAACAAATCAATCACGCATTATGTCGGCTATTGTAGTGACCACATGGAGAAATAGACCCGATATACCAAACTTGATCATGAAGTGAACTTACCCATATTTGTTACTTAAACTTGTACTAATTCCTCGTGAAAAAGAAACGGTGTACCCAATGTACAAAACCTCTTGACATTCTCAACTGAGTGAGACACCGAAGTGATAGTTACGTTGTGGGTTAAACGAGAAAGAATCACAACCGTAATTAAATAGCCAAGTCTTTATCACCCTCTATAAACGCCCAAACAAGTCATCTTCGCGGAATGGTAGAAAGAAAGAAGACGAAATAAGTAAACATGCCCGGTAAACCTCTTCTAAAAATCCAAGTAAGAAATATCGTTCAAACAACCTCGTAGTCAACGTTGTTCCAATAACAATTCAAGTCGTGACATGATATTCTTTGTAAAAATGTGTATACCAAAGTATCCAACCGCATATCACCTCAAATCTCATCATCGAATCTCATAACCCAAATCACACAGTCAGAACTCACATATCATGTCGTCAAACCTCATCGCCAAATTACAAATCTCAGCTCATAAAATATTGTACACCATAAATTTAAATTCATGAGCATGAAATAATATCCAATGAAGGCCCGGACCATAAATATATCCAAGATCTCAAATTACCACATAAAAACGACATGATTCAATTAAGCACAAAAACGACCCGGTCTATCATTATCAACCTCAACATCTAACATCCATTTTACATGAGTCCATGAGAATATTATCCGGTCCATGCACATTACAATTCACGGTCCAATAAAACACTATACCAATCAGATTAACTGGCCCATGTGTAAAATACAGATCGGCCCATAAGTCCCTACAGCCATGTTCGGTCCATTTAGTGTCAAGCTCACCCACGTCCACATTTTTCAAACCCTAATTAACCGGATATAAAATGCCCACTTCTATCACTAACCCCACTTAACACAACCCTAAAATACTCACACAAAATACATCCGCCTCTCTCTCCTCACATGTCCAAACACCAATCTGCAACTCATAACCCTAAATAAAAACATGCGCCTCCCATTTTCTTCTTTCAGTACACAACACCTATGTTCCTTTGTTCATAGTGTCCTCGCCACAGAGATGGCTTGAGGCAAGGTGAGTAGGCAACGAGACAAGTATCAGGTCATGGTAAGTATTCATAAACGATTAAACCCCCATTAATTTTCAAGAGCATAGAACGAGCCTATGTGAAGGGATAACATAGATGTTATTATCTTCACATAACAGAATCGGATATGGTTTTTTTTTTTTTTTTTAAAGTTTGTTAGGATCGATGAAACAACTTTTATTCTCATGTGAAAGGCCCTTGTGGTTTGATGAAATATTTGTGACTCATGAGAATAAGTTTGAGATCCTTTTTATTTTCCATGTCTTTATAGATTATATCTATGATGATAAGGGATTCAACAAACAACGTGTTAAATATATTAGACACGAGTTCGAATCCAATCTGAGATCTTATGAGTTGTATGAATCGTTTTTCTTTTTGAGTCATGAAATCCGTTTAACATATGAGGTTGAATGAGAGAAAAAAAGGAAGAAAACTTTATTCTTTTTCTTTTCAGTAAACTGATGTTAAATGGTTATGAGATGTAGTGTTGATATAGATCTGTGATGAATACTTCACTCGTGTGGAACGCCCTTTGAGGCATGATAGCTCTATGAAACCCACGAATAAAGATTCTGAGATCTATCTTCGTTTTCATTTCGTGTTGAGTCATGATTATATGTGGTAGGAGATGGTGGATGAGTAGGTATAGATTGGGATTTGATTGTGGAGGATTGGAGTCGGTTGATTTGAGTTGAATCCGTGGACTGATGATGGTAATGGTACTGAGGTCGAGAGTGGATTGGTGTAGTCGGTCATCTGTCATACTCTTCTTCATCTTCTTTCTGTCTAAGTCGTTAGGTCAAAGTCTTTGAGTCAAGTCGCTAGCTCAATGGAGTCAAGTCGCTACCCATTATTATTATTTTTTTTCAAAGCAAGTCGCTACGACTGTTGACTAAAAGGTCAAGTCGCTACTGACTTTCAAAAAAATCAGCAAATCTCCAAGTCGCTATAGCAATAGATGTACAAGTCGCCACTTGTTAAAGAACAAGTCGCTAGCTAAAATTAAGAGCACAAGTCGCTATGAAGATTTTTGACTAAATTCTGATGAGTTTTCCGACTAAGTTCCGACCACCTTCATAATAAACCCAGAAAACGTTACAGAAAACTGCTTATAAAAATGGGTTCCGACCACCTTCATAGCGACTTGGTAGTCAAAAGAAGCAGTTTTGACCAATAAAGATGACCAGTTAACCCATTAAGACCTCATAAATATGACCTATTGAACACAAAATATGCATAACAAGACTGATAGAAACAAGATTCTAAGAGTACCAAAACAGATTAAAACTGATATGACCATAAGACCTTTTTGACCAAACAAAAACACATAAAGCTTGTTTGTAAAAACTGTTTACCCATAACAATGTACCGACCACACAAATACACAAAAAAAACAGCTTCAAACACTAATCAAAACCACAAGAAATCATCAAAACACAACAACCTTGGCTCTGGTACCAATTGTAGGATCGTTATATTTATTGTGTTGATGATTCGGGTGGTCTTGGATGATTTAAATACATGTTTGCCATATTTAGAGACAGAAAGTAGAGAGAGAGGGTGTTCTTGCTAGAGGTTTACACAAATGAAATGTTAGATTGAATGAGAAGCACCACCCCTTCCATGGATGGAAGGGGTATTTATACTTACATAATACACGACCTCCTATCGGCCTGTGGATCAGGAATACAGTGGGTAAAGACCCGTCCTTCCTCCACGGTGTTACACTAAACTATTCTACGCTACAAATTAACTAATTAACTACTACATAATGTAAATAACTACAAATCTACGAGCTAACATATGCTAGACTATAATTGGGGTGACCGACACTTTAACATGGAATTTCTAATTCCTAACAGTTTGTATATATATACTCGAAAACTTAATCACTAGACACTATTGGAGAGCTATTAAAGGGTCTATTTAGCATTTTTAGTCATTAAATATAATATAAGCCATTAGGTGCATGTAATGCTGTATGAGATTACAACCTCCTGCCATTTGCCAACATATGATATTTTTTACGAAGAACATCCTTTGTCCCAATAACATAGAACATTTGAGTAAGCAGTTTAATTTGAGTCTTTGACTAACAATCATCTGCCTAAGATCCTCATGCGTTTCACATAAATCATCTAATTATAGTTCTATATAAATATATTTTGTACGTAATTATGCAAGCATGGTTCATATGTAAATTAGGTAAATATGGCCATTATGTAAATATGTAAATCAAATATATGGCCATTATGTGTTCATAAGAGAAGAAGTTGGTTTCTCTTCGTTTTTCATTCAAATGAAATCATCACCAACCTGCAAAATGTTATTCTTTGTTATAAACAGTACTTCATGCATATATTATTGAGCCATGTATATATTATTTTGAGTTTTGAATATCATGTTGCAGCTACATTTTTTTATTACCATTGTGTTTTACATGTTTTCTTTACTTATATATCCTTAACTTTTGGGTGAACGTATGCTACCGCTAACTTTTGTCTACTTATGAGTGTTTTTTATTTGCTTAAAAGTGTCATTTTGATAAACCCATGGTGTGTACGATAGAGTGTGTGAGGGTGTCCCATGTTCATCAAGACATGACTTAACAGGTCTCGAGAACAGAGGACGCATGAGTACATAGGTTTCAACCGAGACGAGTGCCAAATGTGCTTGAATTATCATCCTAGCTGATACAGTTTAGCAGATGCTTAATACATAAATAGCCAAAAAGGTATTAGAAATTTTAATTCTGTTTTTTAAAATAGGAGTAGATAATAGGTGGAATTTTTTACCCATTTAACTACCATAGGTTGATTCCGGTCATGATTTATCTGTAACAAGTAAAAGGGTTAGATCACAGAACTTAGAAAAATACGAACACCATTAAATATATATTATGGATGGTATCCAACTAGCTTTCCATTTTATAGTCTCTTTCATAGTTTTTTGGGACTCTATCAAAGGAATAGGCGTTAGAGTGCATGACACTAATTTTTGATGAAAGATACTTTATAAATTTTCCATTTTTAGAAACGTGAAGGTGAGGCCGATTCGGTATCTACTTCTCAGCCAAGTGTGGATGTTGGGCATAAACCCGTGTCAACTTTGGAGAGGAATTTGAATGACAATCAAGATACTGAGAAGACTTCTGCTCCTGTCACTGTGACTGTCACTCCTGGTTAGTATCCTATCTTTCTAAAATCGAACATAGCTTTTATTTGCTTCAAAATCGAACATGCTTATAAGAAAAATATATAATCGTTTTGTATTTGGTCATATCATAATGCCAAATATTGTTGTATTATTAGTGTCACTGCTTTTATATGTGCTTTTTCATGGAGTTTGTGTATTTGTGACAGTTTTGAACCCAAAAT
>BPTQ01000008.1:246407672-246422713 GCA_019973895.1 Chrysanthemum seticuspe
TATAGTTACAAACATAACGACCTCCTATCGGCCTGTGGATCAGGTATACAGTGGGTAAAGACCCGTCCTTCCTCCACGGTGTTGCTCTAAACTAAATAGCTAACTAAATAACTAGTAAATAACGTAATGTCTACGAGCTAAATTATGCTAGATTACATATGTGGTGACCGACACTTCACTATGGAATTTCTAATTCCTAACAATCTCCCCCTAAGGGAGGTCACCCCATGTTTTACATTTCGAATCCTAGCATTCTATTTAATCTTCAGTCTTGAGCTCGTAGACTTAAATTCTTCAAATTCCGCATCATTTGTGCTTTAGCAGTGATACTTCAAAGTCCGAGTGCTTAGTACTTTCAGTGGAGGCCTTTAACTGATCCACATCTTTGATGATCTTCGAGCTTTCATTGAGATCATCAGCCACATTAAATCTCTGGATCACCCTTTATTGTGTTGCCATCATGTGAAGTTGTGACTTTCGGACCGACATGCTCACACTTTTGAATCATGACATCTTTCCATCAGAGTAGCGGAAGCCTTACTGGTTCATGATATTTGCAGCAGCGTAGCAGAAGCATAGTATAAAAATATCAGAACCAGGTTATGTAGATATGCACAAGTCATGATTTCTTCAAATTAAGTGTGGATGCCGTGAGCATGCGGCTTTGGATTGACTCTTCAATTCTGATCAGCTGCAATCATCGGGGTGTACCTGCATACGACAGTTAGCAATAAAGCGCACGAAAGTGTCTTTGATCACTTTCGTTGAATTGAGGTACACGGCCCACGGTTCCCCGTTGATCAGTACAAGTACTGCCTGTGATCAGGTAGGATTCCTAAGAATCTCCTTGACAGGGTTTCGCAGCTGTTCTAGCTGTTCTCAAACCGGAACGTCTCAAAGAAGACAACACGGAGTGAGTGAACCAGCGAATTGAGATTCACTGATTGATGAAAAATGATTTGAAAAACAATCGCGTATTGCTTAGGATAAAGAGTTTTGCAATACGACGAAGGTTTTATGAGAAAGATCAATTTTCAATCAAAACACTTTTGTATTTGAAAATAGTACACAATCGACGTGCTAGTGAAAAGAAGAGATTCGCACATCGACCGGTTTTTCTAAAAGTATTTTTCAATCAGAGATACTTTTTGAATTTTGAAAACATAAGTACACATTCGACGTGCTAGAGAAAAGAAGATTTGCACATCGAACGGTTTTTCCAAAAGTATTCGTCAATTCCATTCCTGGACCAAGGTTGATTCAAGACTGAATCGCCCCATTGTTTCTATCCAGTTGTCACAAGCTTGATCTTTTGCAAGATTTCACATGTCACCCACCAAGAGCTTGTTAGATGTTGGCTCTAGAAGGATTTCCATCTTCATTGTGAATATTTTTACATATCACTCGGATGTTCTGGCAATACCACAAGGATAATGCGTAGGACTCTTAATATATACTTACTTTCCACATTGTGTGAAAAAGCAAGTCTTCAAGAATTTAGTGTCCTAACGAGATATTGTGGATGATATCTTGGCTCTAGACTCAATAGTACATTTTTGGTTCCTTTGCCGGAGACTAGGGAGAGGGTCTCCTTCTTCAATATCAACAATCTCTAAGAGAAAGTCGATAGATTATGTAGGTTCCCCGTGAGAATGAAACAAGCCCTTTTAAGAGGAACTTGAGTGGCTTGGAAAGTTGTAGTGCAGTGCGTCACTGGGTCCATGACGTCTTGTCTTCAATACCAGTGTTACCTTAGTAACCACTTAGTAGCATATGTATTGAACCCGGTTACTGCCCTAAGGTTGAATTGATGGAGGGCTATTTCTTTTCACCCTTTTTCACATTCATTTCTTTTTCATTCTTCAACCCCTTCAGTGCTTACCGAGACTTCATAACTAGAACCTTGTTGGGTTTATTCCAGTACTAGCTCTGTCTCAGTCCGCACTCTTCCCATTCCTCATTTTTCTCCTTTTTTTCAATATACCTAAGGACTCTACACTATCTAGTGGATTGTCCCTGGGTAGATCCCTCCGGTTCTGGCGGATCGTGGGAACGAATACCTAACCTAACCATCCTTATAACACCATGCATAAAGTAAATTGGTCGGTCTTTTGGTATTGTTCATTCTTCCATAAAACCAATTGAAAAATCATTTGGAAAAACAATCAAGGTACTTGTGATACGAGATCAAAGCATTTTGTACCTTAATAGTTTTGATCATTTAGAAAACCTCCCCCTCAACATGTGCATATGATTTAGAAATTGTTTAGCACAAGGAGGCAAGAGAACTTTGAAATATTTTCTTTGATCACAATTTTCATACGAAAAAGCCATTTGATTTTCATTGGTAAATTCTCCCCCTCAATATGTGCATAGGATATTTGAAAACATTTTTTATCACATAGAGGCAAGAGTTCTTTTGAAGCACATCCACAATCACAAAATCCATTAAGAAAACCATTTGAAAACACAATCAAGGTACTTTATAATCTCTTTTAAAAAACTTTTGTACCTCGATGGTTTTGCTCCCCCTCAATATGTGCTTCGAGATTCGAAAGCGTTTAGCACATACGAGAGAGCAGCCTGCACAATTGAATCCAAACGATCACCTTTTATCAAATTTCATTATTAAATCACACATTCTCCCCCGATCAAAAATATCAAACCCTTTGAGATTTTGGATCCCAAGTGATTTAATACGGTTTATAAAACATGGGAGAATATGTGGCCTGGTTTAAATACTCGTCATGTTTTTGGATAAATCCTCCTCCTCAACATGTGCATTATGTATATTGAAATCGTTTGGCACATGGAGGCAGGAGTGCCTTTGAAGGACTAAAACCAATTCCATTAAAACAGATTTGAGATTTAAATCACGATCTCTACCCCGATCAATATTTCAAACCTTTTGAGATTTGCGATCCCAATTGATTTAAATCATTTAAAACATTTTGGGGAAAGACGTGGCTTGATTTAACTTTGAAAAATGACAGATAAGGACCAACTCTAGACATTAAAGATTGTTAGTGTCAGGTATGATAGTTTTTTAAACGATCTTTAAGTAAAATAAAACAGTTTCACAATCAAACAAGAACAGAAAAAATTTCATTTTGTAAGATCTTTGAGTTTTAAAGAAAATCATACCATGACATAACATTAAATCTTTAGATCACCACTTTATTTCGTACAAACGGACTTGATAGATGAAATATCGTTTTGAAAATATTTAATATAAAATCACTCTCCCCCTCAATCCATGACATAAGTCAATAATTGAGTGACTTAGGTTTCGATAACAAGAAGTCCGGTGATTTTTAAAAACTTAGTCCAATATATTTTCAAAACAATATTTTCCATTTTCAAAACAATTTAATCAAATTATTCAAAATTGTTTAAAAAAGGTATCCTGCACAAAGATACGTTAGGTGGTTGAGAAGCTTCTGTTGTTGTTGTTGTTGTAGGGCTTGGAAGAAAACCGTCTGCAGATGCAGTGAGACTTCTTCTTACGTTGCATTTTGAATGCCAACTGAGGTCCAATTAAGCTCCGTTTCTTCAATCACTTAGAAGAAAACCATCTGCTGATGCAGTGAGACCTCTTTCGTTGCATTTATGCCAACTCTCCATAGAAGTCCAATTAAGCTCCGTTTCTTCATTTGTCAACCCAAGATATAGTTACCCTTTCCTTGCGGCATCCAATCATGTTCATTAGTGGGATCCGGATCGGGAACATTCTTATATACCAATATACCTGCATATGTTAGTGAACACACATACAAATATATGGTGGTCGACAACACCCAAACAACAATCGACTAATAAAAGTCAATGCAACATATCAATCAGATCACATAAATGTATAGGAATAAAGTGTTCATCAAACACTAATCATCTAATCCTAGCAATCATATCCTAGGCACCTAGTCCTTCAACATAGGTTAACATCATTTTTAATTAAGCATATTAGGATAATTAAGAAAGCCCGTTAGATGATGTAGATTTGAAAAACAAACATTATCCCCCTCAATCCATGACTCATTTTATGAAAAGTTTAAAAGCGCTGAAGTCATTGATTGAGTTTTTGCGAATTAATACGAAAACTCTGATCCTGATTTATTTACAAGCAACTCATTTACCACAATTTTAAAAAAACAACAAATATTTTTCTGAAGAATTATAGACGGAAAAACATTTGTGTAGGAACAGCAGTCCTTCGACATACTTTCCTCAAATTTGTTTTTAGGATAAGTGCACGATATATTTGAAAATTGTTTAGCGCAACACTTTCCTTCCTTTAAAGAGCGGGTTGCTATCAGAAATAATAGCAAGCCATGGTTTAAGCGCGGGTCACAGTCAGAAGTAACTGTAAGCCATCATTGAAGCGCGGGTTACAGTCTGAAATAACTGTAAGCCATTAGATTTGTGACATGTTTAGAAAGAAATATTTACACCTCCTGCTCGAACTTCATCTAAAGTCCCGTGCCATTATTGAATGACATTTCTAAGACCGTAGATGTTATCGATACCAGAAGACATGTCTTGGAAAACATATTTTTGGTAATTTTTGAATTTTTCTGATTTTTATGGCTTTTTGAAAATTTTATATTTTTCTATTTTGTTTTGTTGGTTTTATATTTTTCTATTTTCTTTTTGATGGTTTTATATTTTTGTATTTTGTTTTTCGAATAGATATATACAAGAGATAAATTAGTTTAAGAGAATGATGAAATGAGTACCGAGATAAAGATATCGTTCACCACGTTGTAGAAGAAAGGAATCAACATCTCTTAAACTTTCGCCACCAAAGCATCCGAGGCTTCTAAGAAAATCGTCTGAACATGAGCCTTCTCAATTTGAATCTTTGGTAGCTTCCCCCCAAACTGACAAACATCGAATAAAGACCATTTCCCTAAGAATTAGAGTTGAATACAAAGCGGTCTCATTGATTGAAGCTCAGCACCCTGAAGAACACGAGAACACCGAAGTAACAAGTTGAAACATTGATCGTCTCAGTGGTTATCAAATCCGGATTAACTGATTACGACCGATCACATGAACCTGTTGTGCATCCCCGATGTACACCTTACTCTTCGAGATTGACCAGTTGTCTAGTTAGGGGAACAATATATCAACATCTTCATTTTACCAAGTGCATTCCAGTTATATAACATATAACCAATCAGCACATAATGTACACATGTACCCAACAAGAGTAGAGACGATGACATCCATGTAACATGTTGAGTCACTAATCATCTCTGTGGATGTCAACTCTGAAATAACTGAATTAGCTCGATCAAGTGAACATGTTGTGCATATAACCGGAAGCACTTTATCATAAACCGTATATAAGATGTCGATAGGCAGTATCATCTCACGTTCCAAATATTCTTCTCACATTTCTTCCAACTGAACACTGAAGTAACAAAAAACCAAAGGTCTCCAGAGACCACTTCCCCCAAATAGTTGGAATAATACATCCTTCCCCCAAATAGTTTTGATACCTCAGAATCAGCAAAACATAATCAATCCATAAACTTGAAATCTTGTGAGAAGAACTCAAATAGCCCAAGTGAATCCTGTGAGAATCAACTGCTACATAAACTCTCTCTGACTATCTTTATCAACCCATATGTAGACAATTTGAAGTGACCACTGTTGAAGAAAAACCCGATATACCAAACTTGAAACTGAAGTCGAATTCCCCGCATTTGTGTCTTAAGCTTGCACTTAAAGATGGAAGAACAATGTCGAGAATCTATGCTTCCAGCAAATCTCTAAGTACTCACACTCAAACAAAGTATGAGACTTTAACACCTCTTGATATTATCCACATCGTCATCTACATGTGACACTGAGTAAAACAACGTAACTCCTAATAGTGATAGTTAACCAGGTCTTCAACCATCCACTCCGACTGCTGGTAACTAGATAAATCAAGCCTTCAACTCAAATTCTTAAGCCCGAGCAAGTTATCAAATAAGAACACGCCTTTGTGAAGGACAACTTCAATCTCAAATAAGTGATAAATGATTAACTCTGAAGTAATCAACTTGTGTCAAATGTCCAACACGTGAATAAACATACAATCGGATGTACATTGACCCACTGAATGAACCGGAGCAAATGATTCCTCAACATCAATGCATTCTTCCTTAAGGTATACATGTAGAGACTGATCTGGAAGATTCACCAATAATGTTTTCGAGAGGATGAGGTAGTCATTTTCCTTAATGTTCATGTGGTTGATTTATAGCGTGCACAATGAGAGGAATAATAATCCGTGAAGATTTGGCAAAGGAATACCAAAGAGCGGATCATTATTCATGAACAATAATCCGTGAAGATTTGGTAAAGGAATACCAAAGAGCGGATCATTATTCATGAGTGCAACTGCAGTATTATGATAGTCATTATCAACGCCTTGAGGAATAACTGGAGATTGGGTTTCTTGAGAGTTCTGAGAAGTACTTCTTAGATGGTGAACTAGTTGAGTCAGTAGAAACCGGAGCATGAGCTTCAGAAGCTGGATGATCAACATTCGTTAGAGGTTGGAAGTACTCATCAAACATATCTTTGAAACACAATGAATCCCAAACAATGAATCCCAATTATCCTTAGTAATTCAAGCATTAGGCGTTGGAGGAGTGTCATCAAAAATCAAGCAATGAATCATTGCTAAAGAATCTGAGCAAGTCTAATTGGGGATTAAATTTTGGCTTTTCAATCTCCCCCAATTAGTGCTCTCCCCTAAACTGACGAAGATTTTCAAGTGTTCTTCTCAGCCCGGATTAAGAAGAAGTCTTTAGATCATCAAATGCAATTCGTCTTTAGTCTTCTAATCATGTAGCTTTCAAATGTAGATTAGACTGTAGACTCGACCTTCTTCAAGATTATCCGAATGGGGAAATAGACAGTTAACATCTTCTTCACACCAAAGGCATTCCCGTTAACTTGTAAATAGCAAATCCCCTTAATTAAGATCCCTCCCAATCAAACAAGAACAGAAAGATGTTCATCAAAGAAATCAGCCCAGCAACTAGAAGCACTTTGTCATTTAATCATATCAGCCCGTGTGAAGATGTCAACCAACGGCTCTTAGAAGAAACTACATGTGAAGATGATCCGATAAGAAGAATCTCGGTTCTTACATGGGTTAGGAGCCGTTTGACCATATATTCTCAAATATCAGTCAACCATGCAAAAAATTCACACTTCTTCTCCCCCTCAAGAATTGCATACAGAGATGCCATTCTTGATTAACCAAGTGATTATCATCCAAATGTATTATATTCACACTTCTCCCCCGTAAAATTAGCACATGATGTCGCCATCTTCATTATATTGAGCAAGAGGAATAAGAGTAATTATCAGTAGTCTGGTTCACTTGATGACTGAAGCGCATGGAAAAAGCATGAAGCATGTTGATGAAGAATGTCGATGAGAATGGTCATAAACATGAAGATTTCTCTTCTTAAGAAGATAAAGCGCACTGAAGCGTACACCTTTCTTTTCTTTGAGGAACGGGGCCTGAAGAGTTATCTGCAGACGCCATTGCTGGTTGAATATCAATGTTGAGAAACTTGAACCCGTGAGTTATGAGATATCAATCCATTTGTGATCCATACTTTAAGCCAGTCCATGTATTGAAGGATCGAAGTATCTGCAACTGAGTAAGGAGTACCTACACTAACATTACAAGCTTGATTGCATATATATGGGTTAGTGACATTAGTATCCAAACTCTTTGGGGTTTCACGGTCAACCTTGATTTTTTCATCAGAAAACGGCTTTCCGGTAGGAATCCACCTAAGTCCAGCATCCTTAAACATTCTACCAGATGGTATCCACTTATGGCAAGGTCTAGGATTGTAAGGCTTCTTATACATAGTGGAAGACTTATCCTTGTTCCTAGTTTCCAAAGATTTAGCAGTTGGTATCCATCTAGGCGAAGTTTTTGGTTTGTATTGTTTCACAACATGTTGAACCTTAGTCGCGTTAGTGGTCTTAGTGGATAGTACCTTGGCATGTGAATTAGGAAACTGTTTCTTATGTGGAAAAGACTCAGAATTTCTAGTTTTGTTTTCTACATGCTTAGCATTCTTATGCAAATAACTACTCTTAGCTGCACGCCAATCCCTAGTCTTTTGAGTGTTCCTAGGTAGTGGTTTACAACTACTAGTAGTGCCTTGAAATCTCGTAGAATTGCTCACCCTAGGTCTTGCACCTAAAATTCCGTCTTTTTGAATCTGTGCCTTTTTCCTAGCTTTTTCTAGATAATAGTTCTTCCACAAGTCATTCATATCATATGAATTCTGGGTTTTAATGCTTGGTTTTGACACTGTTTTTGAACTAATCCTAGAGGTGCTGGGAGTAAAAGTAGCTGCATGTTGAGGATTAGAGGAACTAGAGGCATGACTCTTAGGTAACACAGGTGAAGTGACTGGTTTTGACAAAACTTTTTCCTCATCAACTTGGGAGGCAAACCGTGTTTTTGAAGATTTTGGTCTTTCGGACATAAACGCAGTAGGCTGCCTAACAACAGACCGGTTTCTAATGGGATGAGAAACTGGTTTCCCCAAGGTTGATGGTTTTGTAAACTTAGTGTTCACACTTTTCCCTACAGTTTTCCTAAGCTCATTCTTTAAGGCTACAATAGCGAAACTCTTATCCTGAAGTTGAGCTTTGAGTTCATCAATTTTTTCTATCAAAGAGTTTGTTTGTTCCATTGACTTAGTTCTAGCTTCTTTGACAGACTCACTAAGTTCTACGTGATGCTTTCTCAAAGACTCATTTTCCTTTAGTAATTTAGCCACATAAATTGACAGTTCATTATTTCTTGTTATAATAGCATCAATGTCTTGTGTATTCATGACTAAATTACTTTTCTCATTCA
Organism: Chrysanthemum seticuspe; assembly: GCA_019973895.1. NCBI lineage: Eukaryota > Viridiplantae > Streptophyta > Magnoliopsida > Asterales > Asteraceae > Chrysanthemum > Chrysanthemum seticuspe. The sequence continues at coordinate 246,416,566 of BPTQ01000008.1, forward strand.
AGACAGAAATATGTTTCTTCAGATTGTAAATGGTTGACTCTTTGTCTTGAAGCTGAGCTTTCAAAGTGTTAATTTTAAAAAGTTCACGGAATTCAGGAAGTTCCGGTTTTTTACATGGTTTGTTAAGTTGAAAACTTTCTTCTTTACTCTGAATCGCGATTTCAAGTGAAATGCAATATTTTTCAAGATTTGAGAATTTGTTTGAAAGTTCATCAAAAGCCTTCTTATCAACCAAATCTTTTGTTTTGAAACACTTAATCTCAGACTCAGCCTCAGTAACAGAACATTTATGAAAGACATGTTCAACATTATGATCAGTTTGTTTAAGTGCTTTAGCAGATGCACTATGTTGAACAGTAAAGGGTACCTCATTACATGACCCCTGCTCAATTTCTGGTCTGTTATCTGCATCCACAACATGTGTAACGAGAGTCACTGGACCGCTGAATGTGTCAAGCTTATCAATATCTGAGCCTCTGTATTCAGTGCCAACTGATCCATCATCTGGTGTTTTACCCGACTCATCATTATATGTTGACTCTGACATTCTGCATTCAACAACACCCGATTCTTTAACAGATACATTACCCAACTTATCACAACTATTTCTCAACTGCACCTGACACTCATTCACGTTTTCATCTTTTTGTGTAACTTCCTCAATGTACTTCTCCACATTATCCATGAGTTGTATGAATGTCTCAATGAACACGCTAATTTCCATTCTAGTGTGTTTCTTGAAAGAGACTTCAGTCATTTCATCATCAAAATCTGAGGAATATTCCCCCCGGATAAATGGCTGAAATTGATCGAAGATTACTTGAAGAGCTGCATTAGATTCATCAGTTGAGAACTTCTCTTTAGTAATTTGAAACCTCAGTTGTTCTAAGTTTAGTAGCACAGTTCTTGTCAAGATGGGAAAATCCTGACGAAGGAGAGCACTGCTTGTTCGATCCATAGTTGTAGATAAAAGTAGTTTGAGGTGCAGATAAAGTAGTTGAAAGGGCTCAATGTTACATTTCTTTAGCATGGCATTTTGTAGCATTGACTGGTGCATTTCAGTCTTTTCAAAGTCTGAACCCGGAGATATCACATCCTCATTGATTGATTCAATCATCTTTAATCGTTCAGTGTAGCATCCATTATCATTATTATCCACAGCATCATACAATTTAAGCACTTCTGAAATCACTGGGTCAGTAGAGTAAGACATGATGTGGTAGAATGCACGGGATTTTACAAGACTATGATTTAAACCGAGAAATAGAATCTTTCGCGGGATTTTACTAAAATCAAGACTAAACCGTTAAGCAATGACGAATGGAATGATAGACAATTGTGTGTTAGGACATATGATTGTATGTAGGATTAGCAGAGATGTTGTTTGGTTGTGATTCGGATTGGTTTAAGCCCGTTTTTCCTGAGAAATTTAGGTCTAAAAACTTAAAAACCTCAATAACTTCTGTTCGGAGCGGATTTAGACCTCGAAGGTTGACCCAAGTTCATTCGGCGTGCCATTCTCCTCGTTCTCACGGTCGTTTTGATGGGTAGAACGCTGAAAACGGAGTTACGGTTCAAAAGTTATGGCCGTTTGAAGTTTTGACGGGAAAAATCAACCAAGTCGCTACGAATTCTTGAACCAAGTCGCTAACAACTAATTCGCTAGCCAACTAAGTCGCTAGAGTCCCAAGTCGCTAGACACAAAGCAAGTCGCTAAGTAGTAACTCGCTACCCCTCAAGTCGCTAGCAAAAATTTGGCAGTAATTCGCTACCCAAGTCGCTAGAAATACAAGTCGCTAAAGAGCAACTCGCTACAGACCAAGTCGCTACCGCCAAGTCGCTACTCGTAGTGGAGAGTCCACTACTTGTACTTTAACTCGCTAGATCTAACTCGCTAGGTTTAAAACTGTAACTCGCTACAATTTTGTGAAGCAAGTCGCTAGGAAGAAAGTTATCCGTGAACTAAGTCGCTAGCATGAAAAACCATATAAACTTCACTTTTCAATCCAAAAACAACCCAACCAAGATGATTCAAGCTTACCAAATGAAAACCTAAACACTTGTGATGATTCTAAACATGAAAGTACTAACAAAATTCAAACATTAACACAAGAGATCAACCAAATGATGCAAAAACCACTAAACTTTTTCAAACTCAAAAACCACCTAAAAACAACTAGAAATCCAAAGATGTGCAAGATATGATCTAACCTTGGCTCTTGATACCAATTGTTAGATATTGGATTTCATAAACACATAACAAACAATAATATGGTCGAATTATTTAGAGGTTTTAGAGAGAGAAAGTGGGAGCCTTTCTAGAGAGAGAAAGTGAAAGAAAACATAGAAGGTTAGATTAAGATGAATGAAAGGTCCAACCCTCTACCTTGGGAGGTAGAGGGTATTTATAGTTACAAACATAACGACCTCCTATCGGCCTGTGGATCAGGTATACAGTGGGTAAAGACCCGTCCTTCCTCCACGGTGTTGCTCTAAACTAAATAGCTAACTAAATAACTAGTAAATAACGTAATGTCTACGAGCTAAATTATGCTAGATTACATATGTGGTGACCGACACTTCACTATGGAATTTCTAATTCCTAACAATAGGATTTTGCTACATCTCACCTTTCCTTTTTATTTTGAAGAAGATATGGCGCCGAAGAAAGCTGCACCCGAATTGACCCAAGCGGCTATTCAAAAGTTGGTAAGGGATAGCATAGCCGATGCTTTAAGGATTGAAAGGGAAACGGTGGCTGCTGCTGCTGCTGAGGCCGCGGCTACTGCCGAAGCCGCTAGAATTACGAGGGAAGCCGAAGCCGCTAGGCTTGCTGCTGCTGCAGGAAATGCAGGAGGGTCCGGAGTCAAAAGCTGTTCGTATAAAAATTTCAAAAGTGGAGATCCAACGAAGTTTAGAGGTACCGAAGGAGCCACTGCCATGGTCCGATGGTTCGAGAAATTGGAGTCCGTGTTTTTGTTATGTAATTGCCCGGATGATAGCAAGGTCAAGTTTGCTACGAGTACACTACTTGATGGAGCATTGTCGTGGTGGAACTCTTATGCTCAGCCGATGGGAATGGAAAATGCTTTCAAGCTCACTTGGGAGCAATTCAAAAGTTTGGTAACAAAGAAGTTTTGTCCGCGTACGGAGGTGAAGAAGTTGGAGACCGAATTCTATGAGTTGGTAACTATTGGGTATGACATTGATACTTACATTCGAAGGTTTCAAGAATTGGCCGTGTTATGCCCATCTATGGTTTCGGATAATGAGAAGCTACTGGAGGCTTTCATTGAAGGACTTCCCGAGATTATTCAAGGTGATGTGACTTCTTTTGATCCACAAACGATTGAGGAATCTATTAGAGTGACTCAGAAGCTTATGGCACAAGTAGTAAAGAGAGGAAATATCACCAACACCAACCGAAACCACAATAACAACAACGACGATAACCAAATCATCAACAACAAAAGGAAATGGGAAAATGACCAGGAAGGTTATGATAACGACAACCAAAACCGTAACACTAACCATCATCGACAACAGAATAGAAGACAAGAAGTCGCCAGGGTCTATGTTGCTGCACCAACAAAGGGAAGAGCTTATGCAGGAAACTTACCGCGATGCCACCAATGCACGCTACATCATAATGGTCCATGTGGTATATGCTTTAGCTGTCACAAAGTAGGACACCTTGCTAAGGACTGCAGGGGCAAGGCCATAGTCACGTGCTTCGGATGTGGGGAGCAAGGACACTATCGGAATCAATGTCCTCAAAACCAAGGTCAACCAGTTGAAGGTGCTCATGGGAATGCATACATGTTAGGAGGAGGAGAAGCTCGTCATGGTCACAACAACGCGGAAGACTGAAGAAGTTTGGAAACTAACAGTCTTATTTCTCCTTATGTACTATGTCGTACTAAGTTTATGTTTTCCATCTTATCCGAATCTTTATAACCTAAGATGTATTTCTGGTTGATAAACCACTCGTTGTAAAATATTCTCATCTATCGTACTTATTTTCTTTCCGATTTGTTATTACTTACGAGAATTTTACTTCCTTTTTACTTTATCGACCATTTTAACGACACGGTTTAAATCCTTGTAAACATTGAGAGTTATAACAACTAAACCGAACGTCACATCATCGTTCCTTAATTATACATAGCCTAGCTAACTATGTCTAATTCTGGAGGGATCATGTTATGTTGGGAGCAGTTATTTATAAATCTTAGTGTAAGCAAAATCTTCACATATTTCAAAGTCAAAGTGTTACTCATCGGAGATACTCATCCAATATTTTTCTCTACTACGATGTTTTGTACGCTCTCAATCATCGACAACCGTAACGACACTTCTCCATGACTTCTCTCCTCGTTATTCATCACAAACTCAAAAATTCGATAGACTAACACGAACTGAATTCAGGGATTGAATTCCTTTTTGGATGGGCGAATGTGACAACTCGTACTTTCAGGTCATTTCTCAAAACAATTCATGCTTCACAATTTCATCATTTATCGTAAACTAGGTTTACGTGTTCCAAATCCGCGTAACCTTAATGGTTTAGCGGCGAATTCATGATCATATCATCACGGACATTTCATATAGACTAAGTTTAGTCTACATTTCATTAGCATCATTTGCATCATGTTAGTTCATTCATGATTTTGCATTTCACATTAAACGCGTAAATTTCACATTAAATAAACGTTATCGCGTAAGTTATTATTTTTAACATTTAATCCGATACTTCCAAAAATGATCCCGATATATTTTTATACTTACATCTAGTTTATAAAAACAATATTTTGAGTTTACCTGGTGTTTTAAATTTATTTTGTATATAAATCGTTAAATTTATATTACTACGACGCTTTTCTTAAAAAAAAACTACACGATAATTATTATTTCACTCAAATTTTGCAAGGAATGTATTTTTACAATTTTTATGATCTCAATATACTTTACTTTGATCCATTAAAGTTTATTTTTAGACAACGCTACCCTAAATATCCAAATATATACATAACTACTAAACAAGATTTACAAAGTACCCATTTACTTACACTTATACCTTTATATACATAATAAAAAGAAAAAAAAAAAATATATGTATTGCAAATGCATCCCCCTTGGCGTCAAATGAGGGTGCCTCATTAATTGGGATGGTAAAAATTTTCTACAAAACTAGATCTATACTCAAACTTATTTCACACTTCACTTCATTCAATCTCAATAATACAAGTCAAGATAGTTTTCTCTCCTCTTTTTCTTATCTCAAAACCGGCCACACCATTATTCCAAGAAGAAGATCATATTTTTTCAAGATCAAGTTTAAAACAATCTAGTTACACTCTTAATCAAGGTTTTGAAATAAAAACCTAGGGTGTTTAGGTTTAATCCTTTGTTCTTATCACCTCATCAAGTAACTAGTAAGCATATCACTTTCATTCTACATCTTTCATTTTCATTTCATATGTATTTCATCAATTTTTTTTAGCAAGCATGCAAGACTTATGGTTATTTATACCATTTTTAACATTGTTTTAGAGTTTTATACATATAAGTCATCCTATAATTTATCCCTTGTTATATATTGGTCTTGATGATGTTTAGGAACCCATGACACCCTAAGAAGGTGTATGGTAGGATTAGAATAGCTTTGGAGTTGTTTTGAAGGGATTGGAATAGGTTTAGTACGAGAAAAACTCTTTTCGACAAGTATATAAAGTGGTCTGATCTTATTTTGTTTTTCTGGAAAATCCGACAGTAGACACGAATTTTTGGCCTAGATATTTAGAAAATATACTTTAAAACGAATCCGTGGCCGCTTGAACGGATTAAAACGGAGTTATAACGAAGAAGTTATGAATTTTTCAAGTTTGACGACGAAATATATATTTTCTGAAAATTTCAGCAAACAGTTTTCGTGTTGTACGAGTCAAAAACGAGTCTTAAGCTTTATAAATTATTTCGACTTATCAAAAATATATTAGTATACTTTGATACGAAGCTAAGGACGTATAATACGTAGAAAACGGCTTTATAACGACTGAAATATACACGTTTTCATAAAATTGCCGTAACTTTATTATTTACGAAAAACTATATTATTTTTAGTTGACAAGTGTTACGGTAAACAAAA